>OY757023.1:18300499-18900499 GCA_963580285.1 Lucinisca nassula
CTTTTCAGAGTTGCATCTAGGAATTGCAACTTAACCCTTTTTTGTACCAAATGAAATCTTCCTCCTTATATATAGCAGGAGTTCATTTCAACATTTAGGGGTGTCAGGTTGTGTTTTCATCAAAATATATTTGGAAATGACTGAAATTTTAGCAAACAGTGGAGACCCTGATCAGACGCAGCGTTCTGCGGTGTCTGATCTGGGCCTACACTGTTTGCAAGGGTACCCCTTTTGGGGTTTCTGGTACCAAATGGGTTGATGTAAGCTTCCGCATTTGACCACCGGCCCTGATAGCTCAGTTGGTAGAGTGTCCGCTCCGGGGAACGGGAGGTCACAGGTTCGATCCTGGGCCGCGACATACCAAAGTCGTTAAAAATGGTACTAGCTGCTCCTCGCTTTGCACTCAGATTTACGGGGTAGAGCTAGGACTGGTCGACCCAGTGTCAGGATAATGTGACTGGGTGTGGTATCATGTAATGTGTCTGGGACATGATACTTCAGTGAGGCAGCACTATAAAAGTGAGCATTGAGCTCCCTGTCGCAACCAGACACCGTCGTGATATGACTGAAAAATTGTTGAAAGTGATGTTAAACCCGAATTCACACACTCCACATTTGACCAAGACCTTATTTCATGGTTCATTGACTTAGTGAAATTGCAGGTAATCCAACCTTAGATACCATTTACTCTTGTTATCTCAGACACTGATATCTCAAACTACTGCTAAAGTCAAACTTTTTCTTAGACAATGTTCGATGCGATTCTAATGAGTACACACAGCATACATGTATAAGATAAAAGACGAAAATATCCTAATTTTTACTCTCCCTATTTCTTACGTACAGAAATTCCCTAGGGACTCAAGAACGGGTTCGACTCAGCCATGGTATTCGAGCCATCGGTGTTCGAGCCATCGAAGTTCTACTGTATATAAATATTACATTCCTGAGAGGGTGATAGTGAAAAATGTCACCCTGAGGAATATGAATATTAACTGAGGCGTAGCCGAGGTTGATTTTCATATTCCGAAGAGTGACATAATCGGGGCTTGGAGAAATAGACTGGGCTGTGTGATGCTTTCATGCAGAGATGAAACCGACCACACATGAGTGCTGGTATACCTCTTAGGTCTAGGCAAAGTTATGCGAGTTGGACTGTCCATGCATATAAACCATATTGGTTTAATTGGGCGGCAGGGATCAAAATGTCATTTCATCTCAGTGCCGGGTAAAAGTGCCACAAAATTGGAGGCAACTTCTCCAAAATGACCTAAATAGTGTTGATGGGGATGTTAAAGCAAGTTGTTCAAAACTAACAACATTGTCAGTTAACATATCGTAAAACTTTGATAATTAATTATGTCATATACACCAATATTTTTACTGAAAAAATGTGAGTAGCTTTTGCAAATGTATGCTTTGAATAAATGGGCCCAGATGGGTTATTGTAATGAGATGATATCCATACATGCAATTTTTGTGGCTTTTAATGCTTTTTGTACCAAACGAATTCTTCCTCCTTATATATAGCAGGAGACCATTTCAAAATTTTGGGGTGACAGGTCTTTAAAATTTACTTAGTGAAATAGTGTAGGCGCTGATCAGACGCCTTGTCCAAAGTACCCCTTATGGGGTTTCCAGTACAAAATGTGTTAACCCATTTTGCACTGGAAACCCCAAAACGGGTACCCTGGCAAAACAGTGCAGGCTGAGATCAGATGAAGGCCCCCACCTATGGGCTTGGGGAAATAGATTTGGCTACATGATGCTTCCAAGCAGAGCTGAAACAAACTGCATATGAGTACTGGTAAAACCACTTAGGAGGCCTAAGCTTGCCCAGGCAAATTGGTGCGAGTCTGACAGTCCATGCATATAAACCCTATTGATTTCATTGGGTTACAGGGCTTGAGATGTCATTTCATCTCAGTTTTGGGTAAAAGTCACACAAAATTGGAAGCAATGTCCCCAAAATGACCTTATTAGTGATGACAGGGACATTAAACCTCAAATCAATAAAAAAAACAAAAAACAGATCAGACGGCGCAGAACAAAGCATCTGATCAGGGCCTACACTATTTGCAAATAGTTCAGCTATTTTCCAAATAAATTTTAAAGATAAAACAACCTGTCACCTCTAAATTTTGAAATGGACTCCTGCCATATATTAGGAGGAAGATTCCATGGTACAGAAAGGGTTAATTTACAAGTGGTTCTATTTTCAGTGACTGGTTTACACGATATAGATGAATATATACAGGCACAGTTATTGCTTGCAGTAAGTTATGAAATAATTTTTTTGGGAGAGGGGTTTTGGTTTTACGGCCCTTTCAAGATTATTTCACTCATATCGAACCGTTTATCAGA
The DNA here is from genome assembly GCA_963580285.1 of Lucinisca nassula. Lineage (NCBI taxonomy): Eukaryota > Metazoa > Mollusca > Bivalvia > Lucinida > Lucinidae > Lucinisca > Lucinisca nassula. The sequence continues at coordinate 18,302,864 of OY757023.1, forward strand.
GGTGGGCGAAAACAGGAGCACCCGGAGAAAAACAACTGACCTTCCGTTGCAGAACTTGGCGTCTCACTATGAAATAATAATTCCAATTTGCAATCATATATACATTTGGAGCGATTTGATTGGTTGAAATAAAAGTTATTATACTTTGATAAATTCCATGTCAGAGCAAGTATCTCAGAACTAATCACACAGCGACAGGTAGTAATATAAAGTGACATCAAAGAACATGTTTAGAAACGGCGCGTTTTGTCATTGTATATGAAGTTACGTCAACGGCATTTGATTAAAAGTTCGGAAACTATTGAAAACGTAAATGTTAAAAGACAAATAAACTGAATTTAAAAACATTACATTTTTTTGCTTAGGTTCCTTCCAAAGATGGCAGCTTCTAATTGAATAATCATTCTGCTGTGGTTTCATTGTGTAGTTGTATAGACATGTTTTCGTAATGCTGAAAGTAGTCAGTTTTTCATTATGGCTCCACTGACATGTCACCGTAAAATGAAATTTCTGGAGCCCCTGTCTATCATGGCTAGGAGAAATAGATTGGGCTGCATGGTGCTTCCACACGGAGTTGAAACCGGTTGCACTTGAGTACTGGTCAACTGTCTAGAAGGTCTAAGCCAGCCAAGGCAGAGTGATACAAGTCGGACTGTCCATGCATATAAACCTTTTTGGTTTAATTTGTTGGCAGGGCTTGAGATGTCATTTCATTTGTCGGGTAGAGGTCCCACAAAATTGGAAGTAACATCTCCAAAATGACCTAAATTGTGTTGACGGAGATGTTAAACCTCAATTAAAGCAAACAAGAATGAAATTCTGACCATAAAACAGTCTATTTAGTTTATATAGAGGATCTTACATGATTGTTCATGTATTATTGAATTTATCAATCAAGTTGAGGCAAAGGGATAAAATGTGAGGCTTTGCCGAGCATTTTATCCCTTTTCCTCAACGAGTTTAGTAAATTCAGTAACACAGGAGCACAAATGCAAGATTCTTTTTATGATATGACATTCAAAACACATGTTAATCAAGATTTTTTAACAAAAATGTTTATATCCCGTTATAAGTAAACGCGACTTGTAACCTTATGGGGTGTTCCCTACTAATTTGCATATTTAATCCACCAGTGGATTATCAAATTTATTACATGATGTTATTACATTCTCAGACGCGACGTCATATGATAAACTAATTTATTTTACAAATTCTTCTAAATTATATTTCCGCAGGGAAAATAACAAATAGTCTATGAATTAAAATTTTTTTTAATTCATAGACTATTTGTTATTTTCCCTGCGGAAATATAATTTAGAAGAATTTGTGATCTACACTCCTACAGATGGAAACAGATTCATTCATTCAACTTGGGAGACTCAAAGAAAAGAGGGCAAGGTATAACTCACACAAAGATTGAAAAAGAGTGATTTTTAATTCATAGATAATTTATTTTAGTTTGATTGCGTTGAAAGCTCCAAGCTTATTGAATCACACTCGAACACTCATTCCAGATGTTATCACACATACGAGAGAAAGGCATTGACTTTAATCCGGCTGCTACCCATTTACACCTAGGTCAAATGGAGCATTGTCATGAAGTGTCTTGCCCAAGGACACACCTTGACTCCGGTGGCTGGATTCGAACCCACAACCTCTTTATCATAAGTCCAACGCGCTATCCACTGAGCTGTCGAGTCTGTTTAGCTCCCCAAATGACAGTTCTGAAGACTGTTATCCAATGAGTAACTGGACTGTATATTAACCCATAAAATGCCAATCACAACTTTTGTTGTCTGCTTTGCTGTCTGCCAGTTACCTTAAAATTTTGTCATTTTTTATGCCCCGCCGTTCGAAGAAACTTAAACGCAGTCAATAACTTCTTATTTCTTGATGGATCTTAAAATTACACAGCAGAAATGTTAACCATCATGAGACGATGTGTCACGTGCAAAACCCAGGTCCGTACCTCCAAGGTCAAGGTCATACTTAGAGGTCAAAGGTCAAAAAAAGGGTCCAAAACTTAAACGCAGTCAATAACTTTCTTATTTCTGGATGGATTTTGAAATTACTTTGTAGACATGTTAACCATCATGAGACGATGTGTCACTTGCAAAACCCAGGTCCGTACCTCCAAGGTCAAGGTCAAACTTAGAGGTCAAAGGTAAAAAAATTGGTCCGAAACTTAAACCTAGTCAATAACTTACTTATTTCTGGATGGATTTTGAAATTACTTTGAGGAAATATTAACCATCTTGAGACAATGTGTTAGGTGCAAACCCAGATCCGTACCTCCAAGGTCAAGGTCATACTTAGAGGTCAAAGGTAAAAAAAATGGTCCGAAACAAACGCAGTCAATAACTTTCCATCTCTGGATGGATTTTGAAATTACTTGGCACAAATGTTGGCCATCATGAGACAATCTGCCTCACACAAAACCAAGGTCCTTACCTCCAAGGTCAAGGTCATACTTAGAGGTCAAATGTGAAAAAAGGGTCCCAAACTTAAACACGGTCAATAACTTTCTATGGATGAATACGAACATAGATATATTTTCAGGCAGGGGCATCCGTGTCCTATGGATGCATTTCTAGTTGCAAACAGTGTGGACCCAGATCAGACTGCTCCTGTAGGAGCAGTCTGATCTGGGACCGCACTGTTTGCCTGTAAGCAAAAATATTTTTAGAATATTTGCAAAAAAAAAAAAAATGAGCAGACGATATAAACAGACGACATTTTCAGATGTAGTTTTTCTCGACATCTTAAGGGTTAATGCAGATATATAATCACCTTTTCAGGCATTGAATATAACTACCCATGTGTTAAAGAAAGGAGGAACATTTGTTGCAAAGGTAAATGTTTTACTTGATATGAGACCCATCATTTGTTTGTTTGTATTGGATTTTAACGGCCCAGTCAACACTATTTTAGGTCTTTTTTTGAGCCGGTCAGTTTACCTATCCACACTTTTCCCCGGAAGGCTTATACATAAGTGGTTAACCAGTACAGTGTACATTCTTTCGCCAGAAACTAGCAACTGCCCTTCTTGAATCAGTGGAAGGGAGAGAATGACCGCAGAAAAGATTTCAATCAATTTCCACAAAGGACTGTTGCCGACCCCGGTAGGTATCGAACCCGCATCCTCCTTATCACCTGACCCATCAATACCAAACAAATCCATTTTGATAACACACCCAAGCAACATAGTACAATTTTACATCTCCAAAAATGGCTACTTTTCCAATGAAAAGCTATGATATTTTTGTTACTTACAATGCAAACAGGTTGTGGGTGCTCGTTAGAACCGCCTCATTGAGGCGGTTCTAATGAGTACCCACAACCTATGTATTGGAGCAGTTCATTTGATGCGTTTCAGTTTTCAACCAGGGTCAAGCAATTCAAAGCATTGGTCACTTAACAAACTCATTAGTTCATTTATAGTGGCCAAAATGTTGCATGGTCTAGCAAGAATTGAACATGTATCTACGCAGAAAATTTTGTTGAAAAAATGTGAGCAGTTTTTGTATTTGCAAAAGCTACTCACATATTTTCAGCAAACAAAATTTTGTACAGTCAGCAAAAGTCTTGAAATTCTGTATAGTTCGAACAATTTGACATGAGACTAGTGACCTCTATCACCATAATTTCACATATATTTATCTTAGCCGTTTTCGGAAGAGGTCAGTGTTATTCAATACAAAGACGTGTCTCCATTCACGAGATGCCGAAAATTCAAGAGAAGTGTACGAATACAATTCATTAGGCCATAACATTGACTGTTTTATTCTTTGCATAGAGGTCAGTCTCATGTCAAATTGCACCAGCTATATATAGAAACTAGAGTTTTGGATATTGATATCCTAATGCAAAAAGTGTATTTGCCCTATTAAATGATCAAAGTTTTAACGATATGTTAACTAATGAGGTTAGTTTCCCACACCTGAGGCCTGGTAAGATACAAACCAAACTGCTCAGCTGCACCAACTAGCACGAGTCTTGAAATTTTTTAAATGCAGAGAAACTTCGCTATAACGACAATATTTGTTCCCTAACAATCTGCAGCTATAGTGAATTTTCCGCTATAAAGAATCCCACAGGCCTCATATTTTTCAGGCATTTGCAGGATTTCAGGCTTTTGGAGCTTGAGGTTTTCTTGATTTCAGGCCCTTAGATTTTAATGTTTCTTCCAATTTTCTGGACTTACTCTACTGAATGAATTAAATGAGCTTTACCCATCTCTGACTAGCAGTCAGTCAAATTACTTGATATGTATTCATTCAGTTCACAAACTGCATGACAAACAGTGTAGATCCTGATCAGATGGCTGTTTGCAAAGGTAATGGGTGTCGTGTTATCAAGACATGGGTTTAAACTGCAAAAATCTGGCCTTTCAGGCATGGTAAAGCCTGGCCAGTATGAGGCATGATCCCACTAAAGCGTTGTATTATCGGTAATAAAGGACTTTTTCGGAAGACTGATATCCCCTGACTCTGACTGTTGACCTACTTTTTGTATTGCCTGCTTTAAGCATGGTGTAATCCAGGAGTTCGGTTTTCCATCCGTTGGTTTGCCCATCCCTTCGGCATTCATTTGGCAAGCCGACAACAATTGCGACAGCCCTAACTTACACCATTTCTCAAGAACTAAAAGAGCTTCATTAAAGACAGTGGGTAGAAACTTGAATCTAGAGATGGCAGCTTTAATGCAGTCATGCATATTTGATCTGGGCCTACATTTCATGGTTCACTGTCTTTGTGAAGATTTTAGTTTATACTAATTTATTTAAGTTCGATTGCGATGGAAGCTTCAAGCTTATTGAATCACTCTCGATCGCTCATTCCTGATGTTTTCAAGTGCAGGAGAGAGAGGTAGTGACTATTACACCACTGCTACCCATTTACACCTGGGTCGAGTGAGGCAGTGTCATTACATGTCTTGCCCAAGGACAAACTTCGATACCGGGTGCCGGATTGGATTGCACAACCTCTCGATCATGAGTCCAACGCTTTAACCACTGCGCTATCGAGGCTGACATGAAGATTTTTGCCCCCACAGGTGCGACATAGCCTTTGGCAGGGTTGTTGATTGTCTTGATAAGCAATGTCCAATTGTGCAAAGCTTTGTTAGCTTAACGAGCTCATTAGTGGTCAAATTGTTAACTGTTCTGGTTAATACAATATCTAATACTCTGGTATTTTTGCTGAAAAAAAAAAGTGAGCAGTTTTTGCAAATGCAACTAGAAAGATTTTGACCAAACTTGGCAGAAATGATCTTTGGGTGGTCCTCACAGTTATTCAAAGAATTCAATTCCATGCAGAACTCTGGTTGCCATGGCAATGAAAAGGAGAAAATAAGAAAAAACCTTTAAAATCTTCTTGATGGAAACCAGAAGGCCCAGGTCTTTGATTTTTGGTATGAAGCTTCATCTAGTGGACCTCTGCCAAGATTGTTCAAATTATAGCCCTAGGGCCAAAAATGCCACGCCCCGGCACCCACATGTAAATCTCTTAGCTCGTTTCTGGGGAAAGAATGTGCACTGTACGGGTTAACGGCATACTTATATGCCTGCCCAGGAAAAGTGTGTACAGTTAAACTGAACGGCTCACAAATGATCTAAATTGTGTTGACTGGGCTGTTAAACTCCAATACAAACAAATAAACAAATCTCTTAGCTCAGGTGAGCGATATAGGACCATCATGGTCCTCTTGTTGTACATCTTGCTGAAACGTGAAACATATTGTTAAAACCAGTGCTTCAGCTGAAGTGCACGACCCGCCGGATGCTTTTTGCTTTATGAGTGTTACCATATATGGGTATGGCGGCCATTTTGGACATGTGACCTGGACCTAAATCGGTTCCCCCAATAAATGCGCCTTATCGTAAGGAGCAAAAATATATCTTATACTTTAGTACTGTATTCTGAATCGTTTGCAGGATAAAATGCATTCTTACTTTTCCAATACAAAAGCATATGTGTCAAAGTTTGATCTAGGCACAAAGAATGTCATGGTCAACCCAGGGTCACCATTTTAGCACTTTATGATGGGCCTACGTCCCAGATGCTATTTATTAAGTTTCGTGGAAAATCTGCCCAGTGGTTCTGGAGACGACTAGTTTTGAAGGGTTTTTACCATATATGGCTTGGCGGCCATTTTGGTCATGTGACCTGGACCCCATGAGCAAACTTTGGTTTTACCCATCCAATAGAGGCTCCATATGAAATTTAACTTCAATTGGTCCAACGGTTTCCGAGGAGAAGCAGTTCGAAAATTTTCACATTTTTCGCCTCGGCGAGGCTATACTAAATGGAATGTAATATTTGGCAAGTTCATTGGTTAGATCTCGTTGATATCTATCAGTATGCCAAAAATTATTTAAATATTCCAAGCGGTTAAGTCACTATCACCAATTTTCAAAAACGGGTTACGGACGGACAGACAGACTAACAGAATGACACGGTGATTTTAGGGCACTCTTAGAAAATCAACCGACTTCAGTCGGTCGCTTTTTCTGCGGGTCGTGCAATTTTAGAAGAACTACAGCAAGTCCTTAAGGTATCCAAATTTTTATGCCCCCTGCCATTCAAAGAATGGTGGAAAGGGCATATAGCGTTGCCCCTGTCCGTCCGCCCGTCCGTCCATCCGTCTGTGCGTCCGAAACTTAAATGCGGTCAATAACTTCCTTATTTCTTGATGGATTTTAAAATTACTCGGCAGAAATGTTAACCATCATGAAGCGATGTGTCACGTGCAAAACACAGGTTCGTATCTCCAAGGTCAAGGTCATACTTAGAGGTCAAAGGTAAAAAAAAGGATCAGAAACTTAAACGAAGTCAATAACTTTCTTAATTTTGGATGGATTTTGAAATTACTTTGTAGAAATGTTAACCATCATGAGACAATATGTCACGTGCAAAACCCAGGTCAGTACCTCCAAGGTCAAGGTCATACTTAGAGGTCAAAGATCAAAAAAAGGGTCTGAAACTTAAATACAGTCAATAATTTACTTATTTCTGGGTGGATTTTAAAATTACTTTGAAGAAATGTTAACCATCATGAGACGATATGTCACGTGCAAACCCAGATCCGTACCTCCAAGGTCAAGGTCACACTTAGAGGTCAAACATAAAAATAAATGGTCCGAAACTTAAACGCAGCCAATAACTTTCTTATTTCTGAGAGCTCAAATGTGAAAAAAGGGTCCGAAACTTAAACACAGTCAACAACTTTCTATGGATGAATACGAACAAAGACATTTTCAGGCGCGGGCATCGGTGTCCTATGGACACATTTCTAGTTTAGGACTTTTACGGTACCCACAATCATTATTTTAAAATACATACAAAAAAACAAATGTATATTTCATAACAGTAATGTATATTTAGTATGAGTTGTATCATACATACAGCATACCTGCAACTCAAATGAAACCCATAGCATGAGAAACATGGCAGTTTGACATACAGAGCTTTAGATAAATACTGGATGTACAGTAGAATCCTGCTATTAAGACGACCTAAAACTTAACCCTTATCTTGCTGTTCACAACAACCCCTATCTTTGGAAACAATGTAGATCCAGATCAGATGGCTTCTGAAGAAGCCATCTGATCAGGATCTATACTGTTTGGCATTCAGTTTATGAATTTGTGGCAATAAATTACATCAAGTAATTTGATTGGTTGACAGACAGAAATGGGTGTGGCTTAAATGAATATTCAGCATATTAAGAAGAGTTAAGGTATATTTTCTTTGTGTTTTCCACATCCAGTGTGCTGTTATAGAAGACCACCTTTGGGACTGTTCAAAAGTGGTCTTAAAGACCACTTTTGAACAGTCCCAAAGGTGGTCTTAATATAGGAATTTTACTGTATTTAATATATATTTTTAGATTTTCAGAGGAAAGGATATATCTCTGCTCTATTCTCAGTTGAAAATATTTTTCCCAGTGGTGTCAGTATTCAAGCCAAGGAGTAGTCGAAACTCGAGCATAGGTAAGAGTAGAGTGTTTGACTCAGCGATAGCAGCTGGTCTCAAATCATCACAAAAACACACCTATATTATAATTCTGACCCCCTTGAGCCCCACTTTTATATAGTAAAATGGAGGTTTGCAAGGGTAAACCTTTTTCTTATTTCTGCTGTAAAATATAGATAGTGGGTACCCGTTAGAACCGCCTCGATGAGGCGGCTCTAATGTGTACCCACAATCTTTATTTTGAGCAGAGATAAGAAAAATATCGCAATTTTTCATCTGAAAATTGTCGTTATTTCAGTGGTAAAATTCACAATGTACACTAAAATTCCTATATTAAGACCACCTTTGGGACTATTCAAAAGTGGCCTTAAAGACCACTTTTGAACAGATCCAAAGGTGGTCCCTGACCAGAGGACTTTGTGTGTAGAAAACAAGAAGAAATAGTAACTGCATCTTTCTAAATAAGCTAGTTAAAGCAGAATTAGTCGTAATTTTAGGTGGTCTTAATAGCGCAATTTTACTGTGTTTGTATAGGAGTGTTTTCATAATGTGGAGTGTGGGTATGACTAGTTGTCAGGAGGTTCAATCTGCCAACATTCTTTGATGGAGATAGACCATGAAATATTTTCTAAGGTCATTTCTACTTTCCTGCTGATTAATCAAGAGCAGTTACTGGTTTCTGGCTAAAGATTGTGTACTGTATTGGTTAACCACTTACATATATACGGTAATGATACTTAGTGTTGGGACACATACACCTAAGCAAACAGTTTTGTTTCTATTGGAGTTTAATAGCCCAGTCAACACAAATAGGTCATTTTTGAGCCTGTCAGTTTACCTATCCACACTTGTCCTGGGCAGCTTATACATAAGCCGTTAGCCAGTACAGCACACATTCTTTTGCCAGAAATGGACAACTGCCCTTCTTGAATCAGCAGAAGGTAATGAATGACCGTAGAAAAGTTTTCATGATCATTCTCCAAAAAAGAATGTTGGGGACCCTGGCAGGTATTGAACCCCCCTCCTCCTGATCACCAGTCAGACATACATTCTACTGAGCTACCAAGGCTGGTGGAAGGCAAACAGTGCAGACCCAGATCAGACTGCTCTTTCAGACTGCTTCTGATCAGGGTCTACATTGTTTGTGATTTCTTCTGCACCTTTTAGACCCCTTGCTGTACCATAACTATCCTTAGTATTGGGACAGATAAACCTAAACAAATAGTGCAGACCCAGATCAGACAGAAGGCTCAGTCTGATCAGGGCCTACACTGTTTGCCATGCCTTCTACATCTTCTGGACACCTTGCTGTACCATAATGATCCAAAATATTGGGACAGATACACCCAAGCAAACAATGCAGACACAGATCAGACTGAAGGAGCAATATGATCAGGTTCTACACTGTTTGCCATTCATTCTGCACCTTTTGGACACCTTGCTGTACCATAATGATCCTAATTATTGGGACAGATACATTTAAGTAAACAGTGCAGACCCAGCTCAGACTGCTCCTGAAATTCCTACTGCACCTTTTGTACTCCATGCTGTACCATAATAATCTTAAGTACATGTATTTGGACAGATACACCCAAGCAAACAGTGCAGACCCAGATCAGATCAGGGACTACACTTTTGTCATTCCTTCTGCACCATTTTGACCCCTTGCAGGATCATGAAACAAATTTAAATTTTTTGGACAGTTATGTTCCCCTACCGATGGGGTCATATTGTTTTTTGTGCAGATCTTGTTGGCTTGGGCGTGACACTTTCTTGTGTACACAAAATCTAATGTACCACTGGGTGGATTTTAATAAAATTTGCATGGATATAACATTGGCACAGGATGAAGAACTGATTAGGTTTAGGTGACCTTGACCTTATTTTCAAGGTCATATCCTTGCTAAATAGGTCAAATTTAGGTTGTGTGCAGTATATCTCATTAACTCCTGGGTTGATTGCATGGATATAACATTTGGTCAGGATGAAGAACTGATTAGGTTTTCGTGACCTTGGCCTTATTTTCAACGTCAGAACAGTGCTGTTAAATAAAGCTGGTTTTGAAAGGGCTATGTTGGGGGGGGGGGGGGGGGGGGGGCATCTGTTTCTTCAGAAAACAAGTCTAGTTAAAGCAAGTCCTCAAGGTGTCAGATTTTTAGGGTTTTTACAGTAAACATGTCCAGGAAAATTATGGTTTTGTTAACATAACATTAACAATGTTGACTGGGCTGTAAACTCCAAACCAGCAATCCTGCACAGTGTCAGTTACCATGACAATCCTAAAACTTCAGACATTTTGAGGATTTGCAATATTTCTCCTAAAATTTTAACATTTGTTTCAAGATCCAGCAATAAACCAAAATATGCAGACATAATGACAAACAGTGTAGACCCTGATCAGACTGCTCCTTCAGGAGCAGTCCAATCTTGGTCTGCACTGTTTGCTTAGGCCTATCTGTCCCAATACTTAGTGAAATATAAGTGAAAGAAAGAGCTGTTTCTAATGGATGAAAGAAAGCATTATCTCATGTAAAGAAATCATTGTTTCATATGCGTGGAAGAAAGCATTGTCTCACAAGAGAAAGAAAGCATTGTCTCATATATGATTGAAAGAAAGCAGTGTCTTATATCCGTGAAAGAAAGCATCATCTCATATGGGTGAAAGAAAGCATCTCATATGGGTGAAAAAAAAAGCATTGTCTTGTATTGGTGAAAGAAAGCATTGTCTTATATGGGTGAAGTATAGCATTCTATCATATGGGTGAAAGAAAGCATCTTATATGGGTGAAAAAAAACAACAACAAAAAACATTGTCTTGTATCGGTGAATGAAAGCCTTGTCTTATATGGGTGAAGTATAGCATTCTCTCATATGGGTGAAAGAAAGCATTATCTCATATGGGTTAAAAAGCGTTGTCTTATATGGGTGAAAGAAAGCATCATCTCTGGGTGAAAGAAAGCATTGTCTCATATGTACGAGTATGTGTTATAATCCTATTGTGTTTGTAATTTTTCAGAAGCATTTGTTGTATGTCAGAACTACTCCCCACCAGATGGCTACAAACCTAATATGGCAAACCCTCTGCTAGATCATAGATATGGTAGGTCCTTTTTTCCAGACGTTGGCAGTCATCCTCTCTTTTCCTCAGCCGGCCTTGGTAGCTCAGATGCACATCTGACTGGTGATCAGGAGGTTGTTTTTTGTTTGATTTGATGTTTAAAGTCACCCTCAACACTGTATACGTCATTTTGGGGACATTGCTTCCAATTTTGTGGGACTTTTATTACCCAACATTAAGATGAAATGACATCTCAAGCCCTGTCGCCCAATGAAACCAATAGGGTTTATAAGCATGGACGGGCCAACTCGCACTGCTTTGCATGCTGACTGAATAAAGTATTTGTCTTAATCTTGTCTCCAAAACAGTTATTTCTGATGAATAATTTTAGTATTTTTCTTATTCATATTCTAAACATAAGTTTTAGGGGCTCATTAGAGCCACCTCATTGAGGCGGTTCTAACGAGCACCCATAACCTATATGGAGCTTGATAGCTCAGTGGTTAGTGCACTTGCCTCTGATGTAGAGGTCTCGAGTTCAATCCCCGGCAGGGGTGTGAAAATTTCCCTGTCAGAACACGCTCCATTGGCATTATTGGCAGGGATTTATGTCATAAAGTGAACCGTCCTTCGGATCGGGACATTAACTGGAGGCCTCTTTTGCAGGGAGAACCATCCCCTGTGCAGGTTAAAGAACCCTACCGTAATAACATGATTACTGTGTAGGCTTTCATCTTGCAAAACTGGAGTGTATGTAATATACACCCTCTGTGTCCCCTCCTGGGGTTAAGGCAACCGGAAGATAGAAACGTCTTGGAATGAAAACAGGAAAAATAATGTATACCCCTGTAAACCCCAGCTTTCTCTATTTAAATTGGGATGTAGAGGGATGTTCATTAGAATCATTACATAGACTTATTAATGAGATGAGTACATTTAAATATGCCAACATGTTTGTTTCAGATGAGTTGAACAATCTAGAGGGACCAAACAGAATCATAGTGCCCTTCTTGGCCTGTGGAGATCTCAGTGGTTTTGACTCCGACAAAACTTATCCATTGAAGGTGAGCCAGGACTATTTATCAAGTTTCATTTTCATGTACTAAATGTTATCCACAGCCCCGCCCAACGGGGCTTGTAGAAATAGATAGGCTGCATGATGCTTCCACGCAGAGCTGAAACTGACCCGCACAAGAGTACTGATAAACTGCTTAGAGGATCTAAGCCTGCCCAGGAAAAGCGGTGCGAGTCAGACCGCCAATGCTTATAAACCCTATTGGTTTCCTTGGGCAGCAGGGCTTGAGATGTCATTTCATCTCATTGTTGGGTAACAGTCCCATAAAATTGGAAGCAACACCTCCAAAATGACCTTGACAGTGTTGACAGGGACATTAAACAACAATTCGAACAAACAATCAAACTAAATGTTATCCCAAACTGAAGAACTCTCATAAAATCACAAAACTTATCAGGACTTAACCAGATCCTCCTTAACCCATTGCATGTGGGAAACCCCTAAAGCGATACAAAGGCAAACAGTGCAGCCCCAGACTATTTGCTAATAGAATTTTCCATAAAAAATAGAATGAAAACAAAAAAGATAGGCCTGACACCACTTAAATGACAAATGGCCTTGTCCAACATATAGCAATGGAAGAATCCACTAGTTTGCAATGGGTTATAAACTGCTTATTATAGGCTTCCGCTTTTCCATCCGTTCGTCCATCTGTCGGTCTGTTAACAATTACGTTGACCTTTGACATTTACTTCAAAGTTTGTATTAAAACCAACTACAAAGCTGATCAACATCAAACCATGCATGAGACATCTCCCTTACCTTCTGACGGGGGGGGGGGGGGGGCTTAAATCAATTTTATGTGGCCACAATGGGGCTTAAATCAATTTTATGTGGCCACAATCCTCGTCCTTACTTAGACAAATAATTTCTTCAGTCCGCATGAAGGCCTCCTAACTCATCAGTGCAACATCTCCTTGAACACAAAAAAATCGAACAACCACAGAGATGTACCGGCCCCGATAGCTCAGTTGGTAGAGTATCGGCTCTGGGGAATGGGAGGTCACGTGTTTGATCCCGGGCCACGACATACCAAAGTTGTTAAAAATGGTACTAGCGGCTCCTCGCTTGACACTCAGATTTACGGGGTAGAGCTAGGACTGGTCGCCCCAGTATCAGGATAATGTGACTGGGTGTGGTATCATGTAATGTGTCTGGGACATGGTACTTCAGTGAGGCAGCACTATAAAAGTGAGCATTGAGCTCCCTGTCGCAACCAGACACGTCGTGATATGACTGAAAAATTGTTGAAAGCGATGTTAAACCCGAATCCACACACAAACCACAGAGATGAAACAATGGTGGAGACTTTTACCTGACGTTGAGATGAAATGTCATCTCAAGCCGTGTCACCCAATGAAACCAATAGGGTTTATAAGCATGGACGCTCCAACTCGCACCGCTTTACCGCCTCTAAGCGGTTTACCAGTACTCATGTGTGGTAGGTTTCAGCTCTGTGTGGAAGCATCATGCATCTCATCAATTTCTTAAAGCCCTGATTGGCCGGGGCCAATTGACACAATTTACGTTGATGTTCCAGATATCATCAAATAAAAGGCCTACAATCATCAAATCTTGCATAGTGCTTCTCCTAGATGTATTGACTCTGCAGGTACCTTGACCTGGTGACCGTGGCCTAATATTTCACACTCCATTGGCTTTGACACAATTTACTTTGATGTTCCAGATCTCTTCAAATAAAAGGCCTACACCTATCAAATCTTGCATAGTGCTTCTCCTAGTTGTACTGACTCTGCAGGTGCCTTAACCTGGTGTCCTTGACCTATATTTTATGCTCCATTGACTTTGACACAATTTACTTCGATGTTTCACACGGTAGTGCTAGGATTTTTTTTTTTCTTTCGCCAGCACTTTCGCCAAACTATTTTTTTTTGTGCCAAAATCTTAAAACCTGAGCCAGTTGTAGAAACTTCTTCGCAAAATGCTGAACATTGGTCAAAAAGCTTGTCACCTGCTCTACAATTTTCCTTGACACTTAAAGGTTTAAAGCACAAGCCTTTATGGGTGTGTGTAATGGTGGATTATCCAAGAGTAGATGCACCTTACAACCCCAGGTTTTTCGATCAAACCAACACAGCCACACTTCAAACAACACCAGTCATCTATGCTGTCTTGCCGACAGATAGCAGACCCAAATCAGTTAGATAGCTCGAGTTTTCCCTTCTCTCCAGAAAATGCAAAGAAACCTTGCTTAAATGCTTTTGTTTTTGCTCAAACGTAAGTCATGGAGGCTGCCATTTTGGTTGATCACATGATCACATTATATTCAATGGGAAACAACTTAAACAGGCATAAAGGGCATGTTCGATTAGCCATTTGATAAATCATTGCAAAGTCTGTTTTTCATCCACGGTTGATGACTGACCAGCTTGATATAAGTGAATCATGGAAGGGCCATAAAGCCTAAATCAAAATTAAAATAAAAAAATATTCCCTTTGACATTATTTAAAGGAATTACAAATCTGTCAGAATACTTAGTCGCATCACGAAAACACGCCTATATAATTTTGAACCCCTTGAACCCCACTTTTATACAGTAAAACTGGGGTTTACAGCAAATTACAGGGGTAAACCTTACTTTTCTTATTTCTGCTCTAAAATATAGATTATGTGTACTCATTAGAACGGCCGCGATAAGACGTTCTAACAAGTACCCACAGTCCGTATTTTGAGCAGAAATAGAAAAATATCACAGTTTTTCATCCTAAAATTTTAGTTTTTTCGGCAGCAAAGTTTACAATATATTTATATAGGCGAGTTTTCGTAATGGAACTTCATTGGCTGGATCACGACTGGGACCATAAAAAATTTGTTTCAGAAACAGATAGTTCGAGCCACTGAGCCTTTATGCCATTGGTTCATGTTTCCTTTGTTTTTGTGTGTGCCTCCATGCTTACTTTCATTAGCTGACTTGAGATGCAGGGCTGGAAAATTTCACTCGTCTGCCAGCCATGATGAGTAAAAATTTTGGAGGACAAGTTAAAATGTTGTCTAATCCATATGAAATTTTGCAAATTCTACATGCCATTGTTCATGCAGGATGTGAGAAATTTTAAAGAAGTTTTAAGCCCTGAGATGGCTACATTTAAGAAATAGATCAGCTCTAGCTGTATTTTGTTGAGTAATAAATCACAGTTTGGAGGTCAGTTGTAAAGCAGATGAAATGTAGCATGTGTGATTTGTCTACTTACTACCTACTGCCACTGACTGACAAACTGTGATTTATTACTCTGACAACAAAATCACAGACTAGAGCTGATCTATTTTGATTCTAACATACTGAAAAATGGCAATAGTGTTGTTGTTTCCTTCAAATTCTCACAACCTGTCGCCATTTTGAGAAGAATTCCCCCAAAATCTATTGACTGTAATACATGCATTTTTGTCCTTTTGTAAGTTTTGGATGCAAGAAAGTGCCTTTACACCATCCTAATGTCAAGGAATCTACGAAGTGACATCATAAATTGGCAGCTTTAAACTCACTAAGATCGCCTTATGGAGTTAAATGTATGTCGTGTCCACTCATTAACCCATAAAATGCCAATTGCGACAATTGTCATCTGCTTTGTCATCTGCGGGTTACTTTCAAAGTTGGTTTTGCAGTGTGGACCCAGATCAGACTTCTAGTCTGATCTGGGTGCACACTGTCTGCCTGTATGAAAAAATATTTCTTAAAAGTTTGCAAGAAGATTCAGCAGATAAGAAAAGCAGATGACATTTTCAGATGTAGGTTTTCTCGGCATCTTAAGGGTTAAAATCTCATTAAAATTTCAAGACAAAGTAAGAAAATTCTCCCTAGACAATTTCAAATATATTGTCCTCAGTTTTGGGCTTGCTATTCTTTTCCTAGGGACTTATGAACAAGTTAGACACCATGTGGTAAACAAGTCCCAGGTCTTTGAACCATTAATTCTTGCACACCAGACAAGGAAATCCGTGATTTTACCCTGGGATAGAAATTTATGTTCTGACCCTGGTGTTCCGACCCCAAATCAAATATAATCGGGTGTTTGATAAATGGACTGGTTGATTACAACCTCATGCGCAGCGGCGTCATCCGTGACGTCACTAAACATTCCTGTTGTGTCATCACAAAATGGCGGACGCCGGTAACCGAAGTGACAGCAGCATTAAAAATTTGCAATAGAAATGGAAGGTATGCAAGAAAAAGAATCCTATATGGGTGTGCGGGGTGGATAGAAAAATCTGTCTCTCGGGATCACTGTCCGGCATCACTTGGCAAGCCTCGTGATGCCGGACAGTGACCCTCGGGACGGATTTTTCCATCCACCCCTCACACCCATATAAGATTCTTATAATCTCCACAGTATTTTACATTTTAGTTGTTCTATTGCCTATTCACAGCTTGATGGTAAAGAGTATGAATACCATCCACCAACACAGGGGCCTATCGATCCTCCATACAAGGAAGCCTGTCAACTTAAGAGAACTGACCAGCTAGCTAAACCTTTAATCAGTGGTTCTAAAGAGACAGGTAAAGCGGAAAGTGAAGATAGTGACTGTTTAGAAGGGCTTTTTGATAGAGTAAGTCTAACAGAGACAGATTTGGATGGAAGTGATGTAAAATGTTATAAAGAAGAGTCAGCTCAGGATGAAATGGTTGATAATATGAACAAAAAGTCTTGACAGATAGCACAGCTGTAACACAGATTTATCATAATTGAGCCAGCGCAAGACAAAACCTACAATAAGACGTGTGCCCATCGAAGACTCAGATTAGCCTGGGCATCCATATAGTTTAACCAGAGACTTCTCTTGCTGCATGAAGGAGCATTGGGCCCTTAGCTATCCTTAGAGCGCTCAACGAAGACTCTGATCAGACTGCGCGGATGCGCAGGCTGATCTGAGTTCGTTGGGTGCACATGTCTTATTGTAGATTTTGTCATGCGCTGGCTCATAATGTAGCTGTTATTTAGTAAGGCTTATAAGTTATCAAGCAATAAAGGCCCCCACCCATCAGGGCTTGAAGAAATAGATGGGCTGCATGATGCTTCCACACAAAGCTGAAACCCACCGCACATGAGTACTGGTTAGAGGATATAAGCCTGCCCAGGCAAAGCGGTTAGAGTCGGGCCGTCCATGCTTATAAACCACTGTTGGTTTCATTGGGTGACAGGGCTTGAGATGTCATTTCGTCTCAGTGTCAGTTAAAAGTCCCACAAAATTGGAAGTGACATCTCCAAAATGACCTATACAGTGTTGATGGGGATGTTAAACCTCAAATCAAATGAACAAACGAAAATCGATAAATGAATTCCTCTAGAATGATTATCATTGCATACTGATTTGGTAGTTATCTATTATTTGATAAGTTTTGTAACTACCTAATGTCGATCTAAAATAGCTTGATGAGTGGCAAACAGTGCAGATCCTAATGAGACTGCATTCCACAGTGTCTCAGATGAGTCTACTTGGTTTTCTCAGGCCTGTCTGTCCTAATACATATAGTAATGTATAACATATGGTAAGAGTCAAAGCCATAAAGGTAAAATTATTATCAAATCATCAGTGATCACCAATAGATGTTTTCATATGACGTCACGTCTGAGAATGTAATAACACCATGTATCTGATTTTACCCCCGGCATACGAAGTATGTCAGGGGGTATATAGTTTTCGTCTTTCCGTCCGTTCGTTGGTTGTTTGTATGTTCGTTCGTTGGTTCGGTCGTTCGTTAACCTTTACGTCAAAATTTTCCGTCAAACCTTTTTGATTGCTCATATCTCTGTAACCACATGTTGGATTCTCTTCATATTTGGTACAGGATATCTGTATAGCATTACCTTTCATATGGAATATCTGAGACCCTTGGTCAAGCCCCTGGGTGGGTTGTCTGTCTGTCCGTCTGTCTGTTCATCTTCTTTTACGTCAAAGTTTTGTGTTAAACCTTTTTCATTGCTGATATCTCTGTAACAACATGTTAGATTCTCTTCATGTTTGGTAAAGGATATCTCTATAGCATTACCTTTCATATGGAATATCTAAGCCCCTGGGTCAAGCCCCTGGGTGGGCTGTCTGTCTGTCTGTTCATCTAATTTTACGTCAAAGTTTTGTGTTAAACCTTTTTCATTGCTGATATCTCTGTAACCACATATTAGATTCTCTTCATGTTTGATATATGATTTCATGATGCATGTCCCTTCCCCCACCCACGGTGACCTTGACCTCAAGGTCACAGACTTAGGAATTTTTATATTTGGTTAAAGTTTTATGTCAAAGTTTATAGATGCCTGTATGTTATATTTGATGCCCTCACTCCCTTGGTCCATTTAGAAATTTTATGTTTGGTTTAGCTTTAACAAGCACTTTTATAGATTCTTATAGCTTCTTGACTTCATTCATATTACATACAAGCTCGAAAGATATATCAGAGGGTGACGCTGGCAGGGGGTATACGTGACCCACTGGTCGCTTTCTCTAGTTCGATAATCCTCTGGTGGGTTAAATATTCAAATTAATTTGATACACCCTGTAATGTTACTTAACAATATTCTTAACGACATCACTTTTACTAATGGCGGATAACTGACATTTTTGTTAAACAGTCGTGGATAAAATGTGTTGTATATGTCATATGATATATTGGATCTTGCATTCCTGCTCATGTATTATTGAATTTATGAAACTTCTTGAGGAATAGGGATAAAATGCGAGGCTCCATTGAGCATTTTATCCTTTTTCCTCAACTCGTTTAATAAATTCAATAAGACATGGACACTCATGTAAGATCCTCTATATATCTGTCACAGTCACAGGACTGATAATTGATTATCATTTCAGCTCTGATTAGCCAGCCCTAATATTTAGCGGATAGCATTTCATACAAATGATTTGGCCACGAGTAATAGCACATTGTAACTGGTTTGTTACAACTTGATGTATTCAGTAACAATAATTAATCATAATATGTTGAACAGGATCTTACACTTGCTGTCATTTCATATAAAATAATTATAAATGAAACAAGCCTTTGGCGAGTTTCATAAATTTTATAAGAAATGACTGCAAGTTGTGTGTCATTTCATGTAAAATTTATGAAACTGGCGAGTTTCATAAATTTCATATGAAATGACTGCAACTGTGATTTCATTAATTCTATATGAAATGGCCACAAGTGTAAGCTACTCTAGTAAAGCTGGAGAAGAGACGAATGTTGTTAAAGAAGTTACAGGTAAACAGCTATTTGGGAGATGATAATACAGAAAAATTCCGCTATTATGACCACCTGAAATTGGGGCTAAGTCTGCTATTAAAAGCTTATTTTGAAGGGTACACTTAATTTTTCTTTGTGTTTTCTGCCTACAATGTCCTCTGTTCAGGGACCACCTTTGGGACTATTCAAAAGTGGTCTTTAAGACCACTTTTGAACAGTCCCAAAGGTGGTCTTAATATAGGAATTTTACTGTATATCAGTAAATGTAGTTTCAGGCGGCTTTATGCACAAGAAAGCATATTTGGTTAGAGAGGGCATCAGTTTGAATTTTTAAGACTGTTATCAGCAGGCCTCATATTTTTCAGGCATTTGCAGGATTTCAGGCTTTGAGAGCTTGATTTTTTCTTGATTACATGCTTTTAGATTTTGATTTTTCTTCCTATATTCTGTTTAAAATGACTATTTAACCCTTATCATGTTGATATAATGTATTTCTTCAGTTCACAAACTGTGTTAGAAACAGTGTAGATCCTGATCAGATGGCTTCTTCAGAAGCCATCTGATCTGGATCTACACTGTTTGCAAAGGTAATGGTTGTCATGAACAGCAGGATAAGGGTTAAAGGCTGTAAAATCGGGTCTTTCAGGCATGGAAAAGCCTGGTCAGTATGAGGCCTGTATCAGATGCAATATCTTACAGATGAGTAGAGACCTTGATGACCAGATTGGGGTCATCTTAAGAAGTGGTAATGCAGTACTCATTCCCAAGAAATTTTTACCATGAAAGTGTTAGCATCATGTTCACAAGTCTGTGTAATAAACACCCCTATACACCCCACTTTATACAGAGAAAACTGAGGTTTACAGGTGTGTTTTATATTATAGGGGTATACATTATTAGGGCCCCGCACTGAAAGTGTGGGTGCCCTATAGTAATCACTGTCCGTCCGTCTGTCCGTCCACAAATTTTTTTATCCTCCATAACTTTTTATTATTCCTGGATGGATTTAAATATTACTTGGCATCATTCTGTCCGTCCGTCTGTCTGTCTGTCTGTCTGTCCGTCTGTCCGTCTGTCCGTCCACAAATTTTTTTATCCTCCATAACTTTCTTATTCCTGGATGGATTTAAATATTACTTGGCAGAAATGTTAACCATAATGTGATGGAGTGTTGCGCGCAAGACTCAGGTCCGTACCTCAAAGGTCAAGGTCATACTTAGAGGTTAAAGGTCAAAAAAGGGTCTTTCCTGTGTCCAATTAATAACTTTGTTATTATTCCTGGATGGATTTAAATATTACTTGGCAGAAATGTTAAACATAATGTGACGAAGTGTCACACGCAAGACCCACAGCCGTACCTCAAAGGTCAAGGTCATACTTAGAGATAAAAGGTCAAAAAAGCGTCTTTTTTATTTTTTTCTAATTTCTGTTCCTTGACGTGGGTTGTGGGTACTCGTTAGAACCACCTAAACAAGTTCCCTCAACCTATGTTTGGAGTAAAAATAAGAAAAAATACATCAAAAATACCTGTTTTGGAGATATAAAAATTGCACTATGTCACACAGTAGTGAAATCATAATGGAAAAAAAATTATTGCAAAGCCATAGTATGCACTTTTGAGTATCCCTGAGTTTAAGGCTGCAGAGGAGCTAATAGGATGATAAGCCCTGTTTTAAGCCAACATTTTTAAAAAAACTGTTTCAAAACCACTTTGTCAATTCCAGTAAAATTTCATACGCAGCCACCACAAGAGTTTTTGAATGATCAGGATTGTCAAAAAGAATTGGAACAGCAAATTAAAATTTGAAATCAACAGATTAGGCTGGGGGTCAAGGGGCCCTATTCATCATTATGACTTGCTTTAAGATGA
This sequence comes from Lucinisca nassula, assembly GCA_963580285.1. NCBI lineage: Eukaryota > Metazoa > Mollusca > Bivalvia > Lucinida > Lucinidae > Lucinisca > Lucinisca nassula. The sequence goes on from OY757023.1 coordinate 18,324,039, forward strand.
TTATTTCAGAATCACAAATGAATTTTAGACTTTTTTAAACTACTTTTTGTCACAATTATTTCAGATTTAACCCATAAAATGCCAGTCATGAAAATTGTCATCTGCTTTGCCATCTGCTGGTTAGCATAAAAGTAATTTTTGGCAAACAGTGTGGACCCAGGTTAAACTGCTCCTGGTCCTACATTTGTGTGGGGGTTCGAATCGCAGTCAAAGCACAATTTATTTATCCCTGATTGTGTCTCCACTATGGTTATAAAGACGAAAAGTCCCTTCCATTGCTGAGAGAATTAATCATAATTCCAGAAAAAAAAAACAGAAATAAAATAGGAACAAATAAACCCCTATATACAGAGTGTACTGCAGTGTCGGGTAGCCTTATATGCGCTATATGAGCATCCTTTTTTGGGGAAGCCTCTGTGGCGCAGTGGTTAAGGACGTTGGCCACTGCAGTGCTAGGTGACGTCACCGCATTTGTGCGTGGGTTCGAATCGCAGTCAAAGCACAATTTATTTATCCCTGATTGTGTCTCCACTATGGTTATAAAGACGAAAAGTCCCTTCCATTGCTGAGAGAATTAATCATAATCCCCCCCAAAAAAACAGAAATAAAATAGGAAAAAATTAACCCCTATATACAGAGTGTACTGCAGTGCCGGATAGCCTTATATGTGCTATATGAGCATCCTTTTTTGTGGATGCCTCTGTGGTGCAGTGGTTAAGGACGTCGGCCACTGCAGTGCTATGGTTATAAAGATGAAAAGTTGCTTCCATTGCTGAGAGAATTAATCATAATCCTGGAAAAAAAAACAGAAATAAAATATTTTTAAATAGTTTGCAAAAAAAAAATGAGCAGATGACATAAGCAAACATCATTCTCAGATGTAGTTTGTCTCGGTGTCATAAGGGTTAAAAAAGTATTTTATCATATGACGTTGCATCTGAGAGTGAAATAACGCCCTGTAATATTTTCGATAATCCACTAGTGGATTAAATATGCAAATTAGCTAGATACCTCCTGTACATGTACGAGGTCCTTAACGACGTCGCGCTTACCAATGGTGGAATATTGACATTTTTGTAAACAATCTTGAATAAAATACGTTTTAAATGTCATATGATAAATAGAATTTTGCATTCGTGCTCATGTATTATTGAATTTATTAAACTCGTTGAAGAAAAGGGATAAAATGCTCGTCAAAGCCTTGTATTTTATCCCTTTTCCTCAACTCGTTTAATAAATTCAATAATACATGAACACTCATGTAAGATCCTCTATGAAGACTCTTGCTAGTCTGGCCCAGAAATTTTTCTGTTCTTTGGTGTTTTCTTTGCCACCTTTCAGCTGGATTAACCCTTATCTTGATGAATATTCATTTAAGCCACACCCATTTCTGTCTATCAACCAATCAAATTACTTGATATAATTTATTGCTACAAATTCATAAACTGAATGCCAAACAGTGTAGATCCTGATCAGATGGCTTCTTCAGAAGCCATCTGATCTGGATCTACACTGTTTGCAAAGATAGAGGTTGTCGTGAACAGCAAGATAAGGGTTAAAACTGACAAGGCTTCTGCGCATGATTCCTGGGAATCTGAGACAACCAAAAAATCATTGAGATATGCAATTATGAGGTCATACCCCTTCCTGGCCAGGTGAGTCTATGGTATGGAAAATGCCCACACTATGATGGGCCCCCAACGGCAGACAATTGTCCTTGCAGTAAAACGGCTTGAAATCCCAACATAACCCTGTTACCTGTTGACTTTTGTCGCTTATTGTAACACTCCTATATGCCTTTCGAAGATCAACTTTACTGAAATAACAACCCTTAGTCATTAAGTTGGCTGCATCATCAACTCTGGCAAATTTCATCTCCCAGTCTTCTGTACAGTAATCATTCACCGACTGTCCTGCTGGTCTGGAGCAGTCATGAATCAGTTGGACATCTTTGTCTGGTTTTGGTATTGTCGCCATTGCACTGACTATTTTCGGGGGAGAGTTGCAGAGAACATAGTTGCCACATTTAATTTCTTTCTTAACTTGCTTTTTTGCTTTTTCATATAGGGGGGTATTTGGATATGCAGATGGGTGGTTCTGACAGGTACCTTGGGGCACTTAAATGCTGGGATCAACAATGTCAAAGCCGTTTTTAATCCCATCTAAGCTAAAACTTATCTGGATCATTTCCCACTTCTATCTCCCAAGTCGACAAGAAGAGGACTGGAATGGGTTGCACCTCTATGTCTTGTCTTTAGCTCACCGTCACGTAGTGGCGAGGTGAGCTTTTGGGATCACTTTTTGTCCGTCGTGCGTGCGTGCGTCAGTGCGTGCGTCAGTGCGTGCGTAAACAATTTCTTCAAACGACATCTCCTCCTAAACCACTGATCAGATTTTGACTAAACTTCACAGGAATGATCCTTAGGTAGTCCCCTTTCAAAGTTGTTCAAATGGTTCCGGTCCATTGCACATCTAGGTCACAGGAGCCAAAAATAGATTTTTTTCACTGAAAACTTAAAAAAATCTTTTTCTCTGAAACCACAAGGCCCAGGTCTTTGATATTTGGTATGAAGCTTCATCTAATGGACCCCTACCAAGATTGTTCAAATTATAGCGCTGGGGCAAAAAATGCCCCCGCCCTGGGGCCCTTTGGTTTTACAAAGGCTTATAAAGGGAAAATCTTAAAAAATCTCCTCTAAAACGGCAAGGCCCAGGACTTTGATATTTGGTATGAAGCTTCATCTAAAAGACCTCTACCAAGATTGTTCAAATTATAGCCCTTGGGCCAAAAATGCCCCCGCTCCTGGGCCCTTTGGTTTTACATAGACTTATATAGGGAAAATCTTTAAAAATCTTCTTCTCTGAAACCACAAGGCCTAGGTCTTTGATATTTGGTATGAAGCTTCATCTAAAGGACCCCTACCAAGATTATTCAGATTATAGTGCTGGGGCCAAAAATGCCTCCGCCCCGGGGCCCTTTGGTTTTACATAGGCTTAATTGAGATAATCTTTAAAACTCTTCTTCTCTGAAACTGCAAGGCCCAGGACTTTGATATTTTGGTATGAAGCTTCATCTAATGGACCTCTACCAAGATTGTTCAAATTATAGGCCTTGGGCCAAAAATGCCCCCGCTCCGGGGCCCTTTGGTTTTACATAGACTTATATAGGGAAAATCTTCTTCTTTGAAACCACAATATTCTTTGATATTTGGTATGAAGCTTCATCTAGTGGACCACTATCAAGATTGTTCAAATTATGGCCATGAGACCACAAATGTTCCCGCTCAGGGGCCCTTTGGTTTTACATAGACTTATATAGAGAAAATCTTAAAAAATCTTCTTCTCTGAAACCCCATGGCCCAGGACTTTGATATTTGGTACAAAGCTTCATCTAGTGGACCACTATCAAGATTGTTCAAATTATAGCCCTGAGACCACAATTTTTTTTTAATGTTCCTGCTCCGGGGCCCTTTGGTTTAACATAGACTTATATAGAGAAAATCTTAAAAAATTTTCTTCTCTGAAACCGCACGGCCCAGGACTTTGATATTTGGTTTGAAGCTTTATCATATGGACCTCTACCAAGATTGTTCAAATTATAGCCCTTGGGCCAAATATGCCCCTGCTCCAGGGCCCTTTGATTTTACATAGACTAATATAGGGAAAATCTTTCAAAATCTTCTTCTGTGAAACCACAAGGCCTAGGTCTTTGATATTTGGTGTGAAATTTCATCTAGTGGACCTCTATCAAGATTGTGCAAATTATAGCCCTGGGGCCAAAAATGTGGCGGCTCCGAGACCCTTTGGTTTTACATAGACTTATAAAGTGAAATCTTTAAAAACCTTATTCTCTGAAACTGCAAGGCCCATGTCTTTGATATTTGGTATGGAGCTTCATCTAGTGGACCTCTACCAAGATTGTTCGAATTACAGCCCTTGGGCCACTCATGCCCCCACCCCTGGGCCCTTTGATTTTACATAGACTTATATAGCCCCTGGACCATTTGGTTTTGCATAGGCTATGCTTATGTAGGGAATATCTTGAAAAAATCTTCTTCTCTGAAACCGCAAGGCCAAGGTCTTTGATATTTGGTGTGAAGCTACATCTAGTGGACCTTTGCCAAGATTGTTCAAATTATAGCCTTTGTTGATGTTTGGTATGAAGCTTCACATTTATGACCTACCTCAACATTATGCACATTAAAGCCCTGGGGCCAATGATGACCCTCCCTGGGGTCCACTTGTTACACAATGGATCAGGTGAGCGATCCAGGGCCATCATTGCCCTCTTGTTTTTATGATGTGGGCTGACACAGGATGAGTGTCTTGGCACCTAGGGACACTACACTGATGCTTGAACCTACAATTATGAAACCTGCAACCCCTGTCCGAATTAAAATTCTGGCAAATTTCTGTGTCACGGGGCTTTTGGGGCCTCAGGGGTTTGGCAGTAGTTGGGCTTGGTTGTTTCTTCTGGCCAGTGTTGGCTGTTCCCCCTAGGTTGTAGGCTTTTCCCTCAGCTGCAGGTACAAGGACTGTAAGTGATGCACATCTGTGCCCCACCTAAATCCCATGCTTCCTTGCACTTAACTATACTAGCGGTCATAAAGGAGAACTAATGACTGTACTTTTGAATCAGCTGATAAACCTTTGTGGTGTAAGACAGATAGTCCATCAGTGCTGGGCCCTACAACTTCCCACCCCCACCAGTTTGTATAGGATTGCCATATTTTCATTGGACCACTGGGTCAGGTTTTTTGGACCCTGGACTTTCCAAAACAATTTGTTGGTCACCTGTTTCCCCAATTAAAGTTTCTTGCTCCAAGATATTAGTTACAAATGTCAAGAAATGAAGAAGTCGACTTATCCACTGCCAAGGCAATATGCATTTGCGGATCATTCCACGAAGGTTGAACACTGTTAGACACACCGCCTCCACTCACACCTTGCAACCCTGAAGGAACTTGGCTCACAGGAGTGGCCAATAAATGTGCTTGTTGGTTAAGTAATGAAGCCAATAAAGTCTAATTGTTGACGTCTGTTGTAGCCCCTGTTTAATCATCAATGCCCTTGTCGCTGGAGTCATCTCAGTTTGCCCGGTAGACCCAGATGCAACAAGCTGTTGCTTGCCTGCCACCAGCGTTCCTGATGGAATTGATTCCCCCAGATGGCACCAAAGCTGTCGCTATTTGTATGATCAACTGCGGTTGACCAATAGGGATCTTGCTGGACCCCAGATCTGAGATATTGACAAGCCGGAGCACCTCGATGCTGTCGTATCCCCTAGCTGGGAGTTCAGTGGCCACCTTTTTAACTCTATTGTTCAGACAGTACTTTATCATTTTATCCTCATCCGAGAGGTCACTAATATGTCCTGTGTTCAGGTCTGGGTTAATTCTATCGGCCATTGTGCCCTCCGTGGTGTCAAGTGTCTTGTTCAGTGTTTGGCATTGTATGTTATTTTAAGCCACATTTCTGATTTAAAAATTGTCCGTGGTCAGTCGGCAACACTTTTTCCCGTGGATGAACAGACAAACATTTAGGGCCCCATTTGTGAGAGTTTGTGCAGAAGTAGCAATCCATTTCATGGCAAAAAGCAGAGCAATCTAAGAACCTGTGCGACCTTGCATCGTCGATCGTTTCTGCCATCTCAGCTATGTTAATTAAACGTTCTACTTAAGTTTCTGGGATATTATAAGACTGTGGCATTCTGAGGATTGTGCGCAGAAACAAAATGTTTTTCTCACTCACCATCATACATTAACAGTCTACTTGAATTTCCATTTATTCCTATTACAAACAAAATTGGTCTTAAAATGGTGCCTTGCCTGACGCCAAACTCATAAGTTTTCAAAGTTTTCCCATGAAATACTAACAAGAAAGGCACAGATATAGCTCTTGATTAAATCATAACACTTTTTGACAGTTTTTTAATCCATTTTACTGCCTTTTGTCTTTGAACAAAGCACATGTAAAAGATTTTTATTTCTTAGAAAATTTTTCCAAGTGATCTTCACGTGAAGCGGCCATTTTAAGCAATGGCATGAGTATTTAAAATTGCTGCGTGCGCAGATGCTGATCATTTGAATCTATTGTTCGACAAGTCTAAAACAAATTATCTGATTGGTCAATATGAAAATTGTTGGCCATTAGATGGCGTCTTACCTCAGCTGGCAGAATTTGAAAAAAAACAGCCACCAGGTGGTGCCCTATTTCCGTCAAAGAAGACTTTAATTATTTAGAAGCATTTTCCCAAAGGTAAAGCATCTACTGGGAACTAATTTAATGAGGAGAAAGTAGGATATTTTGGTCCTATCTGGCAAATATCAAATCCCAAATCTTGTTGCACACACGACTTCCAGTATACACACCCGTGGGTGGGGTGATATAAACAAAGCAAAATGGAGAGATTCCACATGAAATTTATAACAGATTACTATGTATTCTTACTATTTTATAATTTCAATTTTCTCATTGAAATGTTAGCTGGTGTAGTGGTTGCGCTACTCCCCTTGTAAACCAGGGGTCTCACGATCGATCCCGGGCTTCTCCAGGATTTCGGATGAGTCTTTTAACCAAGGTTCCATCTCGATATGACCTGAGCTGTTGGTGAGACGTAAAACTCACAAGAAAATGTTAATCTACATACATTACATACCATTTGGGGGACCCAAAGTGGCTAAAATGCCAGGTGCACACTGTATAAAGGTGGTTGTAAGTACAGGTTGGAATGTTGCTGACCTCTTTGCTTCTTGATAAGGGTCTGGCAATGTTTCATCTGGCTTATAAAGTGCCATTATTGCAAACCTTTGATTGTTAACCCATCATTAACCCTTATCTTGCTGAATATTAATTTAAGCCATTCCCATTTCTGTCTATCAACCAATCAAATTACTTGATGTAATTTATTGCTACAAATTCATAAACTGAATGCAAACAGTGTAGATCCTGATCAGATGGCTTCTTCAGAAGCCATCTGATCTGGATCTACAAAGTTTGCAAAGATAGGGGTTGTCGTGAACAGCAAGATAAGGGTTAATATTTTGGAACTCATGGTAGGATCAGTATGACTGATAAAGGTCATCGCCCATTTTGCTGTCTAACTATTTAATGTGTTTTTGTATAAGTTTCACAACAATCGACGACTAGCTTACTTTCTTTTGATGGTAGATTTTGTAAACATTTTGCTCCAAATTGAATTTGAATATATGGATTTATATCTGGATAGTGTATAAACATAATATATATGTTCGTTAAACCCAGTTAAGCGGGATTGCAATACTCAGAGTATCGTCATGGTCTCAGCACTCTGAACTATAGCAGTGAGGGACCCAATAATTAACAGTTGGTGCTCTTATCCATCAGGCCACGGTGGCCCGTCCAAAAATAGCTGCACTGCTCAATGTACAAGCAGTCTAAAAGCATGTGTTCCCGATGATTCATGGCCTAGCAAATTAAACAGAAAAGTCTTTTTTTTCTTTAGTTTATGACATATGTCCTTAAATAGCACCAAATTTGTCATTTGGTCATATTGATAGAGTTTATATCTGTCTGTTGAGTTTTTAAGTCTCTCTGCTGTCGATTAGGTGGAACATTTTGTTTTTGGTGCAGGTCCTGTTGGGATCAGCATTGGTCTGTTTGTTGCCGCTGCTGTCGGCAATCATCTGTTTGTCCCTTGAAAAAAGTCTAGTGTTCTTTTCCCAACCAAAATGACAGGTTTAGAGAACTGACATCAATATCAGAATATTTAAACTGTAAGTTTCTTGCCATTTATAATTTGTAACAATGTCAATAAATGTACAATCACCATTGGCTGTAAATGACTGAAAAATTGTCAATAGGTTGTAAAATAGCAATAAATACTAATCATAATGTAATTGGAATCTTCCTTTAGTTAATTCTGACAAACACGTGGCTCTAAAATCAGTTAATTTTCATATCGCTCCTCACACACCAGAGACACACGGTAATAACAACTGAGTCCAGAAATGTATGTTTTATTTTTTTCTTTAGTGTTAGGTCATTGGACCCTCATTTTTATCCCCCGACCGAATAGGTTCAGGAGATATAGCGATCAGCCTGGCGTCCGTCCGTCTGTCCGTCCATCTGTCCCTCCATCTGTCCCTCCATCCGTCGGTAGACGCACCCTTGTGATGGCCATAACTCCTTTACCCTTTGAGATTCATTGATGGTTCTTGGCAAAATTGTTCACAAGGCTGTGAGAAGCCTCTGTGGTGCAGTGGTTACGCTACTCGCCACGCTACTCGCCTTGTAAACCAGGGGTCGCAGGATCGATCCCGGGCTTCTCCAGACTTTCGGATGAGTCTTTAAACCGAGGTCCCATCTCCGTATGACCTTAGCTGTTGGTGGGACGTAAAACTCAAACACTCAATCACTCACAAGGCTGTGACGGCGTGTCATGCAACGCTTCATTGACGTTTCGATCTCAGTCAGTTTGGGCTCCGGTATAGTTAAGGTCATATTTACAGAATTTAGAATTATTCCAAGAAAGACAAGTTCACACGTGGGGCCCTCTATTTTGCTGTAATTAATGTGAAATCCAAGTTTTCTCAGGAGACGCAGGAGTTCATTGAAGGTCTCCAAACATTCATCATATGACTGAGCCACGATCAAGAAATCATCAAGATAACACACAATAGTTTTATATCCCTTCTTCGCCATGATTTCTCGGACGGCCTGAGTTATATAATTAAAAATCTCTGGGGAGCGGGCGGCTCCAAAGGGAAGGCGTTCGTCAATCAGGTAAGTAAATGTTTTCTCGCCTTTAAATTGCCATTTTAACACAGTGGCTTTGAAGTTTGAAGGATGTAATTTAACAGACCGATATGCATTGGCGAGGTCAATCTTGGCAAAATAACAACCCGGAGTCACTAAATCAACCGCATCTTGGAGAGATTGATATTTAAAATGATTTGTAGAGGCGTAGTCATTTAAGGCATATCCACAGGGTCTAGAAGCATCATGAATTAAGCGCATTTTAGAGGAATTTTTCTTTAGGATAGCGCCAAGAGCCGACACTATATGAGACTTATCACTCACGATCCTATACCGTCCATTTTCAGTTTCAGTTAAAATTTGGTCTTCGACCTGCGCACGCACACTTTGATCAGTAGCTGACCGATAGTTATCCATTTCAACGAATTCTCTTATGTTGTCGGGATCAACGATGTGAAAGCCATTTTTTATTCCTGAGAGTAAGAATTCACGATGCTGGTGGTCCTGTGGAAGCTCCTCCTCCCAAGCTTCGTAATTTAATGCTGTAGAGCGGCCCATTACATGTTTTTTGGTCCTTTCGGCTCCGAATTCTGCTCATTAGGTGTTTTTGCTTTCATATGGCGATATTTACATGAGCTTCCGAAAGGGCATGAACCTCTAGCCTTAAATAGCTTGCAGTCTTCAGATGGTAAGTACTGCTGAGCGGCAATATTCGCACCCTGACGAGGGCACTTTGGGACAAGTAACTGTAGTTCCATGTTAGGTGAAAAAGTTCCCCACTGGAACTCTTGCTCAGCTTGCAGTTCACGATACGCATAGTCGTAGTTCAAAACACTATTCCATTCATATTTCTCGGCGAATTCAAAGATTTTTGGTAGTATACGCCAAATAGAACTCAATGTCATTCCTGCTACGTTTTTGTGTAGCCAGTAAATGATTTAACAGGCGCATATTTGCCGCACCCCATTCTTCTATAAAAATTCCCAAATATGGGTGTTCCTAATCGTCCTTTAACACAAGAGTTTCCGCATTACCGGACCCCGATTTAAGAACAAATTCTTTACGTCTGCTCTGTCTTCTACGTTTACATTTCTCAGTAAGGAATTGTGTGATATGCATAGCCTTGTTAATTTTGGATTTTAAGGTAAGGATCGTGCGAGGGTCCATTTGTCCGAATAGCCCAGATTTACATGTAGGATTATCTGATAGGGGCAGCTGATCATTCAAGAGAACATCAAGAGTCTTACCTGCCCCAGCCAGTATCTCTGCGTTAATATTCAAGTCCGAAGTGCCATTTTCACTGTTTTCTAATTTGTCCAAAGTGTTCTGACCTTTATTCCAAATCTGAATTTCATTTTTTTTCTATGATTTTCACGAATCCCAGCGAGAGACCTAGCTCTTTCAAGTCTTTCAGCTTTATAAGCTTGAGTGCTGTCTAAGAAGTCAGTTCCTCTTGACGCAGTATTTGAGTTACTTTCCTGCTTAATCCTAAGCCCGTTGCCCATTCGTCAAAATTGAAGCTGTCCTTCTCTGTGCCGTTATGAGGCATGTCATCAGTGTCACTGTCACCCATTGTTTCACATATAAAGAAGAAACACAATGTGGAAACACAGCACAATAAATGTAAGTACGACAGTGTCATTGACACACTAGTATATTAACGAACGTCTCCATAAACAACAATTAATATCAATCCGTAAGGAAAAAGCTGCTGCTTTGGCGCGCACCAAACTGACAGACATATGAGATAGGCTCTCAGAAACCCCCGCGAAAGGTCAACTATACCTGACTATAAGCGCTGCATGGTGGTTTGTCTAAACTCAATTAAGGAACTTAATTCCACTTTAATAAAATAGAATGACTACTTTGTGATGGCCATAACTCCAATAATCTTAGAGATATATTGTTTGTACCTGGCGTGTCATGCACAAGAACCACAACTCTGGTTACCATGGTTTTTTAGTTATCTCCCCTGCGAATAAAATAGAGTGACAGCCTTATGATGGCCATAACTCCAATACCCTTTAAGATATATTGATGATACCTGGCACAGTTGTTCACAAGGCCAAGATGGTGTGCCATGCACAAGAACCACAACTCTGGGTGCCATGGTTTCTGAGTTATATTTCCTTCCAATAAAATAGAATCACTACCTTGTGATGGCCACATCTCCAATACTCTTTGAGATATATTTATGGTACTTGGTACAGTTGTGCATGAGGTTAAGCAGGTGTGTCACGTGCAAGAATCACTACTCTGAGTGCCCTGTTTTTTTTAATTATCTCCTCTGACAATATAACCTTGTGATGGCCATAACTCCAATACCCTTTGGTACTTGTCACAATTGTATACAAGGTTGAGACGGCACTTCATGCCTAAGAACCACAACACTGGGTGCAATGGTATTTGAGCTATCTCTCTTTCCAATATAACAGTATGACCACCTTGTAATCACCATACCTCCGATACCCTTTAAGACATATTTGTGGTACATGATGCAGATGTACATGAGGTGTGTCATGCTCAAGAATTACAACTCTGGGTGCTCTGGTTTTTTAGTTATCTCCCCTGACAATATAACCTTGTGATTCCATAACTCCAACCCCCTTTGAGATATATTGAAGGAACTTGGCGCAATTGTATACAAGGTACAGAAGGGGTGTCATTTGCAAGAACCACAACTGTTGGTGTTGTGGTATTTGAGTTATCTACCCTTCCAATAGAACAGTATGACCAGCTTGTGATCACCATATCTCCAATACCCTTTGAGACATATTGATGGTACCATATACAGAAATACATGAGCTTAAGTAGGCATGTCGTGCGCAAGAACCACATATCTGTGTGCCCTGGTTTTTAGCTCACCTGTCACGTAGTGACAAGGTGAGCTTTTGGGATCACTTTTTGTCCGTCGTCCGTCATGCGTGCGTGCGTCCGTGCATGTGTCCGTGCGTCCGTAAACAATTTCAAATAAGTATATCTCTAATACCCCATGGCCAATCTTGATCAAATTTCATGTGAAGCATCATCAAGTAGGGGGAAAGGCTGCATAAGGTTTTTTGGGCTGATCAGATTGGAATTCTGGTTGCCATGGCAACATATAGCTCCCATAGACTTATAAACTTTAAAGGGAAAATTTTTAAAAATCTTCTTCTCTGAAACCACAGGGCCCAGAGCTTAGATATTTAGCATGTAGCAAGGGCAAGTGGACACCTATACAATTCCTGCCAATGATGCCCCTGGGTTCCAAATGGGCCAGGCCCCAGGGCCCCTTCGCTCCCATAGACTCATAATGGAAAAAAGCTTCAAAAATCTTCTTCTCTGAAACCACAGGGCCCAGAGCTTAGATATTTAGCATGTAGCAACGGCAAGTGGTCACCTACATAATTCCTGCCAATCATGCCCCTGGGGTCCAAATTGGCCACCCCCCTGGGCCCCTTAGCTCCTATAGACTCATAATGGAAAAAAGCTTCAAAAATCTTCTTCTCTGAAACCACAGGGCCCAGAGCTTAGATATTTAGCATGTAGTAACGGCAAGTGGTCACTTACATAATTCCTGCCAATCATGCCCCTGGGTTCCAAATGGGCCACGCCCCGGGGCTCCTTCGCTCCCATATACTCATAATGGAAAAAAAACTTCAAAAATATTCTTCTCTGAAACCACAGGGCCCAGAGCTTATATATTTAGCATGTAGTAACGGAAAAGTGGTCACTTACATAATTCCTGCCAATCATGCCCCTGGGGTCCAAACTGACCACGCCCGGGGCGCCTTAGCTCCAATAGACTCATAATGGAAAAAAGCTTAAAAAATCTTCTTCTCTGAAACCACAGGGCCCAGAGCTTAGATATTTAGCATGTAGCAACGGCAAGTGGTCACCTACATAATTCCTGCCAATCATGCCCCTGGGTTCCAAATGGGCCACGCCCCGGGGCTCCTTCGCTCCCATAGACTCATATTGGAAAAAAAGCTTCAAAAATCTTCTTCTTCTCTGAAACCACAGGGCCCAGAGCTTAGATATTTAGCATGTAGCAACGGCAAGTGGTCACCTACATAATTCCTGCCAATCATGCCCCTGGGTTCCAAATGGGCCACGCCCCAGGGCCCCTTCGCTCCCAATTGACTCATAATGGAAAAAAGCTTCAAAAATCTTCTTCTCTGAAACCACAGGGCCCAGAGCTAAGATATTTAGCATGTAGCAAGGGCAAGTGGTCACCTGCATATTTCCTGCCAATCATGCCACCGGGGTCCAAACGGGCCACGCCCCAGGGCCCCTTAGCTCCCATAGACTCATAATGGAAAAACGCTTCAAAAATCTTCTTCTCAGAAACCACAGGGCCCAGAGCTTAGATATTTAGCATGTAGCAAGGGCAAGTGGTCACTTAGATAATTCCTGCCAATCATGCCCCTGGGTTCCAAATTGGCCATGTCCACAGGCCCCTTCGCTTCCATAGACTCATAATGGAAAAAAGCTTCAAAAATCTTCTCCTCTGAAACCACAGGGCCCAGAGCTTGGATATTTAGCATGTAGCAAGGGCAAGTGGTCACCTACATAATTCCTGCCAATCATGCCCCTGGGTTACAAATGGGCCATGCCCCGGGGCCCCTTCGCTCCCATAGACTCATAATGGAAAAAAGCTTCAAAAATCTTCTTCTCTGAAACCACAGGACCCAGAGCTTAGATATGTAGCATGTAGCAAGGGCAAGTAGTCACCTACATAATTCCTGCCAATCATGGCCCTGGGTTCCAAATGGGCCATGCCCGGGCGCCCCTTCACTCCCATAGACTCATAATGGGTAAAAGCTTCAAAAATCTTCTTCTCTGAAACCACAGGGCCCATAGCTTAGATATTTAGCATGTAGCAAGGGCAAGTGGTCACCTACTTAATTCCTGCCAATCATGCCCCCGGGGTCCAAACGGGCCACGCCCCAGGGCCCCTTAGCTCCTATAGACTCATAAAGGAAAAAAAGCTTCAAAATCTTCTCTGAAACCACAGGGCCCAGAGCTTAGATATTTAGCATGTAGCAACGGCAAGTGGTCACCTACATAAATCTTGCCAATCATGCCCATGGGGTCCAAATGGGCCACGCCCCGGGGCCCCTTAGCTCCCATAGACTCCTGATGGAAAAAAGCTTCAAAAATCTTCTCCTCTGAAACCACAGGGCCCAGAGCTTAGATATTTAGCAGGTAGCAACGGCAAGAGGTCACCTACATAAATCATGCCAATCATGCCCCTTGGGTCCAAATGGGCCACGCCCTGGGGCCTCTTTGCTCCCATAGACAATTCTTATGGAAAAAAAGCTTCAAAAATCTTCTTCTCTGAAAACACAGGGCCCAGCGCTTAGATATTTAGCATGTAGTAACGTTAAGTGGTCACCTACATAAATCCTGCCAATCATGCCCCTGGTGTCCAAATGGGCCACGCCCCGGGGCCCCTTAGCTCCCATGGACTCCTAATGGAAAAAAAAGCTTCAAAAATCTTCTTCTCTGAAACCACAGGGCCCAGGTCACCTACATAAATCCTGCCAATCATGCCCCTTAGGCCAGAATTGGCCACACCCATGGCCCATTAGCTACCATGGATGGACTTAAAATGGAAAAAAAAAACTTAAAATGGAAAAAAAGAAACTTGAAAAATATTCTTCTGTGAAACCATAAGGCCCAGAGCTTAGGTATTTAGCATGTAGCAACATGGAGTTGTTGCCCACATGAATCCTGCCTGAGTCTTGCCCCTGGGGTTCAAATTGGCCAAATCCTGAGGCTTCTTAACTCCAATAAACTTATAATGAAAATAAAAAAAAAAGCTTTAAAAATCTTCTTCTCTGAAACCATGAAGTACGGACCTTAGATATTTAGTATATAGCAACATAAAATGGTTGCCTACATAAATCCTGCCAACCATGCCCTTTGGGTCAATTTTGACCTATGGACTTATACTGGAAAAAAAATCAAAAATCTTCTCCAAAGCCATAAGGCCCAGAGCTCAGATATTTAGTATGTAGCAATGTCAAGTGGTCTCCTACACTTACTATACCCCCGGCATACGAAGTATGCAATGGGGGTATATAGTTTTTGTCTTTTCCATCTGTCTGTCTGTGTGTGTGACCGTTTTACGTGGCCACAATCCTCGCCCTTACTTCCGTCGCGATTTAGACAAATAATTTGTTCAGTCCGCATGAAGGCCTCCTAACTCATCAGTGCAACATCTCCGTGAACACAAAAAATCAAAGAACCACAGAGGTGAGACAACGGTGAAGACTCGACAGCAAGAAACCACTGAAATGCTGGAGCAAAAGAAAACCAACAGTTGGACTCCGATGGGCCCGACCAGAGACACATTTTCTTGGTTGGGCACATTTTCTCAAAATGGCCTTTTATTTAACAAAATCTACAGTATTTATCATTTGCAGGGCATCTATTTTTATGTTGGCTTTCGCCACCACAGTTTTTTCATTGTTTTCTTTTGTTCTTGACATTTGAAGAACGGTAATGTGTCTTACCAGCCTTCTGTTCTTTCTGTTTGTTTACTTTTGTAACATAACCACCACACGTATTTTTGCTTGTGATCCATAGATACTATCTTATCTTACTGTTAGTACTTCGCATTGTGTTTAAGTTCTCTAATAAAAGTCAAGTCCATTTCTAAGAGTTTCTGTTTCAATGTTTTATGTACAACCTATATTATACACTTAGTACTCGGAGCCCTGATCAATGCTCTGAATCTAAACCTTATCCACAAAGTGGACTCCTTGAAGTCTAAAACTAAAAGCCTCCCAACATGATCAGAGGCGCAGTTTTTTAACAGAACAGTAAAATGTCAGCAGACACCTACATAGGTAACTAATAACAAAATCTGATGTAACTGCATTTTCCTAATATCAAATATGCAAGTAATATGTGCAATTACTGTCATAAACAGTTTAACATTTGATAATATCTGCTTTCTCATGCATTGCTTATATATCAGATGGTCTGCACTCGCAATGTTCTTGCCACATGCATATGGTTAATTGGCATAATCATAAATAAATACCTCTAGTGGTAAACAAATTCCTAAATGCTTTACATAATTGCTTAATAGTTTGTTATATAACTTGAAATTATGTAATTGATATTTACTAGCGTTAAATGAAAATGTTAAATGCGCTAAATACACATAGTTATGTAACCATACTGATAATGAGCCAAAATTATGTTATTATAACCTTATGTTTTGAATAACTTCCAAGTTACACGTAAGTCCAACTAGAGCACATTCTTGCATTTATACAAAGTTATAGAAATGCTATTTCAGAGTCTTGAAATGAAGGTCTGATATAAAACAGCTTCAACTAAATATTTCTCCCACATTTACGGCCTCACCAACACTATTAGATCATACTAAGTTTCCCTAAACTTACCGCCTATTCAATAGCTTTTCGGTCATCCTGTTCCTGTATAAATATGACTATGTTACACACCTACCTATCTTTAAGTGAATCAAGTAACCATTTAATTGATTTACTCTATTAATTCATATACCTGCATCTTCTGATCATGTTTCCCTAAACATATAACAAATATAACTAAACAATTTAATAAATAAGTATTAACACGATGGGTTTTAACACGATGGGTTGTAACTCTTCTACTTTAACAATTCATTAATTTATTATTTTCACTGTATTCATCTTGTGCACAATACTATATAGATCTATGTTCCAGAAGCAGAGCTTCATTTCTGTGTCCACGCCATTGTGGCATCTGTCTGCCTGAAGGAATTCGTTTGACCTTCAGTAGTGTTATTGCCACTCCTTTCGTCAGTAAGGACGGACAATTCTACGTCTTCACCACTTGTTGGTGACTGTCTTATATTTACCCTCTCATGGTCATGCACATTAGTCAATCTTTTACCAATTATCTGGGTCAAACAACATTTTTTCTTTTTCTTAAACATAGCCAGATAATTGCAACTAACAATAGAATGAATGCAACATAGCCTACTATTACGAATGTCCCATCGATATTATTCTGTTTATCATCAGCATTCACATTTTTAGCTCACCATCACGTAGTGACGAGGTGAGCTTTTGGGATCAGATTTTGTCTGTCGTGCGTGCGTCCGTGCGTAAACAATTTCTTCAAATGAGATCTCCGAAACCACTGATCGGATTTTGACCAAACTTCACAGGAATGATACTTAGGTGGCCCCCTTTCAAAGCTATTTAAATGGTTCTTGTCCGTTGGACATCTAGGTCACAGGAGCCAAAAATATATATTTTTTTACCGAAAACTTAAAAAATCTTCTTCTCTGAAACCACAAGGCCCAGGTCTTTGATATTTGGTATGAAGCTTTATCTAGTGGACCCCTACCAGGATTGTTCAAATTATAGTGCTGGGACCAAAAATGCCCCCGCCCCGGGGCCCTTTGGTCTTACATGGGCTTGTATAGAGAAACTTTTTAAAAATCGTCTTCTCTGAAACTACAAGGCCCAGGTCTTTGATATTTGGTATTGAGCTTCATCTAGTGAACCCCTACCAAGATTGTTCAAATTATAATGCTGGGACCAAAAATGCCCCCGCCCTGGGGCCCTTTGGTTTTACATGGGCTTGTATAGGGAAAATTTTAAAAATTATCTTCTCTGAAACCGCAAAGCCCAGGTTTTTGCTATTAGGTCTGACGCTTCATCTAGTGGACCCCTACCAAAATTGTTAAATTATAGTGCTAGGGCCAAAAATGCCCCCGCCCCGGGGCCTTTGGTTTTACATAGGCTTATATAGGAAAATCTGGAAAAATCTTCTTCTCTGAAACCACAAGGCCTAGGTCTTATATATTTGGTATGAAGCTTCATCTAGTAGACCTCTACCAAGATTGTTAAAATTATAGTGCTGGGGCCAAAATGCCCCCACCCTGGGGCCCTTTGGATTTACATAGGCTTATACGTATAGGGAAAATCTTTAAAAATCTTCTCTGAAACCGCAAGGCCCAGGTCTTTGATATTTGGTATGAAGCTTCATCTTCTGAACCTCTACCAAGATTGTTGGGGTCTAAAATGCCCCCTCTCCTGGGCCCTTTGATTTTACATAGACTTATATAGGGAAAATCTTGAAAAATCTTCTTCTCTGAGACCACAAGACCTAGGTCTTTGATATTTGGTATGAAACTTCATCTAGTGGACTTCTACCAAGATTGTTCAAATTATAGCCCTGAGACCAAAAATGCCCTCGCCTCGTGGGGGGGGGGGGGCCCTTTGGTTTTAGTTTTACATAGACTTATATAGGGCAAATCTTTAAAAATCTGCTTCTGTAAAACCACAAGGTCTAGGTCTTTGATATTTGGTGTGAAATTTCATCTAGTGGACCTCTATCAAGATTGTTAAAATTATAGCCCTGGGGCCAAAAATGCCCCCGCCCCGAGACCCTTTGGTATTTCATAGACTTATATAGGGAAATCTTTAAAAATCTTCTTCTCTGAAACTGCAAGGCACATGTTTGTTTGATTTGAGGTTTAACGTCCCCGTCAACACTGTAAAGGTCATTTTGGAGACGTTGTTTCCAATTTTGTGGGACTTTTACCCGACATTGAGATGAAATGACATCTCAAGCCCTGTCGCCCAATGAAACCAAAAGGGTTTCATGCGGACTGAACAAATTATTTGTCTAAATCGCGACGGAAGTAAGGGCGAGGATTGTGGCCACGTAAAATCGATTTAAGCCCCCCAGTGGAAATCTTCCACTGACCGTTCCAAGGCGGCTCTTCTGTGGCGATTTATTTATGTTGTTGTTTGTTACTTACTGTGTGTATCACTTGTGTCTTTTAATTTTGGATGGCCATATGGCCATTTTGTGGGAAAGTAACTGTCCATATGGCCTTCCTTTGTTTAGGTTTCCATTATGGTCTGGTCGCTTAATGTTTGTATTTCTTTCCCTTCGGTGTCTTTTATGGATGGAGTAAGTTAATTGTATCAATTCCTGATCTTTGTTTTACTTCTACTTTATTAGCATGGACGGTCCGCCCTCTCACCGCTGTTCCTGGACAGGCTGAGATCCCCTAAGCAGTTTACCAGTACTAGTGAGCCGGCCGGATTCAGCTCTGCGTGGAAGCATCATGCAGCCCATATCTTTCTTCAAGCCCCTATTGGCGGGGGCACTTGCCTTTGATATTTGGTATGGAGCTTCATCTAGTGGACCTCTACCAAGATTGTTCACATTATAGCCCTCGAGCCACAAATGCCCCCGCCCCGGGGCCCTTTTGTTTTACATAGACTTATATAGAGATAATCTTTGAAAATCTTCTCTGAAACAGCAAGGCCCAGGTCTTTGATATTTGACGTGAAGCTTCATCTAGTGGACCTCTATCAAGATTGTTTAAATTATAGCCCTGAGGCCAAAAATGCCCCCGCCGCGGGGCCATTTGGTTTTACAAAGGCTTATGTTGGGAATATCTTTAAGTGGGGGTGTGTAGGTTTCTGACCAGAGAAGAGGTCCCACTTTGCCTCAGGCTACTCACACGCATATGAGCATGCAACAATCCGAAAAAAGAGAAACGCACAGAAAAAACACTCGGGGTGAGACTATCCGCGTCTACATCACTAACTGGGCGTGTGAGTAGCCTGAACATGCAAAATTCCGAAAACAGAGAAACGCACAGAAAAAAACACTCGGGGTGAGACTATACGGGCCTACATCACTAACTGGGCGTGTGAGTAGCCAGAGGCAAAGTGGGACCTCTTCTCCTGTCAGAAACCTACACACCCCCACTTAAAGCTTATGATCAGGCACCCATATTATGCCGAGGGTAGGGACTCCTCAACTAGCGTTAATAACCTTTAAGGTCTTGCTAGAGTTGAGGACCCCCACTTTGCTGAACTTATCAACCATATCGATGTTAATATACGGAAATATACGGGGTCATAATTACGACACTCCCGATATAATGAAGGTCTACACAGATTATAGGCCATTATAATAGCGAAACATAGACAGGGTAAATATGATGCTCAAATTTAGCTTACTGACAAAGAATATAGCATCATCAATTAGCATAAATATAAAATATAGATAAACAAACAATATGCTATCTTAGGCTTAACTTGTCGTTATTTGGGTTTTTAAACACAGACAAAATCAACTCGCGTTCATTAGACAACTGAAGTAACCATTTTACCTACCTACCTAAATGTAATGGTTCTATTAAAAATGTGGGTCATTTGTGGGAAATGAACAGCGGCTTGTTTTGTGTCAAAGGAAACACGGTGCAGACAATGATAAAGCCAGAAATGGTTCAGATTCTAAGCACATGCGCTAGATGTACATGCAAAATCAATACATTATGCAGCTTCTTATATCATGAAACAGACAAATGAAACAGCAAGATGCGCTGCTTATTATTTCCAACAACAGAAAACTTTGTAATTTTGATTAGAATGAAAGAAAGAAAAAGATACGCTGAATGTTTGCATATACATTTCCCATTACTTCCGTCGCGATTTAGACAAAGAATTTTTTCAGTCCGCATGAAGACTTCCTAACTCATCAGTGCAACATCTCCGTGAACACAAATAATCACAGAACCACAGAGGTGAGACAACGGTGAGGACTCGACAGCAAGAAACCACTGAAATGCTGGAGCAAAAGAAAACCAACAGTTAGACTCCGATGGGCCCAACCAGAGACAGAGCGTCAGGCAGTCTAACTTTAACACTACTATCTTACAAGTGTGTATGTTATACGCCTTGTCCTGATAAAGAAAAACAACACTGAGCTGGAGAAAAAAATCGTTGTGTCTTTATTTGCAAGTGATGAAGAGAAGCCTACTTCTCGAAAACGCGTTCTTGCTTAATTCAGCTATTGTCTGCTGGAGTAAGGACATATACGAACCTACAGCGTAATAAACGTTTGCTAAATACGTAAGAAGTATGTATCTTCTTCATATACAGATAAACTAAAGTGCTAAAAACACAGCACACGTGCACAAAAGAAACACAAAATTGCTGCCATAAAATAAATGAATATTTTGCTACTCTGAAGGTGTTTAGTTGTCGGCTAATCTTCTAAGCATATGAGCATGCAACAATCCGAAAACAGAGAACCGCACAGAAAAAACACTTGGGGTGAGACTACCTGGGTCTACATCACTAACTGGGCGTGTGAGTAGCCTGAGGCAAAGTGGGACCTCTTCTCCGGTCAGAAACCTACACCCCCCCCCACTCCCATTTAAAGTCTTCTTTGAAACCGCAAGGCCAAGGTCTTTGATATGTGGTGTAGCTTCAAAACTGGATCTGAAAGCCACTGCCGGTCTTCCTCAGCTGAAGTAGGTGGAAGACAGCAGCTGGGGTCACTACACTTTTTTATTTTAATTTGAAAAGTATAGTGGCGCTCCCTGCAGTGTATTTCAACCTAGCTTGATATATTTACCTGGCAGTTTATATTTTTCTTTTGGTCCTTTGAGATCAGCGTGAATATTCTGAGAAATCAGAAATAAATTATAAGTTTAGACTCAAATTCTGGGCGGGTTTTTGGTTGTTTGGACCTCAGTTTGGTTTGTGTCGGTCTTTGGGTCGGCTGCCTGTTCGAGGTTCGCAAAATTGCAGTGCGCTTCCTCTGGCTTTCGTTGCCGGATATTTGCAGGGTCGCTGGTGAGGCTTTATTGGCCGAGGCTGCGTGGTGTGGCCCGTCTTCTTTCTTGTGGGTGTTTTCGTTGCTCTTGAGGGGGCTCGTTTTTGGTTTTTGTTTGACAGGCCTCGCATTTTATGGTAAAAGCTTTCTGTAATTTCCCAAGATTAAGCGGAGGAAACAACTCGCGGAGATGCCGATGCAGTACATCGATTCATCAGATAGTACAGAATCAAATGTATGAAAGGGGATTTCTTTCAGTTTCAGGCGCTGGAAACGATTCCTCAAGGTACCCTGTACAGGTTCTACTGATTGTACCCACGTAGTTTTCAGTTCAGATTGTTTGGCAGCTGCATCTCTCACTGACTACATACTGGAACAGGACTTCAGCTTGTTCTCATACACATAATCAGACCTCTCCCTTTCCAGGGAGAAGTTCAGAACTCTCCCTTTCCAGCGAGTAGGTCTGGAGCCCTAAGTTCAAGATCGACATGACCCTCTCTGCGGGGTTTTGCCAACTGTGTCCTGGTGCACATCTGGCCAGGATGACCATGTCTAGATTAAAACTCTTCAAACAGGCAAATGGCAGAACATCTCACTGCTTCCAGTGTTGTCCTGTGATCAGTCCCTCCATCACTATACTTCATTAGAATTTTAGTGTTGGCTAATGGCACCACTTTTGATAGAGATGCTGAATGACGCATCGGCGTTGATGCCTGAAATACTGAATCATTTTCTGACACATGCACCTGACCCCTGACGAAGGATTCTTCTGCACTCTGGAACGTGAGCCTGGAGTATGACAGATGGTGTTACGGAAGCTTTTGTCATATCATGGTCTGCAGCTACCAGAGTAGAGCCAGTTGTAGCGATTGTCTTCTTCCCACGCACACCTGTCGAAACGGAGAACCCAGGTTCTCCGATCGGAACTTTAGCCTTATCATCACAGCAGAGTACTATGCATTTGTCCCCTAACTCCACAGCCTTCTCTTTGAAGTACTTAAATATAGCAGCACAATAGTGCTGATCAGAATGAGACTCTCTCAACTTTCGCCTTTGTATTTTGTACTGTACATTGATGCGGGAAGTAAAGCTGTGAGCCGTCTTATAGAATGGAGTTTTTGGGTCAAACTGGAGTCTGACAAGGCTTTTTGAAGGTTTGGGCGTGTTTTCTGGACATCTTTGTGCAGCCATGTCAGTCATGTTAGACAAAGAAATCCACTGTGACAAATGAGCTGTGCTGTGTCTGCGCTTATCTGCTGCAGTGACCTCCTCCACTAAATCAGACAAATGTCCTAAGAACACATCATAATAGTCAGAAGGGCGGCCTGGATTCAAATGCCTAAGATCTTTCAATAATCCCTCTTCTCCCATGAAAACCAATCTAATGCGCGCTTGAGTATCAGGATGGGCTGCGGCAGTTCTGACATTACAGAGCTCTTTGTATATAAAGTCTGCCACAGCAGGCATGACACTGGCAACATTGGCCAACTTTCTTTGAATTTTTGTCTCTGTGCTCTCGTGTGGAATTCAGAGAACTCTTGTTTCAGCTTACTTGCCATTCTTGCTGCATCGGTTAGCATCAGTTGTTCGGACAGGTTTTCTTCTATCTGAACAAGACAGTAACTTGGGCAGATCGAACCCCCTGGAGTAAACCTGTAAATGTCAATAGGTACAGACAGACATTAACTCTTAAAACAAACTGTATCTTTGCACATTGCTTACAGATGCGTTAGTAACAAATTTTGATTTATCAAAGTATACAGAAATACCTAGCCCTGCATTTCTTACAGCCTCATCAAGAAACTTGTATCTCTCATTTACAGTTCCTAACCATGCCTTTCTGTTTTCAACAGTTGTAAATTCACCCACTGTTCGCACAGGGTGGTCTAAACTATAATAAAGTTTTTGCTTTTCAGGTTTTGATTCCATATGAAGTGTGTATGCCTTCAAACAGTTAAGAGGGGTTTAGTGGTAATAATTCTTGCATAATTTGTTTTATTTCTTTATAAAAACACACACTTTATGTACTTGCTAGAACCACCTTGGCAAGGCGCTTCTAACTAGTACTCATTGTATGTTTTCATGGAGAATCAAGAAAGAATATTGCAGAAAACAATCTGGTATTAAATATCCGCACAGGCAGTGAATAGACACTCTTAAATTTTTAGAATTATTGTTTGCTTCTGAAGGCACTGCTTTTTGCAAGAAAATATTTAACTTGATTACTGTACCATATGTAACTTGAAAGTTTTTGTTAAAAGTTTTGCAGTAGGCCTATAATATAAGCATACACTTTAATGTTACGGACTATATTATGAATGAGAGGCATTTTTAAAAAAAACCTTTTAATGAAAGCTGTCTATTTTAAAAGCTTATTTCACAAATACAAACACACAATGAAACCCATCACCAATGAATAATATATCATTAAAACACAGGTTTTAGAAACCGTCATCCCATTCATAATATTTCAACAGGTATAGAATATATCTGAATAGTTCAAAAAGCATGTCCATCACCAAGGCATTTATATAAAAAAGGGGAAAAAAGGAAGTTATTTGAGGTTGTATATTTTGGTACATGTAATGTCCCACCACCATCAAAGTCTTATGGATCAGTTGCAAAGTTATCCAAATAAAGAATACAATGGTATCCCAAGTGTGAATGTAAATTGAGCCTCCATCAGGACCATCACCAATGCAAAACTCAATACTTGCCTTGTCCACTCTGAAAAAAATATTTTACTGATGATAACACTTATGATATATTAAAACTTCATTGATACTTCAATCTCTTGGTGAAATCTCTGATTATCACAACCCCTAAGTCTACGGGATTGCTGTAGATTTAGGAAGTGCATGTCAGAGCAAAATTTAATGGTGCAACCCGATCAGGCTGCCACACTATTTGCCATTCTGTCTGAATATATTTAACACAACCTGGTAGTAAAATAAACTTGTAGTTTTACTATTGACTGTAAATTTAATGTCAGGTGAAAGAATATAGTATGGTTAAAATTTAAACATTGCAGCTCTAAGACATCACTGGATGACAATCAATATCAGAAAACAAATGAACCAATAAACGGAATATATCGTAAGGCAAAGATAACTTAAACACCGATTCAGTGGCAAAATGGTAAAAATGAAACAAATGAAGTTGTAGACCGAGTCAGACAAGCTAAGCAGGATTTTAAAAAGAAACTTCAAACTTCTCTTTCTCATCCCAACCTGCCTCAAAAGTCATGGTATCGTAAGTAAATGACATCACTAAGTTAGGAATAAACAAAATCCACCTCTTCCTTTGATCAAAGACAATTTTTAATTACCATCCTTTGATAAGACAGAACCTTTAAATAGGCACAGACTGAAGATGTACCTTCTCTTTTTTGTTTCAATTGAGGTTTAACGTCCACGTCAACACTATTTAGGTCATTTTGGAGACGCTGCTTCCAATTTTGTGGGACTTTTACCCGACATTGAGGTGAAATGACATCTCAACCCTGCCGCCCAATGAAACCAAAAGGCTTATATGCATTGGGTGGTCTGACTCACACCACTTTACCTGGGCAGACTTAGTCCTTCTAAGCAGTTTACCAGTACGCATGTGCGGTCAGTTTCAGCTCTGCGTGGAAGCACCATGCAGCCCAGTCTATTTCTCCAAGCCCCGATGGGCGGGGGCGAGAACTTTCTCTACCTGATGAAACAGTTTCCGCTGATTTCAACCGGAGAACTATACGTGTAACAGCTCAAGATGTTAAAGATCAACTCCACAAACTAATACATCTAAACCAGCTGGTCAAGATGATATAATGCCCAAATTTATAAAGCCTATTTCAAACTATATTCTGGAAGGTCTTACCTCTCTTCTTAACAGATCTCTTGAGCTTGGACAGGTACCCAGCTATAGGAAAATGGCAAAGATCTCCACAATCTTTAAAGGAAAAGGAAATGACCAAGACCCATCCAAGTATAGGCCCATCGCCTTCACTAGCTGCCTGGGGTAAATATTAGAAAAAAAATATATAAATACCTACATAACTACCTTTAAGAAAACAAAATCTTAAGTAACTATCAATCTAGTTTTAAGCCAAAAGATTTTACGGTAAATCAGTAACTTGAAAGGAGCAGTGTCCATAAGGGGGTATTCTGCCCCTCTACCAAATCTTTTTAGTTTTTGCAGTTGTACAGCCTAACAAGTGTACTTAATCATGGCATACCTCTGGTTACACAGAAGCAGGGTTGACCAATATGAGAGTCACCTAAGCAACGATAGCACAGGTGAAACTGTTTCGCGAAATCCCATCTCTGAGACACATTTAGCTTTTGGAAGTCATTACATTTCCATATACCAGGGAGCCCAACACAGTGCTTGCAAACGAATTGCTTCTTATGTTTTCCCTGATTTAATTCCCTACACGTAGACTTGTCATTAGCAAAATTTGTGTATTGAATCCTCCGTTTTGGTTCTGCTGATTTACCGCACTCTTACAATGTCAATCCCCTTATGGTTTCGGCTGGAATTGTCTGGAATTCAGCCTTCTGAATGACCCCATACCGTAATGTTTCAACTGATTCGTGCTTTTTATTTTCAAATACCCAACGGTGGTACCTAGCTAGCATCTGTTCTGGCAGTTTTCTCTAGAAGTTTTGGTACAGTGAACCATTACTAAGCTCCTCTACCCTTCCTATTTCTTTCTCAATTTACTATTGCAATGGCAAGCACGTCTGCTAACCTTTCGATTTCTTTGACCATATTTCCTGTGTTTTCATTCAGTGGCTTAAATGATTCCCGTTCTATGTACATTGCAACCTGTCTTCTTTGGCCACCAAACTTTATTTTCAGTCTCTCTTTTGCTGTATCATAAGCGACCGCAGAATGACCAAGATTTTCAATACATTTCAATGCATCACCTGACAGGTACTATCTTAATTGTAATAACATGTACTCTGCAGTGGCCAGTGCCTGATCAATGCAAGCGAGAAACGTGGCCTTCCATGATTCGTACCGTTTTTTATTACCCACGAAAACTGGAATTTGTACCCTTTTTAATTGTTCTCACATATCTTGGCCATTGTTTGTAGGGGTGGTTAGGTTCTGAGGTTCTGTATTGATTCGGGGAACCTCAACACAAATGGGCTATGTAGGGTTGAACTGTGTTCGTTCCCTTCATGGATAAATCTAAGGGCTTCTAACTGAAATATATTGGGTCGCTAAATTTATATTTCTGTTCAGTGCACTTGGGCTGGAGTTCAGGTTGACTCATTTTTGGGATGCCAGGGGTTCTGTTGGTGGTTTCAATTTTGTGGTAATGTCCAAGTCATCTTCGTCCAGGTCCTTCATCCCAGTCAGACATTATACTCCCTCCGCATCACTCCACTATGTACATCCAGATAATCCTGTGCCTTCTCTTGGATTTTTGAGCAGGTATCCTCCATAATTTCCAACTCGTCTGCAGTTTTGGCTGTTTGAAACTCATCCCCTTTGTATAAGCTATAAAGTTCCGAAGGTTAATCAAATAGTTTTTTCCTGGATAACACCCAGTTTCTTCTGCTGAACTTTTATTTCGGTCATTTTTGGTATTTCAGTATTTCCATCCAGTAAATCACGAAGATTGTGTAAATTCCTTTTGAATGCAGCTTTACACTTCGCCCTTTCCGTCTTTAAATTCTCTAGATTCATTCTGCACAACCGGACTGTGTTATTCCAATATACACTGCTCAAAACAATTACAGGAGCAAATATTTAAGCCTGTATAACATCACCGCTTGGCAATTTTCAAACTCAAGGAAAGGCACTATTTTAAAGTGACATCTCTTAACAATGTTCATGCAAACATCAAGAAGCAAGTTTCATGTGCAAAGCAAGAATGTAAGCTACAGCATGGATACCCCTATAAAACGTCTGAAATTCGGAATTTGGCGATCTGTTCAATATTTGAGTTTGGGTCAGAAACATGTCCATTCTTCGGTTATGCGTTATTTTGGGTTAGGCAGTTCTTGGAAGAAGTTGGGGTCGCTCAATCGGTCGCTTGCTTAAAAGTGGGTACACCCAAAGGATCGTTGCTGAAAGCTTTGATGTATCGAGAAATGTTGTTGTCAAGCTATGGAAACGCTACCAGGAGACGGGCGAGTTTACTAGACGAGAAACTCGAGGCCGACACCGCATGGCGTCAAAAAGGGAAGACCAATATCTTCGAAATCTAGCGCTACGAAATCGTCAGTACACGGCCAGAAGGCTACAAATCGACTTCCAGCATGCAGTTGGTCAAAGGATATCCGATCAAACAATACATAACAAGTTACGTGAAGGTGATCTGAGGGCCAGACGTCCGGCAAGAGGACCAATTCTCACCAGGCAACATCGTGCACTGCGATATGAGTTTGACCAAGAGCATCAGAATTTGCGATTGCAAGACTGGCGTACAGTTCTGTTCACGGATGAAAGCAGATCTCACATGAGTGCATGTGATCGACGTGTGCCAGTCTGGAGACGACCTGGAGAACGATACGACGACTGCAACATTGTGGAAACAGACAGATATGGAGGGGGGTCAGTGATGGTATGGGTTTGAATTTTTCATGAAGGCCGACAGGACATGAAGATACATTGAATGCATTACGGTGTCGAGATGAAATTCTAGATCCTATTGTGAAGCCTTTCGCTGGGCAATCGGTGACAACTTCATTCTGATGCAGGATAATGCGCGCCCCCACACTGTTAGAGTATGCATGGATTACCTTAATCGTGAAACTATTGAAGTATTGGACTGCCGGCACGTTCTCCTGACTTATACCCAATAGAACATGTGTGGGCCATTCTTTACAGACGTGTCTCACAGGGCGATCATCCACCAATGACTATTCAAAAACATCCTTAGACATGAGTAGGGAACACTAGCTTTACAAACTGTTCAAAATTTGGTTCGTAGCATGCCTCGGCGATGTTAGGAGTGTTGAGCTGCTCGAGGTAGTCATACACATTATTGACATGAGAAAGTGACTGATTTGCTCATGTCTATGGCATTTGAAATAATCTGACGTAAAGATGGCGGTTTCTCAAACATGTATTCAAATTATTCCTTAACAGGTTACAGACCGAGATTTGTGAACGGGTTGCCAATGTTTGCCATTAACATTTTGAAGATAAAGTTATTCATCTTTCTGAATCGTTGTTTCATCATCATTATCCAACATCTTTATACTAGGAGGAAATATTTGTTTGCTCCTTTATTTGTTTTAGCAGTGTTTAATTATGTACCCCTCCTGGGTAAATGTTTTATTCTCTAGACATCATCTGTACCCCTCCACTCTAATATGTTTATCGTCCCCGTCAATACTTTATAGGTCATTTTGGAGACGTTGTTTCCAGTTTTGTGGGACGTTTACCCGATATTGAGTTGAAATGACATCACAAGCCCTGCAGAATAAACATATGGTTACATATAAAGGGGTAGAGGGGTACATGGATTGGAATTGGAATTAAGGGGTAGAGGTGATGCTTTGTCTGGAGAATTAACATTTACCCAGGAAGGGTACATGTATATTGGAGTGCAGGGGTAAAGGTGATGTCTGGTTAATAAAACATTAACCAATGAATGGGTAAATATATATCGAAAGGGGGTGGTGCTGATGTCTGGAGAATAAAATATTAATCCATAAGGGGTACATATATATTGGAATGGAAAGGTAGAAGTGATGTTCAGTTTTGTGATTAAACATTTACCAAGGATGGGTACATATATGTTGGAAAGAGGGATAGAGGTAATGCTTTATCTTGAGGATAAACATTTAACCCGGATTGAGTATATATAGATTCGAAGTAAGAGGTAAAGCTGATGTTGATTTCAGAATAAGCGTTTAAGATTGCACATGATCGGTAGAGGTGATGTTTTTTTTTTTTTTTTCTGTAGAATAAGCAGTTACCCTGACTTGGGGTACATCTAGATTTCAATGACAGGGTAAATATAGATTGGAAATGAAGAGTATAGGTGATTTACTGTCCTGATAATAAACATTGACCATGAAGCGTGAACATATAGGTTGGAAACGAGAGGTAGAGGTGATGTCATGTATGTAGAATAAAATGTGACCCTCGGTGTGTGTGTGGGGGGGGGGGGCATTTAGATTTGAAATGAAGAGTCAGATATAATGTCGTGTCTGAAGAAAAAGCATTTACCCTGGATGGGATACATTTAGACTTGAAGGTTAGGGTAAAGATGATGTTGTGTCAAGAGAATAAACAGTTTCCCACGAGGGTATATATAAAGATTTGAGTAGTTTTGTCTTCAGAATAAGTAAATACAGTCAAAGAATAAAAAAAAACGCTATTGCAAATTGTTGATGGATGGGCAAAGGGTAGCAAAACTTGTCAAACCGACAAGCTAATGGCCTTGATGTACCATTTGAAATGCAGGTGAATAAAACACCCCAAACTTCAAAAGTCTCGATGGATACTGTAAAGGAAGTGACATAACTTAAATATATCACGCTTGAATACCCAGCCGACTTGTATGTACGTGCTGACTGAACCTTGAAATACTGGCCAAGGCTACCATCCGCACATCGTTATGAATCGCCGATGTTTCTATGGATCAAGTTTTATTACGGTTGATAAAATGTATTTCCAGCAGCCTTAACTATGTTGGACAAAAATAACGAAAATCATCTAAATGTTTGAGAAATGGATTAAGTCTTCTCAGCTTGACATTTTGTACAAAATATTGTTTCTGAACATCAGTCCAGGCATACTTCTATTGATGTTATTGCAAATTAAAATTCTTTGACTGTCATGTTACGGACAAAAAAATGGTTTACAAATTACCCATCGTTAGGGGGATGATTACCCCACCCACTTTTAATGACTTCCAGCTCGAAAACAACCCTGCCTCTGCATGGCCAGAGGTATGCCATGATTAAGTACAAATGTTAGGCTGTTCACCTGCAAAAAAAAATAAAAAAAATGGAAGGGGGCCAGAAGGGGTTATAATTTTGAATGAGGATGTATACAAAATAGCAAACTGTTCCCAGGATTCGTGCATCATTTTAAACCCTACGAAAACCTCAACTATGACCTTCACACGGAAAAGAAACACAAATGTTCATAATATTAAAATGGCGTACGAGGACTGTTCAAATATGAATGCAACAAAGCACATAAAAATGATTCCGTGATAGATTTTGATGAAAAATTTATTTTGTCTATTCAAAGTATTCCTTCCCCTTTAACAGATATACAAACTTTCAGTCTTCTGATCCAATCATTGAATGCATTTTGGTAGTCTTTTCGAGGTATACTATGAAGGCACTGGAATATTGCAGAACCGAGGTGTTTGCGCTGTACAAATTTTCGACCAGAAAGGTATTTTTCAGCTGCGGGAACAAAAAAAAAAAAAGTCACATGGGGCAAGGTCAGGGGAATACGGGGGTGAGGGAGTTCAACAACCTTTTCCTGCTTCAGATAGTCTTGCACAATAAACGCCTTGTGCGATGGCGCATTGTCATGTAGCAATCTGACATTGGCCAAACCAGTTGCGGGTCTTCGTTCTTTGAAATATTTCTTCAATTTTCGAAGAACTTTATTCTTGTAAAACTTCGCATTTACCGATTTGCCTTTAGGCACAGCAACCTGAATAGCAGGGCCCTGATTTGAAAAGAATATGGCACACATTACCTTCTTGACGCTCATGGTCCACTTTGCAATGCATGGTCTTTTGCAATACTTTGTTGCCCATATTTTGTTCTGAATCTTTCGTTTTGGCTCAAAAAAGTGAACCAATGTCTCGTCACCTGTGACGACATTAGCGAAAGACCGTGCATTGTAATTTGGAAACTTTTAAGCAACTTCTTGGCGCACTGAACGCGTGTCTTTTTCTGCTCATCTGTCAACAGATGGGGAATCCATGTAGCACAGATCTTTCTCATTTTCAAATCCAGTTTCAGAATTGTATGATCTGCTCCTAATGAGATTCCAACCATACTATCTATTTGCCAAGTGGTGTATCGTGCATCAGTAGCAACTATTTCTTTCACTCTAGCAACCATCTTGGCAGATGTTGCTCTTTTCGGCCGACGATCATGTGGTGCATCTTCTGTTGAGCCTAGCCTACAGCTGAATTTCTTACACCAAAGAAAAACTGTCGGAAAAGACATTTTATTATGCCCATAAACCGAACATATTCCATCCAAAATGTCTTAGCAACGTATACCAAGAATACGATTCTTAATTTAGGACCGTATTTCAACGGCGTACTCTGACCTTCTGCCAACCATGTTTTGTATTAGTATACAAAAGTAGACAGTGTTTATCGAACGATATACATGGCTAAAGTGCACGGATTTTAACAGGTTTGGTATCAATGTATAGGTAAAATGTTTTTCTACGCTGTGATATTTATTTCCAGGTGATTTTCGCAATAGTGCAGGAGAAAACGTTCTTCTTGCATTCATATTTGAACAGTCCTCGTATACAATTCAACAAGATGATAACTTCCATACAAATCTAGACTCACTTTTTCATCTGATTCTTCTTGGGATGAACATGTAAGAACAATATATGGGAAAGCAGATTCAGGCCTAAATATCCTGAGAATGCTGAAGCACGATTTAGATAGATTTTGTATCCCTTTTATAAAACCCACCTTAGAGTATGGCGATATTATCTGGAACAATATTAGTCAGCAAAGCTGCCAACTTCTGGAAAGCATTCAGCTGGACGCATGTCGAATAATAACTGGTCTTCAAAAGGGCACATCACATGACATTCTCTATAATGAATTAGGTCTGTATCCACATCATAAACTTATATACTTTTACAGAGTCTTATATTTTTAAGTCCCATAATATATAGATAAAATACTTGTAAATGACAACCAACATCAATCTGCTTAAAACATGCGGTCAAATTAACTTAAACTTACCACACCAAGAACAAAGGCTTTCCAAGACATTTTTTCCACCTACTAACCTCTTATTTTCTGTTATAAGTTTCTCACTTGCAAGTCACTTGTATGTCAACACTGTATAAAGCGGGTCAACAGAATTTAGATGAATATTCACCATATTTGTATTATTTGCTGGCTCCCAGCTTGCACATTATCAATATTGGAAAAACAAGTAACCAGACCCCCCTGACCTTTAAAGGTCAGGGGGGTCTGGTTACCTGTTTTTCCAACACTGATAACCTTCAGATTAGGTACCAGCAGATAATGCAAATGAGGTGAATATAAAGATTATATGTCTGAGAAACAAGCAACGTTTTTTGAAAGTATTGCTTGCCCTAAATGTTCATACATTCTAAAATTAAATGATTCAAACACTGATATTTTTACCATGACTGATTTCACCTTGGTTTCGAGTCCCTGTGTATCTTAAATAGTGCCAAGTAATAAATGAGCCCCTCCAAGCGAATTTGTGTCATCGAGCATTCCGTCATGACAAATTTTAACTGCACATGCCCAGCCATTCAGAGGGGCCAGGTATATGGCTTTCTGTCTGAAGGTTCCTCTTGATTCACTGCTTGTATGAGCGAGCAGCGAAGGTTCTGGCGAGACTGCGCGGATGCGCAGGCTCGCCTGAACCTTCGCTGCTCGCATAGGCGATAAGTACCAAAATCGCTTGACGGGACCCAAATAGGGATAAGTAAGAAACTATAGCGGGAGATTTTTATTTTTATCCTGCATATGTACTGTATATAGAGGACATGAGTGCTCGCGTATTATTGAATTTATTAAACTCATTCAGGAAAAGGGATAAAATGCGAGGCTTTATTGAATTTATTAAACGAGTTGAGGAAAAGGGATAAAATATGAGGCTTTGCCGGGCAGTTTATCCCTTTTCCTCAATGAGTTCAATAAATTCAATAATACATGAGCAAGAATGACTGTGTAACTAAATTTACCTCTTTGGTTAGAGCTAGGGACTAACTTCCAATATCACAGGTCCTGGTGTATGAATGCCATTTGACGTGTCACCAGTAACAATTCAGATTCTGATTCTGAATGCAAGATTCTATTTATCATATGACATTTAAAACGCATTTTATTCACGGTGGTTTACAAAAATATCAATATTACGCCATTAGTAAACGAGACGTTATGGACATCGTACATGTAATGTTAAGGGGCGTATCTAACTTATTTGCATATTTAATCCACGAGTGGATTATCGAATTTATTACATGGCGTTATTACATTCTCAGACGCAACGTCATATGGTAACTGTTATTCTGTGTATCTGATAGAATATTTAATGAGTTCATACAATGTAGCATGCATTACTGAACAGGACAACCCCTTCCTTTGCAATCAGTGGAGATCCAGATCAGATGTAAGTCATCTAATCAGGATCTACACAGTATTTGAGTTGTGAATTGGAATGAATCTTATATCATGCAGTCTGATTGGATAAAAATCAGAAATGGGTGTGGCTAAATTTATTTATTTAGCAGGGTAAAGGTAAAAAGAGATAGAATAGATATTCC
This sequence comes from Lucinisca nassula, assembly GCA_963580285.1. Lineage (NCBI taxonomy): Eukaryota > Metazoa > Mollusca > Bivalvia > Lucinida > Lucinidae > Lucinisca > Lucinisca nassula. The sequence continues at coordinate 18,357,852 of OY757023.1, forward strand.
TAAAATGCTTAACACCCATTGTATGCGGGAAACCCCTAAAGGGGTACCTTGGCAAACAGTGTAGGCCGTGATCAGACGCCGCAGAATTTCCGCTGAAAGAATTTCCGTCAAAAATAGAATAAAAAGGAAAACAATGGGCCTGACACCCCTTATATGTCAAATGGACTTGTCCAATATATAGCAATGGAAGAGTCCACTAGCATATATTGGGTCAACCTGGAGCCATGATAAATCATTGTCATAATAAGTTAGCGTTAGGACCTTGACCCTAATTTCATAGCCCCAGGCTTGTTTGAGCCTTTGACGTTTGGCTGTAGTTCCGTTAATCCATTGTATACTAGTGGTCTCTTCCATTGCTATATATTGGACAAGTCCATTTGACATATAATGGGTGCCGGGCCTATTTTTTCCTTTTTATTCTATTTTTGACGGAAAATTCTTTCAGCAAATAGTGCCGGCCCTGATCAGACGCCGCGTTCTGCGGCGTCTGATCTGGGTCTGCACTGTTTGCAAATGTACCCTTAAGGGGTTTCCCGCATACAATGAGATTATCCAAGATCGTTACGAACTGGTCCTTGCGTCCCGAGGGAATGTTTCCGTTGTTCCAGATATTCCTTAACATTTCCAAATTATTTTTCCACAGGGAAAACACATCTTTTACATGCAGTTCGGATTGAAATTGATACCATACTTTGTTACTGATAAGATATCATAATTTGTTGTTACTAATATCATAATAATCATAATTATGTTTATTGTCCCCGTCAACACTATAAAGGTCAATGTGGAGACGTTGCTTCCAATTTTGTGGGACTTTTACCAGACATTGAGATGAAATGACATCTCAAGCCCTGTCGCCAAATGAACCAATAGGGCTTATAAGCATAGGCCGTCCAACTCGCACTGCTTTGCCTGGGCAGGGTTAGATCCTCTAAGCGGTTTACCAGTACTCGTATGCGGTTGGATTCAGCTCTGCGTGGAAGCATCATATAGCCCATTTATTTCTTCAAGCCCCGATGGGCGGGGCCGCTTTTGTTACTGTTAGGCTGACAACATAATTTAGTGTTTTCAGTCGCAACCTCTTTATTATAACACTATTTTTTTTTTTTTTTGGGGGGGGGGGGTGGGGGGTGGTAGGGGTTGGGTGTTGGGGGGGGGGGTCAATAGCTACATGTAATACCATGTTAGATTAACATTACGGTTATTTTTCTGTATTATCTGTATATTTTGGGGATCCATATCATTCCAACCATGGTATAACCCATCTCGAAAACACGTGTATATAATTGTGACCCCCTCAGACCCCATGTTTATATACGGTAAAACTGGGGTTTAGAGGGAAGTACATAAGTGTTCTTATTTCTCCTCAAAAACATAGATTGTGGTAACTCGTTAGAACCGCCTCGTCGAGGAAGTTCTAACGAGTACCCACAATCTATGTTTTTGAGCAGAAGTACGAAAAATATCAGACATGTTTATCTGAAAATTTTGATTTTTGGTGTCTTTGTAATGCCAAACTTTGTTATAAATAGTGGATATTTGCTTTTTGGAGATGATATGAAAATATTTTATCAAGTGTGTTTAAAACATCAACATTTTCACGAGTGCGAAACACGAGTGATGATTCTGATGTTTTCGGCACCGGAGATGATATAGTTTTGGTATTTATGAGAAAAAAAAAATTATAATTTAAACGCGACTTTGGTTATGTGCTGTAATTAAACAACTGAAAATTAACCCTTTTGTACCAAATGGAATCTTCCTCCTTCTATATAGCAGAAGTCCATTTCAAAATTTTGGGGTGTCAGGTTGTGTTTTCTTCAAAATTCATTTGGAAAATGGCTGAAGGTTTTGCAAACAATGCAGGCCCTGATCAGACGCGTCTGATCTGTGCCTTCACTTTTTGACAGGGTACCCGTTTTGGGGTTTCCGGTACCAAAAGGGTTAATGGTGTTTTCAACACACTCGAGCAAATATGTTTTCAACACATTCGATGAAATACGATGTAATGTTGGTATTTATCCTCCCAAAAAGAGTATATTCATCACGTGAACATGTCCGTGTAATGAAGACCCCCATAAAACCCAATTTATATAGAGAAAAATGAGGTTTACGAGGGTATACATTATTTCTTATTTCTGCTCCAAGACATAGGTTGTGGGTACTCGTTAGAACCGCCTCACTGAGGCGGTTCTAACGCGCACCCTCAACCTATGTTTTGAACATTTATAACAAAAATATTAAGGATTTACACCAGAAAAGTAGCCATTTTGGAGATGTGAAAAATGCACTATGTCGCACGGGTGAGTTTTCGTGATGTTTATTATTTTATTCGAAAAACAAAACAAAAATGTAGTCTGGGCTGCTACGGTGAAAATAACATGCAATTTTTAACATTTTTGTATTTTTCACCGTGTGAAATTTGATTCAGATGTGCATTGATTTCATGTTTTTGTTTAAAATAAAGAACAGTGCTGTAAAGAGGTGTAAGTGGATGAGTGTTCCCAGAGTCTATTGATGCAAACATTCACCTTAAAAAAGAGATAAATAAAATAAATTTTGTTACGCATAAAAAGTGAAATCTCAGTTTGTCACGTTCATTAGAATTACTTTGACAAGAATGGATACATTTATTCTAATGCATTTGCGTATGTAACGCGACGTCTGATTTGATAACGTCAAACATTTGCGACAGTATATTCTGCGATATACTGTTTGAAACCCAATGTCATCATGTAACGTCGCATTTCATTGGTTGGCATTTGGTTATAGTACGCAGTTCACAACGCTTTCCGCTGGGAGCGAAATAGTACAATTTTTAACAAAATACTAGTTAAGTGCATTAGAATGGGGATGACTGTATTGAACATTGTCATTTGGGGAGGTAAATGGTCTGTTTTACGGTAGCAAATTTTGTTTTACGGCTCCGCTGACGCGTCGCCGTAAAACGAAATTTCCGACCGTAAAACCGCCGATTTACCTCCCCAAATGGAAATTTTGAATAGTTATCCCCTAATTTTATGCAAGGGACACTACTTTGAAGACTCGCAAAAATGTTCTCCCGCAGGCACACATCATGGTAAACAATATATTGAAAATGATTTAATGCATTTTCTTTTTTAATATATTGTGCGAACAAGTTAATATATTGTTCGATATTATGTTGTGCAAACAAGTTAATACGTTGTGTGCACAAGGTATTATGTGCAAACAAGATAATATCTTGTGCGCATAAGATATTAAGTTGTGCGAACAAGATATTATCTTGTGCATAAGATAATAACTTTTGCACACAAGCTATCTTGTTCGCACAAGATGTGCATAAGATATTATCTTGTTCCCACAACATATTAAATTACAATGCATGTCCCTTCCAGGGTTCCGTAGTTTTGAGCCTGCAGACATTACGCAGACACACCCGTGCAGCATAATGCTTTTTTCACATCTCTTAATTGGCTACTTTTCTGATGAAAGTTTATGATATTTTTGTCTATACTACAAACATACCTTGTGAGTGCTCATTACAACCGCCTCATTGAGGCGGTTCTGGTGAGCACCCACAACCTATGCCTTGGAGCAGTCATAAGAAAGATATTGTATACCTCCTTAAACCTTGATTTTCTCTATATCATTACGAAAACACACCTATACAAATACATTGAAACCTTTATCGCCGAACAAATGAAAATTTTAAGATGAAAAATTGTGATATTTTTAGTCACCGTCACGTAGTGACGAGGTGAGCTTTTGGGATCACTTTTTGTCCGTCGTCCGCGCGTAAGCAATTTCTTCAAACGATATCTCCTCCTAAACCACTGAGCGGATTTTGACCAAACTTCACAGGAACGATCCTTAGGTGGTCCCCTTTCAAAATTGTTCAAATGGTTCCGGTCCGTTGCACATCTAGGTCACAGGAGCCAAAAATAGATTTTTTTTCACCGAAAATTTAAAAAATCTTCTCTGAAACCACAAGGCCCAGGTTTTTCATATGAAGCTTCATCTAGTGGACCCCTACCAAGATTTTTCAAATTTAAGTGCTGGGGCCAAAAATGCCCCGCCCCGGGTCCCTTTGATTTTTCATGGGCTTATATAGGGAAAATCATTAAAAATCTTCTTCTCTGAAACCGCAAGGCCAGGTCTTTGCTATTTGGTATGAAGCTTCATCTAGTGGACCCCTACCAAGATTGTTCAAATTATAGTGCTGGGGCCAAAAATGCCCCCGCCCCGGGACCCTTTGGTTTTACATAGTCTTATATAGGGAAAATCTTTAAAAAAAATTCTTCTCTGAAACCGCAAGGCCCAGATCTTTGCTATTTGGTATGAAGCTTCATCCAGTTGACCCCTACCAAGATTTTTCAAATTATAGTGCTGGGGCCAAAAATGCCCCCGCCCTGGGGCCCTTTGGTTTTACATAGGCTTATAAAGGGAAAATCTTTAAAAATCTTCTCTGAAACCGCAAAGCCCAGGTCTTTGATATTTGGTATGAAGCTTCATCTAGTGGACCTCTACCAAGATCGTTCAAATTATTGCCCTGAGACTAAAAATGCCCCCGCCTCTGGGCCCTTTGGTTTTACATAGATTTATATGGGGAAAATCTTTAAAAATCTTCTTGTGTGAAACCACAAGGCCTAGGTCTTTGATATTTGGTGTGAAATTTCATCTAGTGGACCTCTTTCAAGATTGTTCAAATTATAGCCCCGGGGCCAAAAATGCCCCTGCCCCGAGACCATTTGGTTTTACATAGACTTATATAGGGAGTTCTTTAAAAATCTTCTCATCTGAAACTGCATGGCCCAGATCTTTGATATTTGGTGTGAAGCTTCATCTAGTGGACCTCTATCAAGATTGTTTAAATTATAGCCCTGAGGCCAAAAATGCCCCTGCCCCGGGGCCATTTGTTTTTACATAGACTTATGTAGAAAATCTTCTTCTCTGAAACTGCAAGGCCCAGGTCTTTGATATTTGCTGTGTAGCTTGATCTAGTGGACCTTTGCCAAGAGTGTTCAAATTATAGCCTTTGTTGATATTTGGTTTGAAGCTTCACCTTTTTAGACCTCCCTCAACATTATGCACATTATAGCCCTGGGGTCAGTAATGGCCCTCCCTGGGGCCCACTTGATACTCTATGGATCAGGTGAGCGATCCGGGGCCTTCATGGCCCTCTTGTTCTTATTTCTGCTCAAAATATAGATCGTTGGTACTCGTTAGAACCGCCTCATCAGTGCGGTTCTAACGAGTACCCACAATCTCTATTTTAGAGCAGAAATAAGAAGAATAAGGTTAACCCATGCAAACCCCAGTTTTACTTTGTAAAAGTCGGGTTCAAGGGGGTAAAAATTATATAGGCGTGTTTTCATGATGTGAAGTGGGTTTTAGGGGCAGTTCATTTCAAGGACTTGTTCACGTGTTTGAAAGAATTAAAAAATAAAATAATATAAAAATGTAGTCTTCTTGGGACAAATAAAATCGTTTGAAAAAGTAGCCTCATCTGAAGGTGTATCTGTGAATGAGACAAGGACATATCAAGTTAAGTTTTCAGCTTATTTAAGTCTTATACGAGGCTATGCCGAGCATGGGTCTTAAATTTACTGAAAAGGAGCCTGAGATTTCCTTGTCGAGGCTTCAATTGCTTTTTTGCCGATAAAAGAAGATTTTTGATATTTTTCTTATTTCTGCTCAAAAATATAGATTGTGTGTACTCGTTAGAACCGCCGATGGTTCTAACGAGTACCCACAATCTGTATTTTAGAGCAGAAATAAGAAAAATAAGGTTTACCCCTGTAAACCCCAGTTTTACTATACAGTCGAACTTAAATGGCTGGAACACCTTTGGGACCTCGAAAATCTGTTCGAGATAGGGGTAGTTCGGGCCACTGAGGGTTACTGTCAGGAGGCATAACGAGATACTTTTAGACATCTTTTCAATGTTCTTAAATGAAAATGTATGCTGTGTGTACTCATTAGAATCGCCTCATCGAGGCGATTCTAATGAGTACACACAGCATACAATTGCCAGATAAAAGACCTTAAAATCTCCTTAATTATTTCCCACTATTTCTTATGTAGAGGATTTCGCTATGGGGCTCAAGAATGGGTTCGACACATCCATGGTAAACAAGCCATCGGTGTTCGAGCCATCGAAGTTCTACTGTATAAAAGTGCGGCTCAAGGTGGTTAAAATTATGTAGGCTTGTTTCGTGGTGTGGGTCTAGTTGTTCAAAGCCGCGTTAGCTTGACGGGTTCCGTAGTGGTCTTACTGTTAACTGTCCTAGCAAATGAAAAATCTAAAATTTTGGTATTTTTTACAAAAAAAAAAAATGAGTAGCTTTTGCTTTGTTTGTTTGTTTGTTTTGTTTGATTTGAGGCTAAACATCCCATTCAACACTGTAAAGGTCATTTTGGAGACGTTGCTTCCAATTTTGTGGGACTTTTACCCGACATTGAGCTGAAATGACATCTCAAGCTCTGCCGCCCAATGAAACCAAAATGTTTTATAAGCATGGACGGGCCGACTCGCTCCGCTTTGCCTGGGCAGGCTTAGATCATCTAAGCAGTACTCGTGTGCGAATCGGTTTCAGCTCTGCGTTGAAGCATCATGCAGCCCATATATTTCTTCAAGCGCTGATGGGCGTGGGCCGGAGTAGCTTTTGCATCTGCAAAAGCTACTCACTTTTCTTTTCGGCAAAAATAGTACTATATTTGCCATATTAAATGATCAACGTTTTAACGATTTGTTAGCTTATGACATTGTTATCACCGCCGCCCATCGGGGCTTAGAGGAATGGATTTGGCTGCATGGTGCTTCTAGAGCTGAAACCGACCGCACAAGAGAACTGGAAACCCACTTATATAGTCTAAGCCTGCTATATATATATATAGCTACATGTAATACCATGTTAGATTAACATTACGGTTATTTTTCTGTATTATCTGTATATTTTGGGGATCCATATCATTCCAACCATGGTATAACCCATCTCGAAAACACGTGTATATAATTGTGACCCCCTCAGACCCAGGCATGGTGGTGCAAGTCGGCCTGTCCATGCATATAAACCCTATTGGTTTCATTGGGACAAGATGAGATGTCATTTCATCTCTGACAATGTCGGTTTAAAGTCCTTCAAAATTGCAGCAACGTTTCCAAAATGGCCTACATGTAAATAGTGTTGACGTGGACGTTAAGGGCATTTATTCTTGATTATTGAGGACCATCATTGCATTACATAATATTATATAGCCCTTAGTGGTGACTGAAGAGAAGTCCTCTATCATCAACAGGTAAGGGACCTCCTTGGGGAAAATTAAACTTTACGAATTGTTGACTAGAGTGTACCTTTTTGATCTTCCCCTAAGTGCCTCAGTCAGGGCAATCAACAAGAGCTACTAATCACCCTATTAGGGGCTGCCTTTGATCTGCTACATAGAGTATATCACAGGGGCAATAAAACAAGTATGAGCACACGGTGTGTTCTACTGTTACAAGAGTAAATGCCTTTGAGCCTCAAACATTGTTAGTTTTGAACAACTGGCCCTAGGTCATTTTATATTAAAATTTATGAAACTCACCTGAGCCTTGTATGAAATGACCAGGAGTGAAAGATCCTGCGCATAAATGTTTAATGTGTTTGTATTCCATGCTAATATTTTGCTTGCAGCCTTAGTGATGTCCATTATATTAGATTTTATCATTTAAGATTACATTATGTCTAAATGTCATTAAACTGATATCACTGAATCTTGTTTGTATTCTGTTTTGACACAATTGAGCATTATCTTTCTATCAGCAGAATATGTCCGAGCAATGACCATCCCTAGGACCTGTATTTCCAGTAAAATTAATTACGATAACACACCCGCGTGACATAGTGCTTGTATTCATATCTCCAGAATCGCTACTTTTCCGACGAAAATTTGATATTTTTTCTTTTATATACTCCAAATATAGGTTGCGGGTGTACGTTAGAACCGCCTCAATGAGGCGGTTCTAACGAGTACCCACAACCTCTGTCTAGGAGCAGAAATAAGCAAAATAATGTATACACCTATAAACCCCAGTTTTCTCTATATAAAGTGGGGTTGTTTTTTTTGGGGGGGGGGGGGCGGGGGGGGGGGAGTGATGTTCATTTCAGGGACTTGTTCACGTGATGATATACCCTGATAAGGCACTTGCGGCGTCTTATCTAATATCTCAGCACATGAGCCCAAGCTGGACATCACGAAAACACTCCTATATAAGGCTGACACGATTAATCGTATAATCGATTAATCGATCGATAAATTCCAGAAACATGATTATAATTTCTGATTTGCTTGTAATCGATTACTTGACAGGTACAATTTACTAACCAAAGTTATGCCTAAAATAGCTGGATGAGTGGCTAACAGTGCAGACCCTGATGAGACGTGTGGGTCTGCACTTTTTGCTCAGGCCTGTCTGTTCAAATATACATAAAGGAAAGTACAACATATTGTAGGAGACATGCTCCGACAGGTAAAATTCTGAAGATAAAAAAACACCCATAGCGATTACTAATCGATTATCGATCGCATTGTCATTAATGATAATCGATTATCTTTTCAGCTCCGATTAGCCAGCCTTACTCCTATATAGTTTTGACCCCCCCTGAACCCCATTTTTAAATAGTAAAACTGGGGTTTACAGGGGTGTACCTTATTTTCCTTATTTCTGCTCTAAAATATAGATTGTGGGTACTCGTTAGAACCGCCTCGATGAAGCGGTTCAAACGAGTACCCACAATCTATATTTTGAGCAGAAATAACAAAAATATCACAATTTGTCATCTTAATATTTTCATTTTAGGGCGATAAAATTTACAATGTATTTGTATAGGCGTGTTTTCGTAATGAGTAGCCAATAGCAATGACTTGGAGTGGAAAAGCCATCTAATCTTGTTATGCAGTTTTGTGAATTGAACAACAAGTACATAAGATTTTTTTCAAGATTTTTTTTCAAGATTTTAATAAAGACCGGGACCCCTAACCGGGGTATAGGTCCAACTGCAACAATATTAAAACAGGAAACAAAATTGAAGCAAAACATTTAGAAGAAAGCTTCAAAGAAGATTGAATGAACGACAATCGGAGTCTAGTATGAAACTATGAAAGTATGAAACTATGCAAAAATCAGACCTACTGGTACTTTCAATATGGAGGTATAAAAGGACATCCAGTTCTCCCCAACAATCCTAACATATGGTGAGCAGACCTGTCCACCACCAGCCGAGGGAATATTCCCCCGTCTGGCCGTAGCCAGGACAGTCAAGAAAAAATGCTGTTATAAGAACAACTCAATGTCCAACTCCACCAGTACCAGGTAGACTGAAGAAGCCATCTGATCAGGATCCACACTATTTGATATTCAGTTTATGAATTTGGAATAATAAATTACACCGAGAAATCCGGTTGGTTCAAATGCTGAAGTGGGTGTGGCTAAATTGAATATTCAGCAGGACAAGGGTCAAGACTACGTATTGCTGTGAATCACTTTAAATGTAGAAAAAAAAATTCTGTTATAAGAACAACTCAATGGCCAACTCCACAAGTACCAGGAGCTCTGTACTGGTTCACTTTTATAAGATTATGTTAGTTGTCAAGTTAATCCTCATCCTGCTGTTCACGACAAGTCCTATCGCTGAAAACAGTATAGATCCAGATCAGATGGCTTCTGAAGAATCCATCTGATCAGGATCTACACTATTTGATACTCAGCCTACGAATCTGGAGTAATAAATTACATTGAGAAATCTGGTTGGTTCAAATGCTGAAGTGGGTGTGGCTAAATTGAATATTCAGCAGAACAAGGGTTAAGACTACGTATTGCTGTGAATCACTTTAAATGTAGCAAGTATGTCTTTATAGAGCCTGCTCAGTTTAAACAACATTGGATTATCTTTGCTGTTCATCAATTTCTCATAGTTAACAGCATTTGGGGGGCAGGAATAGCCTCTGGGAAGATACATTTTCCTTTGTTGCTCGAAATATGTACATTCAAACAAGTAGTGATACTCATCGCCAAGTTTGTTTAATCTACATAGCTCACAGATGCGGTCATCTCTGTCAACTCCCCAGAACCTCCCAAGTTCAATAGGTAACTTATGGTTAACACACCCATAATGACAAAATGCCATAGCAAGATCATTAGGTAACAAATGAAAATACTGCTCATACACAAAATCTGTTTTAAATATTCTGTAGTTTAGACATTTAGCAGAATTAAAAAACTGAACTAGTCCATGAACATTTAAATTTTTCAATAAGTTTTATCTTAACTTTTTGTGCTATATTTCGTGGCACTTGAACCGCGTCTTGTGAATTCCATAAAATATTATGTCCACTTGAAATAAGGCTATCCTTAACACTTAAAAGCCATCTAGAATGAAAAATGTCTCTCTGATGTAATGACAATAAAACCCTATAAAGTTTATAAGCTATCTTGTCTTGTTTTCCATTGATTATTCCCTGCCAAAACCCTACCATTCTTGATTTACAAAAAAATTTCAATTGGGAATCTTCCTAACTCTCCATATAACATTACATTTGGTGTGGTTTTTTTAACATTTAGAATGATCTTGTAAAATTGGACACATATCCTTTCTAGTATTTCCGAGTATCCGAAACCCGTAATTTCAGAACCATACACTAGTATTGGAGCCACCATACTATCGAAAAGCTGTAACTGTAAATCTACTGGAAGTTGTAGCTTACGAGATTTTCTTAAGACAGAGAACATAGCTTTTCTAGCCTGATCAACTAATCTTTGATTGTTCTTAATGAAACGACTATTAGAAGAGAAAAGAGTACCCAAGTAAACAAAACCGTCCACTATGTCTAAATTCTGGCCATTGTATGTGAAGACCATGTTATGTTCAAATTTCTTCTTAGAAAATATAGTTATCTTAGTCTTTGATGGATTAACTTCCAAATCACATGATTTACAATAAAGATACATAGCGTTCAGTGCAGACTGCAGTTCCCGCTTTGATTCTGCGAAAATAACTGTATCGTCGGCATAAAGCAAAATGTAAAGCTTGAATAAAACATCAATTTTTTCATTACCCAGTAAAATGTTAGCCATTTCAGCCATATTATTTACACCATTATATGCATGCGAGATGAAACCAGATAAGTCATTAAGAAACATGGAAAACAAAATTGGAGACAAATTCTCTCCCTGTCGGACACCTATATTACTAGCAAAGAAATCAGACTTCTCATGAGTGAGTCGTACACATGATTTAGCATTACTATATAAACTATGTATAACTTTATACATTTTACCATCAACATGATGCAAGAGTAGTTTCTGCCATAGATAAGTCCTGTTCACAGAATCAAATGCTTTCTTGTAGTCAATAAAAGCACAATATAGCTTTTTCTCGCTACACACATACAGATCAATTATACATTTCAAATTAAAAATATGATCTGTAGTGCCGTCACCTTTACGAAATCCTGCTTGCTCTTCACAAAGTAAATTCATGTCTTCTAAATATTTATTCAATCTATTATTTAAGACAGACGTGAACAGCTTTCCAAGGCAACTCAATATGGTTATCCCCCGATAATTGTCAGGGTTAGCTTTGTCTCCCTTATTTTTATAAATAGGAGGTATCATGCCCTTTGACCATTCATCAGGTATAATACCTGTACTGAAAACCAGGTTAAAAATTTGACAAAGGCTGTTAACATTTTATCTTTTGAGGACTTAAGAAATTCGATAAGAATTAGATCAGAAGAACAAGCTTTACCAGGCTTTAACTGTTTTAAACATTTCAAAACTTCTCCCTCAGAAATAGCCGAATTTAACTCGAGGTTATGCTCGGACACCTCTGACGGGTCAATCTGAAAAGTCAAATTCTCATCATCATTGTTTTTCAGATTTAACTTCTTAAAGTGTTCAGCAAAAACTTCAATGGATATATTTTGCATCACTTGAGATCTAGAGTTATCTGCCTTGTTCAGTAAACTCCAATAAGATTTTGGATCTGAATGTTTAAGCGATCTCAATTTGGTAATAAAATCTTTCTGATACAAGTTGAATTGTCTGTTTATACATTTTTTTGTATGCTTTACTGGCATTATGTACAAAGTTATAATTTTCAGCATTATTTATTCTGTGCCTTAAGTTTTTCGCTCTTTTGTATTGGTTTCTTAGCATTTTACATTCATTATTAAACCACGGACGTTGAACAGGTTTAGAGCTTAACTTACGGATATTCACATGGGGTTTTACCTTAACATCTTTAATAAACCCTGCATCATTAGCTGCATCAATCAAAATGGATGAACATTCTTTGTTTATATTATTTATGTCGTTTGCTACCACCTGATCAGTGCTGAGCGCATCAATTTTTTTATATGAGTGGGGCTATTTTGTCTGATTTTAAATGCTCAACAAACACTTGAGATTCAGCATCATTCCATTTAGCTCTGGTTACATTCTCAGTGTCAGCATGGTTATTTTCATGAACAACCAATTCATTACAAGATAGAGAAAATTGTATTCCGTTGTGAGCATCACTGATCATAGAATCAAAAGGTAAAACTTCAAACTCTGATACTTTTGGAAACAAAGATGGCGATAAGATCACATAGTCAACAACTGTTATACCCTTGCATGTTTTACAACCCAGGAGCCTGTCCTGTCCCAACCTGCCATTACCAATTCACAAATCACATGCTATGCATAATTCTAGTAAGCCCTTGCCATAGTTATTTGTATTGGACACAACAGAGTTATGCCTTTCCGTGGGAAAACCCAATTGCTCTAACGGGCAAACACCCAGGTTATCCTCAATGTCATTTCCAATACCAAGTGTCTGCTGTATATTATCATCAACGTAAGTAAAATCTAGACAGTTACTTGTATGTGCATTAAAATCTCCTAGGAGACATATTTTGTAGTTATTAGACGTAAAATTAAGAATGTCATATGGAAATTGATTGATTAAAGTGAACCAGTAAAAATGATCATCCTCACTTTTCAAAACTTTAACACTGTCATATAAGTATTCCCTCACCAGGATGGCTTTCCCCCAGACTTGACCTTAGCATTGTTACGAGTCATTAGAGGTAAACACTTGTAACCTTGAACATTGAGCGAATCATATGCATCAAAATGAGTTTCTTGAACACAAATTAGGTCATAAGGCAAAATTGTTTCTTCCCATTCCGGCGAATTCAGTTTATTTCTCAGTCCACCAACATTTGGTGACAGAATCTTTATTTCTGAGTATTTAACAGTATCTTTAGAAGTATATGACGAGTCTCTTTCTCGGTATTCAACAGTGTCTTGAAAACTATAAGACGAAACATTTTCTGAGAATTCGCTTTCTGAGTATAAAACAGTTTCTTGGGAAGACAGTTCACTGGAGTCATGATCATGACTCTCATTAAATGAATCATGGAAATTATGTTTAGCACATTTGATACTAACATCTTGCAAAGAACTACAGATACTTGAATTATTACTATAAAAATGAACTGGCAAACAATTAAAACAAATTATTTGGTTTAATATACAAGTGGGAATGCCCCTGGTGGGATACTGATAATCGCCTTCATGCGGACTGAACAAATTATTTGTCTAAATCGCGACGGAAGTAAGGGCGAGGATTGTGGCCACGTAAAATCGATTTAAACCCCCCAGTGGAAATCTTCCACTGACCGTTCCAAGGCGGCTCTTCTGTGGCGATTTATTTATGTTGTTGTTTGTTACTTACTGTGTTTATCACTTGTGTCTTTTGGTTTTGGATGGCCATATGGCCATTTTGTGGGAAAGTAACTGTCCTTATGGCCTTCCTTTGTTTAGGTTTCCATTATGGTCTGGTCGCTTAATGTTTGTATTTCTTTCCCTTTGGTGTCTTTTATGGGTGGAGTAAGTTAATTGTATCAATTCCTGATCTTTGTTTTACTTCTACTTTTCATTTCTATCCTAATTCAAGTCTTTGTAACCGAGATCCGCCAGGTCCGTCTCGTCGATGTTGACCCCAGCCCGAAATAAGTCATCAGGATTCTCCAACGTAACCCGCTTGCCAGAGCCCATGTCGTCTTTCAGAACCACCTTCAACTTCCCCTCGGATGTCTTGACCCGCTCCACGTTAGCAAGGCCCTTCACGTAACGCAGCATTTTTTATCTCTGAACGGTAAGGTCCTCCTGAATATAAACCCCTTTGAAGGGGCACCCGGCCTCATTCAACGTATCCTTCTTCGCATACAGGATTCGGTTTCTCAGATGACGATTATTCATTCTCACGATCACTGCCTTGTTTGGAGTCCTTGATGGTAGGTGATGGATAATGTTTAAGTCCGAAGGCTGTACATCAACCTGAAGCACAGCCGCTAACTCAATGAACTTGGCTCTCAGTTCTGAGTCCTTACATACAGGGAACCCGAATAATCTTAAATTGTCCCGTCTTGTGTACTGCTCCAACCTTTCCTGACCAAAGGATATCAGCCTGATACTTCTCTGATTTTTGACAATATTCTCCTTTATTTTCCCCCAACTGTCTGCCACCGCCTTTGCGGATATCATGAACGGAGCTAACAACCCAACCACATTAAGACACGTGCGGTCTTCAGAATTCATTTTGGCTTTTTTGGCATCACTGATGAGTGTTTGCATTTGGTCTATGTTCCCCGTATCAGTACAAAGTTCCCAGAGATGGGACGAGAAATCGTCCATGTCAAACGACGCAGCGACCCCGGCATGCGTGTTGCCTCCACTTGCTCCCCTTGTTGTTGACGGTCCAATGACTGATTAACACAAATATGGGCTCAATGCATAATGATCAGATGATAAGTTTATAATGATAAGAGTCCCCGATTGTCTTTTGTCGTTAAGATATTTATGGATTTTTTAGTCTTCTCAGAAATACCCCTCCATAACGTTTTGCACACGGCAAGCATATATACAGTAAACTTCCACTATTAAGATGCCCATCGGGGCTTGAAGAAATAGATGGGCTGCATGATGCTTCCACGCAGAGCTGAAACTCTCCGGACACTAGTACTGGTAAACCGCTTAGAGGATCTAAGCCTGTCCAGGAACCGCGTTGCGAGGCAGACCGTCCATGATTATAAGCCCTATTGGTTCATTGGGCGTCAGGGCTTGAGACGTCATTTCATCTCAATGTCGGGTAAAAGTCCTACAAAATTGGAAGCAATGTCTCCAAAATGACCTATACTGTGTTGACGGGGACGTTAAACCTCAAATCAAACAAACAAATCCACTATTAAGATCACAAATTCAGCTTGCAAAAGAAGAGTGTTGTTACTCTTTCTTCGAATTCCCTGCACACAATGTCCTCTGGTCAGGGACCCCCATTTGCACTGTTCAAAAGTGGTCTTAAAGACCACTTTTGAACAGTCCCAAAGGTGGTCTTAATATAGGATTTTACTGTATCAAGTAATTTGATTGGTTGATAGGCAGTAATGGGTATCCAAAATCAATTTATTCAGCAAGAAAAGGTTTGAACCCTTATTGCAGTATTTAGCACGGGCCTCCGTGGCTTAGTGGTTTAGAGCGCTGACTCTTGATCATTAGGTCTCTCACCGCTGCGGTTCGAGCCTCGCTCGGGTCACATGTGAGACGCCAAGTTCTGCAACGGAAGGTCAGGTGGTTTTTCTCCGGGTACTCCGGTTTTCGACCACCTCTGATTAACGATCGGCTCAATATGAGTGAAATAGTCTTGAAAGGGCCGTAAAACCACCGCCCCCCCCCCCCCAAAAAAAAAAAAAAAAAAAAAATTGCAGTATTTCAAACCAAGAATTGTTCAAGCTTATTGATCATAATGATCTCTTTTTGCCCGGAAATTCTTACCCCACAGGGACAGAGTGGCAGAGAACAGGCCTAAGAGCTGCACGACTGTAAATAAGTTTGTGCACACTTTATCACTTACATGGTTAGTGATGGTCACGTTGACACCAGCAGCGTAAGCTCTCTTGTACAGACGAACTTCAATGGCTCGAACACCTTTGGGACCTCGAAAATCTGTTCGAGACAGGGGTAGTTCGAGCCACTGGGGCTTACTGTCAGGAGGCATAACGAGATACTTTAAGAAATCTTTTCGGTGTTCTATAATGAAAATGTGTGTTGTGTGTACTCATTAGAATCGCCTAATCGAGGCGATTCTAATGAGTACACACAGGATACATTTGCAAGATAAAAGACTAAAATCTCCTTTTTTATCCCCCACTATTTCTTATGTAGAGGATTTCGCTAGGGGCTCAAGAATGGGTTCGACACATCCATGGTATACGAGCCATCGGTGTTATCGCCATCGAAGTTCTGCTGTATATGTAACACTTAGTTGACTGACAAATCAAAAGGCTGGCCGTAACATTAAGTGTCTTTCTGAATAACTCTTGTGAGCAAAATGAAAAAGATTCTGCGAGAGTTATTTCCCTAGCAAAATGTTTGCCTTCTATGTTGTATGGAAATATTTATTGATTTTGTTTCTTTGTTTGATTTGAGGTTTAACGTCCCCGTCAACACTGTAAAGGTTGTTTTGGAGACGTTGCTTCCAATTGTGTGGGACTTTAACCCGACATTGAGATGAAATCACATCTCAAGCCCTGTCGCCCGATGAAACCAATAGGGTTTATTAGCATTGACGGTCCGCCTCGCACCGCGGTTCCTGGACAGGCTGAGATCCTCTAAGCGGTTTACCAGTACTAGTGTGGGGGCCGGATTCAGCTCTGCATGGAAGCATCATGCAGCCCATATATTTCTTCAAGCCCCTATTGGCATTCAGGTTATGGTCTTCTATTTACATTTCCATAAGCTTACATGTTAATATTTGACCCTGTACCTGATAAATCTGCATTTCAAATTGATTTTCTTACCCCAAAACATGGTAAACAAACTGCCAACTACAAAATTATACAAAAAAAAACAAGGGTGTCATGTGGCAATTTCAAGCATTCTAACTGTCTAAGGGAGGTAACCCTGCCTCAAAGTGAAAATTCAGTCTTGGAAATTCAGAGATACCACATGTACAATTATTATCACAACAGAAAATTCAGGAGACAGTTCACTTTGTTTTCTTTATGTGTTTAATGCACATATAATACCCTGCAAGAAAAAAAATAACAGCTAAGTATTTCTCATCAGTTTCATAATTATATCCAATCAAATGTGACTATTGTCTCATACATGGCTAAAAGCTGGGTCCACAACCTCCTTTTCCAGCCTCATAACCTTCAATAACAAGTACTTATACAGTAAACTTCCACTATTAAAATTACTGATTCTGCTTGACAAAAGAAGAGTGTTTTATTCCTTCTTCGAATTCCCTGCACACAATGTCCTCTGGTCAGGGACCCCCTTTTGCACTGTTCAAAAGTGGTCTCAAAGACCACTTTTGAACAGTCCCAAAGGTGGTCTTAATATAGGATTTTACTGTATCAAGTAATTTGATTGGTTGATAGGCAGTAATGGGTATCCAAAATCAATTTATTCAGCAGGAAAGGTTTGAACCCTTAAATTGCAGTATTTCAAACCAAGAATTTTTCAAGTTTATTGATCATAATGGTCTCTTTTTGCCCGCAAATTCTTACCCCATAGGGACAGAGTGACAGAGAACAGGCCTAAGAGCTGCACGACTGTAAATAATTTTGTGCACACTTTATAACTTAATTGGTTAATGATGGTCACGTTGACACCAGCAGTGTAAGCTCTTTTGTATACTGTCACTGTATACGTGACACTTAGCAAAAGGCTGGCCGTAACATTATGTGACTCTGAATAACTCTTGTGAGCAAAATGAAAAAGATTCTGCGAGAGTTATTTCCCTATCAAAGTGTTTGCCTCTCTTTTATTGAAGCTGCCTTTGAAAATACATACAAGAAAGGTTCAACAAGATGTTTACCTGTCATTATTACCAGGGAGACCAAATCGGCCCCCGCCCATAGGGGCTTGAAGAAATATATGGGCTGCATGATGCTTCCATGCAGAGCTGAATCCGGCCCCCACACTAGTACTGGTAAACCGCTTAGAGGATCTAAGCCTGTCCAGGAATCGCGGTGCGAGGCGGACCGTCCATGCTAATAAACCCTTTTGGTTTCATTGGGCGACAGGACATGAGATGTCATTTCATCTCAATGTCGGGTAAAAGTCCCACAAAATTGGAAGCAACGTCTCCAAAATGACTTTTACAGTGTTGACGGGAACGTTAAACCTCAAATCAAACTTTCTGAATAACTCTTGTGAGCAAAATGAAAAAGATTCTGCGAGAGTTATTTCCCTATCAAAATGTTTGCCTGGAAGTATATGTCATCTCTTTTATTGAGGCTGCCTTTGAAAAATACATACAAGAAAGGTTCAACAACATGTTTTACCTGTCATTATTATCAGGGAGACCAACTTCCTGAGTGCATGTTTGCATACCGTAAAAATCCTAAAATTTCGGACATCTTGTGGACTTCCTGCAGTTCTCCTAAAATTTTGACAAGCCTAAAAATCCTAAAACTTCGGACATCTCTTGAGGACTTCCTGTAATTCTCCTAAAATTTTGACAAGCGTAAAAATCATAAAAATTCGGACATCTTGTGGACCTCCTGTAATTCTCCTAAAATTTTCCCATTTTTTTCGCGATCCAGCGAGGAGTCCAAATGGGAAACGGTGTAGACCCTGATCAGGAGCAGTCTGATCTGGGTCTGCACTGTTTGCTTATGCCTCTCTGTCCATATACCTGTACTTAGGGTCATTAAGGTAGCTTCGCATTTGAGAAATAATTTAGTAGTAACTAGTGTACTTTAACCTTCCGCTGATTCAAGAAGGGCAGTTGTCACTTTCTGGCGAAAGAATGCGTACTGTACTGGTCAACCGCTTATAAGCCTGCTCAGGAAAAGGGTGAATAGGTAAACTGACCGGCTCAAAAATGACCTAAATAGTGTGGACTGGTCCGTAAAACTCCAATACAAACAAGTAACTAGGGCGAAATGGCATGGTTGCTTATACAAATGGATATTTTGGTCACTCTTTGCTGAGAATCTGTATTACACGAACTATCGTTACTAAGGCTGACACGATTAATCGTATAATCGATTAATCGATCGATAAGTTACACAAAAATGATTATCATTTCTGATTTGTTTTTAATCGAATACTTGATAGGTACAATTTACTACCCAAAGTTATGCCTAAAATAGCGTGATGAGTGGCAAACAGTGCAGACCCTGATGAGACGCCGCGTTCAGCGGCGTCTCATCCTGGTCTACACTGTTTGCTCAGGCCTGTCCAAATGCATATGGCAAAGTACAGCATTTGGTAGGAGTCATGCTCAGAAAGAAAGCCAGACAGGTAAGCTTATGACCAAATCTTCAGTGATTACTAATTGATTATCGATCGCAACGACAGTAATGATAACCGATTATCTTTTCAGCTCCGATTAGCCAGCCCTAATCATTACTGGTGTAGCGCAGAAAGGTCGCTTCGGCATTAAAGCCATTCGGTGCTGTTTTTTTTTTCCTTTCCTAAAAACGTTTCTTGGTTTATGGTCTATTTTTTGTCACTTGTTTGCATGAGACTGAGTGTACAGGACATTGCACAGGTGTCAAGTTCTGTTTTTGTGCGTTTTTCTTTTGTGGATGAAGTTTAGTCATACAGTAGAACTTCGATGACTCGATCACCTTAGGAACCATGAAACTTTGTTCGAGACAGGGGTAGTTCGAGCCACTGAGATTACTGCCAGGACCCATAAAGAGATACTTTTGGACATCTTTTCGGTGTACGAGATACTCTTTGGACATCTTTGCCTCCACTTCTATTCTTTTATGAAAACGTATGCTGTGTGTATTCATTAAAATCGCCTCATCGAGGCGATTCTTATGAATATGCACAGCATACATTTACAAGATAAAAGCCTAAAATCGCCCTAATTATCCCCACTATTTCTTATGTAGAGGATTTCCCTAGGGGCTCAAGAACGGGTTAGACTCAGCCATGAAAATTTATGCTGTGTGTGTATTCACTAGAATCGCCTCATCGAGGCGATTCTAATGAATATACACAGCATACATTTACAAGATAAAAGCCTAAAATCGCCTTTATTATCCCCACTATTTTTTATGTAGAGGATTTCCCTAGGGGCTCAAGAACGGGTTCGACTCAGCCATGGTAAACGAGCCATCTTTGTTCGACCCATTGAAAGCCCCCGCCCATAGGGGCTTGAAGAAATATATGGGCTGCATGATGCTTCCACGCATGTACTTGTTTGCATGTTATGTATTGCATTTTTAGTGAACCTGTCCCAAATTGTCAGCTTATCATAATCCTATAGGAGTATAGATCGATGACTGTTTACTGAACACTACGTCATACGGACGTATCCATCAGAAACCGTAATGCAGGGTTACCAACTTTTCCCTCGCTTTATTCGGCAAAGTATTTGCTGTATATCATTCTGATAAGACTTCGATACAGGAAAACGATGTGGCGGTATTTGGTTAGATAAGAAACGTAAAAGACATAGTTATCCAAAGGTCGTAGGTTCAAATCTCAAATTTCGTTTTTTTTTTTTTTTTTTTTTTTTTTTCGTTTAATACATAGTTTTATGCAGCCTGTGGCAAGAAATGCTCAATCCTGAGCTTTTGGAACTTTGCAAACGAAATAAACCAGTTCCCACTTATCGAGTTGACAAGCTTTTGAAGAGACACGGGCACACAGTTCTGCGGCTACCACCATACTATCCTGATCTGAATGCCGTTGAGATGACATTACGAAAACACGCCTATACAAATACATTGCCATTATTTTTGGCCAACAATAGAAATTTTAAGATGAAAAATTGTGATATTTTTCTTATTTCTGCTCAAAACATAGATTACGGGGACTCGACAGAACCGCCTCGACGAGGCGGTTCTATCGAGTACCCACAATCTATGTTTTTTAGCAGAAATAGGAAAATAGTGTATACCCCCTCAAACCCCAGTTTTACTATATATAAGAGGGGTATGAGGGGGTCAAAATTATATAGGCGTGTTTTCGTGATGTATGGGGAAATTTGAAAGGTTATATTGGCCGACGAAATTTACACCTTCGCATGACAGATTTCAAGGCTATGATCGAAGAAGGCATCGTAATTGTTGAAAATGGATGGTCTGCTTGCTGGACCGGACATAATCCCCCCCCCCCGGACAAAATCCCCCCTTTTTGTAAAGGCGGACAAAATCCCCCTCGGACAAAATCCCCCCCCCCCCAGACAAAATCCCCCTCACTGAATGTCAGGTCGGACAAAATCACCCCCGAACAAAATCACCCTTGCTCTAAAATTGTTCTAGTTAATCATCCTTCCTGTGCCCACAATCTATGTTTTTGAGCAGTAATATGAAAAATATTAGAATCTGTTATTGGAATATGTTAATTTTCAATATATTTGAACAGGCGTTTTTCGTAATGGTAGGGGTTCTAAAATAGAAGTGTAGGTAATGATCAGGAATCAATACAGATCAAGAATCTAAGATCGGGAATCTAAGTGTGCCTGGAACTGGGTTAGGTTAACTCATTATGCCAGACATAATCCTAATGGGATGAGAGGTCCATAAAACCCCAAAGCACACATGTACAATTACAAAAAGTTAATACAAGTATGCCCTTTTTACTTTGATCTTACAAGCAACGTCTCCAAAATGACCTATACAGTGTTGACGGGCAATAATTTCTCCATGAGCACCAAAATAGCTTTGAGAGTACTGCACCAAATCTGATATGGAAAACGACAGACTGATTTTCAAAAACCAGTAATTGTGCATGTGGAGGTGTGTGGGATACTGTCCACCTTTATAAACAGCAGGGGGGATTATATCCGGGGGGGATTTTGTCCACCTGAACAAATGTTGGGGGGGATTTTGTCCGCCTTTACAAAAAGGAGGGATTTTGTCCGGGGGGGGGGGGGATTATGTCAGGGATTATTTTGGGCAGGGCCATGGGGCCATAGTCCCATCAGTTTTGAAAATGGCCCCTTGTTTTGGAAAGCAGGGGCCATTTTTACATGGGGAGAGATAGGGAGTAGTCATTCGGAAGCTAGTTCTTTCTGCTTTTTAGTCAAAATGGCCCCATCGGCATTTTCACCAGAATTATCCCTGTATATGTCCGGGGGGATTTTGTCCTGGAATCGCTTGCTGCACACATGTCGAAAAGGCTGAAAAGTGACATCGCTGTTGAGGTGAAATGGAGCCAATCATATACCACGTGGACTCTGACTGTGACGTTAGAGATGATAGCGACGAAGGTATAGAGACTGGTTCTGAGGGTGATGAATCAACCGACAATGTCGAAGAATCAAAGATGTTTTTGTAATGCAATTTTGAAATTCGAAATTCTGAAATTGTGAAATTCAAGCTAAATTTGAAAATAATGAATGACATACTAATAAAAAAAATGAAAAAAAAAATCAAAAAAGAAAAAAATCTTAGAACAAAAAACAAAACAAAATAAAAAAAAAAAAAAAAAAAAAACAACAACAAAAAAAAACAACAACAAAGATATATAATACAAATTATCAAAACTGTAGAGCTGTAGCAAAGCTCAAAATATATGTGATACAATTTCATTACAATATTACAGAAATAAAAAGTTTTAAAATGATTTCATCGTGCAAGTGTCTCGTCCATCCCTCGCCCTCACCATACCGAAAACGTCAATGACTGCGAGCTGTCACTGGAACCACTCGGCTATTTGTGATTCACGTGCATTTCTGCGTACAGTAACTTACATTCAAAACGATGCCTACCTATCTTTTATAATTCAAACGTGTTCTATTGTTGCGCATGAGAATGAGTTTCAGCTTTTATTTCAGAAGTTTGCCTTTACTTATGGCACGGTCACCCCTAGATAACGGTATCAGATGGACCGGCCCGTGTGATGTAATGTCCAGTTAACAGTCATCGACCTGCAGTTATCAGACACTATTTCCGAGTACCGTAAATCTCATATCGGTCTGTTGTAACCGTTAATAGTTGGAAGATTCCATTTTGTCACCATAATCGTATGTGAGTAGTTGTCACAAACTATATTAGAGAATATCTGATATCGGTCTGTCCTAACCACCAGTTGGAATAGTCTAGTTTTCCATCATAATCTCCGCACACTATTTTGTTTGAATTCCGTAAACACTATTTAGGTCATTCTGGCGACGTTGTTTCCAATTTTATGGGACTTTTACCCGACATTGAGGTGAAATGAAATTTTAATCCCTAACGCCCGAACTAACCAAATGGTTAATATGTAAGGATGGTCCGACTCGCACTACTTTTCCTGGGCAGACCTAGACCACTTTAGCAGTACTCGTGTGTGGCCGGTTTCAACACTGCCGGGCGTGGAAGCAGCATGCATCCCATCTATTTCTCCAATCCACGATGGGCGGGGGCCGCTGTCACACACTATATTTGAGTATACCTCATATGGATTTGTCTTTATTATCAGCTGAAAGCTAAACCTGACCGAAAGTCATGGTGAGCTTTTGTGACTGTGAGATGTCCGGCGTCGTCGTCCATCGTCCGTCGTCCGTGCGTAAACTGTTCTTGTGAACAAACTAGAGACCACAGTTTTGGCCCAACCATCATCAAACTTGCTCAGCAAGATTATCATGACAATATCTTGGTCAAGTTCGAATATGGGTCATGTCAGGTCAAAAAGTAGGTCAGTAGGTCAACTCAGAAACACCTTGTGAACAAACTAGATGCCACTGTTTTGGTCCGATCATCATCAGACTTGCTAAGAATGAGCATCTTTACAATATCTCGGTCAAGTTAGAATATCGATCAAGTCGGGTCAAACAGTCGGTCAGTAGGTCAAATCATAGAAAAACCTTGTTTTGGCCCGATCATCATCAATCTTGCTCAGAGTGATCATCTAGACAATATCTCGGTCAAGGTGGAATATGGGTCATGTCCGGTCAAAGAGTAGGTCAAATCCTAGAAAAGCCTTGTGAACACACAAGAGGCCACAGTTTTGGTCCGATCGTCATCAAACCTGCTTAGAATGACCATCTTGACAATATTTGGGTCAATATCGAATATGGGTCATGTCGGGTCAAAAAGTAGGCCAGTAGGTAAAAGCATAGAAAAACGTTGTGAACACACTGGATGCGACAGTTTTTGTCGATCATCATCACACTTGCTCAGAATGATCATCTTGACAATACCTCGGTCAAGTTGGAATATGGGTCATGTCCGGTCAAAGAGTAGGTCATTAGGTCAAATCATAGAAAAGCCTTGTGAACACACAAGAGGCCACAGTTTTGGTCCGACCATCATCAAACCTGCTTAGGATGGCTTGACAATATCTGGGTCAATATTGAATATGGGTCATGTCGGGTCAAAAAGTAGGCCAATAGGTCAAATCAGAGAAAAACCTTGTGAACACACTGGAGGCCACAGTTTTTGTCCGATCATCATCAAACTTGATCAGAATGATCATCTTTACAATATTTCGGTCAAGTATGAATATGGGTCATGTCGGGTCAAAAGGTAGGTCAGTAGGTCAAATCATAGAAAAAACATTGTGAACACAATAGGGGCCACAGTAGGGACCATACTAGGAGAAACATTGTGAACACACTAGAGACCAGAGTTTGGGCCCGATCATCACCAATCTAGCTCAGAATGATCATCTTGACAATATTTCGGTCATAGAAAAACTTGTGAACACACTAGAGGCCACAGTTTCGATCCGATCATTATAAATCATGCTTAGAATGATCATTTTGACAATATCTGGGTCAAGTTCGAGTATGTGTCATGTCGGGTCAAAAAGTAGGTCAATAGGTCAAATCATAGAAAAAAACATTGTGAACACACTTGAGGCCACAGTTTTGGTCCGATCATCATCAAACTTGCTCACAATGATCATCTTGACACTATATTGGTCAAGTTTGAATACGGGTCATTTTTGGTCCTGACCGTCACCTTTGGCTGATGTTCAAAATTCAAAATTTCGTGCATTATCAACTTTTCACAAAGCACCGTGTCCGGAGGCGTTACTCTACCAAGTAGCTGTGGGGATAGAGTCTAATGAAACCAAAAACGATAATGGATGTAAAGCTTCTTGCCAAGGCCAAGACATAGGGCCGTGTTATGACACATAACACCACCGGAATCTGCAACTTGTCAACACAAACCAGAGCCCGACTTTGGTTCGATTTTTCATTCAAAATTCAAAAAAAAAAAATCGCTATTGAACTACTCACTTTACAGGACAAAGGTTTTTCCTTGGGCATCTAACAGGGGATTTAGAAAGTGGGATTGACCTACTTTGCACATTCTCTTTCACAGAAGTCACTTTTCTTCCCATCGGCTAGCTGACAACTGCCGAATTGGCAGGAGTTAGCTCATTGGCAGCCACGGGAAAAGACAAGTTAATAACTAATTCCAGTTGGCAAACTGGGGGGTAGCCCCAATGTTCTTCTAGTGCCCGGTTACCTTAAAATCCAAATCAGTCAATCGGTCTGTACTTACCATTAGTTGGAAGATTCCATTTTGCCACCATAATCTTACGGGAGTAGTTGTCACACACCATATACGAGTATATCTCATATCAGTTTGTCCTCAGTGTTAGCTGGAAGATTCCGTTTTGTCACCATGATCGTACTTGAGTAGTTGTCAAACACTATATTAGAGTATATCTCATATCGGTCTGTCCTAACTGTTAGTTGGAAGATTCAATTTTGTCACCATAATCTTACCTGAGTAGTTGTCGCACTCTATATAAGAGCATATATCAATCTGTCCTAACTCTTCGCTGGAAGATTCCATTTTGTTTACCATGATCTTCCTTGAGCAGAGTCAAACACTATATTAGAGTATATCTCATATCGGTCTGCCTGATATACGAGTATATCTTATATCAATCTGTCCTAACTGTTAGCTGGAAGATTCCATTTTGTCACCATAATCTTACCCAAGTAGTTGTCACACTCTATATAAGAGCATGACTCAATCTGTCCTAACTGTTAGCTGGAAGATCCCATTTTGTCACCAAGATCTTACTTGAGCAGTGTCAAAAACTATATTCGAGTATATCTCATATCGGTCTGTCCTGACTCCGAGTTGGAACATGCCATTTGCCACCATAATCTTGCGTGAGTAGTTGTCACACACCATATTAGAGTACATCTCATATCGGTCTGTCCTGACTGTAAGTTCGAAGTCGCAATTTGCCACCATAATCTTGCGTGAGTAGTTGTCACAGACCATATTAGAGTACATCTCATATCGGTCTGTCCTAACTGTTAATTGGAAGATTCAATTTTGTCATCATAATCTTACCTGAGTATATAGTTGTCACACTCTATACTCGTATAAGAGCATATATCAATCTGTCCAGTTAGCTGGAAGATTCCATTTTGTAACCATGATCTTACTTGGGCCGTGTCAAACACGATATTAGAGTATATCTCATATCGGTCTGTCCTGACTGTTAGTCGGAAGATTCAATGTTGTCACCATAATCTCACGTGAGTTGTTGTCACACACTATGTTAGAGTATATCTCATATCGGTCTGTCCTAACTGTTAGTTGGAAGATTCAATTTTGTCACAATAATCTCACGTGAGTAGTTGTCACACACTATGTTAGAGTATATCTCATATCGGTCTGTCCTGACTGTTAGTCGGAAGATTCAATGTTGTCACCATAATCTCACGTGAGTTGTTGTCACACACTATGTTAGAGTATACATGGCCAACTTTATCTGACATTTAATCTATTCACCTGTTCCCTGATAGTCACACTACAAGTCAATATTGGATTGTCTCCCTTTGACTGAGGCCTATAATATGCACCTGTTGTGTAATCTCAACTGTGTTATATAAGCCGGCTGTGTGTGAAATCAGTTTCGCTTTTATGACCCCGGGGGATAATGAACGAGAATCGCTCATGTCAATTGATGTCTATTAATATCGGACTGGCTGTTTTGGTGTGGCCCGAGTTTATCTCCAAATAAAGCTCTGTTCTGTCGTTACTAAAGTCTAAACGAGCGAGAAAATTACTCTGTTAAAAATGAGCCTTTTTTGTGCTTAACACAAAATATTATTGGTAATCAAAAACCCTATTTTTTGTGTGCTGGAATGAAATATTCTACTTTATATATTAGAATAAAAGAAGAAGGAAAAAAATAGTTTATGGTGGGTGTCAGTTAAATTATTTTAATTGACATTGTTTAGAAATGCCACATATTCACAAGTTCATGTAACGAAAACCCCTTTAAACCCTACTTTACATAGAGAAAACTGGAGTTTAATGGGATTTACATTTACTATTTTCTGCTCCAAGACCTAGGTTGAGAGAACTCGTTAATGAGGCGGTTCTAACGAGCACCACGACCTATGATTGGAGTATAAGTAAAAGAAAATTGCCACACATTGATTTTGTTATATATTATTAATTTGTATAGAAACGCAACATATTAAAAGGTCTGTGTTATGAACACTCCACAAGCTATTACAATTTATAATATCTGCACCAATACATAGTAGATAACCGTTTTTGAGATATGAATTGCCATTTTGGAGATACGAAAAAAAAAATACACTATGTCACGCGGATATGCTATCTTAATGGGGCCTGTCTAAAACGCTAAAAAACCTGCTGAATTCAGCAGGCTGCAGATCAGCAGAAAGTGACTAAAACGCTGATCTGCTGAAATGCTGAATGTTACTTTATTTTGTTGTTTTGGGCCACAATACTGGCCGTGTATATTGATAATATATTTATAACATTTAATAATTATTAAATTTATTTTACGCCACAGACATTAATATTGGTGTAACATCGAGCATCGGGTTGTATGCCAAAAATACAGACAGTGCTTTGCTGAAGATTTCGAATTAAAAGTTTTCCAAAATTAGAAAGTAAAAGGTTTAGAAAGTAAAAAGTTTTCCTAGACATTTTACTGGTAGAATATTTTTAAAGCAGTAATATAGGAGTATATATTTTCTATTGTTGTCTGCAAGGTTTACATACCGGCCGGTGAAATAACTGTTATATCGAGCTACATCACGAAAGCATGGCGATATAAATTTGACCCCTTAAACCCCACTTTCATATTGTAAAACTGGGGTTTGGAGGGGTATAAATTATTTTTCTTATTTCTGCCCAAAACATAGATTTTGGGCACTCGACAGAACCGCCTCGCCGAGGCGGTTCAAACGAGCACCCACAATCTATGTTTTGAGCAGAAATATGAAAAATACCACAATTTTTCATCTGAAAATTTTCATTATTTGGTGGTTAAATTTACAATGTATTTGTATAGGCGTGTTTTCGTAATGTATCCGTTAAGACGAGAACCTTGAGTCTGAGTTGTAAGCATAGAAATGCAAAGGAGATACTCTTACTGATTTTAATGCGGATAAATCTGTCTTGACGCCATAATGGCCGATTATCTATCTGTCTATTTAGTGACTCAGTAAGCCTTTTCATGCCATCATTGATAAACAACTTGCATTATACAATTCTAGTTTTTAGTTGTTCACAGATAATATTCATCTTTCTTTCTTTATTTATTTATTTGAAATATACAAATGAAATATTGTTATATTCTCATTTATGCTGATAACACAGAGTTTGAGCACTCGTAAGAACGCCTCATCGAGGCGATTCTAATGAGGTCCAACAGTCTATATTTTAAATAAGCAACAAGCAATAAGAATACTATATTATTCCCTTTCCCCGTGAAGAGGTAATTGTGGCCTGTGCCGCAAATGTCTAGTTTATATGTTTCTCCTCCTTATTTTTTGCGTGCAGAACGAGTAAATCTTTTTTTTTTTTTCTTAACTGATGATACATCTTTGAAGATAACTTCATCAGGTAGATGACGCTCGTCAATATAATCGTTCATGATAGCTTGTTAATCGATCAATACATTGAGTAAGCACACTTCCGACTACCTGTCGATAATCGAATTATCACAAGTATCGTGACACGCGCCGTTAACACAGTAGTCACTAGACCAGTAAGTGGCAACTTGACCTGTTTTGTTTGATTTGAGGTTTAATGTCCCCGTCAACACTGTAAAGGTCATTTTGGAGACGTTGCTTCCAATTTTGTGGGACTTTTACCCGACATTGAAATGAAATGACATCTCAAGCCCTGTCGCCCAATGAAAGCAATAGGGTTTATTAGCGCGGTTCCTGGACAGGCTTAGATCCTCTAAGCGGTTTACCAGTACTAGTGTGCGGGCCGGATTCAGCTCTGTGTGGAAGCATCATGCAGCCCAAATATTTCTTCACGGGCGGGGGCCGAACTTGACCTGTAGTTGAATTTAAAAAGGAATATCATAAACCTAGGGACGGCAAATAAAAATAATTCAGATAAAATGAACAATTAAGACTCTATCTATCTATCTATCTATCTATCTATCTATCTATCTATCTATCTAACTATCTATCTATCTATCTATCTATCTATCTATCTATCTATCTATCTATCTATCTATCTATCTATCTATCTATCTATCTATCTATCTATCTATCTATCTATCTATCTATCTACCTACCTACCTACCTACCTACCTACCTACCTATCTATCTATCTATCTATCTATCTATCTATCTATCTATCTATCTATGCGAGTTGGATCGTTCATGCATATAAACCCTATTTGTGTAATTGGGTGGCAGGGCTTGAGATGTCATTCCATCTCAATGTCGGGTAAAAGTCCCACAAAATTGGAAGCAACGACTCCAAAATGACCTATACAGTGTTGATGGGGACAAAATAAAGACCTATGTTGTCAATGAAGCGTGTCCAGCAATCATCCAAAACCTGTTCTTCTGTACAAGACATAGGTTGTGGATACTCTATAGAACGGTTCTAGCAAATCTTGGATAATATGTATTTGTCTGTTGAGGCAATTGAAATTAATTTTAAAGCAACGGTTCTAGCAATAACCCACAACCTATAAGAAGGTACTATGTCAAACGGCTGTATTCTCGTAACTTGGACCCAGTATACATGTATATTTCACGGCCCCCACCCATCGGGGCTTGAAGAAATAGATGGGCTGCATGATGCTTCCACGCAGAGCTGAAACCGACCGCACACCAGTACTGGTATACCGCTTAGAGGGTCTAAGCCTGCCCAGTCAAAGCGGTGTGAGTCGGACCGTCCATGCTTATAAACCCTATTGGTTTCATTGGGCAACAAGGTTTGAGATGTCATTTCATCTCATTGTCGGGTAAAAATCCCACAAAATTGGAAGCAATGTCTCCAAAATGACCTATACAGTGTTGACGGGGTCGTTAAACCTCAAATCAAACAAACAAAACGAACATGTATATTGGATCCAAGATATGATGATGATAATAAAAATAATAATAATAATAATAATAATAATAATAATAGATACTCATTATCTAAATAGTACCTATTCTGCTTAGATCTTAATGCATATGAATAAAGCCATTCGATAAATTTTAATCTCTCCGAAAAGACGGTAATACAGTATACATTGCGAGCGTGTCTATTAGTCTATTAATCGCCAGGCTTCCTGACGATCAGTAGCCGGTATACAATACACATTACGTGTGTCATAAAACGCGATAATTGTCTTCAGCTTAAATACCCGTGATGTTCCCCCCCACCCTCCCTGAGTGAGCTGAAAAAATATATGGGCACAGAACCGCCAAATTGATATGGTTCTTACAAGTACTTTCTACCTATGTTTTTGTGTAAAATCATACTGATTCCTGATAACCCGACTGTTTTATATAAAGTTTGGTTTACATGCATATTCTTTTTCACAGCATCATGGAAAGAACACCAGAAAAAGGGTACACACCTTATCTTAAATAATTTAACAGTTGGTTGATTTGAGGTTTAACGTCCCCGTCAACACTGTAAAGGTCATTTTGGAGACGTTGCTTCCAATTTTGTGGGACTTTTACCCGACATTGAGATGAAATAACATCTCAAACCCTGTCGCCCAATGAAACCAATAGGGTTTATTAGCATGGACGGTCCGCCTCGCACCGCGGTTCCTGGACAGGCTTAGATCCTCTAAGCGGTTTACCAGTACTAGTGTGCGGGCCGGAGACAGCTCTGCGTGGAAGCATCATGCAGCCCATATATTTCTTCAAGCCCCTATGAGCGGGGGCCGAAATAATTTAACAGTTGAAATAAATAAATAAATAAATGAATAAATAAATGCATAAGCAAATTTGCTTATAATCATTAGATTATACATAAATTAATACAATAATAATAATAATAATAATAATAATAACAATAATAATAACAATCACATTACGATAATACATCCGTGTTTTGATATCTCAAAAACAGTCAATTCGTCAAAGTAAACTCATCAATACTTAAAACATAGTTAGAACCGCCTCATTGAGGTGGCTCCAACGAGTACCCACATCCTATGTTTTGGAGAAGAAATGAAAAAAAAAAAATGAATACAACAGTATACCCCAGTTTTCTCCATATAAAGCAGTTTAATGAGGTGTTCATTACAACCAAGATGATAATAATGAATACAAAACAATTAACATAGGCATTGATGGCATCTTTACGTTTTTGTTTTTTTTTATCTTTTTTTATTTACCAGACTGAATTCACAATAGCATTTAAATAATCAAACAGTGTTACAAAAAGAAAAAAAAAAGTAATAAAAAAACAAACATTCTTCTGGTATTCCAGCAAAACAAAGTGCGAACAACGAAATGTCAGATTAGCCCGTATCTGAGAATGAGTAATGGGAATGAGATATAAATTATAACAAAGTTAATTTTTAACTTTTTTGAAATTTAGTGACGAATTCACATGGGCTTCTTTCTTTCTTCCTTTTCTTTCTTTCAGCTGTAATCATACAAATATACAAAACAGACAAATGTAATCATAAATCTTATTACTAGCAATGTTTATTTAAATTTGCGTAGTAAGTATAAAGAATGTGCAAAAATCTAATCAGGTCATGGAAATAAAAAAAAAAAAAAAAAACGTGAATAAATAAATAAATAAATATATAAATAAGATGCAGATCAGACACCGCATTCTTAGGTTGATTTACATTCCAAGGAGATGCCCAGGCGAAGATGTGTTGATTTTACAGTCGATTGAAAATGACCCGCTTTGGGATTACACGCGTGTGTAGACGATAAAGCTTTTTCTGAATAAGCTCCAAATTTAATCGCAAAATGCCGTTATTAAATATTATCTCGAAATATTATAATTACTATCAAAATGCACAATTTTGTAAACACAGTGCGTTTGATACGGGCGCTTTGTTACAATATTAACAAAAAATGCAAATTTTAGCCGTTAAAGTAGGGTACTGTCGTTGTTTTTCCACAGTTTTGTATGATTCAAGTAAGGATTAAGGGTTATTAGTTTGAAAGTAAAAATGCCGGCAGCTAATTAAATAAAAGTTCCACTTATTTGATATCGTTTTAAAGGAATTTAAACGGACAATTAGATTAAAGCGGAACATGTTTGTCAAATTGAAAAATAAAAAAAGTTATATTTGTTTAAAAAGTGTTTTCCATTAAAGCGCCTGCTATTTCCAACAAGAGATTCTGTACAGGTAAGCCGAGAAGGTCAGCGCACAGTAAAAGGCTTAATCCTTTGCGCCATTGGTATAAATGTCAATAATAGTTGCGGATGTCTCATATCGGTCTGTCCTGACTGTTAGTCGGAAGATTCAATGTTGTCACCATAATCTCACGTGAGTTGTTGTCACACACTATGTTAGAGTATATCTCATATCGGTCTGTCCTAACTGTTAGTTGGAAGATTCAATTTTGTCACAATAATCTCACGTGAGTAGTTGTCACACACTATGTTAGAGTATATCTCATATCGGTCTGTCCTAACTGTTAGTTGGAAGATTCAATTTTGTCACAATAATCTCACGTGAGTAGTTCTCACACACCATATAAGAGTATATCTCATTTCGGTCTGTCCTATCTGTTAGTTGGAAGATTCAATTTTGTCACAATAATCTCACGTGAGCAATTGTCAGATAATCTTACTTGAGTAGTCGTCAGTATATCTCATACCGGTCTGTCCTAACTGTTAGAAAATTTTATTTTGTCACCATAATCTTTCGTGAGTAGTTGTCACACTCTATACTAGAAGCCTGGAACTTTTAATATGAAAACTGTTATGAGTGAGTTTTTGAGCTTTACGTCCCACCAACAGCTAAGGTCATACGGAGACGGGACCTCGGTTTAAAGACTCTGAAAGTCTGGAGAAGCCCGGGATCGATCCTGCGACCCCTGGTTTACAAGGCGAGTAGTAACCACGGAGGCTTCTAGAAAAAAAATATTATGAGTCATGAAAGATTTTGCCATGTCACGCTGGCGTATTATCCTAAATAGATAGGTCCTCCTTTTGCTTCCAACTCTGCGTCCGCTACACACTCTCCGTCGGATAAACATCTCCAACTCAAATCACTACATCCTGTTAACATGTCCGTGAAATGAACACCCCTCTAAACCCCACATTTTATAGAGAAAACTGAGGTTTACAGGAGTATACATCATTTTGCTTATTTCTGCTCACGGACAAAGGTTGTGGGTGCTCGTTAGAACCGCCTCATTGAGGCGGTTCTAACGAGCACTCACAACCTACATTTGAAGTGTAAATAAAAAATATCAAACATCTTCATCAGAAAAGTAGCCATTTTGGAGATATGAAATGAACTAAGTCACACGGGTGTGTTATCTTAATGAACAGCAATGATGTGTCGGTAATCTCTGCGTGTAAGCTGGGAAAATAGATCTGAACGGAGACTGTTTTTTTGCTTGACCCTAAAATGCCTGTACTTTAAACAAACCGTGACTCTGCAGTGTCTTATTCTTGTCTTCACTATTTGCGTGTTCTAACACGAGTCCAGTCCATTATAACCCTCGAACTTTACATGAAAATAACATCACAGCGTTAAGAATAGCGTGGATATAAATAGCCATTACATGAATTCATACAAATTATTGACTGTCACGTGGCCATCAACACGTGATGGTACTTCTCTAAGTGATTTCGGGTCTATTGACAAATGTTTGAACCCCTTTTCTCTGAGACTGAATATTTGTACCAGATATAGTCGAACTTGAACATATTTGAGACAATGAAAATTTGTTCGAGACACGTATAGCTAGAGACCTTTATGGTAAATATTATTGCAGGGTAAATAAACGTGTGTGTGTGTGAATTCGGGTTTAACGTCGCTTTCAACAATTTTTCAGTCATTTCACGACGGTGTCTGGTTGCGGCAGGGAGCTCAATGCTCATTTTTATAGTGCTGCCTCACTGAAGTATCATGTCCCAGACACATTACATGATACCACACCCAGTCACATTATCCTGACACTGGGTCGACCAGTCCTAGCTCTACCCCGTAAATCTGAGTGCCAAGCGAAGAGCAGCTAGTACCATTTTGACGACTTTGGTATGTCGCGGCCCGGGATCGAACCCGTGACCTCCCGTTCCCCGGAGCGGATACTCTACCAACTGAGCTATCGGGGCCGGTAGGGTAAATAAACATAATTTGGATCATTTGGGGTATATCTTTGATGGTCTTTAATACTGATTATACGTTTGCGATAACTGAACTGAGTCTTTCCTGATCGTATTCTGTGTTTTGTAGTGTTCCGACCACACTTTCGTCATGAGGAAACGAACTGTTTGAAGTCATACTGCTGAATCTGACATGTCACAAGTCCGCACGAATTTTGATACTTATAACGAAATCAATTATTTTTTTCTGATATAAAACCTGACTAATATCCGAACTGCACTAGGTATATTTTGGCACAAAAATATCATAAAGCCAAAACGAGCAATATCGTTTACAACTCAGTAGGTTTATTAATACCGGCCCGATAGCTCAGTTAGTAGGGTGTTCGCTCCGGGGAACGGGAGGTCATGGGTTCGATCCCGGGCCGCGACATACCAAAGTCGTTAAAATGGTACTAGATGCTCCTCGCTTGGCACTCAGATTTTGCGGGGTAGAGCTAGAACTGGTCGACCCAGTGTCAGGATAATGTGACTGGGTGTGGTATCATGTAATGTGTCTGGGACATGATAATGATACTTCAGTGAGGCAGCACTGTAAAAGTGAGCACTGTGCTCCCTGTCGCAACCAGACACCGTCGTGATATGACTGAAAAATTGTTGAAAGCGACTTTAAACCCGAATTCACACACACACACACACACACACACACACACACACACACACATACTTGTAAAGTGAACATATCGGGGAAGTCTGCCTGTAACCTACCAAACGCGGAGGTAGCTTTGCTTCGGTATTTTCGGTAAAAAATGAAATATTTAGCATAAAATAGATTTGTTCAATTAGAATTTGAAATTTTATCATTAAAACTCTCCTATATTTAAAAACTGTTGAAATGTGAATTTTTACTACCAAAGTGGGGAAACACACATTTTTATACACACATGTGAAATGTTTACTACAAAACGGGCTACCTACAAACTGGGGATACACAATTCGAACACACAGCAAAACGAGGAGAACTATTCTTTTTTTTTAATTTATTAAACACACTTTCAATTCAGAGAAGATCAAATTATTCCTCCTTCAAAATGCTAGACATGTAGGTATGCAATCCATCTTGTTCTCAGACTGGGTTGGAAGTTCATGTTGTGCCCCAAATTATACATATAAATTAGTCGCTTTAAGTGCTCTCTTCAGATCGCAAATGCGCAGGCTGATCAACGTTTTGCTTGCATGTCACTCATTGGCATTACTGGAAGGCTATACGTACAAGAACAATATTAAAAAGAGAGGTTTTTTTATCATATCGGGGATGCACAATTTGAATCCACACACCGAAACGAGGACTTATGAAGACACACACCCAAACGAGGAGATCATTAAACAAATTTTGAATACGCACAGCAGCCAAATGCGGAGTTAATATTTTTGCTTTGGTTGCACTTAAATTTAAAACAAACTATTATGATTTCAATTATGTGAGTAAATGTCATATATATACCTACTTAAGGTCCATTAGTGTTCTGATCTTCCACTGTGGAATTTTGAAAATTTTAAGGCTCGCTGATGAGGCCTAATAGTCCGAAACTTGCTAGTCCCGTCCATAAAATTCCTGTCCATTCCTGTGTTGTCGACCTTTCTTCCAAAGGACTACCTTTCAATCGAATTTATTTAACTTCACCTCCGATTGTGTTAAGGGAATGTGTGGCGGTCGTTATAAGGCTCCCTGTCCTTTATCATAGTGTGGGTTATATTATGTAGTCCTCGTTGGTTTGTTTGTTTGACCTGAGTTTTCACGTCCCCGTCAACACTGTAAAGGTCATTTTGGAGACATTACTTCCAATTTTGTTGGACTTTTACCCGACATTGAGATGTAATGACATCTCAAGCCCTGCCGCCCAATGAAACCAACAGGATTTATAAGCATGGACGGGCCGACCCACACCGCTTTGCCTGGGCAGGCTTAGATCCTCTAAGCGGTTGACCAGTACTCTTGTGTGGGTAGGTTTCAGCTCTGCGTGGAAGCATCATGCATCCCATATATTTCTTCAAGCCCCGATGAGCGGGGGCCGATATTATCTAGTCCTTTGGGATCATTGATACAACTGTGGAATTTTGAAAATTTTGAGGATCACTAATGAGGATTTTCTGTTCTGTGTCGTCGTCATCGTTTCCAAAGTTTTACCTTTCCACAGAACATATTGTTCTGATTTTCTAGATCTGCGCGTGGTCTTTATATACACTTGGTAAACCAGGCTTGGTGATTGTATGTTAGATTACTATGGCTATTTACGTTTTACAGAAATCATGCTGACCCCAACCCAACGGGGTTTGAAGAAGTAATTAAATGGGCGGCATGATGCTTCCACGCAGAGCTATACCTGACCGCACACGAGTACTGGTAAACTGCTTAGAGGATCTAAGCCCACCCACGAAAAGCGGTGCGAGTCAAAACATCCATGCTTTTAAACCCTATTGGTTTCATTAGGCTACAGGGCTTGAGAAGTCATTTCATCTCAATGTCGGGTAAAAGTCCCACAAAATTGAAAGCAACGTCTCCAAAATGACATATATAGTGTTGACGGGGACGTTAAACCTCAAACCAAACAAACATAGAACGGAAATCATTCACTGGGAAAGTATTGTTACCATTACCCTTACGCAACCAGACGTACGTGATTCTAATGAAGCCACAATTAAGAGTGCAGAAAAGCTGTATACCGGACTGTTTCGTATCACTAATTGTTGCACCCATTCGTCTCCGACAACATCTCGTACATCGCTCCTCATTAGCTAAAGGATAGTAAAAAAATCTGTCTAAGAACATCCACCCCTAATTTTACACCTATATATGCAATACTTCGATTACTCCTTACTTTATTTTCCGGGTAATGTCTTGTTTTCCATTGGCCTTACGCTAAACAATACATTAACATGTCCACAAAGTTACAAATCCAGGTGAACACTACATTATGAAGTAAACAGTGATGTTTTCTGGAGAATAGATTATTTTTCTATTTCTTTTTAAACATTAGATGTTCGGACGAGTACAGATAATTTTTTCCATTTCTTCTTAAACATGCACATCAAGTTCTCATAACAGCGACCTTACTAAGAAGAATTTTTACGAGCATAAAATGCTTGAAACATAACTCACAACAAAAAAAAACTAGCTTTTCTCTTGAAAATTTACAACAACAAAGTAATGCATATTATTATATGACGTCGCGTCTGAAAACGTAATAACGCCATATTGAATTCGGTTGTTATCCACTAGTCGGTTAAATATGCAAATTACTTAGATATGTCGTACGACGTTCTTAACAACGTCGCGTTTACTTGTGGTGGAATATTGTTTTTTTGTGCGTGTGTTCTTTAAGAAATAAAAAAAACACACGTAAAACTCCGTTTTATGTGTCTTATGATTACTAGAATCTGGCATTCGTGTTAATGTATTACTAAACTTTTAAACTCGTTGAGGAGAAGGTAACGAGCACAAAAAATCTGTTTGAAGCATGAAACGCAAAGATATCACTTTTACTCCTGTGCAATGTGTCACATAACACAATGTTAATATGTGCATGAGACCGCACCTAGCAAAGGAATATACATACCTAACATTACATTAACATATAAATGTAGTAAAACCCCATTAAACCACACTTCATGTGGAAAAGGTGATGTTTGCATGGGGTTTATAATATTGTTCCTAATTCTGTTTAACACCTAGATACTAGATAGCGAGTACTCATTAGAGTTACTTTTTAATGCGCATTTAACATGCACAGATATCAAATCTTTGAAGCATAAATAACATTGTGTTTCACATAAATGAAGATATTTAACATTAACATGACAAGGTAGTTAAAACCCCAGTAAATTATACTTCAAATTGTAAAAAGCGATGTCTACAGGGGTATATATAATTGTTCCTATTGCTGCTTAAAACATATGTATCGGATGCGCATCAGTGTCATCTCGTGTGTTTTCTAACTTGCATAAAAATCTATGTTTGAAGTATAAATCATAAAAAATAACACTTCATTTTCCTGAAAAACTCTCAGGAGAAAAACCCTCAATGTTACAACAGTGAAATGATACCTGCCGCCCCATAACGAAGACTATGTTGGTTGGTTGGTTGATTTGAGGTTTAAAGTCCCCGTCAACACTGTAAATGTCATTTTTGAGACGTTGCTTCCAATTTTGTGGGACTTTTACTCGCCACTGAGATAAAATGACATCTCAAGCCCTGTCGTCCAATGAAACAAATAGGGTTTATAAGCATGAACGGTCCGCACTCACACCGCTTTGCCTGGGTAGGCTTAGATCCGCTAAGCGGTTTAGCAGTACTCGTGTGTGGTCTGATTCAGCTCTGCGTGGAAGCATCATGCAGTCCTTATATTTCTTCAAGCCCCTATGGGCGGGGGCCGAACGAAGACTATGTACACATGTACATGAGATGCTGCACAAAATCATAAAAATGTAACAATACATTAACATGTCACCGTAGTTTTAACACCGGTAAACCCCACTTCAGGTAGTAACCTCTTTATGTAGAAAATAGTATTGATTGCAGGGTAGGAACTATTTTCCTATTTTATATAAAACACATAGATGAGTTTAAATCATAAAAAAATCACACTGTTTCTTTTTTTTTTTTTTTGTCAATAGTACAGCAATGAAATAAAACAGCGTTAACGCAAAACAATATTTACATGTACCTGAGAATGCGCAAAGAATTATACTTACCTAAAATACATTAACATATCAATATAGATCTAGTTAAAACCGTGGTAAATCCCATTTTATGCATAAAAGTGATATTTTCCTATTTCTGCTTAACACATTGCATTGATATCGGGTACGTATAAACTCCTATTCAAGCGGTTATAACTTGCCAAAAATCTGTGTCTGAAGGATAAACCAGAAAAAAAAAACGATCTTCTTCTTCTTCTTCTTCTTCTTCTTCTTCTTCTTCTTCAACGATGAAAACCGACATAATGTAATAACTGCAATGCTGGAGCAAAAAAAAGTTTAACTCCCATAAGCTTGACCAGGTATGCAGAGAATCAGGCATCAACCGATCTCACTTAATAAAAGTGTAGGTAAGTCTTAGGGCCTCTGAAGGCGTGAGCCGTTATAGAATCAGAGACCCAACCCGCCGGCTTGCAATTAAAAACGGAAGCAAATTTATCTGAGGGTAACTGATGAGGCCTTATCCGCCGAAACTAGCTAGTCTGGCCAGAAAAATTTGTACACTCCATACTTTTCAGTTCTACAGTTATTTACGAACATGAAATCATTGCAATCTTATATATTTATGGATTTATATACTCAGACACCATACAATTCTGGTTCCGACAGGCCTTGTTCCAGAAAAGATTTAAGTCCGACATTTAATTCTGAAACTAAATCGAAATGACGTCTATAAAACTAAAAAAAGGCTTGCGAAGTTTATGATATCAATTACCCTGGTTAAGAAGTTAAGCAGTTAAAAATTCTTACGAGTGTTGATGTCAGTCAGTTACAAGACTAGACACTTTGGCAAACCGAATTTCAGTGTAATTTCGATTTATAAGCTCCATCTGATGCCACAAGAGCAACATCACCATCCACGAACGCAACTTTTATTTCAAAATACATGTAATCGTGTGTATCGGAAATTTTGCATGAAACAAACCCATCGACAGTAGAGAAATGAAAATACAAAGACGGGATTTAGGTATTGGAAGAACTAGCTGTATTCAGTTGAGATTCGACTGATCAAGCCATCGAAAAAAGCATTTCTTACCTTATATGTAAGATGGAGGGAATCTCCTGTATGGAATGTCATTTTAATCAAATCATTAAATTCTTTAAAACAATTATGAGGTATAGTATATAAAGCGCGGGAAATTCATACGTTGACAGACTACCTGCAAGAAAACGTCCGGAATTTAATTTATTTAAACCTCATAAGGAATTTTAACAGACCGAAATAGAGCATCAAGACAAACATTCTGGTACAGTTTCATGAATAGTTATTCAAAACCTGTGGCCTGTAGATTGTGAAAAAGGTTTAAAAGCACTCTGATCAAACATGCCATATATTCAAATTTGACCGAGATATCATCATGACAAGCATTACGATAAAGTTTCATGTCAACTAAAGCAAACATATGGTCTATAGAGGGTGAACAATGTTTTACAGACATTTTACCTAGTGACTTAGTTTTTAACCGGACAAGACCTATCGAACTTGTCCTTATATCACCAGGACAAACATTCTGGCAAAGTTTCGTGGTAATTGTAGTACAGCTGTAGGCTGTTTTTGTTTGTTAGTTTGAGTTAGAGTTTAACGGCCCAGTTAACACTATTAAGGTCATTTTTGAGCCTGTCGGTTTATCTCTTCTTTTCCTGTGTAGGCTTATACGTTACCGGTTAACCACTACAGTGCACATTCACTCACCAGAAACTGACAACTGCCCTTCTTGAATCAGGGAAGAGAGTGAATGACCGTAGAAAAATGTCATGATCAATCTTCACGAAAGAATGTTGCCGACCATGGCGGGTATCGAATCCGCGCCCCCCCCCCCCCCCCCCCCCCCTGATCACCAGTAAAACGCGCATCAGACAGAGCTACCGAGGCCAGCACAACTGTAGGCTGTAGCGGATGAAAAAACGTAAAGGTTGACGACGGTCGACGCACGACTCTCTTACCACGGACACAGGGTGATAGCTATTGCTCACTTGTGCACTTCATGCTCATGTGAGCAAAAATATGATCTGTCAATAAGAAATAATAAGTATTATATAATATCTTATTTCAAAAGAAATATTGATAGATCTAGTAGAGATAAGCATAAAGAACATGACAATAAAGGGAATTTCTCATTAAACAACAACTGCAGCACAACTTCTACTACAACAACATCTTCTAAATATTGATGTTTAAGGGGCAGAAATAAGAAAACAAAAGCGACCGGTACAGAGGCTATCACAAAAATACAATAACAATCCCGTGCGCTAAAATGGCGTTTGCCATGTCTTGAAACCAGCATTTTTCACAGGATGCTTTTCTTTCTTTTTTTCTTTCTTTTTTTTTTTTTGTCATCGCGAAAACAAGCCTATATAATTTTACCCCCATTAAACTCCATAAAGCTAGTAAAACTAGGGTTTATAGGGGTATAGAATATTATTCGTATCTCTGCCAAAAAAAAAAAAAAAAAAAAAAAAAACAGATAGAAAGGCCAACCGCAATCAGGTATTCTTGTAACCTGATAAAGGCGGTCGAATAACTGCACGCTACAATCGGTAGTGACCTATAATAATGATTGTTACTGGTCTATAATACGTCTAGTGACCGTTTATAGACCGGAACTACTTTTGGTCCAAAATTTGCAAGTGTAAACAATAACATGCAACCTTTTATAGACAGGAAAACAACGAAACTGCAAGTTAAAATCTTTGCAATATCTATTTAAACATATAGTTTCAGCTAGGTTCTTACCTTTTCGGGTTTTCCTGGTTTGAATGGTCTTTTGGAATATAGTAAATACATGGTTAGTGTCTTTAATAATAAAAAGACACTAATCATGTATTTAGTTTATACTGCAATTCAAAACTATCAATGGTTTTGCAATAATTTAGCAAAATTTAAGCAAAAAGGGCAGCAGACAGTGTTGCATGTTAAACGACATCAGTGTCACATGTGGCGCGCACACGTAGTATAACGTGACGTCAAATAGCCCGAACTTTCTGCCGTCACCACGCCACAGAGACGCAGGAAACAGCATGGACGCTCGAATAATAGTTTCCCAACGCTTTACAGTCTGTATGAAAATCTGCAGATAAATAGGTTATTTTAGTTTTAGAAATTGTTTTCGAGGTTGAGACGAAACCGCAGTACCAGTGCGCCATCATTCCAACGGACCATTCAAACCAGGAAAGCCCGAGAAAGTAAGAATTTAGCTGAATTTTTTAAAAATCTGTTTAAATAAATTTTGTTAAGATTATAACTTGCAGTTTCGTTGTTTTCTCGTGTATAAAAGGTTGTGTGTTATTGTTTACGCTTGCAAATTAGGGACCTGAAAAGTAGGTCCGGTCTATTAACGGTCACTATACGTATTATAAGTCAGTTTTGTTTGATTTGAGGTTTAACGTCCCCGTCAACACTGTTGAGGTCATTTTGGAGACGTTGCTTCCAATTTTGTGGGACTTTTACCCGACATTGAGATGAAATGACCTCTCAAGCCCTGCCGCCCAATGAAACCAATAGGGTTTATAAGCATGGACGGGCCGACTCGA
The DNA here is from genome assembly GCA_963580285.1 of Lucinisca nassula. Lineage (NCBI taxonomy): Eukaryota > Metazoa > Mollusca > Bivalvia > Lucinida > Lucinidae > Lucinisca > Lucinisca nassula. Next base: position 18,400,629 of record OY757023.1, read on the forward strand.
ACAGCTTTACCTTGGCAGGCTTAGATCCTCTAAGCTCTTTACCAGTACTCGTGTGCGGGTCGGTTTCAGCTCTGCGTGGAAACATCATGCAGCCCATATATTTCTACAAGCCCCGATGGGCGGGGGCGGAATATTATAAGTCAGTAGAAGGTATTATAGGTCACTACCGATTATAGCGAGCAATTATTCGACCCCCTTACTAGAATGCCTAATTGCAGTATGAAATTGCACACTGCTACTGCGGTTGCGTCTGAACCTCGAAAATAGGTTCTAAAACTATAATAAACTATTTATTTGCAGATTTATATACAGGATGTAAAGCTCTGAGAAACTTTTATCCAAGCGCCCATGTTTCTTACCCCTTCGTGGGGACGTCAGAAGCTTTGACCTCACGGTATACTATGTGTGCGCGCCATGGCACCAACTTCCTTTATTATGCCATACTGTCTGCTGTATTTTAGGGTAAATTTGCTAAAGTATTGCAAAGCCCCTTGATTGTTTTGAATTGCGGTATAAATTTAATACATGATAAGTGTCTTTAATATTAAGATAATTATAATTGGTTCGCCGCAACATTGAATTTTATAAGGGCTCGCTGAAGCTCGCCACTTTTAAATTGTCTAAGGCTCACATATTATATTTTATTATTAAAGGCACTGACCATGTATTTAGTATATTCAGGGTTCTGGGCTTGAAGAAATAATCGGACTGCATGATGCTTTCCCGACCGCACACGTGTACTGGTTAACCCCTTAGAGGCAAATCGGTGCGAGTCGAACCGTCCATGCTTATAAACCCTATTGGTTTCATTGGGCGACAGGGCTTGAGAAGTCATTTCATCTCAATGTCGGGTAAAAGTCCCACAAAATTGGAAGCAACGTCTCCAAAATGACATATACAGTGTTGAAGGGGACGTAAAATCTCAAATCAAACAAACAAAACTATATACAGGGTACCTGTTGGAACCGCCTCATCGAGGCGGTTCTTGCACATTCCCATACATTGTTTGGAGCAAAACCATTAAAAATATCAGAATTTTCTACCTACCCGAAAATTTTCGGCCCTCGCCCATCGGGGCTTGAAGAAATATATGGGCCGCATGATGCTTCCACGCAGAGCTGAAACCGACCCGCACACGAGTACTGGTAAACCGCTTAGAGGATCTTAGCCTGCCCAGGCAAAGCGGGCGAGAAGGTCCGTTCATGCTTATAAACCTATTGGTTTCATTGGGCGACAGGGCTTGAGATGTCATTTCATCTCAATGTCGGGTATAAGTCCCACATAATTGGAAGCAACGTCTCCAAAATGACCTTTACAGTGTTTATAGGGACGTTACACCTCAAATCAAACAAACAAACAAACAAAACTACCCCCAAATTTTCATTTTTGGGTGATGAAATTTTCTGTTTTTGAATAGGCGTGTTTTCATAATGATTTTTCTTAGTTCTAGTCCAAACATAGATGATCGGTGCTCGTTAGATCCGCCTCCTATTTTTATGAGCGGAAATAAGGAATATATTGAATACCCCTGTAACCCCACTTTTACCTGTAGAAATTATGTGTCTATGGGTGGTCATTGCACGAACTTGCTTATCTGATGACATTTACATACCATTTACGTTAGACGATGTTAAATTATGAGTCGATACCAAGAAAAAGAGGCATCAGTTTTGTTTGTTTGATTTGAGGTTTAACGTCCCCGTCAAAACTGTAAAGGTCATTTTGGAGACGTTGCTTTCAATTTTGTGGGACTTTAACCCGACATTGAGATGAAAAGACATCTCAAGCCCTGTCGCCCAATGAAACCAATAGGGTTTATTAGCATGGACGGTCCGCCTCGCACCGCGGTTCCAGGACCGGCGTAGAGCCTCTAAGCGGTTTTCCAGTACTAGTGTTCGGGCCGGATTCAGCTCTGCGTGGAAGCATCATGCAGCCCATATATTTCTTCAAGCCCCTATGGGCGGGGGCTGAAGGCATCAGTTACAAAAAAGTAATCGAATTTGCTTTGCTTCTGGTATTGCATCATACGATAAATCTTTACAATCAGTCATGGCATTAATTGATTGTTTGTTAAATTTGGGTTTAATGTCACTATTTAGGATATTTTGGTAACGTTTATTCCAATTTTGAAGGAATTTTACTCGGCATTGAGATGAAATGACCTCTCAAACCCTATCGCTCAATGAAACCAATATGTTTATATGCATGGATGGTGCATGGGAAGGCTTAGACTTCCTAAACAGTTACCAGTACTCATGTGCGGTCGGTTTCAGCTCTGCGCAGCCCAATCTATTTCTCAAAGCCTCGATGTGGAGTGGGGGAGGGAGGCGGGGGGGGGGGGGGGGTTGGGGGCAATAGGGCGTACCATGAAATAATAAAATGAATACAGTTATGGGATTTTAAATGATTAAATAGTAATAATGAAACGGTTAAAAGCCCCTGTCCATCGGGGCTTGAAGGAATAGATAGCTTCCCACAGAGTTGAAACCAACTGCACACAGGTACTGGTAAACCGCTAAGAGGATCTAATCCTGCCCAGGCAAGGCGATGCGAGTCGACCGTCCATGCTTATGAACCCTTTCGGTTTCATTGGGCGACAGGGCTTGAGGTGTCATTTCATCTCACGGTCGGGTAAAAATTCCACGAAATTGGAAGCAACGTCTCCAAAATGACCTATACAGTGTTGACGGGGACGTTAAACCTCAAAATCAATTAATCAATCAATGAAACGGTTAAAACAAACAAACAAAGGCAGTGAAATCCAGTGTATTCTGATGTACTCAGTTTCAAACCGCTGAAAAAAGTTGCTTCATTCCTAATAATTGTCTTTGATTTAAAGTTGTTTAAAGAAAATGCAAAATATAAATCACCTGTGAGCCACTCCAGCTGTAGATCTTAACACTTCCCCGTTCTGCAGAACATGAATTTTTCCGCACAAACGGGGAGGTTCGACATTGGGGTTACACAAGTGAAACTTTTAATCGATCAGCAGTTATACACCTTTGTGTATCAGATATACGTCCTGAACCTACAAAACGGGGAAGGTGTTACATCACCATGGGAAACTATTTTTAAGGTTCATCTAGTACTGAATTTTCAATATTTCTTGCTCTTTCAAAACGGGGAGCTCCGCGTTTGGAGGTGTCTCCCCGATTCGAAGGTGTGTATTCTTATGTACTTCCCCGATTGGTAGCAAGTACAAACGCACACACACACACACACACACACACACACACACACACACACACACACACACACAGGTTTATTAATCTCGCAGTCCATTTATGGAAAGCTGTGGTAGGGAGAACAACAAACGACATTGTTTCCTGTCAATTAGGGTATATCATCTGTATGAAGGGTCAAAGGATTAAAATCTTAAGTGCTCATTGAGGCGGTTCTAACAAGAACCCACAGCCTATATCTTGGAGCAGTAATGAGGAAAATAATGCATACCCCTGTAAACTTCAGTTTTCTTTTTACAAAATGGTGTTTACAATGGTGATCATTGTACGCACGTATTAACATAATGGCGAACAGCAGAAAGAAAGACAGTAAGAAAGAAAAAAGAAAGAATGAAAGAAAGAAAGAAAGAAAGAAACAAAAAGAAATTAAATTAGCGTAACTGAGTAATTGAGGAAACAACAACAACTTTGATTTGAAAATACTGAAAAAATACTGAGAAAGATATCTTTATCTCGGTAAGCATTATTTGTACAGCAAAAAGACCCTGCGAGTTGGCTCAAAACGAACAGTAGGCGTTGGAACATTGAGGACTAGATGCATTTATCATATGACGTCACGTCTGATAATGTAATGACGTCATGTAATAAATTCCGTAATCCACCAGTGGATTAAATATGCAAATTAGTGAGATATGCCCGTAACGATACAAGTACGACGTGCTCAATGGCGTCGCGTTTTACTAAGGGCGAAATATTGTCATTTTTGTAAAACAATCGTAATAAAATGCGTTTTAAATGTCATATGATAAATAGACTCAGATTGCATTCCTGCTCATGTATTATCGAATTCATTAAACTCGTTGCGGAAAAGAGACAAAATGCTCGGCGAAGCCTCGTATTTTATCCCTTTTCCTCAACTCGCTTAACATATTCAATAATACCAGAACACTCGTGTAAGATCCTCTATATTATCACACGCAGATTTGGGTCACTTCATGCCGTAAAGTGTCTTACCGTTCTCCATCATAATGGAAATTGTTCATTTTGGGTCGATTTGTTATCGGTCGATTCCTGTATGACTTTCGCTGATAGTGTAATCAAATCTCGGTAACGGTGTTTCATAGCCATATTGTTCTTATCTGTGTGAGGTCAGTGTTGTATATATAGAGGATCTTACATGAGTGTTCATGTATTATTGAATTTATTAAACGAGTTGATGAAAAGGGATAAAATGCGAGGCTTTGCCGAGCATTTTATCCCTTTTCCTCAACGAGTTTAATAAATTCAATATTGCATGAGCACGAATGCAAGATTCTATTTATCATATGACATTTAAAACGCATTTTATTCATGTTTGTTTACAAAAATGTCAATATTCCGCCGTTAGTAAAAGCGACGTCGTTAAGGACGCCGTACATGTAACGTTACGGGATGTATCTAGCTAATTTGCATATTTAATCCACTTGTGGATTATCGAAAATAATACATGGCGTTATTACACTCTCAGACGCGACGTCATATGATAAAGAGGATTACTTGTAGGCTCGATGCTGACTAGGCTATTTTGTTGGGTTTGGCCAACAGTGTAGAATAGAAGTGAAGGCAATGATCAGGAGTCGATACAATTAACCCACAGCTCCCAGCAGAGACACCAAAGGGAAGAAACACAAACATGAAACAACAGACCCCAATGTAAATACCAACAGCACAAAGCCAAAAGGACAGTTACTTTCCAACAAAATGGCCAGCTGGCTAACCAAAACAAAATAATATAAGCGACACAAACTCCCAAAGACAAAAACCATAACAAAAATAAATCGCGGCAAAAGAACCGCCTTGGAACGATCAGTGAAACGAGGTGGGGGGGGGGGGGGGGGGGAGGCTTTAATCGATTTTACGTGGCCACAATCCTCACCCTTACTTCCGTCGCGATTAAGACAAATCATTTGTTCAGTCCTTATGTAGGCCTCCTAATTCATCAGTCCAACATCTCCGTGAACACAAAAAATCAATCAACCACAGAGATGAAACAACTAGTGAGGAGTAGAATTAGATGTTATCTAATTCTCAGTAAGCGCTGGAACCGTCATAGAACCTAAGGCCTGACCCACCGGCGTGCAATTAAAGAGGGAAGCAAAGTTGTCAACAGTGATTGGGTTAACTACCATGCACGCAGTCTGTCGTATAACATTTATGTTGTACCCAATCGTTTTTATATCGAAGAGTGTTTTTTTTTTAAATTGGGTGCTGAAGTCATTGCGGCTATATATTTTTCTGAATTTATATACTAAGTCACCATAAAATACGGGTTCCGATAGACCTTGTTGCAGAAGAGATTTAAGTCCAATATTGAATTTTTATAATTAAATCCGAATGACGTTTATAAAATTTTGAAAAGGCTTTGCGTAGTTTATGGACCGACAACTCTGATTAAGAAGTTTTGCAGTTAACAATTTATTACGAGATGATTTATTATTAGACCCAGATCAGCCGCCATAGAAAAGTATAGTTTACACTGTTTGCTTAAAGTACAGTGTCGAGGGTTACACGAAACAGTCAAAGTGCCTTTCCGGCCCATTACCCGGCCGAGTCGATTGACCAGTGCTCCCAGTGGTTTTATTGCATTTCTCCTTGGGTGCGATTTGTGCCTTCCTCTGAGCAAGAGGTCTGTATATCCCCACTGGTCAGCTGACACCTGTCGAATTGGCAAGTGCCAGCACATTGGGGGCCTTGGGAAGAGCAGTTCATAAACTAATCCCATTTAGCGAGATGGGGTAGCCCCTATGTGCTTTAGCGCCCGGTTACCTGACAAAATCTATCAAGTCAAGGGTCTGTCCTAACTGTAAGTTGGAAGATTCCATTTTGTCACCATAATCTTACGTGAGTAGTTTTCACACATTATATTAGAGTATATCTCATTTCTGTATGGAAACTTGCATGGGCATGCTTCATTTGCAGCCTAAGTCAGATGGCCAGGTTTGTCCTGTTAGTTGGAAGATTCCATTTTGTCACCATAATCTTACTTGAATAGGTGTCACATTCTCTGATATCGGTCTGTCCTAACTATTAGTTGGAAGATTCAAGATTCTGTTTTGTCACCATAATCTTACGTGAATAGCTGTCACACACCATATTAGAGCATATCTCATATTGTTATTGGGCCCGAAACGTTTAATATCAAAACTCATGAAAGATTTTGCCATGTCACGTGGGCGTATTATCCTAATTAGATAGATCCTCTTTTTGATTCCAACTCAGCGTTCGCTGCACACTCTCCGTCGGGTAAACATCTCCAGTAAAGCAAATCAAATCACATCATGTCAACTTAAATTGTCTGTGAAATGAACACCCCTCTAAACCCCACTTTATCGACGGGCCTCCGTGGCCTAGTAGATAAGAGCGCTGACTTAGGTCTCTCACCGCTGTGGTTCAAGCCTCGCTTGGGTTACATGTGAGACGCTGAGTTCTGCAACAGAAGGTGAGGTGGTTTTTCTCCGGGTACTCCGGTTTTCGCCCATCTATGATTAACGATCGGCTCGATATGAGTGAAATAATCTTGAAAGGGCCGTAAAAGCAAACAAAAAAAAAACAAAAAACAAACACACTTTGGTTTATAGGGGAATACATTAGTTGGCTTATTTCTGCTCATGGACACTACAGTATATAATTGCAACACGCGGTTGTGGGTGCTCGTTAGAACCGCCTCATTGGGGCGGTTCTAACGAGCACTTGGAGTAATGTAAGCTGGGAAAATTGAAAAACCGTTACCTGAATTTCATACGAATTATTGATATTCACGTGGACATCGGTACGTGAACCTACTGTGCTTAGTTACTTCGGGTCTATTAACAAACATTTGAACCCCACTTTCTCTGCGATTGTTTGAATTTTTACCAGATACAGGCAAACATGAACATATTTGAGGCCATGAAAATTTGTTCGAGACTTGTATTGCTATAGTGACTTTTATCTGATTATGGTAACTACATTGCTAAAAACAATTAAAGGAGCAAACAAATATTTCCCCATAGTATAATGATGTTGGATAATGATGATGAAACAACCAATAGAAAGATGAATATCATTAATGGCAGTTCACAAATCACGGCCTGCGATGCCACATGTTAAGGCTCAGCTCCCGTATGTATTTAAGGGTAACGTAAAGGTGTGATCCTTGCATGTAAGGGAAAAGTAATCTATAGGGCTCCACTCTAGTATGCACAGTAGTTTTTCTATTAGTATCTAGCAGTTTATTCCATGTCATGCTCTTCTTGCATTTATAGGACCTTAATTAAATTACTGGAGCATGAAATTGATAGTTGTAGACTTTTCTCTACCACTACCGTTGCTGCCGACCAAGGTGAACCCTCAAATTACATTGTAACACCACCTTGAGCATCCTGTTCTGATTGTCGTATTGTTGCCTCGGCGAGGTGGTCCCGTTACAATTTGGTGTCAGTCGTCAGGGATAAATGAATTGAAAACGACATATAAATAAATTTTGTTTGACATAGAATATCAATAATAAAAAAGTGTAATTCAGGTTTTCAGTGGATAAAATCTCTGGTTGAGAAGAGCTGTTGAAAGTTTGGTCACTCGATCTTCACTCAGCTGCAAGCCCGACCATAGAAAGGTAAACTAAATTAACGACACTTTAATTAATGTTGGATACCTCTTGAATACTTAACGTTACATAAAAATACAAAATCCTTGTGTTTGGGCATTGCTAGCGGTGAGAACAGAATGTTAAATAAATAGACTAGTAAAATAACTAAATGACACAGTAATTAATGTTGGTTAACTCTTCAATACTTAACTTTGCATAGCAATACAAAATCCTTGTGTTAAGCTATTGCTATTGGTGAGAATAGACTGTTGAATAAATAAATAAATAAATAAATAAATAAATAAATAAATAAATAAATAAATAAATAAATAAATAAATAAATAGAGGAAAATGGCAGAAAATCAGCGTTCACAATCTAGTGAAAATCTTAACATAAATCAGTCTATTTTTCATCATGCTGCAAACAGTGATTTTTATGATAATGAAGATGCATTGTCTACGGCTAGTTCTGCTAGGGCACTGAATGTATCTAGGCTTGAATCTGAGATGGTAAAGATGACACAAATGATACAGGGTACAATATCGTCACTGACTGAGAGACTCTGAAACAGATCACAAACTTAACGAACTCGCTTCAAGATTTGATGTCTCCAAAAGCTTGACTCCGAACAACGGCAGTTCAAATGCCCAAACTAACCAGAACACCTTGACCTCAAATTATTTCTTTCCAAACCCAATTGATTGTAGCTCTCAGTCAAAGGGAGATAACCACAATTTTAAAAAGAAACCTCAAAACTTTAGTGGCTAATCTGATTTTGAGGAGTTTTTATCACAGTTTGAAATTACTTGTGAGATAAATGACTGGCAATATCACTGTACTTGGCAAACTGTCTATGTGGAGAGGCTAGATCTGTGCTAAGTGAGCTTGATCATGAGGGCAGAACGGATTATTAGACCGTGGTGGAAAATTGCAAAACCGAGGATTGTGGCCAGGTAAAATCGATTTAAGCCCCCCCCCCACCCCCAGTGGAACTGGTTTCACTGACCGTTCCAAGGCGGTTCTTCTGTCGCGGTTTAATTTGTTATGGTTTGTCTTTGAGTGTTTGTATCGCTTATATTATTTTGTTTTGGTAAGCCAATTGGCCATTTTGTGGGAAAGTAACTGTCCTTTTGGCTGTCCGCTATTGATGTTTCCATTAGGGTATGTTGTTTCATGTTTGTGTTTCTTTCCCGTTGGTGTCTCTGATGGGAGTTGTGGGTTAATTGTATCGATTCCTGATCATTGCCTTCACTTCTATTTTGGTTCTGTCAATAGGTCAGAAATGTATAGAACCCAATTAAAATCTAGGACAGAAATATCGTTGAGACAATCCCAGAACTTGCCAAGGTCATTAAAAAACATGTTAGGCAAACCTACCCAGGGGTAAATAAGGATATCGCTTGATAATTTTACTGATGTCATAACTGATATACGAATGAGATTGACAGAACTAGGCCCCAAAATGCTTGCGGAAGCTGAACAAATAGCTTTCCTAATAAACAAAGATCTAGATTGGTTGGCTGTCTTGATGCTGAGAGCCAGGAGACTGGAGAAGAACAGTTTAAGTCCAATAACCAGTTTGAGATGCTCTCAGAAGCAATTTCTTTACCCACAAATTAGGTGAAGAACCTTTTTAAACAAAATGCCCCCAATAAAACCAATGGTACTTCTTACGTCCAAAAGCAACAAGGTCCGTTCTATCAAAATAATCAAAATTATGGTAGACACCAGAAATCAATTTGGCCCTTTCAAGATAATCAAGGTTCGTTCTTCAGGAAATGGCCTGCAGAGACCTGTCGGTCAAGCAAGGGGAAAAAACTCCAATAATTACCACAACCACAACTTTTATCAGTACCAAAACCAGCAGCATACGCAAAATGGAGCCTACCAAGGCCGAATGAACCCCAACTCCCAGGGAAACATGAATCCGTCGGCTTTGGGGCCCACAAACCGAAGGAACCAAAAGTATAGCGTTGAAAAGTATGGAAGATGGATATTTTGTGCCTGCTTGTGTAGAAAACGTGCCTATTACCTTTCTTGTTGATACTGGCTCCAGTGTCACTATATACTCCACCGTGATCTGTTAGATAATTGGCCTCAGGAACACCTCCCTAGCTTGATACCTGTAAATATACAGTTAATTTCAGCTACAAGGGAATGTTCTCCATTTCATGGGAATACAGATGTTGAAATTACATCTGGCACTCAGAAATTTTCACATGAAATACTATTTGCTGATATTGAAAATGATGACATTCTTGGCATTGACTTTCTGAGTGCCAATCACTGTGATGTGCTCTTAAGTAAAGATCCTATGGTTCTATATGGTGAATGAATTGCTTGCTTTAGAAATAGTTTGGATGCACAAACAGCCTGTTGTCGCATAGCTTTGATGGAAAATGTTGCGATACAACCAGAACGCGAGGTGATTGTCAACGGCAGACCAATTGACAGGATGATATAAATAGTGTTGCCATTTGGAAGCATCCGAGGCTATTGTTACCCGCCACAACTTGCTGGTAGCAAAGGCTTTAGTCTGTCCCAAGATTGGAAGTGTACCCATACGCCTAATGAATCTGCAGAATGAACCTTGTCATCTTTACAAGAACATTGTGGGTGCCAAATAGAAACGTTTGAGAGAGTTAGCTCCCTTGATACTGAAAATACCCCCGAGAGACCCTGGTTCACTTAAGAAATGAAATTTATTTTTCTGCAGTTCATGGAAGTATAAACGCAGTGGGTCGCGTGCAAAGTAAATGAACCCCAAAGGGGTTCATGTAAACTTTGCTAGCGACCCACTGCCGTTCATACTTTCATGAAAAGCAGAAAAAATAAGTTTATTGTTTATATTTACATTATTTGCCCCACATCACTGGGCGAAAAAATGCAAAAAATGCTTGTAGGGTGAGGTTTTAAAGCTGAAAAACATTTGCACGCTGGTTTTCTTCAAAAAGCGGAGCAGCGTTGACGTCATCAACGCCCGTAGAGAACAATAGATTAAAATGACGTCACTTAACGCCACTGAAAATCATGTGATTCGATGCGTTCATGGAAGTATGAACGCAATTGTTTTCTATAGGTTTACATTAGACTTTACACTGGAAATGTAAATATATCTGGATGACCTAATTTCTCGAAGCTTTGTTAACCTAAATGAGTCGCAAAACAAAATCATAAAAACCTTGTTATACGGGTATAAAGACCAGTTTTCACGATCTTCACATGATTCGAGTTGCACTAGCTTGGCAGAACATACTATAGTTTCTATTTTGTCACCATAATCTTACGCGATTAGTTGTTCACACACTAAATTAGAGTACATCTCATAACGGTCTGTGCAAACTGTTAGTTGGAAGATCCCATTTTGTCACCATTATCTTACATGAGTAGTCGTCACACACTAGATTGGAGTATATCTCATATCGGTCTGTCCTAACTGTTAGTTGGAAGTTTCCATTTTGTCACCATTATCTAACGTGAGTAGTCGTCATACACTATATTAGAGTATATCTCATATCAGTCTGTCCCAACCATTAGTTAGAAGATTCTATTTTTGCACCATGATCTTACTTGAGTAGTTGTCAGTATATCTCATATCGGTCTGTCCTAACGGTAAGTTGGAAGATTCTATTTTGTCATCATAATCTTACTTTAGTAGTTGTCACACACTATATTAGAGTATATCTCATATCGGTCTGTCTTAACTGTTAGTTGGAAGATTTGATTTTATCGCCAAAATCGTTCGTGAGTAGTTGTCACACACTATATAAGAGAATATCTCATATCGCAATTTGGCCCTGAACTTTAAAAATGAAAACTATTCATCACCAAAACACGCCTATATAATTTTGACCCAATTTAACCCCAGATATATATAGTAAAACTAGGGTTTGCAGGGGTACACCTAATTTTTCTTATTTTTACTCTGAGTGAGTGAGTGAGTGTTAGAGTTTTACGCCCCATCAACAGCTAAGGTCATACGGAGACGGGGCCTCGGTTTAAAGACTCATCTGAAAGTCTGGAGAAGCCCTGGATCGATCCTGCGATCCCTGGTTTACAGGCGAGTAGCGTTAACACTTCACCACGGAGGCTTCTCTTATTTCTGCTCTAAAATATAGATTGTGGGTACTCGTTAGAACCGCCTCGATGTAACGATTACCCACTATATATATTTTGAGGAGAAATAAAAAAATATCGCAATTTTTCATCTTAAATATTATTTTTTTCGGCGATAAAGGTTCCAATGTATTTGTATAGGCGTGTTTTCATAATGTATTTTGGGTCATAAAAGATTGTGTCATGTCACGTGGTCGTTTTATCCTAATTAGATCGATCCTCTTTTTGCTTCCAACTCTGCGTTCGCTGCACACTCTCCGTCGGGTAAACATCTCTCGCTGCACACTCTCCGTCGGGTTAACATTTCTCGCTGCACACTCTCCGTCGGGTAAAAATCTCCTGCGAAACAGATCAAAGTACTACATCATGCTACCAAATCCGTTAACATGAACACCCCTCTAAACAACACTTCCTATAAAGATAACTTAGGTTTACAGGGGTATACATTAATATCCTTATATCTGCGGATGGACAAAGGTTGTGGTGTTCGAGCATCCACAACCTACATTTGGAGTATAAATAAGAAAAAATATCAAACATCTTCATCAGAAAAGAAGCCACTTTGGAGATATGAAAAATGCCCTATGTCACACGGGTGTGTTATCTTGATGGACAGCAATGGTGTGTCGGTAATCTCTGAGTGTAAGCTGGGAAAATAGACCTGAACAGGGACTGTTTTTTTTTTTTTTTTTTTTGCTTGACCCGAAAATCCCTTTACTTTAAGCAAACAGTGTGTCACTGAAGTGTCTGATCTGTTTCTTCACTGTTTGCCGATTCCAACAAACTAGTCCAGTCCAAATCGATTCTACAGATAACTCTCTTTATCATATGACGTCGACTCTTAGAATATAATAATGTCATGTAATAAATTCGATAATCCACCAGTGGATTAAATATGCAAATTAGCTAAGTGGATTAAATATGCAAATTAGCTAGACTAGCCCCGGAATGTTACACGTACGACGTCCTTAACGATGTCGCGTTTACTGATGGCAGAATGTTGACATTTTATTGAAAATCCTGAATAAAACGCGTTTTAAATGTAATTTGATAAAAAGAATCCTTCATTCGTGTTCATGTATTGTTTAGTTTGTTAATCTCTTTGAGGAAAATGGATAAAATGCTCAACAAAGCCTCTCATTTATCCTTTTTCCTCAACTCGTTGTTTTAGAAGCCTCCGTGGTGCAGTGGTTACGCTACTCGCCTTGTAAACCAGGGATCGAAGGATCGATCCCGGGCTTCTCCAGACTTTCGGATGAGTCTTTAAACCGAGGTCCCGTCTCCGTATGACCTTAGCTGTTGGTGGGACGTAAAACTAAAACTCACTCACTCACTCCTCAACTCGTTGAATAAATCCAATAATGCACGAACAAGCATACACATGTACGATTCTCTAGTTACACAACGGTGAATCACAACATGAAGAATAGCGTGGATATAAATAACCATTTCCTGAATTTGTGATAGTCACGTGGACATTAGCACGTGAAGCTACCGCGCTTAGTAACTTCGGGTCTATTGACAAATATTTGAGCCCCTCCCCCCGTTTAATTCGTTATCAGTTACAGTCGTACTTGAACATAATTAGGGCCATGGAAATTTGTTCGAGACACGTATAGCTAGAGACCTTTATGGTAAATATTAACGCAGGGTAAGTAAACATAATTTGGATCATTCGTGCATATCTTTGATGGTCTTTAATAATGATTTTACGTATGTGATATCTGAACTGAGTCTTTTCTGGTCGTATTTTGTCTTTTGTCGTGCTCCGACCACACTTTGGTATTGAGGAAACGAACTGTTTGAAGACATGCTGCTAAATCTGGCATGTCACAGGTCCACAAGAATTTTAATACTCATAACGAAAGCATTTTTTTTTTCAAGATAAAACGTGACTAATTTGCGAGCTGCACTGCGTAGATTTTGGCAATTAAATGTCATAAAGCCAAAAATAAGCAATGCCATTTATACGGAACCCGGGAATGGACATGATTTTTTATTTTTTATTATGTTGTGCGAACAAGATAATATCTTGTTTGGACAAGATATTATCTTGTTCGGACGGCATATTATCTTGTGCAGACAAGATATTACCTTGTGCGGACAAGATATTATCTTGTTCGCACAATATATTATATTGTGTGGACAAGATATTATCTTGTGCGGACAACATAATATCTTGTTTGCATAACATATTATCTTGTGCGCACGAGATATTAAGTTGTGCAAACAAGATATTATTTTGTCCGCACAAGATAATATCTTGTCCGCACAACAAAGATCTTGTGCGAACAAGATAATAGCTTGTGTGCACAAGATAATATCTTGTCCGCACAATATATTATCTTGTTCGCACAACTTAATATCTTGTCGGCACAAGATAATATGTTGTGCGAACAAGATAATATCTTGTCCGCACAAAGTATAAAGTTGTGCAAACAAGATATTATCTTGTCCGCACAAGATAATATGTTGTCCGCACAACATAAATTATGTTGTCGGCACAACATATTATCTTGTGCGCACAAGATAATATCTTGTTCGCACAACTTAATATCTTGTTCGCACAACATATTAAAAAAAATTTGTTCCTTCCCGGGTTCCGTACAGTTACAACTGAGTAGGTTTATTAATCTCGTAGTCCATTTATGGAAACTGAGCAATATTTATTAAACGGCATTGTTTCGTGCCAGTTAGGGTTTATCATCTGTATGAAAAGTCAAAAGATTAAACCATCCAGTGCTCACAAATGGGCTACGAAGGTGAGGGGCCATAATCAAAGGGGTAGAGACTTCGTTTAAGAGAGAGTCTTCACTTAGAAGTTAATCGTTCTTCCATACCTTCAAAACGGAGAAAAGTTGTTATACTTTTCTCATTTATACTCCAATTATAGGTTGTGGGTGCTCGTTAGAACCGCCTCATTGAGGCGGTTCTAATGAGTACCCACATCCTATATTGTGGAGCAGAAATAAGAAAAATAATGCATACCATTGTGAACTTTAGTCTTCCTTTTGCAAACGTGTGTTTATAACGGTGATCATTGCACGGACTTAAGCAGCAGCAAGAAAGAAAGAAAGAAACTAAATTAGCGTAATTGAGGAAAAAAACAACAAAATAGAAGTAAAACAAAGATCAGGAATTAATACAATTAACTTACTCCACCCATAAAAGACACCAAAGGGAAAGAAATACAAACATTAAGCGACCAGACCATAATGGAAACCTAAACAAAGGAAGGCCATAAGGACAGTTACTTTCCCACAAAATGGCCATATGGCCATCCAAAACCAAAAGACACAAGTGATACACACAGTAAGTAACAAACAACACCATTAATAAATCGCCACAGAAGAGCCGCCTTGGAACGGTCAGTGGAAGATTTCCACTGGGGGCCTTGAATCGATTTTACGTGGCCACAATCCTCGCCCTTACTTCCGTCGCGATTTAGACAAATAATTTGTTCAGTCCGCATGAAGGCCTCCTAACTCATCAGTGCAACATCTCCGTGAACACAAAATCAAAGAACCACAGAGGTGAGACAACGGTGAGGACTCGACAGCAAGAAACCACTGAAATGCTGGAGCAAAACTTTGATTTGAAATTACTGAGAAAATACTGAGAAAGTTATCATGATTTCCGTTAGCATTATTTGTACAGCAAAATGACTAGTCGGGTGCGCGTCTGACTGGTGATCAGGAGGATGCCAACAGACTGGAGAGGAACAGTTCAAGTCCAATAACCAGTTTGAGATGCTCTAAGAAGCAATTTCAACACCCACAAATCAGGTGAAGAACCTTTTTAAAAAAATATCAGTCCCCAATAAAACCAATGGTACTTCTTACGTCCAAAAGCAACACGGTCCGTTCTATCAAAGTAATCAAAATTATGGTAGACACCAGATATCAAATCGGCCCTTTCAAGATAATCAGGTTCGTTCTTCAGGAAATGGCCTACAGAGACCTGCCGGTCAAGCAAGGGGAAATAACTCCAATAATTACCACAACAACAACTTTTACCAGTACCAAAACCAGCAGCATAGGCAAAATGGAGCCTGCCAAGGCCGAATGAAGCCTAATTCCCAGGGAAACATGAATCCGTCGGCTTTGGGCCCACAAACCGATGGACCCAAAAGTATAGCGTAGAAAAGTATGGAAGAGGTATATGTTGTGTCTGCTTGTGTAGAAAACATGCCTCTTACCTTTCTTGTTGATACTGGCTCCAATGTCACTATACTCCGCCGAGATCTGTTAGATAATTCGCCTCAGGAACACCTCACTGGCTTGATACCTGTAAATATACAGTTAATTTCAGCTACAAGGGGATGTTCTCCATTTTATGGGAAAGCAGATGTTGAAATTAAATCTGGCACTCAGAAATTTTCACATGAAATACTATTGGCTGATATTGAAAATGATGACGTTCTTGGCATTAACTTTCTGAGTGCCAATCACTGTGATAGCTCTTAAGTAAAGATCCTATGGTTCTAAATGGTGAAAGAATGGCTTGCTTTAGAAATAGTTTGGATGCACAAACAGCCTGTTGTCACATAGTTTGATGGAAAATGTTGCGATACAACCGGAACGCGAGGTGATTGTCAACGGCAGACCCAAATGACAGGATGATATAAATAGTGTTGCCATTTGGAAGCATCTGAGACTATTGTTACCCGCCACAACTTGCTGGTAGCAAAGGCTTTAGTCTTTCCCAAGATGGGAAGTGTACCCATACGTTGTTGTTGTTGTTGTTGTTTTCCAGTTTCCCCGTGTCGCGGGTCGTCAGCTGGTGGGGTCCCAGGGAACGAATCCATGCTGGCACTACACCGTAGCCGTTCGGTGGTACCCCTATTCCCCGTTGCCGGTGAACAGGGAGACCATCGCTCGGCTCCAGCCCCGTCCGTCTCGTGTTTGTCGTCTCACGTCTCAGGTGTCTCCGAGCCCACGGGCATCCCCTTGCCCTGAAGCCAATCGCCGAGCTCCGTCCTGTGAGGTTTGTAAAACGGTGCCGTGACCTTTCCAGGTCTCGGTGGGGCTTATATTTTGTCTTCCCGTTTGCTTCAGGAGTGCATGTGTCCTGTCGCTAGAGGGCATCTTTATTTGTTGGAGTTTCTGGGCTAGGCGTGCTTCATTTTTCAAGGGCTGTGGATGTGTTGCACAGTTCCAATGTGAGCCTTTGTTTTAGGTGCAACATAGTTTAGTTGTAGTAATTTGGAACTCCATTCTAAACGTTTGGCTACGTGATTGCACTGCGTTTAAGTTATAGCAGTGCTGTGCCTTGAGGTTTAGCGGTTTGCCGCAAAGCAAAGGGGTGTGGGTTGTTTTGTGTAACAGGGTAGGCTCCGAGTTTAAACTTATTATTAAGGGGATCGTTTAGCAGTTAATTTTGTTTGAAAGTTTCATTGCGATTTGGAAGATGTTTCTGAAGATTGCTATACACGTTTCCATGTTACGTGTTATGCACCTTATATTCAATCAGGGGATTCGAGACAAAGTTTTTTAGCCATTTTTGTAGAGTCCATCCATTTCTTTCTTCTAGCTTGTAGCTTCAACCTCATCTATACCCTCACGCCAGCACCATGTCTATGGATGTCGTCTACTCTTTTTTGTATCAATTTTGATATTGGTATTTTTTTTTTTTTATTTTTTTTTTTTTTTTATTTTTGCATATTTTTGTAACGCATGTACATTATTTGGTCTGTGCCCCCAGCTTATTGAGTATATATGCGGGCGGATGTGCTCGCCCCGCCACGGACCTGTCGTGTTTGTTTTTCTTGTGCTTTAAAGATGGTGTTGTCCGTTTTGGGGCAAGCCCATCCGCTCTCTATTGCTCGGTAGGACAGTTTTTATACCTGCAAGGTTGTGCATGTAGATTATATTTTGTGATTTTTATTTATTCTGTACATACAACATATTGTATAGTGGGACGGCCTCGCTGTCTCGGGCCAAAATTCGTGTTTATCTTAGTTTGTGGGTGACCTCTATCGCGGAGGATGTGGAAGTAGGTCAATCCCCTTTTCTGCATTTTTTGGTTAAAGTTAGGAAAATGTGGTGCCCTCCCGCACGCAGGATGTCATATTCTGTGGGACTGTAAGTGGGTCATTCTGAGTCGCCATGTTTACATGTCATTATCTCATCCTACGTGAAAGAAGGCACCATAGGAGGAATTGTATTCCTACCTAGTCGTTTGAGGGCCCGAGATATCGTGTGCCGATCACGTTAGCAATGTAGTTAGTACAAATCCATATAATCATGTAGGTCGCATACAAGCGTCCGCCTGCGCATGTGCGCAGTCGAGCATTCCTATGCGATCTTGTTTTTATGTGTCATATTTACAGTTAACAATGTTTGAAATCGCTTTTGGGGAAAAAAACTCTTCTTCTTCTTCTTCTATCTCCAGGTTTTTGATCTCTCTTTTCCTATACTATCCTCTCTACGGGATTCCTACTCTACAAATATTCTACAACTATTCTACAAATATTCTACCTAATTGAGCATTGCGTTGGTGGATGTATGCTGTTTAAGTTTTGCGTGGGTGGTTGTGTGTTGATGCCCTCCTTCAGGGTCGCGCTAAGTCATATCCTAGTTAGTTAGTTAATTTCCCTTATCTGTATAAAATATATGGCCGTCTTGACCGTCCGTTTTAATTACGGTCATGGCGCGATTTGCTGTTTTTGGTGATTCTTATGTTAAACGACAAGGGCAGTACGGAGGGCTGTTTGATGTACCAGGCGAGGTTCTGTTTTTCGGCCGTGGTGGTATGCGCGTGGCGAGCTATGATGGTTACTTGTGGGACAGCGTTTCATATCTTCTGAGGGCAAATTTGGGACAGCGATGGCCGCCTCCACAGGGACTATTTTAGGGACCGTATTCATTTGTCAAGAGAGGGACTGAAGCAATACCATGTGTGCTTAGAGAGGGCATTCCTGCGATTTTTCTGCTAGTCAGGTGTTTATAAAAGGGTCCTTTTGTGGCCCCAGATCATTCCGTTTGGGTAACCTTATAATGTACATCCTTTATTCGAAAGCGAAATTTGCGAAAAAAAAAAAAAAAAAAAAAAAAAAGAAAAACAAAGAGATGTGATAAGGCCTATTGTTTCTTATTTCTGTCCCACTTATCTAAGTGCATTCCTGAAGGAGAGCCTTTTGTTTGCTAGTGTGTTGGTATGCCGTTCTCCTTTGGGTTGTGTGGTTCTCGATCAGCCAGGATTTTGACGCAACGCTGCTCAGTGCCAAAGTCCTAAGACCGCAAACCCCAGCGTTACATCTCGTCCTGATTTCCTGTTTGCCTCACCCCCTCAGGAGAGGCCGGGCGATGGATTTTCCTTGTGGTGGATCCATGCCCAGTCCCGGCGTGTTCTCGTGTGATCCTCTTTTGGGCAGTGTGGCTCCCGATCAGCTAGGGTACCCATACGCCTAATGAATCTGCAGAATGAACCTTGTCATCTTTACAAGAACACTGTGAGTGCCAAATAGAAACGTTTGAGAGAGTTAGCCCCCTTGACACTGAAAATACCCCAGACAGACCCTTGTTCACATCTGGATGACCTAATTTCTCGAAACTTTGTTAACCTAAATGAGTCTCAAAAGAAAAGCATAAAAAACCTTGTTATACGAGTATAAAGACCAGTTTTCACGATCGTCACATGATTTGAGTTGCACTAGCTTGGCAGAACATACTATAGTTTGAAGTTTCTATTTTGTAACCATAATCTTGCGCGAGTATTTGTTCACACACTAAATTAGAGTACACCTCATAACGGTCTGTGCAAACTGTTAGTTGGAAGATCCCATTTTGTCACCATTATCTTACGTGTGTTGAATGGAAGTAGTTTGTAAGGTAACCGGGCGCTAAAAGCACATTGGGGCTACCCCCAGTTCGCCGACTGGGTTTAGTTTACTGGTACTGCTCCTATCCCCAGGCTGCCAATGTGCCGACTCCTGTCAATTCGATAGTTGTCGGCTAGCCTTTTGGGTGTGAAGTGACTTCTTTCGCGGAGGATGTGGGAAGCAGGTCAGCCCCGCTTTGCAATCCCCCCGCTCTGGATGTCTTGGAGGCACAAGCGCACCCAATGTTAAGCGTGTGTCCTGTAAATTGAGCAGTCCTCTGGCGATTTTTGAATTTTGAGTGCAGATACGGACCAATGGTCGGGCTCTAGAATGTGGTGACATTTTGCCAATTCCGGCTGTAAAATGTGTCAGTGCACAGCCCTTTGTCTGGCCGAAGAAAAAAGCTTCGCATGCATTATCGGGTGTTCGGCTTCCATTTTTCTCTACCCCAACCCCTGACATGGTAGAGAAAACGCCTACGGGCACGATGCTTGTTAAAGGGGGATAATGCATGAAATTTTGAATTTAGAACGGCAATCCAAAGTGAGCCAGGAAGGATTACTATTAGACCAGCCAATTCCGGCTATTGCAAAATGTCCTAGTACCCGTGCTCTGTGTAGAGTTGTGTGGTTGTGGGAAAGGCGATGTTGAGGCTAATCAGCCATTATGCAATTCCGCTATTGATTAATTTTGATAGGTCATCCTAAATGGCTTTTTAAGGGTCTTCAATTCCAAATCCCTAGCAAAGGTTGGTTATTACCGTTGCCCCGCCTTATAAATTATCATGCGCGTGACCTTATCTGGGTGAGTGTACTCCGTTCCGGCAAGCTATTGTGCCTTCGCTTTGCACACATCCAGGTATTCATCAGATGGGTATCCATGCGGGGAAGGGGGTGGGGTCGGTGTGGCCCCTCGCTTGGGTTCCCACGTGATGTCATCTCTGTAGCTATTCTACATGAGATGTGTACCTGAAAAGGAAATTGTGGTTAGTTATTTGGGGCCCCAAGGGAAAGTTCTGGTCATCAATTTTTATTTGGTTTGGTTCTGGTATTTATCCGAACCCGATCGGACAGCACCGTTGGAGCTGTTCGCCGTGATCCGGATTCGTACCGTGTGGCAACCTTCCGTTTGGGCCCCCCAACTGTACCTGTGGAAGAAAAAGCAAGGTTATTAATCCGCTGCCAGTTATTGCTGGAAGAGAAGCGCCACCTGCCCTACTATTGTGGCTTATGTAGTGCCACGTCTTTTTTGAGCATGATTAGCACGAGGTCGGGTCGGGTTCAAAAGGGTAAAAACTTGTACCTTTTGACCGCGGTCCGACCCCTTTCCGGAGTCTTCTTTCGCGGAGGATGTGGAAAGCAGGTCAATCCTGTCTCCAATGCCCCCGCTCAAGATACCTTGGAGAAGTGGTCAGGTGGCTTTGTTAATACAATATTCAGGGCTACGGGTGCGACAAGTCTTCGTAGTGGGGTGGCTCTCCCCCATGTACCCGAGGACACCGGGCAACTTACGTGAGTAGTCATCACACACTATATTGGAGTACATCTCATATCGGTCTGTCCTAACTGTTAGTTGGAAGTTTCCATTTTGTCACCATTATCTTACGTGAGTAGTCGTCATACACTATATTAGAGTATATCTCATATCAGTCTGTCCCATCCATTAGTTAGAAGATTCTATTTTGCACCATGATCTTACTTGAGTAGTTGTCACACACTATATTAGAGTATATCTCATATCGGTCCGTCCTGGCTGTTTGTTGGAAGATTATATGTCAGTATATCTCATATCGGTGTGTCCTAACGGTAAGTTGGAAGATTCTATTTTGTCACCATAATCTTACTTGAGTAGTTGTCACACACTATATTAGAGTATATCTCATATCGGTCTGTCCTGGCTGTTTGTTGGAAGATTATATTTCGTCACCATAATCTTATATGAGTAGTTGTCACACACTATATTAGAGAATATCTCATATCGGTCTGTCCTAACTGGTAGTTGGAAGATTTGATTTTGTCACCAAAAGTTTTCGTGAGTAGTTGTCACACACTATATTAGAGACTATCTCATATCGCAATTTGGCCCGGAACTTAAAAAATGAAAACTGTTCATCACGAAAACACGCCTATATAATTTTGACCCAATTTAACCCCAGATTTATATAGTAAAACTTGGGTTAGCAGGGGTAAACCTTATTTTTTTTATTTCTGCTCTGAGTGAGTGAGTGTTAGAGTTTTACGTCCCATCAACAGCGAAGGTCATACGGGGACGGGACCTCGGTTTAAAGACTTATCCGAAAGTCTTGAGAAGCCCTGGATCGATCCTGCGATCCCTGGTTTACAAGGCGAGTAGCGTAAACACTTCACCACGGAGGCTTCTCTTATTTCTGCTCTAAAATATAGATTGTGGTTACTCGTTAGAACCGCCTCGATGTAACGATTACCCACTATCTGTATTTTGAGCAGAAATAAGAAAAATATCACAATTTTTCATCTTAAAATATTCATATTTTCGGCGCTGCACACTCTCCGTCGGGTAAACATCTCCAGCGAAACAAATCAAATCATTACATCGTGTTACCAAGTCCGTGAAATGAACACCCCTCTAAACCCCCCTTAATCGACGGGCCTCCGTGGCCTAGTGGATAAGACCGCTGACTCTTAATCATTAGGTAACTCATCGCTGTGGTTCGAGCCCCGCTCGGGTCATATGTGAGACGCTAAGTTCTGCAACAGAAGGTCAGGTGTTTTTTTCTCCGGGTACACCGGTTTTCGCCCATTTATGATTAACAATCGGCTCGATATGAGTGAAATAATCTTGAAAGGTCGGTAAAACCAAAAAGCCAAACCAAAAAAACCCACTTTATACAGAGATAACTGTGGTTTATAGGGGTATACATTATTTTGCTTATTTCTGCTCATGGACAAAGGTTGTTGGTGCTCGTTAGAACCGCCTCAATGAGGCGGTTCTTACGAGCACTCACAACCTACGTTTGTAAGCTGGGAAAATAGACTTGAACGGAAAAACCGTTACCTGAATTTCATACAAAGTAGTGATATTCACGTGAACATCGGTACGTGAACCTACTTCGGGTCTATTGGCAAACAGTTTAACCCCACTTTCTCTGCGATTGTTTGAATTTTTACCAGATACAGGCAAACATGAACATATTTGTGGCCATGAAAATTTGTTCGAGACTTGTATAGCTATAGAGACCTTTATGGTAACTACATTGCTCAAAACAATTAAAGGAGCAAACACATATTTCCCCATAGTATAAAGATGTTGGATAATAATGATGAAACAACGATTCAGAAAGATGAATAACTTTATCTGCAATATTTTAATGGCAAACATTGGCAACAAGTTCACAAATCACGGCCTGTAACCTGTTAAGGAAGAATTTGCATTAATGTTTGAGAAATCGCCATCTTTATGTCAGATTATTTCATATTTCATAGACATGCGCAAAGCAGTCACTTTTTCCTGTAAGTAATGTGGATGACCAGCTCGAGCAGCACAACACTCCTGGCATCGCCGATGCATGCTACAAACCAAATATTGAACAGGTTGTAAAGCTAGTGTTTTCCACTCATGCCTTAGGATGTTTGTGAGTTCTTGAATTGTCATTGGTGGATGATCGCCCTGTGAGATACGTCTGTAAAGAATGCCCCACACATGTGCTATTGGGTTTTGTCGCTTTCCATTGATAACCAATCTGAAATTATTGAAACTTTCAGCTCCACTTCTAGATATTTAGATGATTTATTAAATATTGATAATACCTATTTTGATGGTTTGATCAGTCAGATTTACCCCCCAGAACTTCAGTTAAATAAAGCAAATTCTTCTGATACCGAGGCCCCATTTTTGGATTTACATCTATCTATTGTAGATGGATTTGTTTCCTGCAAAATTTATGATAAACACGATGACTTTGATTTTGAGATTGTAAATTTTCCTTTTTTGGATGGTGATGTTCCTCGTGCGCCATCCTATGGCGTTTATATTTCGCAATTAATTCGATTTGCTAGAGTGTGTAGTCATGTAACTGACTTCAACACTCGTAATAAATCATTAACGGCTAAACTCCTTAATCAGGGTTATCGGTACCATAAACTACGCAAAGCCTTTTCAAAATTTTATAGACGCCATTCTGATTTAATTTCAAAATTCAATATTGGACTTAAATCTCTTCTGCAACAAGGTCTATCGGAACCCGAATTTTTTGGTGGAACCCGAATTTTATGGTGACTTAGTATATAAATTCAGAAAAATATATAACCGCAATGACTTCAGCACCCAATTTCGTAAAATCATTCTTCGATATAAAAAGATTGGGTACAACATGGATATTATACGACAGACTGCATGCATGGTAGTTAACCCAATCACGGTTGGCAACTTTGCTCCCCTCTTTAATTGCACGCCGGTGGGTCAGGCCTCAGATTCTATGACGGCTCCAACGTAAAGGCTTATTGAGAATTAGAGAGATCTAATTCAAGGTAATGTTGGTTGGTGCCTGATGCTATGTCTCTGGCCGGGCCCATCGGAGTCTAACTGTTGGTTTTCTTTTGCTCCAGCATTTCAGTGGTTTCTTGCTGTCGAGTCCTCACCGTTGTCTCACCTCTGTGGTTCTTTGATTTTTGTGTTCACGGAGATGTTGCACTGATGAGTTAGGAGGCCTTCATGCGGACTGAACAAATTATTTGTCTAAATCGCGGCGGAAGTAAGGGCGAGGATTGTGGCTACGTAAAATCGATTTAAGCCCCCAGTGGAAATCTTCCACTGACCGTTCCAAGGCGGCTCTTCTGTGGCGATTTATTTATGTTGTTGTTTGTTACTTACTGTGTGTATCACTTTTGTCTTTTTATTTTGGATGGCCATATGGCCATTTTGTGGGAAAGTAACTGTCCTTATGGCCTTCCTTTGTTTAGGTTTCCATTATGGTCTTGTCGCTTAATGTTTGTATTTCTTTCCCTTTGGTGTCTTTTATGGGTGGAGTAAGTTAATTGTATCAATTCCTGATCTTTGTTTTACTTCTACTTTTAAATCAGGTGAACGTGCCGGTCAGTCCATTACTTCAATAGTCTCAGGATTAAGATCACCCATGCACTCTCCAGCAGTATTATGGGGACGCGCTTTATCCTGCATCAGAATGAAATTGTCACCGAGGCCTCACAATAGGATCTAGAATTTCATCTCGATACCGTTATACCGTCAATGTACCTCCGTTTATCACGTACAAGTCCGTTCGGCCTTCATAAGAAATTCCACATATAGCATCACTGCCCCCCCACCCCCCCCCCCTCATATCTGTCTGTTTCTACAATGTTGCAATCCTCGTATCGTTCCACAGTTCGTCTCCAGACTCGAACACGTCGATCACATGCACTCAGGTGAAATCTGCTTTCATCCGTGAAAGGAACTGTACGCCAGTCTTGCAATCGCCAATACTGATGTTCTTAGGCAATCACATATCGCCGGGCACGATGTTGCCTGGTGAGAATAGGCCCTCTTGCCGGAAGTCTGGCCCTCAGATCACCTTCATGTAACCTGTTACGTATTGTTTGATCGGATATCCTTTGACCAATTGTATGCTTGGAATCGATTTGTAGCCTTCTGGCCGTGTACGGCCGATTTCGTAGCGCTAGATTTCGAAGATACTGATCATCCCTTTGTGACGTCATGCGGTGCCGGCCTTGACCTTCTCATCTAGTAAACTCGCCCGTCTTCTGGTAAGGTTCCCAAAGCCTGGCAACAACACTTCTCGATACATCAAAGCATTCAGCAACGATCCTTTGGGTGTACCCACTTTCAAGCAAAGCGACAGCTTGAGCGACCGCAACTTCTTCCAAGAACCGCCTAACACCATATGAAGTCACTATGAAGCCCAAAATAGCGCATAACCGAAGGATTCACATGTTTCTGACAGAAATCCAAATTTTGAACAGATCGCCCCATACCGATAGCAAGGGGTATCTATGCTGAAGCTCACATTCTTGCTTTGCACGCGAACCATGCTTCTTGACGTTTGCATGAACATTGTTAAGAGACCTCTCTTTAAAATAGTGTTATTCCTTGAGTTTGAAAATTGATAAGAGGTGATGTTATACCGCCTTAAAAGTTGGATCCTTTAATTGTTTTGAGCAGTGTATTAACGCGGGGTAAAGACACATAATTAGGATTATTTGAGGATATTTTGATGGACTTTAATACTGATCAGATTACACGTATGGGATAACTGATCTGAGTCTGAACTGTTCGCATCTCAGATTTTGTCTTGCCCCGACCCCACCTTCTTTCGCGTTGAGGAAACGAAATGTTTGAAGTCATGCTGCGGAATCTGACATGTCACAAGTCCACAAGAGTTTTGATACTTATAACGAAATCATTTTTTTTTTTCTGAGATAAAACATGACTAATTTGCGAACTGCGCTACGTAGATCTTGGCAATTAAATGTTATTTGACGTATTCAACAACCCCAATACAAGCAATATCATTTACAACTCAGTAGGTTTATTAATCTCACAGTCCATCTATGGAAAGCTGTGGTAGGGAGGTCGGTGACAGGTTTTTATGGTAAGCGGGCATGGGCTAACACTAGAACATATCCAAGATTAGTCTTCCCATGGAGGGATACATCGGGGCTGATGCACCCCTCTCGCCTTCGAAATGGTCTGTAAGTTACAGAAATTTCGAATGGCTCTCCAAAACGTCGATGGGCTGTCAATCGCGGTTATGGAACAGGGTAAATTCTGACCTGCCAATCGTGTTCCATAGCCCGTGCCCGTCAGTAAATCTGAGCGAGGCGGCCTTTAAAAATGCCAGAGTTCCGACAAAAGACAGGCTAACCTTGGCATCTTCATCACGAAAACACGCCTATATAAATTTGAACCCCTTGAACCCCACTTTTTATAAAACTGGGTTTTAAGGGGGTATACACTATTTTTCTTATTTCTGCTCAAAAACATAGATTGTGGGCACTCGATCGAACCGCCTCGTCGAGGCGGTTCTATCGAGTCCCCGCAATCTATGTTTTGAGCAGAAATAAGAAAAATATCACATTTTTTCATCTTAAAAATTCTAATTGGCAATGTATTTGTATAGGTGTGTTTTCGTAATGTGTTAAGCTGATCCGATCAAACGGTTCTTTTTATGGCCACACGTCTATGCATCTTGTCCTGCACAATGCAGTTTAGCTCCGGTACCAACGACAAGGTATTTGTGTGTTTGTTTTATTTGATGTTTCATGTCCCTGTCAACACGGTATAGGCCACTTTGGAGACGTTGCTTCCAATTTTATTGGTATTTTACCCGACACTGAGATGAAATGACATCTCAGGCCCTGCCGCCCATTGAAACAATAAGGTTTATAAGCATGGACGGTCCGGCTTATACCGCTTTGCCTGGGCAGGCTTAGATCCTCTGAGCGGTTAACCAGTACCTCCGTGTGGTCGGTTTCAGCTGTCCGTGGAAGCATCATGCAGCTCATATATTTCTTCAAGTCCCGATGGGCGGGGGCCGTACGACAAGGTGTGCGTAGTCCGAATTCTGCACGGGACATTTACTTCCTAGATATTCATATCTTTATTCTCAACCAAGGATTTCAGTATCCCACAACAAGGATTTCAGTATCACAAAAAAACACAAAAAACTGTTCGACATAACAACTGTTGCTACCAAGAGGAATGGTATAAAAAGTGTCCTGTGAGGGTAGCCAGATGCTAGGAAGACCAACAAACGTTATTATAATGCCTAAACAATATTCATAAACTATTCTGGAATTCTGATTGGTCTAGAGCATGCCACGCGCATGGCCATAACTTATTATCAACATTGCCCTGCAAAATACGCCTCTGACGTCACTGCTCAAAAGTACATGTGCATTCATTCATAACGCAAAAACCCCAAAACAAATACATTGCCACCTTTATCGCCGAAAAAAATGCAAATTTTATGATGAAAAATTGTGATTTTTTCTTATTTCTGCTCAAAATATAGATTGTGGGTACTCGTTAGAACCGCCTCGTCGAGGCGGTTCTAACGAGTACCCACAATCTATATTTAAGAGCAGAAATAAGAAACATAAGGTATACCCCCGAAAACCCCAGATTTACTATATAAAAGTGGGGTTCAAGGGGTTCAAAATTATATAGGCGTGTTTTCGTGATGGATCATGCAGCCCATCTTTTTTTTCAAGCACCGATTGGCGGGGGCCATACTTTCGAAGAAGACATTTTCGTAGAAGACACAATATCTTTGGTAAAGCTGCTTTTTGAACAGCCTCTGCAAAGATTGGAAAATCAAAGCGCTGTCAGCACTGGTGAGCGAGCGAGTGTTTGAGTTTTACGTCCCACCAACAGCTAAGGTCATACGGAGACGGGACATCGGTTTAAAAACTCATTCGAAAGTCTCAGCACTGGTGAGTCGATACATCACGTGAACATGTCCGTGAAATAAAGACCCCCTAAACCCCACTTTATATAGAGAAAACCGGGGTTTACAGGGGTATATATCATTTTTGTTATTTCTGCTCCAAGACATAGGTTGTGGGTACTCGTTAGAACCGCCTCAATGAGGCGGTTCTAACGAGCACCCAAAACCTATGTTTGGAGAATAAATAAGAAAAATATCACAAATTTTCACCAGAAAAAAGTACCTTTTGAGGTTTGAAAAATGCACTGTATCACACGGATGTGTTATCGTAATGGTCTCCGAGTATAAACTGCAAAATAAACAAGAAAAGTATAACATGTTTTCTAACATGTTATAATGGGCGGTATCTTGAATGATGTGGGATTTGAAAGAAATAAGAACACTCTGTAAAGTCGCACTTATTGAATGCATCTGATGTATATGTTATGTAACGTTCAGTTTGAAGTACATTTAAGAAATGATTTTTTGCTGTTCATGAATGTATTAACGCAGTGTGTCGCGTGCAAAGTAAATGAACCCCCTTCGGGGTTCATGTAAACTTTGCTAGAAATCCGCTGTCGTTCATAAGCAGAAAAAAAATAAGTACATGTATATTTTTTTATACATATTTGCGAAAAAATGTTTACAGGGCAAAAAATGAAAAACATTTACACGCTGTTTGTCACCACGGCCGTAGAGAACCATGGTTTAGACTAACGTCACTGAAAATCATGTAACGCGATGCGTTCATCGAAGTGTAAGGGGAAGCGGACGAGCCTTCAAAATATGTAACGGGAAGCGGCTAGCTTAAGCTTTTTTTTTTTTACTGTTGAGTAATGACAGTACGCCGAACAAGCTGCTGTGCTAGCGTATAAGTAGAAGTAAAACAAAGATCAGGAATCGATACAATTAACTTACTCCACCCATCAAAGACACCAAAGGGAAAGAAACATAAACATTAAGCGACCAGACCACAATGGAAACCTAAACAAAGGAAGGTCATAAGGACAGTAACTTTCCGATATGGCCATCCAAAATAAAAAGACACAAGTGATACACACAGTAAGTAACAAAAAACAACATAAATAAACCGCCACAGAAGAACCGCCTTGGAACGGTCAGTGCAAAGATTTCCACTGGGGGTTGCGGGGGGGGGGGGGGGGGGGGGGGGGGGGCTTAAATCGATTTTACGTGGCCACAATCCTCGCCCTTACCTCCGTCGCGATTTAGACAAATAATTTGTTCAGTCCGCATGAAGGCCTCCTAACTCATCAGTGCAACATCTCCGTGAACACAAATAATCAAAGAGGACTCGACAGCAAGAAACCACTGAAATGCTGGAGCAAAGGAAAACCAACAGTTAGACTCCGATGGGCCCGACCAGAGACAGAGCATCAGGCACCAACCAACATTACCTTGAATTAGATCTCTCTAATTCTAAATAAGCCTTTACGTTGGAACCGTCATAGAATCTGAGGCCTGACCCACCGGCGTGCAATTAAAGAGGGAAGCAAAGTTGCCAACCGTGATTGGGTTAACAACCATGCATACAGTCTGTCGTATAACATCCATGTTGTACCCAATCTTTTTATATCGAAGAATGATTGTACGAAATTGGGTGCTGAAGTGATTGCGGTTGTATATTTTTCTGAATTTATATACTATGTAACCATAAAATTCGGGTTCCGATAGACCTTGTTGCAGAAGAGATTTAAGTCCAATATTGAATTTTGAAATTAAATCAGAATGGCCCTATCTAACATAAGCTGTCGCAATCACTCCCGTTATGAAAATCAAATAACAATATCTGCTCCGAATCCGCCTGGGCCGTCGGTGTTTACCTACAGTCACTCTTACCCGCAAGCACTCTTTCCAGACACTGAGGAAATGTCTCTACAGGCACCACTCCAGACGCTCACTCTTACCCGCATATGCGAGTTAAGAAAACTATGATGATGTACGGGGAGACGTTTTACGGCCGCCACACGGCACAACACCAGCTACAGTGAAAATAAATATGTTCTGAAGTTTTATTGAGTCTGTTCATGACCAGTACTGAAATATGCAACACCGGCCACGCCCTCTATTACCGGATTAAGCCGAACTCTATTTTCAAAATGATACCAAATGAACTCACCCAAAGGACCAGAAATTGTAATCTGCACTATGATGATCATTGCCTGTCTGATCAATATCTGGTCAGGATGTAGATATATCGAGTGATTAAATCAGCAAGGTGGACAGAATAATACATCTATTAGAGAGGTTTTAGTTTTCATGCAACAAAGAAATTCACAGAAACAAGACATTCTCATAAAAGGATATTATAAGAAAATTCCACCGTATGAAACAAATTTTCATACCACATCAATTAGTTATAGATCTATCTTTTTTCCAGTCAAACAGAACATTTATTTTTAGAAATTCAAGGGAGGTTAATGTGCAGAAATCGTCTGACAGAAAACTGCAACTGCAATAATTGCCAAGAGGCTGGAGAGGTCATATTTCATCTTAATATTGAGTAAATGTCCCACAATTTTGGAAACAACGACTCCAAAATGGCCTTTACGGTGCTGACGGGGACGTTAAACCTAAAACTAAACAACAAACTGGGTTGACAATCGAACTTAGAATGTAAATGAAAAGCTTTACTAAAGCTTTTACTTGTCAGCTATTTTTTTATGTCAAAGGGAAGACACTCATATTGCAGCTATGTAGCAAATTATCAGGTTGCTGTTAAATTAATGATGCAGTGACATAAATTTAATATAAATATATGACGCCAAATGTATTCGAATTCAACTATCAGTGACATAGTTTTAATCAATTATTTACTAACAAAAACACTAGAAAATATGCTTACTAACTGTAATGCATACTAAACCACGCCCACTAAATAACATACGGATCCACTAGGTAATTACGTCAAAAACGAATGACAGAAAAGTTGTTTTATATTGGGCACTAAAGTATATATCTCTGAGGTATATTATTCATAGTAAATACTTTTAGTATAAATTTACTTGTATACATCTATAAATAAAATTCGCCCAAGAAAACGATCCTATCGGCAATCACGTGATAATGAGTGACAGAAATCTAGTTATAATTGGGCACTACAGTATATATCTAACTGTATATATACTATAAATAGCTCTTTGAGTAAATGATCTAAAGTCTAAATCTGTGAATAGGCTCGCCCAAGAAAATCGTCATGTCCTGAACGGCTGAACCCCTAAATCCTCATCACGAAAACACGCCCATATAATTTTGACCCCCTTGAACCCCACTTGTATATAGTAAAACTCGATGAGGCGGTTCTAACGAGTGCCCACAATCTAATTTTTTTTTTAGCAGAAATAAGAAAAATATAACACTTTTTCATCTTAAAATTTTCTTTTTTTCGGCGATAAAGGTGTCAATGTATTTGTATAGGCGTGTTTGCGTAATGCTGCACTGTAATCAGTGTAGACCCAGGTCACATGCCGCCATCTGATGAATTTATTTCTTGTTCAAACCAAAATATACTCCGACAGACCCAAAGGTAAAAATGAAAATAAGTTACATTTTCAACAGCTAAATTAGCAATGTTTTGAATATTAAAATCATTGCATGTATTTTCTGTCCTTCCGAACTTTTGCAGTCCCTTCAGCGTTGTGATTCATTATTGCTGAATATTCTTACCCCATTGTTGGGCCCTCGCCCATCGGGGCTTGAAGAAATAGATAGGGCTGCATGATGCTTCCACGCAGAGCTGAAACCGACCGCACATGAGTACTGGTAAACCACTGAGAGGTTCTAAGCCTGCCTTGTGTCGGACCATCCATGCATATAAACCCTATTGGTTTCATTGGGTGGCAGGGCTTGAGATGTCATTTCATCTCAATGACGGGTAAAAGTCCCACGAAATTGGAAGCGACGTCTCCAAAATTACATATATAGTGCTGACGGGGACGTTAAACCTCAAATAAATCAAACAAACAAACGTTACCCATTTTATACTGGTGGACTCTTCCATTGCAATATGTTGGACAAGTCCATTTGTCATATAAGGGGTGTCAGGCCTATATTTTCGTTTTTATTCTAGTTTTGACGGAAAAATTCTGTTAGCAAATAGTGCAGGCCCTGATCAGACGCCGCGTACTGCGGCGTCTCATCTGGGCCTGCACGGTTTGCCAAGGTACCCCTTTAGGGGTTTCCCGCATGCAATGGGTTAATGGAAATCATTTGCAGTGCATGTCGTCTGAAAGCGCCGCACTTGATTCTATCATCTCGAAATCTAGCTGATACCAATATAGCTATCAACTGCTTTGGCGTCGTATTATGAGCAACTACCAGTGAAAAGGCATTTTTTCTGAATAATGCGCCACAAAGACACAGATCAGTCTGTGCATCCGTTCAGTTTGGTTACAATCTCCCTGTGTACATGAAGAAACCGAAAGTCAAAATGCATCTATGCAAAGCGCGGAGGCGTGGTTCGATGAGGCAAAGGTGACGTGTATCTTGCGTCACTGGCGTCCTACTGATATCGTCTTACGGTTGAGCAAAGCCTGCTGTCACTGCAGAGATATATGAAGAGGGGGGGGGGGGGGGGGGGGGGGGGCGTTGTTCGACACTTCCATTCATTTTCCGTTTCCTCCCCTTTGCCTCACTTTCATCTCTTCTACTATCTCTCCTTTCTCCCTTTCTCCATCTGGGAGACGTCACAAAATGACCCACCAGGGTTGACATGTCGTTAAACCCAAATCAATCAGCCATTCAATATAGAGCGCAGAGGGAAGACTCAGACACAATCCCTCGAAGACAAACTTTCGTTTGTGGTGTCTATACGTAAAGACTGTCTGGCGTGACACACTTTCCTGATGTCCTAGATTAAGCGGATGCATCTGCAATAGGGATCAGTCGACAAGATCAGACAGGATATGCAGTTATCTCCCCTTTGGTATCGTCTCTGGTGTCTGCTACCGCGGTTAAATATTACATGTGTGTTTGAGAAATGCGCAATTCCTATCTCGTTATAAAATAAGTTTTAAGGCATGTTTGTTAGTTTGGTTAAGGACGTTATTTGTGCAGCCACAATTTTAAATTTCTTACACAGAGAGAGAGAGAGAGAGAGAGAGAAAGAGAGAGAGAGAGAGACAGAGAGAGAGAGAGAGAGACAGAGAGAGAGAGAGAGAGAGAGAGAGAGAGAGAGAGACAGAGAGAGAGACAGAGAGAGAGAGAGAGAGAGAGAGAGAGAGAGAAGAAGAGGGAGAGAGAGAATGAGAGACGTTAACGCGTCCGCTTAAAGGTCCCTTGGACACAGCCATCCATGCACACATCATTCAGAGAAAGACGAAATTGTGCAGCGATTCTTTACATGACATCCGTATGTTGAGTCTTAGCGCTTTGACTTCCTTTTTTCTGTCTTTCTTTTTTTTTCTTTATTAGCTCAGCTGTTTTCGAAGAAAACGATGAGTTATTGTCATAGCTCTGGCGTCGTCTGCGTCGTCGTCGTCTGCGTCATCGTGCAAAAGCTTGGACATTTTGTAATATGTCTGTCATTACTGAACACATTTACTTGAAACTCGGACTAGTTCTTCATTATGAAAAGGGAAACTCATGCCAATAGGTGAGGTAAGCCTCAAAATATTTTTGGCACAGTTATGCCCCTTTTTCGAGATAGATTTTTTGCAGCCGAGCGTTGGCACCCGCACGCGGTGCTCTTGTTTTTGTTTTGTTTTCGAGAGAAGCAGTTTCAAGCACGCTGTAAGTTGTATTTTTACCATATACATGTATTTGCCTGAGTGACACCTGTTGAACGCACCGACTTACAAGTCAGCACAGAAAGCCAGTGAGTTCAAATTTATAACGTTAAAAGTGTGGAATAAATACCTTTCAACCAAAGCTTAATGCAGTAAAATGAGGGGTTTACAGGAGCTTACATTATTTTTCTTCTTGGAGACATTAAGCGGTTCTAACGTGCATCCTCGTTATAACGACAGCATTTGTTCACTTATAAGGAATTTGCCGTAATACAAAATTGTTTTTTTTTTTGTTTACGGTCCCCGCCCATCGGGGCTTGATGAAATATATGGGCTGCATGATGCTTCCACGCAGAGCTGAAACCGACCCGCACATGAGTACTGGTAAAGTGCTTAGAGGATCTAAGCCTGCCCAGGCAAAGCCGTGCGAGTTGGCCCGCCCATGCTTATAAACCCTATTGGTTTCTTTGGGTGGCAGGGCGTCTCCAAAATGATCTATACAATGTTGACGGAGACGTTTTAAAAACTTCAAATCAAACAAAACAATAAGGGGGAAAGTTGGATTTTCAAGGGTATGCTTTTATCTGCGTAGTTCCACTCGAAGACAAGACAAAAAAAAATGTGGATGTCCCAATTATGCCTTCACCCCTCACCTTCCGCTGTGGTCAGTACTCAGTGGCTCAAACAACCTCTTTCT
Organism: Lucinisca nassula; assembly: GCA_963580285.1. Taxonomy (NCBI): domain Eukaryota; kingdom Metazoa; phylum Mollusca; class Bivalvia; order Lucinida; family Lucinidae; genus Lucinisca; species Lucinisca nassula. Next base: position 18,435,216 of record OY757023.1, read on the forward strand.
CAAATCAATTTTTTTGGTCCTATAGGTGTTCGAGTCATATAATTTCGTCTCTGTTACAGAACATCGCGAAAACACGCTTATATAATTTTGACCCCCTTCAACCCCAATTTTACGAATATAGTAAAACTGGGGTTTGCATTCGTAAACCTTATTCTCTTTATTTCTTTCCAAAATATAGATTGTGGTTACTCGTTAGAACCGTCTCGATGTGTGAGTACTCCTTAGAACCGCCTCGATGAGGCGGTTCTAACGAGTACCCACAATATATATTTTGAGCAGAAATAAGGAAAATATCACATTTTTTTCATCCTAAAATTTTATATTTTTTTTTTCGGCGAAAAATTTTGAAACAGAAAACAATCATCCCCGTCTAATCTTACCTGCTTCAAGAACAGCAGGCCTTGTCTAACTGTAAGCCAATATCAGATGGAAGCCCCAGTGACGCAAGATACACGTCACCTTTGCCAAAAAAAAAAAAAAAAACCTAAAAACAGTATTAGATTGGTAAGTAAGCACAATTTATCTTTTTAACGGAAATAAGAAAAAATATCACAATTTTTCATCTTAAAATTTTCTTCTTTTTTTCGGTGGTAAATAGAAGTGGAGGCAATGATCGGGCATCGATACAATCAACCCACAGCTCCCATCAGAGACACCAAAGGGAAAGAAACATAAACATGAAACAACAGACCCTAATGGAAACATCAATAGCAGAAAGCCAAAAGGACAGTTACTTTCCCGCAAAATGGCCAATAGGCTATCTAAAATAAAATAATACACTGTAAAAATAGCGTATAGAAATTAAACGTGTTCTATACATGTTTAGATCTAAACATGATTAGAAAAGTGTATTGTTTCTAAACATGTAATTTGTTTTGCCGTATTTGTGAGTATAAACACGTCAAAAGTCTAAACACGTCTCGGCTGAAATCGAAACGCGCGTAGACGAACGCTGGACGGACGCTGAAAGTTGCAGAGCTGCAAAGACATAAAATAGAGGTAAAATCATCATTATTCATGTTGCATTTGTCTATAACGTTTTGTTTCTTTGATCCTGGAATAGTAGAAGATATGGTACGTCCTTCAAACATATTGTTCTTTCAAGGATGTGTGGAATTTTTGTGTTTAGTTCTTAATGTAATTAGTTTTCGCGACTCATATTTTCTTTCCAGATCCAAGTTGTGTTCACCAGACTTACTAATACCATTTGATAGAAGATTGTGATTGTTAAATGAAACCTGCATATATTCTTTCTTGAATATATTTATATAAAATGCCTAAAACTGCAAAAAAGGTGAGGAATTGTTGGGGAAAATGCCACAACATGGTCTAAACACGTTTAGCGTAAACATGTTCAAAACCTAAACGCGTAAAATTTAATTTAAAATGAAACTTATAGTCGAGGAAAAAACTGGATTGGTTTCTTATGTCTGTTTAAAATATAGGTTGTTTGCTCTACAGTCTACTCATTAGAACTGCGTCATCAATGTTCGGGATGAGGTGGTTCTACATGTAGTTCTCCCATAAAACACTGCCTTTAGGCCCTATTATAGAGTTTGGGGGGGGGGAGGGGTGTCAAAATTATAAAGGCGGCGTTATCTTCACACAGAGGCTCCCCTTCATTATGCGAAACTAGAGTACAATCATACAGTGTGCACTATCTGTGAGTTCATGTTGGAGGTTAAGATGTCTTTGGTGGAAAAAAAAGAACACTACACCTTAAAGCATAATTAAATTTCACATGTTTAGATTTTGAACATGTTTACGCTAAACGTGTTTAGACCATGTTGTGGCGTTTTCCCCAACGATTCCTCACCTTTTTTTTGCAGTTTTAGGCAGTTTATATAAATATATTCAAGAAAGAATATATGCAGGTTTCATTTACCAATCACAATCTTCTATCAAATGGCATTAGTAAGTCTGCTGAACACAACTTGGATCTAGAAAGAAAATATGAGTCGCGTAAACTAATTACATTAAGAACTAAACATCAGTATTCCACTCATTCTTGAAAGATAAATATGTTTGAAAGACGTACCATATCTTCTACTATTTCAGGATCAAAGAAACAAAACTTTATAGACAAATACAACATGAATAATAATGATTTTACCTCTAGACATGTTTAGATTTTCAACATGTTTCTGAGCTAAACATTTGCAGTTATTAAACATGTCACTGTCCTTTTCATGTTTAATATCTAAACACCTTCCTAGACGTGTTTAGAAACGAGACATATCAAAGCGTTAAACGCATAAAAAAAATGGGACAAGAAATGCGTCTCAGAAAGTGTTTAATCTGTAAACGCTATTTTTACAGTGTATAAGCGACACAAACACCAAAAAACAAACCATACTGAACCGAAAAAGAAACGCAACTTTTTAACCCAAAAGATTTTCATGCAACCATCAGGTTGACTGAAAAATCATTTACTTTCATACTTTTTAAACTTTCTTATGCAGAAAACATTTGGGCGATATCTGTACAGTTTAACGCTCCACTTGGCAATTTGTTGTTTTCAACATTTCCTCGTGCAGTACATTAAATGTACACAGTAACCTCATCATATTCGCATATTGTGTTACCTGGAGTTTAGGTTTCAAAATTCCGGTAACATTTCTCTACGGAATATGGTACGTTTGACGCAAGATCAACGTAACGTAGCGGTCCAAATGCTTCTACGTGGGACGTCTCAGGTTGTCATCGCCAGGAACTTCCAAGTGAGTAAATCGACGATAACTCGCTAGTACCAGCGTCTACGTCAAACGGGAACGACAAATGACAGGCCCAGAAGTGGACGTCCACGCGTCACGACACGTCGACAGGACCGATACATCCGTCTTAACCACCTTCGTAATGGGTTCCGTACAGCCGTCGAGACGTCTCAGGTGACACCAGGAACGCACTACAATTGAATAAGTGCAGATACTGTCAGGAATCGCCTTCGAGAGTTTTGCTTACGTCCTCGTCGTCCGTACGTTGGTATGCCATAAACACCACGACGACGTTAGGTTAGAATGGCGTGGCTCACACAACATAGTCCAAACCTGTTCCCTCTTCGTCAGTGGCGTAACGTAATGTTTTCTGACGAGTCCAGGTACGGAGAGCGTTATCGTGACAATTTTTTGGTTGAACGTGGTCGATTTGGAGGCGGTGTGGTCTTGCATAGCTTGTGGTCATAGAACGCCCCTGGTATTCATTGATGGATCTTTGAGGGCTCGGCGTTACGTTGCCGTCGTTTTACGACCGGTAGTTGTTCCATATGTACGACAGCATAACGTTACGTTTCAACAGGATAACGCTCGGGCGCATGTAGCAAGGCTCAGCATGGCGTTTCTTCAGCAAAACAACGTTGACGTGATGCACTGGCCTCCGTATAGTCCAGATCTCTCTCTTGTAGAACATTTGTGGGACGTCTTGGATAGGCGCGTATGCAACCGCCCCCAGCCGCCAACAACACGTCAAGCCTTCCGTCGTGTGCTCATACAGGAGTGGAATGCTATTCCCCAGGCAGAGATCAATCGTTTAATCCTGCCCATGACCAGGCGTGTGGGTGCAGGACTGAATGCAAACGGAGGTCATACTCGCTATTAACTGCTTATGTTTTGAACTTGTGAAATGACTACCTCTATGACAAAACGGATTTGTGTTCCAAACATTCTCACTGGAAATTGAACTCTCTATGGTAGTTACATTTAGGAATTATTATATTATTGCGTCATTAAATCGATTTTCTGCAAACATTATTATTTCTGCAAATACTCGCATTTGTATTTGGAGTTGCGTTTCTTTTTCGGTTCAGTATATATATAAAAGTTTACAACGCATTTGTATAGGCGTTTTTACATAATGAGTGTGCTAAATTCACACTCGGATCAGGTGACTGCCAATGCGTCATTACGTCATTTAATCATTTAATATGGCAAAAATGCTTATATTTCTGCTGAAAAAATGTGAGCAGCAAAAGCTGCTCACATTTTTTTCAGCAATAATACCAAAATTTTAAATATTAAACTTGCTAGAAGAGTTAACAATATGACCACTAACGAGCTCGTTAAGCTAACAATGCTTGAACAACTGGCCCCAGGTCATCCAAGGTTGGCGCCACCAGTGAAGCGACGACGGTATAATTGTTGTTGTTTTCCTGTTCTATCGCAGAGGCGGGAGTTAAGTCATTTACACTGAAACAACCGGCCCCGATAGCTCAGTTGGTAGAGTGTCCGCTCCGGGGAACGGGAGGTCTCGGGTTCGATCCCGGGCCGCGACATACCAAAGTCGTTAAAAATGGTACTAGCTGCTCCTCGCTTGGCACTCAGATTTACGGGGTAGAGCTAGGACTGGTCGATCCAGTGTCAGGATAATGTGACTGGGTGTGGTATCATGTAATGTGTCTGGAACATGGATACTTCAGTGAGGCAGCACTATAAACGTGAGCATTGAGCTCCCTGTCGTAACAAAACACCGTCGTGATATGACTGAAAAATTGTTGAAAGCGACGTTAAACCCGAATTCACACACACACACACACACACACACACACACACACACACACACACACACACACACACACACACACACACACACACACACACACACACACACACACACACACACACATTACACTGAAACAAATGTTCACCAGGAAATGCGCAAGTGCACGTGAACCAGAATGGAGGTCAATAAAACAGTTTTAGGCATGAAAATATACACAGCGAACGTTGGCTTTTCTTACATAGGTGCGGATTGTAACGGTTTCCTCAATATGGATTCATTTATATTGAGCCGATTGACAAGATAAAATAGTCTTCTTTTGGTCTGATCGTTGACAACATATGAACTGTTATATACATTCACTTTTGTATGCATGTGTGTGTGTGAGTTTGGGTTTAACGTCGCTTTCAACAATTTTTCAGTCATATCACGACGGTGTCTGGTTGCGACAGGGAGCTCAATGCTCACGTTTATAGTGCTGCCTCACTGAAGTATCATGTCCCAGACACATTACATGATACCACACCCAGTCACATTATCCTGACACTGGATCGACCAGTCCTAGCTCTAGCCCGTAAATCTGAGTGCCAAGCGAGGAGCAGCTAGTACCATTTTTAACGACTTTGGTATGTCGCGGCCCGGGATCGAACCCGAGACCTCCCGTTCCCCGGAGCGGACACTCTACCAACTGAGCTATCGGGGCCGGTACTTTTGTATACATATGTATATGTATAGGAGGGATACATTAGTAGACTAGCTGTTTCGCTAAATGTGCTGTCCTCGAATAAAATATGGAGGATCTTATACGAGTGGTCATTTTATATGAAATCTATGAAAAGAGTCTTTGGCGAGTTTCATAAATTCATATGAAATGACCACGAGTGTAAGATTCTGTTTATCATACGACCACTTTAAACGGGATTTTATTGAATTTGACATTTGACAATTTTTCCACAAAAATGCATTGTTGACATCCATGGACGTCGTCATGACGTTACATTATCCCGGCAAAGTGTTATTACACGTACACGTGCCCATACGATTTTTATTTAAGAAACAGGTCAGCTCTAGCTGTGATTTGTTGAGTAATAAATCACAGTTTTGAGGTCTGTTGTAAAGTAGATCAAATCACGAGCGTGTAGCGCGCGTGATTTGTCTACTTACAACTGACCGACAAACTGTGATTTATTGCTCAACAAATCACATACTATAGCTGATCTATTTCGATTCCTACACGCTACAAAATCGGCAATAATATTGTTGTTTCCTTCAAAATCTCAAAACTTTTCGCCATTGTTAGAAGAAATCCCGCTAAAATTATCGACTGAAACACATGCATTTATATCCAATTCTAACGTTTTAGATGCGAGAAAAAGGCGTTACACCGTCTAACTTCAAGGAAATCGACTAATGACGTCATAAATTGGCAGTTTTTAATGACGTCACACGTCACGCTCTTCCTTGCCGTGATTTGTTTAAGAAATAGATCAGCTTTAGCTGTGATTTGTTGTGTAATAAATCACAGTTTGGAGGTCAGTTGTAAAGTAGACAAATCACGAGCGCGTAGCGCGCGTGATTTGTCTCCTTACAACTGACCGACAAACTGTGATTTATTACCCAACAAATCACTGGCTAGAGCTGATCTATTTCGATTCTAACACGCTGAAAATCGGCCATAATGTTGTTGTTTCCTTCAAAATCTCACAACCTTTCGCCATTGTTCTAAGAAATCCCGCTGAAATTATCGACTGAAACACATGCATTTATATCCTTTTCTTAAGTTTTTGATGCGAGAAAATGACGTTACACCGTCTAACGTCAAGGAAATCGACTAGTGACGTCATAAATTGGGAAATTTAATGACGTATCTCGTCACGCTCTTCCGAGCTGTGATTTGTTGCAGAATAAAACACAGTTACTTTCCATTGCCTATATAGGCGCGCTGTGTTAGAATATAGAATAAAACAGTTATTTCCATTGCCTATATAGGCGTGCTGTGTTAGAATACACAACATTATCAACTGCTTATCAACGACGTCATATGATTAAAAAAAAATGTCATGAACGTCCTACCGTAACGATGTCGGTCCGATTTGAAAACAAATGTATTTGCGATTGACTTGATTGTGTCTGGGTTGAACGGCACATCAGTCCTTGTCGGTGATTTTGTATCATCTCCCAGAGAAAGGGAGAACACGGACAGAAAAAAACATCACGAAAACACGCCTATATGATTTTGACCCCCTATAACCCCACTTTTATATAGTAAAACAGGGGTCTGCAGGGGTATACATTATTTTCCTTATTCCTGCTCTAAGACATAGGTTGTGTGTACTCGTTAGAACCCCCTCAGCGAGGCGGTTCTAACGAGTACCCACAACCTATGTTTCGAGCAGAAATAAGAAAAATATCGCAATTTTTCATCAGAAAATTTTCATTTTTTGGAGGTAAAATTTTCAATATATTTAGATAGGCGTGTTTTCGTAATGAAGAGAGAGATAAGAAAGAAAGAGGAAAATGAAAGAAAGTGAAGGAAACAGAACTTGAAAAACAACAACACCTCATGCACCCTTGCAAGAACAGCAGGTGTATTCTGTGGTGTATTCCTTGCTTCCAAAGGATAACCCCTTCTAGAACATATTTATCCAACAGTTTTGCGCCCAGGATAGTGGAGCGCCGTGGTGCAGTGGTAAAGCATCGGATTTGAGATCGAGAGGTAGCCGGTTCGATCCTCGCAAGTCCCACGTGTTGTTTCCTTGAGCAAGAAACTTTATCCACATTGCTTAGTACTGGTTCCTACCCTGGAAAAGAGGGCCACATGGAAGATTAGTACTAGTACTAAATGTGTTACCCTCTATAAATAAGGTCGATTATTATTATTATTATTATTATTATTATTATTATTATTATTAGGAGACATGAGATGCAAACACATAACACTATGTTAACAATTCCGTGTAATGAACACCCCTCTGAACCGCACTTAATAATAGAGAAAACTGGGAATTACGGGATATACGTTATTTTCCTTATTTTTGCCTCAAAACATAGATTTTTGGTACACATTGGGGCGGTTCTAGAGATGTAACGAACACCAACAATCTATATTTGGTCTAGAAATAAGAAAACTGTCGACTATCTTTATCTGAAAAATACTTGTTCTTGAGAAAAGAAAGATGTCATTTCATCGCACGGGTGTGTTATCGTAAGGGGATTCATCACAAAAACACGCCTATATAATTTCATGACCCCCTTGAACCCTACTTTTATATAGTAAAACTGGGGTTTCCGGGGGTATACCTTATTTTTCTTATTTCTGCTCTAAAATATAGATTGTGGGTACTCGTTAGAACCGCCTCGATGAGGCGGTTCTAACGAGTGATAAAATATAGATTGTGGGTACTCGTTAGAACCGCCTCGATGAGGCGGTTCTAACGAGTGACCACAATCTATATTTTGAGCAGAAATAAGAAAAATATCACAATTTTTCATCATAAAATTTTCATTTTTTCGGCGATAAAGGTGGCAATGTATTTGTATAGGCGTGTTTGCGTAATGAAAAGATACGTTAAAGCTCTGTTGCTTAGTTCATTAAACGTATCAATAATAATCAACAACCAACAAAAAGTTCAAAATTCAATTAATTAAATTTTCTCCTACTGTTATTCATTGTATTTGGATAATTGTGAACTGCACACGTTTTGTACATTTATGGCAATATGACGTATTCAGCAACACGAACACAAGCTACCCAATCAACAGCTCAGTAGGTGTGGGGACTCTGATGGCCTATTTATGGAAAACATTGGTAGGTATCGTGATATACTAAATACTTATTCAAGAATTAATACGCAATGCATTTAAGGGGCATTTTAAGTTCAAATATTGGTTCTTTTTCTGGTATCCATCGCGAAAACACGCCTATATAGTTTTGCCCCCCCCCCCCCACCCCTCACTTGAACCCCGCTTTCATATAGTAAAACTGGGGTTTACAGGGGTGTACATTATTTGTTCTTATTTCTGCTCAAAAACATAGATTGTGGGTACTCGTTAGAACCGCCTCGATGAGGTTCTAACGTGCACCCACAGTCTACCTTTTGAGCAGAAATAAGAAAAAACAGTATAAATTTTTATCGTAAAATTTTCATATTTTTTTTTTGGAGGTAAAATTTACAATGTATTAGTAAATGTATAGGCGTGTTTTCGTGATGAAACATTGGTAGGTATCATGATAAAGTACAAAATTATTCAAAAAATAATAAACATGCATTTAAGGGGCATTTTAAGTTCAAATATGGGTTCTTTTCCTGGTGTCTCTGGTGCATTCGTGAGGGCCATTTCAAAATGTTCAACCATGACCTTGCTTGAGGAAAACCTGACCGACAAAGGCATATTTGAAATGACAAAAAAGATCAGTCTATTCGCTATATGCAAACAATGTTTAGTTTTAAATATTTTGTACATTGTTGCTTATTAAATACATTATTTGCTCCCTTGGAGCAAACTCCAGGTAAGCTTATGCAGTGGCCTGTTGTCCGTCGTCCGTCCGTCGTTAACTTTTTACTTGTTCGACATCTTCTCCCGAACCGAAAGTCGGATTAAGCTGATACCTGGTGGAAGGCATCCTGGTGACATGGAAATTCAGATTTGCTAAAATGGTTCCGTTCGGATTTACAAGATGGTTGCCAAACAACATCTCCTCCCATTGGGCTGAACTTGATGGGAGGCATCGGGGTGACATAGAAATTCAGATTTGCTTCTGGATGATATGTAGATTAAGATTTACTAGCATTGTTCCGTTCTGGTATTCAGGTTGGTCACCATGGCGGTCATCTTGAAAGTCTTCAAATGGCATCTCCTCCCGAACAAAAGGTCGAACTGAGCTGACTGAAACTTGATGGGAGGTATCGGAGTGACATGGAGATTCAGATTTGCTACTCTCCTTGTAAACCAGGGATCGCAGGATCGATCCCGGGCTTCTCCAGACTTACGGATGAGTCTTTAAACCGAGGTCCCGTCTCCGTATGACCTTAGCTGTTGGTGGGACGTAAAACTAAAACTCACTCACTCACTCCGATATCCAGGATGGCCACTATGGCGGCCATCCTGAAATTCTTCAAATGGCATCTCTTCCTGAACCAAGTGTTGTACGGAGCTGAAACTTTATGGGAGGCATTGGGTCGACATGGAGATTTAGATTTACCTAAAATTGTTCTGTTCCGGTATCCAAGATGGCTGCGCATGGAGGCCATCTTGAAATCCTTCAAAAGACATCTCCCGAATCAGAGGTCAGATCAAACTGAAACTTGATGGGAGGCATTGTGGAGACATGGGAATTCAGATTTGCTAAAATCGTTCCATTCCGATATAAAAGATGGCCTCCATAGCGGCCATCTTGAATCTCGTCAAACTACATCTCCTCCTGAACCAAAGTTCGGATGGAGCTGAACTTGATTGGAGTCACCAGCCTGAGGGATAATTGAGGAAGATTTTTCTTCTTTTATCTTGCATATGTGTGACATGTGTACTCATTAGAATCTTCTCGATGTGGCGATTCTTATGAGTATACACAAAAAAAAAATTATAATAAAGAACAGTGAAAAGATATCCCAAAATTATTCCAGTATGCGTACTGGTTTAGCATTATTACGTAGTTAGCTGCATGGCTCGAACTACCGATGTATCGAACACATTTTCATGGGCACGAAGGTTTGCGTTATCAAAATAGTAGTGACAGTAATGATCAGGAATCGACAAAATTAACCCACACCTCAAATCAGAAACATCAAAGCGAAATAAACACAAACATAAAATAACTGGACCCTAATTAGAAACAGCAATAGTGAAAAGCCAACACAAAATGGGAATCCAAAACAAAGATATATAAGCAATACAAACTATGACAAAAATAAACCGTGTTTAAACAGTGACAGAACAACCGCCTTGAAACGGTCGGTGAAAAGTATTTCACTTGGGCGGTGTGTGTTTGGGGGTAATTGAGTAATCGGGGGGAGGGTGTTTGGGGGTAATCGAGTTTATGCGGCCGCAATTCTCGCCCTTGATTCCGTCGAGGTTATGCGGCCGCAATCCTCTCCCTTGATTCCGTCGCGATTTAGACAAATAATTTGTTCGGTTCGCATGAAGGCTTCATAACTCATCAGTGTAACATCTCCGAGAACACAAAACTCAGACAACGACAGATGAAACAACGGTACTTGAAGGACTCGACAGCAAGGAATAACTGAAATTCTTGAGCAAAAGAAAACCAACAGTTAGACTCCGATGGGCCCGATCAGAGACAAAGCATCAGGTACACGAAGTTCAACTGTACACAATTAAGTCAATGTCACCAACTCTTTCTCCTTTACTGGTGGCTAGATATAGCTTTTGTCATTTATAGCTTCATCTTTCTACTTTGCTATTTTATGTCGATTTATGCTGATAGTTTATCAACTGACCCAAAGTTATAAAGCACAGTAGCTTTTCAACCTTGAAGTCCGCGTGACTATTAATTACTTGTCGGAAAACCAGTTTTTTGCCGCGTGACTATTATTGACTTGTCGGAAAACCAGTTTTTTGCCGCATGACTATTATTGACTTGTCGGAAAACCAGTTTTTTGCCGCATGACTATTATTGACTTGTCGCAAAACCAGTTTTTTGCCGCGTGACTATTATTAACTTGTCGGAAAACCAGTTTTTTTGCCGCATGACTATTATTAACTTGTCGGAAAACCAGTTTTTTGCCGCATGACTATTATTGACTTGTCGGAAAACCAGTTTTTTGCCGCATGACTATTATTGACTTGTCGGAAAACCAGTTTTTCGCCGCGTGACTATTATTGACTTGTCGGAAAAACAGTTTTTTTGCCGCATGGCTATTATTGACTTGTCGGAAAACCAGTTTTTTTGCCGCATGACTATAATTGACTTGTCGGAAAAAACAGTTTTTTGCCGCATGACTATTATTGACTTGTCGGAAAACCAGTTTTTTGCCGCGTGACTATTATTGACTTGTCGGAAAAACAGTTTTTTGCCGCATGGCTATTATTGACTTGTCGGAAAACCAGTTTTTTGCCGCATGACTATTAATGACTTGTCGGAAAACCAGTTTTTTGCCGCATGACTATTCTTAACTTGTCGGAAAACCAGTTTTTTGCCGCATGACTATTATTGACTTGTCGGAAAACCAGTTTTTTGCCGCATGACTATTATTGACTTGTCGGAAAACCAGTTTTTTGCCGCATGACTATTAATGACTTGTCGGAAAACCAGTTTTTTGCCGCATGACTATTATTAACTTGTCGGAAAACCAGTTTTTTGCCGCATGACTATTAATGACTTGTCGGAAAACCATTTTTTTGCCGCATGACTATTAATGACTTGTCGGAAAACCAGTTTTTTGCCGCATGACTATTAATGACTTGTCGGAAAACCAGTTTTTTGCCGCATGACTATTATTTTGTCGGAAAACCAGTGTTTTGCTGCGTGACTATTATTGACTTGTCGGAAAACCAGTTTTTTGCCGCATGACTGTTATTGACTTGTCAGAAAATCAGATTTTTGTTTGTTTGCATTGGAGTCTAACGGCTCAGTCAACACTATTTTAGGTCATTTTTTGAGCCGGTCAATTTACCTATCTACACTTTTCCTGGGCAGGCATATACTTTAATCGGTTAATCATTACACTGAGTACAGTGAACATTCTTTCGCCAGAAACTGACAACTGCCCTACTTGAATCAGCAGAAGGGAGAGAATGACCGTAGAAAAGCGTTCGTGGTCAATTTCCACGACAGAATGTTGCCAACCCCGGCAGGTATCGAACCCGCGTCTTCCTGACCACCAGTCAGACGCGCAGCCGACTGAGCTACCGAGGCCGGCGGAAAACAAGTTAACAGTAATTGCTTCGCATATAATATTATCGCTAGGAGGTCATAGTGCTTTGTAAGAGGCCAGTATTACTAGGAGGTCAGTATGTTATATAAAATCTGGACTGGAATGATGCTTTAGGTTCGGAAAACAGTGTAGACCCTGATCAGACGCCGCGTTTCGCGGCGTCTGATCAGGGTCTACACAGTTTTTCTAACACTATTAGAATTTAAGTATTTAAGTGTTAAACGGTGGCCCCGCCCATCGGGGCTTGCAGAAATAGATGGGCTGCATGATGCTTCCCCGCAGACCTAAATCCGGCCGCACACGAGTTAGAGGATCTAAGCCTGTCCAGGCAAACCAGTGCGAGTCGGATCGTCCATGCTTATAAACTCTATTGGTTCCATTGGGCGACAGGGCTTGAGGTGTCATTTCATCTCAATGTCTGGTAAAAGTCCCACAAAATTTGGAAGCAACGTCTCCAAAATGACCTATACAGTGTTGACGGGGACGTTAAACCTAAAATCAAACAAAAGTGTTAAACGAAACAGTCTCGTTCAGAACAAGGTTTGCAGCATACACTCACTGACTCAGAGACGATAGACTTCCAATGCTTTGATTATGTCGAACTTAGTGTGACATAAAGACATAAAAAGACGCCAAATGTCAAGAATGAGAGTTAAATTTTCCTGAAGAAAAATGTCTTGATGTGATGGATCAAAGGCTTCATTTGTAACCTGTCTGGCATGTGCCACGGGTTCTCAACATTTCTGGAAAATGTCTTTAGACACAATTACGTCAGTTATCCAGAAAGTGCATTCAAAGCCATGATAATCTGAGGGCCTCCGCCCTACGGGGCTTGAAGAAATAGATTGGGTTGCACCTGCATGGTGCTTCCGCGCAGAGGTGAAACAGACCGCACACGAGTACTGTTTAACCGATTAGAAGGTCTAAGCCTGTCCAGGCAAGGTGGTTCGAGTCGGACAGTCGATGCATATAAACCATATTAATTGTCATTTCATCTCAATGTCGGATAAAAGTCCCACGAACAGGAAGCAACGTCTCCAAAACGACCTAAATAGTGTTGACGGGGTCGTAAAACATCAATTCAAACAAACCGTTTAACTTCAGTCGCTCGAACACCCATTAACCCATTGTAGGCTAGTCGACTCTTCCATTGCTAAAAATTGGACAAGTCCATTCGTCATATAAGGGCTGTCAGGCCTATATTTTTCATTTGTATTCTATTTTTACGAACAATTCTGTTAGCAAATAGTACAAGCCCTGAACAGACGCTGCGTTCTGCTGCATCTGATCTGTGCCTTCACTGTTTGCCAAGGTACCCCTTTAGGGGTTTCCCGCATACAAGAGTTTAAACTATGGAAATGTGTTCCATTTCGATAACACATCAGTGCGACAGTACATTCTTTTATTTCCCCAAAAAGGATAATTTTGGATGTAAAATTGTGATATTCATACTTATTTGTGCTCAAAACACATGTTGCAGGTGCTCATTGAGGTGGTTCTAACGATCGCTTGAGTTCCCAAAACAGAACAGAATAAGAAAAAATAATGTACAGTAAATTCCTATATTAAGACCACATTTGGAACTGTTCAAAAGTTGTCTTTAAGACCACTTTTGAACAGCTCCAAAGGTGGTCTCTGACCAGAGCACAATATATGTAGAAATATATGCGCTGCATGATGCTTCCACGCATAAGCTGAATCCGGTCCGCACACTAGTACTGGTAAACCGCTTAGAGGATCTAAGCCTGTCCAGGAACCGCGGTGCGAGGCGGACCGTCCATGCTAATAAACCCTATTGGTTTCATTGGGCGACAGGACTTGAGATGTCATTTCATCTCAAGGTCGGGTAAAAGTCCCACAAAATTGGAAGCAACGTCTCCAAAATGACCTTTACAGTGTTGACGGGGACGTTAAACCTCAAGTCAAACAAACAAAATTTCTTGTCAGAAATGTTAACCATCATGGACAATGGGTCGCGCACAAACCCAGGTCCGTATCTTCAAGGTCAAAGTCGTCCGTAGAGGACAAATGTTAAAAAGGGTCCGAAACTTAAACACGTTCAATATCTTTCTTATTTCTGGACAGATATTGACATTACTTGGCAGAAATGTAAACCGTCATGGGACGATATGTCGCGCGCAGACAGCAGGCCTTTACGTCCAAGGGCAAGGTCGTACTTAGTGGTCAAAGTTTAAAAAAAGGTCCGAAACTTAAACACACTCACTAACTTCCTTATTTCTGGATGGATTTTGAAATTACTTGGCAGAAATTTTACCCATTATGAGACGACGTGTCGCGCGCAAAAGTCCAGGTCCGTACCTCCAAACTCAAAATCGTACTTAGAGGTCAAGTGCAAAAAAAAAAAAAAAAAAAAAAAAGGTCCGAAACTTAAATAACTGTCTCATTGAAATTGCTTGGAAAACTGTTAACCAACATTAGGCGATGTGTCGTGTGCAAAAACCAAGGTCAAGGTCGTCAGTAGTACTTAGAGGTCAAATGCACAAAAAGGGTCCGAAACTTGAATCTATTTCTGGATTTTAATTAAATTACTTGACGAAAATGAGCACCATCATGAGATGATCTGTCTCATGGAAAACCCATGTCGTACCCCTAAGATCAAAGTCGTACTTAGAATGTCAAATAAAGGTTCTGAAACTTAAACATATTTTCAGGCCGGAGCATCTGTGTCCTGTGGTCGCATTTCTAGTCTCTACATAAAGTGGGGTTTAGAGGGGTATTTATTACACGGAGTTTTTCCCATAACTTCAGATAAACAAATAGATAGGAACAATTAAGGGGTACTCTTTCACTTTTTTATCTTGAAAATGTATATTGTTTGTTTGTGTGTTTTGAGTTTAATGGCCCATTCTCGAGTCGGGTCAGTTTACCTTACCACCCTTTTCTGGGCAGGCTTTTACCAGTAACGTGCACGTTCTTTCACGAGAAACTGGCAACTGCCCTTCAGCGGAAGGAAAATGGAATGGTCATAGAAAAGATTTCATGATCAATATTGAAGTTCATGAAAGAATGTTGCCGACCCATCAAGTATCGAATCCGCCTGATCACCAGTGAGACACGCATCCGACTGATCGATCGAGGCCGGCTTCTGCTGCAATTAAAAGACAACCCCACTTGCCAGTAATAAAAGACAAAACGACTTATTGCAGTTCAGTCTAATAAAGAGACATATCACTACTGATCTCATAAATAACAGACACAAAGTGCTTAAGAGGGACAATAAATGTGTCTGGTCTAATGTCAAGTTAATCTGTATCTTTGTAGCCGATTGACTTCATTAATGGCGCGCGTCGAGCGCAACGTTTTCTGAGCGCATGTACGAACAGACAAAAAAGGAATCGGCCTGCGTACTACATTTAATAAGAATGTAGCCTTCTGGGCCTGCATGGAGAGGCATTTGGTTCACCAAACATTCATAGAGCGCACAGAAAAGACTCGGATCGGCCTGCGCTCCTGCGCAGGCCGATTCGAGTCTTCGCTTGGCGCGCGTCCTTTTTAACCCCTGTATTCTTGGCGACGCCGAATGTTTCGTGTTTTTTAATTGGCAACTGTCTGGGCATTGTCTATCAAGAAGCACTGATAAAGATACACACGTGGTACACTTCCATATTGTCTACATGATACATTTCTGATCCATGCGAGGGGCATGCATAGGGTTCTACAGGGCGCGCTATTAATCCCATACTTCAACTCTTCGAAGTATTCTCCCTTGACGGAAACACAAATTTTTGGGTCGATCGATTTACGATCGACCCAAATTTACTTAATGGTCAAACGGAATTCATGCAGTTGTCCACGTGACCATCACTGATTTGGGAAAACCAATATTATGTTTTATTAATAGAACTTGAAACGTTGTGCTATTTTTATAGATGCAACAAGAGCTATCTAAAGAGTCTTGACAGGAATCGTGTGCTGGATAATACCCAGGTCAGACGCCGCGGAATGTGGCGTCATCAAAAAACGAAAATTTGAAAAAGAAAAAATATAATATTTTTCTTATTTC
Organism: Lucinisca nassula; assembly: GCA_963580285.1. NCBI lineage: Eukaryota > Metazoa > Mollusca > Bivalvia > Lucinida > Lucinidae > Lucinisca > Lucinisca nassula. The sequence goes on from OY757023.1 coordinate 18,451,626, forward strand.
TGCTCACAATATAGATTGTGAGTACTCGTCGAGGCGGTTCTAACGAGTACCAACAATCTTTATTTTAGGACGGGAGAGTTTTACTAGTGGGGTTACAAGGGGTCAAAATAATATTTTCGTGATGCACCGTTAATTTTTCCATAAGCCGGCAACGGTTGACTTGTGATCAGCATGTCGGGGTTTCAATACCAGCCGGGTCGGCTTCATTCTTTCGTTGAGATGGATGCTGAAATCTATTCTACGGTCATTCTCTCCCTTCCGCTGATTCAAGAAGGGCAGTCGCCAGTTTCTGACGAAGGAATGCGTCCTGTACTGATTAACCGCTACTGTATTTGCCTACCAAGGAAAATGTTGGGTTAGGTAAACTGACCGGCTCGTTATTACCTAAATAGTGTTGACTGGGCCGTTAAACTTATGGCAAACAAACATAACACACACGTTTTTCCTTAAACACAATTTATCATATGACGTCGCTGATAAGCAGTGGATAACGTCGTGTAATAAAAATCGTATGACCACATGTGTAATAACACTTTGGTGGGATTAAGTAACGTCATGACGACGTCCATGTCAACAATATTTTTTTCGTAGAAAAAATGTCAAATTAAAATGCGATAAAATCCAATATAAAGTAGTCATATGATAAAGAGAATCTTACACTCGTGGTCATTTCATATGATATTTATGAAACTCGCCGAAGGCTCGTTTCATAAATATCATATGAAATGACCACTCGTGTAAGATCCTCTATGTCTGACACGGGTCATTGGCACTCTCCCATTTGTCTCGAAGTTGCAGGACAACGGTCAAACAGTGTCCTGTCGAACGGTAGGATTCACATCTTGATCTTCCGCTGTAACTACAGTTCAGAATGAAAACATGCCTATTTAAATATATTATAAATTTCACCACCGAAAAAAAAAATCAGATGAAAGATTGCGATATTTTTTTCTTATTTCTGCTCAAAACAAATTGTGGGTATAGTGGGCCTCCGTGGCCTAGTGGTTAAGAGCGCTGACTCTTAATCATTAGGCTTTCACCGCTGTTATCCGAGCCTGGCTCGGGTCACATGTGAGACGCCAAGTTCTGCAACGGGAGAGCAGGTGGTTTTTCTCCGGGTACTCCGGTTTTCGCCCACCTCTGATTAACGATCGGCTCGATATGAGTAAAATAATCTTGAACGGGCCGTTAAACCAAAACCAAAAAAAAAAAAAAAAAAATATGTGGGTATAGCATGAGACTGACGACCTCTATTACAAACAGAATGCATATATTTATTTTCGCCGTTTTCCGAAGTGGTCAATAATATTAGTCAATACAGTGAGTGTTTGTGTTTTACGTACCACCAACAGCTAAGGTCATACGGTGACGGGACCTCGATTTAAAGACTCAACAGAAAGTCGGGAGAAGCACGGGATCAATCCTACGATCCCTGGTTTACAAGGCGAGTAGCGTATCCACTACACCACGGAGGCTTCTATAGTAGTCAATACACAGAGGCCGGTTAGTGGGTCAAAATTCACGAAATGTCGAAAATGCACGAGAAGCTTACGAAAACCGACCTGTTTGGCGATTAAATTGACTAATTTATTCTTTGCATAAAGGTCAGTCTAATGTCAAATTGCACCAACTATACATGTTAGAACCGCCTCATCAAGGCTAGAACCGCCTCATCGAGGTTGTCATAACGAGTACCCAAAATCTATATTTTTGAGCAGAAATAAGAAAAATAGTATATAAACCCTATAAACCCCAGTTTTACTATATAAAAGTGGGATTTAAGGGGGTTAACAATATATCGGTGTACAGTAAAATGCCGCTATTAAGACTACCTAAGATTAAGACTACGAGGACTGTTCAAATATGAATGCTACTAAGCACATAAAAATGATTCCGTGATAGATTTCGATGAAAATTTTATTTTGTCCCCTCAAAGTATTCCCCTTTAACAGATATACAAACTTTCAGTCTTCTGATCCAATCATTGAATGCATTTTTGGTAGTCTTTTCGAGGTACACTATGAAGGCACTGGAATATTGCAGAACCGAGGTGTTTGCGCTGTACAAATTTTCGACCAGAAAGGTATTTTTTTCAGCGGCGGGAACAAAAAAGTCACACTTGGCAAGGTCAGGGGAATACGAGGGGTGAGGGAGTTCAACAATCTTTTCCTGCTTCAGATAGCTTGCACAATGAACGCCTTGTGCGATGACGCATTGTCATGTAGCAATCTGACATTGTAAAACTTCGCATTTACAGATTTGCCTTTAGGCACAGCAACCTGAATATCAGGGCCCTGATTTGTAAAGAATATGGCATGGCTAAAAAAAAAGTGAACCCATGTCTGGTCACCTGTGACGACATTAGCGAAAGACCGTGCATTGTAATTTGGAAACTTTTTAAGCAACTTCTTGGCGCACTGAACGCGTGTCTTTTTCTGCCCATCTGTCAACAGATGGGGAATCCATCTTGCACAAATCTTTCTCATTTTCAAATTCCGTTTCAGAATTGTATGAGCTGCTCCTAATGAGATGCCAACCATACTAGCTATTTGCCTAGTGGTGTATCGTGCATCGGTGGCAACTATTTCTTTCACTCTAGCAACCATCTTGGCAGATGTTGCTCTTTTCGGCCGACGATCTTGTGGTGCATCTTCTGTTGAGCCTAGCCCACAGCTGAAGTTCTTACACCAACGAAAAACTGTCGGAAAAGACATTTCATTATGCCCATAAACCGTACATATTTCATCAAAAATGTCTTTGCACCGTATACCAAGAATACAACGATTCTTAATATAGGACCGTATTTCAACGGCGTACTCTGACCTTCTTCCAACCATGTTTTGTATTAGTATACAAGAGTAGAAAGTGTTTATCGAACGATATACATGGCTAAAGTGCACGGATTTTAACAGGTTTGGTATCAATGTATAGGTAAAATGTTTTTCTACGCTGTGATATTTATTTCCAGGTGATTTTTGCATTAGTGCATTGTTACAACGCATAATGTAGTAATGTAGTAATTTCTTCATTTTGAAATTTTTACTACATTATGCGTTGGCATAGTCGACGCGAAATGAAATAAAATGTCGTTTTTACTTCATTATGCGTCGATACTAAGAGGTTTGAGCAAAATGAAAGAATTATTTCATTTTGCGGCGATGGGTGGCATACTTAATTTTACTTCATTATGCGTCAACAGTTTGTTTGTTTGATTTGAGGTTTAACGTTCCCGTCAAGACTATTTAGGTCATTTTGGAGACATTGCTTCAAATTTTATGGGACTTTTACCCGATATTGAGATGAAATGACATCTCAATCGCTGCCGTCCAATTAAAAGCAATAGGGTTTATATGCATGGATGGGCCGACTCGCAGCAGTTTTCCTGGACAGGCTTAGACCTTCTAAGCAGATTACGAGGACTCATGTACGGGCGGTATCAGCTCTGCGTGGAAGCATCGTGCAGCCCATCTATTTATACCCCCGGCATACGAAGTATGCAAGGGGGTATATAGTTTTTGTCCATTCTGTCTGTCTGTCTGTCTGTCTGCCTGTCTGTCTTTTGTTTGATTTGTTTGATTTGAGGTTTAACGTCCCCGTCAACACTATTTAGGTCATTTTGGAGACGTTGCAAGGCGTACGATTTTAATTCTACTGGCTTAATCAGGGTGTCCAAAAAGTAAGTTAACAGTTTTGACGAGATTTTAATACATCATAACGTTGTGAAAGCGGTATAAAATTTCTCACAGACATAGCATATATCCTTAAGTTTTTTCTTATAAAATTTCATACAAATCCATTAAAGCATAAAAAAATAACAAACAATAAACAAAAAATACCAAATTTGTCCAGTGACGTCAATTTAGTAATTTATGACGTTTTCCAGATGCCGCCCCTTTCGACGTTTTCCTTCCCGTACTCGCTGCTTGAAATTTTCAATTACTCTAGCACAAGTGCCAACACTTATCTTCTTGACTTCCCTGCGTATTTGTTTTAATAACATAGCAGTATCTGTGGATCTGGGCTTGTAAACAACCGATTTAAGATAACCCCAAAGAAAGAAATCACAGGGGTTCAGGTCTGGACTGTGCGCAGGCCAAGTTACGCCGCATTGTTTCACTTCGGGATATCGTCTGGAAATTACCCGCTCATCAAATGTGTCATGTAACATATCTAACACTTTGTTAGCCGTATGTGGTGTTGCTCCATCTTGCATAAACCATTCACTGTTAATGTCAGTTGATCGTTTCCGCAATTCCGGTAAAAACTTGTTGTTTAATAGCGACATGTAGCGGTCTGAATTAACAGTATCGCTAAACACATACGGTCCAATGATTCCCCTGGATGACATAGCACACCAAACTGTAATTTTATCGCTATGGAGTGGCCTTTCTGCTATTTGGTGGGGCTGTTCATTTGCCCAAAATCTCATGTTCTGTTTGCAAACATGTCCTGATAAAAGGAAATGTGACTCATCGCTAAACCACACATCATTAAAAGCATCGGCGTAAGTGTCAATAACGTCTGATGCCCAGTTACAAAATGATAGCTTTTCCACTTGATCCGATATATTTAAGCTCTGCATAATTTGTATTTTATATGGATAAAGTTCTAAATCTTTTCTTATTATGTTATGAACGGATGATTTGGGGATACCTGTCTCCGAGGATGTACGCCGAATTGAGTTTTCAGGACTGTCTTGCATAAGTTCTTGAAGCGTGCTCACATTTTCATCACTTCTACTGGTCTTCGGCCGTCCCGACTTTTGCGCGTCTTTCAACGATCCCGTTTCTTCAAATTTTCTGATAGTCTTGTAGATATTTAGTCGACTTACAGTATCACCATTAAATGAATATTTAAATTTTCTTTGAACATCTGTAGCGCTTTTAGTTTCGTAAAAGTTCTTTACAATGAAAATACGCTGGGCTAACGTCAAACGCGCCATCTTGGAAAAAACAAGATTTTAAATGACGTCATTTCGCGACAACGTCAATTATTTTGGCGCGTTTTAATTATGTCGTATAAAAACTTTAGGATATGTGCGTTAATTTGGAATATTGTTCATCAAAATAGCTTTAAAATTAAAAAAGTTATGACGGGTTAAAACTGTTAACTTACTTTTTGGACACCCTGTACAATGAAATTCCACTATTAAGACCACCTAAAATTAATACAAATTTTGTTTTTAAAGCATATTTGGAAGGTTAAAGCTACATTTTCTTTGTGATTTTGACCTTCAGTGTGCTTTTGTGGAAGACCGTCTTTTTGACTGTTCAACTGTGGTCTTAAAGACCACTTTTGAACCGTCTCAAATGTGGTCTAAATTGTAGGAATTTAACTGTATTGCTTCCTAAGTCTTTTCGAAGACAGCTATGTTCTACCATCATTACTTCATTATGCGTCGATATGGTGCATATCAACGCGAAATGAAATAATTTTTTTACTTCATTTCGCGTCGACTATGCCAAGGCATAATGTAGTAAAAAAAATCAAAATGAAGAAATTACTACATTACTACATTATGCGTTGTATCAGTGCATGAGAAAACTTCTATTTGCATTCATATTTGAACAGTCCTCGTAAATCTGCTTGTAAAAGCTTATTTAGAAGGTTTCAGTTATTCTTTCTTTGTGTTTTCTACACCAAGTGTCTCCTAATAAGGGATCACATTTGGGACTATTCAAAAGTGGTCTTAAAGACCACTTTTGAACAGTCCCAAAGGTGGTATTAATACAGTAGAACTTCGATGGCTCGAACACCGATGGCTCGTTTGCCATGGATGAGTCGAACCCATTCTTGAGCCCCTAGAGAGATCCTCTACATAAGAAATAGTGGAGGATAATTAAGGAGATTTTATTCTTTTATCTTGCAAATGCATGCTGTGTGTACTCATTTGAATCGCCTTAATGAGGCGATTCTAATGAGTACACACAGCATACATATTCATTTTAGAACACCGAAAAGATGTCTAAAAGTATCTCTTTATGCCTCCCGACAGTAACCTCAGTGGCTCGAACTACCCCTGTCTGTAACCGATTTTCGAGGTCCCAAAGGTGTTCGAGCCATTGAAGTTCGACTGTATGGGACTTTTGCTGTTTATGAATACGCATTAGTTGTGGGTTTTGAGTGAGTTTTTGAGTTTTACGTCCCACCAACAGCTAAGGTCATACGGAGACGGGACCTCAGTTTTAAGACACATCCGAAAGTCTGGAGAATCCCAGACTGGCTTACGAGGGTTTTATATGCCGAACAGCATGATGTATAGTTTACGGGTATTTTCCGACCTTCTACAAAATAAAGGTACATATATGAGGCGATTCTAATGAGTATACTGCCACCGCCCCTCACCCCCCCCCCCCCCCCCCCCCCCCCGCCAATCGGAGATTGAAGTAATAGATGGACTCAATGATGCTTCCATGCAGAGCTGAAACCGACCCGCACACGAGTAATGGTAAACCGCTTAGAGGATCTACGTCTGACCAGGCAAAGGCAAAGCGATGCTTATAAACCCTATTGGTTTCATTGTGCGGCAGGCTTGTGACGTCATTTCATCTCAAAGTCCCACAAAATTGGAAGCAATTTCTCCAAAATGACCGTTACCGTGTTGATGGGGGCGTTAAACCTCAAGTCAATCAAACAAAATCTAATGAGTATACACAATATAATTATCAGGATAACATAAGATAAACCTCCCTAAATTAAGATTTCCAACGAAGATAATTAAAAGTACTCCTGCCGGGTTATTTTGTTTTGCACGAATTAACGCTTTTAGATTTTGGTTGGTTGGTTGATTTGAGGTTTAACGTCCCTGTCAACACTGTAAAGGTCATTTTGGAGACGTTGCTTCAAATTTTGTGGGACTTTTACCCGACATTGAGATGAAATGACATCTCAAGCCCTGTCGCCCAATGAAACCAATAGGGTTTATTAGCATGGACGGTCCGCCTCGCACCGCGGTTGCTGGACAGGCTTAGATCCTCTAAGCGGGTTACCAGTACTAGTGTACGGGCCAGATTTAGCTCTGCGTGGAAGCATCATGCAGCTAATATATTTCTTCAAGCCCCATATGGGCGGGGGCTTTAACGTTTTTAGAACCAAATGGAATCTTCCACCTTATACATGGCAGGATCCATTTCGAAATTTAGGGGTGACACGTTATCTTTAGAATTTATTTCGAAATGGCTGAACTATTTGCAAATAGTGTAGGCCCTGCACTGTTTGCCAGGGTACCCGTTGTTGGGTTTCTGGTACAAAATGGGTTAACACCCATACATGGCAGAAACTAGTGAGAAACACTTTGTAGGTATAAAGTACATTACAGTCGAACTTCAATGGCTCGAACACCTTTGGGACCTCGAAAATCTGTTCGAGACAGGGGTAGTTCGAGCCACTGAGGTTACTGTCAGGAAGCATAACGAGATACTTTTAGACATCTTTTCGTCGTTCCATTAGGAATATGTATGCTGTGTGTACTCATTAGAATCGCCTCATCGAGTCGATTCTAATGAGTACACACAGCATACATTTGCAAGATAAAAGACTAAAATCTCCTTAATTATCCCCCACTATTTCTTATGTAGAGGATTTCGCTAGGGCTCAGGAATGGGTTCGACACATCCATGGTAAACGAGCCATCGGTGTTCGAGCCATCGAAGTTCTACGGTACTTACAATATTATCAGTTAAAGGGGAGGCATGCTATCCTAATTCATTCGTGTATAGTGAGTGAGTGCCATGAGTCGTTACCCCGTGTTTAACGTCTTACCAACAGCTGCGGTCAAACGGATACGGGACCTCGGTTTAAAGACTCATCCGAAAGTCTGGAGAAGCCCGGAATCGATCCTGCGACCCCTGGCTTACAAGGCGAGTAGCATAACCACTACAACACGGAGGATTCCGTATATTTGTAGTTCGCAACTATGGGAAGAGGTCTTCAGCCATGATAAATAATTTTGCAATTTCACTGCTTGTTTAACGTCCTCGTCAACATCATTTAGGTCTTTTTGGAGACTTTGCTTTCAATTTTGTTGGGCTTTTACCAGACATTGAGATGAAATGACATCTCAAGCCCAATGAAACCAATAGGGTTTATATATATGGACGGTCCGACTCGCACATCTTTGCCTGGGCAGGCTTACATCACGTGAACAAGTCCGTGAAATGAAGACCCCCCTAAACCCCACTTTATATAGAGAAAACTGGGGTTTACGGGGGTATTTATTATTTTTCTTATTTCTGCTCCAAGACATAGGTTGTGGGTACTCGTTAGAACCGCCTCAATGAGGCGCTTCTAAAGAGCACCCACATCCTATGTTCTGATCATTTATAAGAAACATATGAAGGATTTTCATCAGAAAAGTAGCCGTTTTGAAGATGTGAAAAAATGCACTATGTCGTACGGACGAGTTATCGTAATGGACCTTTCAAGTGGTTTACCGGTTCTCAGTTTCAGCTCTGCGTGGAAGCATCATGCAGCCCGGTCTATTTCTCCGAGCCCCGATGGGCGGGGATCAACATTTTCACTGTAGGTGTGTGTGAATTCGGGTTTAACGTCGCTTTCAACAATTTTTCAGTCATATCACGGCGGTGTCTGGTTGCGACAGGGAGCTCAATGCTCACTTTTATAGTGCTGCCTCACTGAAGTATCATGTCCCAGACACATTACATGATACCACACCCAGTCACACTATCCTGACACTGGGCTCTACCCCGTAAATCTGAGTGCCAAGCGAGGAGCAGCTTGTACCATTCTTAACGACTTTGGTATGTCGCGGCCCGGGATCGAACCCGTGACCTCCCGATCCCGGAGCGGACACTCTACCAACTGAGCTATCGGGGCCGGTTTTTCACTGTAAGTAATTTTACATCGACAGACTGACAAGTGCGACTTGATTTTAACGCCAAAACACATACTTTCCTTGACCTATGTATACTACAATCAAAGGACCATGTAAATAATTTGTCTTAACCCATTTTGTACGGAATGGAATCTTCCACCTTATATACAACAAAGAGTCTATATCGAAATTAAGGGTGTATGTGGTTCAGTTATTGTTAAAAAGTTATTTGGAAAATGGTTGAAATTTCTGCCAAACGTGAAGGCTCTGATCAGACGCCGCGTTCTGCGGCGTCTGATCAGAACCTGCACTGTTTGCCAATGACTCCTGTATGAAATGGGCTGAATTACTATATAAAAAGAAAAAAAAAAAAAAAAACGCTTTGCGCACAGGATTGATTGATCAGGTCTGTTTCGGATGTGATATCGATCACCTGTGATCAATCTTAACAGTGTGAAAGATGTAGTCCGATTTTATTTTAAAAAGATCCATTTGATCACCGTCGCATGTGTACGTGTCTCGCGGCTTGTCTACCAGAGACACGGGTGAATGGTTTTTACGTGCATTTTTTTGTTGCGTTTTGAGGGGATTTTTTTTTTGTTTTGTTTTGGTTTTACGGCCCTTTCAAGATAATTTCACTCATATCGAGCCGATCGTTAATCAGAGGTGGGCGAAAACCGGAGTTCCCGGAGAAAAACCACCTGACCTTCCGTTGCAGAACTTGGCGTCTCACAGTTGACCCGAGCCGGGCTCGAACCCACAGCGGTGAGAGATCTAATGATTAAGAGTCAGCCTCTTATCATCTAGGCCACGGAGGCCCGTCGGGTTTGGAGTTTAATGGCTTAGCCAACACTATTTGTTCATATCACGCCGGTCAACTGACCTATCCCAACCCTTCTTGGGCAGTTTTGTGTTTAGCGTCCCAGTCAACACTGTATAAGTCATTTTAGAGACGTCGCTTCCAATTTTGTGGGACTTTTGCCCGACATTGAGATGAAATGACATCTCAAGCCCTTCCGCCCAATGAAACTAATTGGGTTTATGGCATGGGCGGTCCGACTCGCACCGCTTTGCCTGGGCAGGCTTAGCTCCTCTAAGCGGTTTACCAGTACCCTTGTGTGGTCGGTTTCAGCTTCTTGGCATTACGAAAACATGCCTATACATCATATATTGTCCATTTTACAGCCCAAAAAAAAACTAAATATTTAGATGAAAAATTGTGATATTTTTCTTATTTCTGCTCAAAATATAGATTGTGGGCACACGATAGAACCGCCTCGATCTAACGAGTACACACAATCTATACTTTTGAGCAGAAATAAGAAAAATAAGGTTTACCCCTGTAAACCCCAGTTTTACTGTATTAAAGTGGGGTTCAAGGGGAACAAAATTATATAGGCGTGTTTTTGTGATGGGCAGGATTATATATTTGCGGTTACATGTAACTAATACATTGCGCATCTTTGACCAGAAACTGACAGCTGTCCTTCTTGAATAGAATGAACGTATGAAAGTTTGATATGCATCTGAAGTATTATTTATCATATGACGTGGCGTCTGAGAGTACGATAACGTCATGTAATGAATTCGATAATCCACTAGTGGATTAAATATGCAAATTAGTTAGTTTGTTTTGTATGTTTGATTTGAGGTTGAACGTCCCCGTCAACACTGTAAAGGTCATTTTGGAGACGTTGCTTCCAATTTTGTGGGACTTTTACCCGACATTGAGATGAAATGACATCTCAAGCCCTGTCGCCAAATGAAACCAATAGGGTTTATCAGCTTGGACGGTCCACTTCGCACCGCGGTTCCTGGACAGGCTTAGATCCTCTAAGCGGTTTACCAGTACTAGTGTGCGGTCCGAATTCAGCTCTGCGTGGAAGCAGCATGCAGCCCATATATTTCTTCAAGCCCCTATGGGCGGGGGCCGTAAAATTAGATAGGTACGCCGCGTAACGTTACATGTGCGACAACCTTAACGACGTCGCGTTTACTAATGGCGGAATATTGACATTTTTTTTTGTTAAACAATCGTGATTAAAATGCGTTTTAAATGTCATATGATTAATAGAATCTTGCATTCGTGCTCATGTATTATTGAATTTACTAAACTCGTTGAAGAAAAGGGATAAAATGCTCAGCAAAGCCTCGCATTTTATTCCAATTCCTCAACTCGTTAAATAAATTCAATACTACATGACCACTCATGAAAGATCCTCTATATACAATGTATATAAAGTAAAATTCCGCTATTAAGACCACCTAAAATTTAGACACAATCTGCTTTTAAAGGTGCATTATTGAGCTATCATTACCAGGAATTCTCGTACTACAGGAACTGTCACTCAGATTACCGATATCCCTATTTGATTGACATCAGTTAATTCCCTTAGACCGTAGTCGAGATAGCGTCGTTTACCTGTGTTGATAGTGTGTAATAAGAGTGTTTCACACCTCCCGGTTTGAGTTACAATACACAACCAATCTGTGTGCCCTGTTAAATTTAGTATGGATATGTTTGCCACCGAAAATTTCAAGATGAAAAATTCTGATATTATATGCGAAAAGGCATGTTTTGCTAACGGATGACCAGGTGTTTTGTCCTCGATATAAATTAAATATTCATGGCCGTACCGTTAATCCAAAATTATAGGGAAATAAAAAAAAGATCACGTTTATACATGTATAAATATATTATTTCTTTTTTATATATTTCATGGGTATATTCATGTAATTTTGTTCCCTTTTATATTGTGGCCCTTGGTAAACAATAAAAGAAACGTAATGATGACAATATATAAAAGAATTCATTTAATTAATGAAATTCAGCGTATAGTAATGACATGCCATTTATAAAGCTCTGAACTGTTACGCCGTAAAACAATTATGTATCCGAAAATAGGCCCTAGTAGACACGGTAGCCGAGCTCGGTCGCGTCTGATCTGGGCCTGCACATTCTGCTATAACCCGTTTTGTGGGATTCGGTACAAAACGAGTTAATACACAACACTCATAAACTTTGATAAACATATCTCGGACGCCCTAGGCGAGCAACTCACGTTATTTCAATATACACCGATATATCCTCAGTCATTTCAGAATATTTACATTTCCAGTGTAAAGTCTAATGTAAACCTATAGAAAACAATTGCGTTCATACGTCAATGAACGCATCGAATCACATGATTTTCAGTGACGTTAAATGACGTCATTCTAAACCACTGTTCTCTACGGGCGTTGATGACGTCAACGCTGCTCCGCTCTTTGTAGAAAAACAGCGTGTAAATGTTTTTCAGCTTTAAAAGTTTGTCCTATAAGCATTTTTTTCGCCCAGTGATGAGGGGCAAATAATGTAAATATAAAAAATAAACTTAATTTTTCTGCTTTTCATGGAAGTATGAACGACAGTGGGTCGCTAGCAAAGTTTACATGAACCCCTTCGGGGTTCATTTACTTTGCACGCGACCCACTGCGTTCATACTTCAATGAACTGCAGAAAAATAAATTTCATTTCTTAAATAAAGAAAGTAGGTTTGTGTCGTAATTTTCTTACTTTAAGATTTAAACAATCAGCCAATCAGACTACAATGTATACTGTTTTCGTTCAAATTCACAAACTGGTAGACAAACGGTATATATCCTGATCAGATGGCTTCTTTAGAACTAATCTGATCTGGATCTACACTGTTTGTAATGTTAGGGGTTGTCGTGAACAGCAGTATAAGGGTTAATGCAATGTAAAAACGCAATTGGTTTATGGTTTGTTTGTCATTATAAACCTCACTTTTTTCTATGTAATTAAGATAATCAAACAATCCATAAAACTAACGTGGTCTTGCGCGGTATATCACGCCCCCACCCCACCACACACACACCTTTTGACATAAACGATCAATTTCATAGCATAGCCTTCGGTTGACCCATTGTGTATTTTTCATTTAAAATGACAACATTGTATATTGTAATTTAAGGGAGTAGGTGTGGGAAAGAAACACAGCTTCTGAAATGATTGCACAAATGAGATATTTTGCCAAATTTAATATTTTATTTCGGCTGAGCCCAGAGAAGATTAGAATTAATTAATGAGACAAAGAAAAGAACCACTATGTTTGGACTTCATAAGAGAAAAAAAATGACACGATCCAGACGAAAGATTCTTACTTCTTATTATGTATGACTTTTAGCCACGACCATAAATGCAGGGTGCTCATTTTTCTTATTTCTTCTCTAAAATATAGATTGTGGGTACTCGTTAGAACCGCCTCGCAGAGGCAGTTCTATCGCGTACCCACAAAGTATATGTATAAGAAAAAACATCATATACTTTTTTACAACTGCTGGTTTTGACGGTGAAATTTACAGTGTATTTGAATAGGCGTGTTTTCGTAATAATGGAAATATGCATCGTATTATATAAATTATAACATATCGAGAACATTAAAGTTTTCTAAACACATGAATTAAAACACTGCATCTACAGGACTGGTGTAAAATCTAACAAACATTACCTAAACATGCCTATTCAAATATAGATTGAAAATTTTACCGTCAAAAACTGAAAATTATTTGATCCTCACAAACAATAATTGTCTTAATTCTGCTAAAAACATAGGTTGTGGTTACTCGTTAGAACCGACTCAGTGGGGCGATTTTAACAAGTACCCACAATCTTTATTTTGAGCAGAAATGAGATAAAAATAATAATAAAAGAAAAACTTTTGAGCTCAAAATCATACGTTTGACTGTTCTATCGAGTTACCATCGTCATTCTAACGAGTATAGACACATCCAAACCCTACGTCATCACTCATTAATACTATTTGCCGGGACTTACCGGTGGTGGGCAAAAAACGTCTTTGTCGCCATTGTAAATACGATGTTATTTTATGTTAACTTTTATTTCGTTTGGAATCGAAACCACAAAATTAACCTTTAAACTCTTAAAACAGACATGTCTTTCTAGTAATTATTGTTTTCTAGAATATTTGAGGATGTTTTTTATGATAATTACCTGTTAAACTTAGGCAGGTAACGAGGCGGGGTGGTCTTAATTATTTGTAATAAAAATGCGCAAAACGAATGACTAAAATGCGGAAGATGCAGGAATTAAGTCTAGAATATATTTATCTACTCATTTAAAGTGTAATTTGATCGATTTTCTGTTACAGTCAACTAAAATATGCCTGTAATATTAAACTTATTTACAATGTGTTTATATGGAACCAGCGGCTTTTTGCCAACCACGAAAGATCGTTATCCGAAGGAAAAGTAGTTTTGCGCATGTGCAGTGACAAGTAAACAAGGTCACGTGTCAAGACATTGGATCCGTCTATACCTACAATCTATAATTAAGAGCAGAAATAAGAAAGAACTTTTTCTTAAATTGTTGTAAGTTGGCCGTGAAATTTACAATGATTTTGCTTAGGCGCGTTTTCGTAATGGTGGAAATATGCATCGTATCATTCAAGTTTTCTAATTAAGCAGTTAGTAGTTTTCCTAGGCGAAAATATAATTAAAGCAAATCTTAAAACAAGCTTCAAAAGGTTGCAAATTAAAAACATAATTTTACATTATCAAAAATAAATTAATTAAGTTATGAGTGCAAAGTTTTTAATTATGGATGTATATTTGTTTTCTTAAAGCAAAATATTCTTTCTAATTCTATCAATAATATTAGACAATATTATTCATATTGATACCGATTTTCAATTCTTATAACTTCTTTTGCGATTCATTCTATCTATCTATCTATCTTCTTATACTGAGTCGGTCATATTTGACCATTACCTCAGTTGGGTGCGTAGCTAAATTTAGAATTTAGCTTAAAAAAAAAAAAAGAGAAGTCACTGGATGAGTCCTTAAAACTAATATTCTATAAACTCTATAATATACTGTGTATACAAGCCCTGCGTCTGTGTAATCTTTACACACTTTTGATCCGAAACTTCAAATATAGCTATTTTCTACAACCTGTGGCCCACTTTTAATAAACTGTTTTTCTAAATTTTTTACCACATGAATATAGATATTAAATAGATCTTTCTAGTGTGAGAAATTTTAAAAAATATGACTTTTGAGCCTTTGAATCAAGGCTATTTTTCATTTTTGTTGTAAAATACAAAGACTTAATAGGGAAATACCCCAGTGGCATTCATTAGAATCTGGGCCACTTTAAAATTTATTCTATTTCAACAAATTTGGTACCAAAATGAAGCAGATACATTTTTCTATCAAATGCGAGGTTATAATAATATCTTGTAGAAATGAAAATAAAAGATTTTATTACATACCTTCTATAGGAAAATTACATTAGAATCTTTCAATACATGCTCATTTTTCGCTATTTTGATGGCACAGTCACGTGACGGGGCCAAAAATCCATATAATATGGATTTTTGGCACTGCCTTTCCATATTGGCACTGCTCCACTCTGTTACTATAGCAATAGAACGTTAATGCCGTACTCCATAAGCTTCAAAATGGCCGCAGAAAAATCACTTGAAGCAATGTCAACCCGATTTCTGGACCTAGACAGAGCGATAGAAGATAGGGATAACAATAGATTTTGAGAAAAGTCTGATATTTCGTGGCAAGCATGAAAAATGAAAAACAAAATACTTTTTAAAAGAAGTTCACTCACGATTGGGAAGCATTGTGCAGGACGTTGCTTTCAAGCACAGCAGGGATGTCCCAACATTTGAAACAATAAGGTCTTGCCAACAACCTTAAACGAACAGATCCCTTCACTTATGAGGAGCTGGAAATTGTGCGGAAGAAATCTGTGGGAGGGAAACATGTCCCCAAAAATTGTCGTCTTGAATTTTAACCTAAACAACCACCGCGACCGACTGCTACACACGGAATCGATTATGCAGTAGCTTGATGAATGACACTAAGATCCTTTAAAATTAAAATGGTCTTCAAATAAGCACAAAACATTCTGTAAAATACATTAAAAGCATTCTTTGAACTGCAGAAATTCTGTATTTAAAATGGCGATTTGTTTTTGTTTTTAAACTGACAGTTGCGACGTCACTTGTGACGTAATTTGCTGCGCACTACTGTGTTACTGTATTACCGTGAGCATGGTTAGTGTAGGCCTACTAATCAGTTATATAATTTAAAAGGAATTTCTTTCTTTTTTTCGGCGGATACCGAAAATATAGCCTCAACCCATTCGATGAAACGTTCCCGGCATCAACCTTTAAAAAGTAAATGTTCTCTTTGCCTTCATTTCCTCACGTTGCAATATAACTAAGCTATATAAATGATGTAATAAAGAGGTTATGATATGGTAAAGGTGTGCCTCTAAGTCATATTGGCACCGGAAGTCATATTGGCCCCCGGGCTAAAGCCCTCGGGCCAATATGACATACCGGTGCCAATATGACTTAGAGGCACACCTTTACCATATAATAACCTCTATTTATTACATACCTTCTATAGGAAAATTACATTAGAATCTTTCAATACAGGCTCATTTTTTCGCTATTTTGATGGCACAGTCACGTGACGGGGCCAACAATCCATATAATATAGATTTTTGGCACTGCCTTTCCATATTGGCACTGCTCCACTCTGTTACTATAGCAATAGAACGTTAATGCTGTACCCCATAAGCTCCAAAATGGCCGCAGAAAAATCATTTGAAGCAATGTCAACCCGACTGCTGGACCTAGACAGAGCGATAGAAGACAGTGATAACAATAGATTTTGAGAAAAGTCTGATTTTTCGTGGCAAGCATGAAAATTGAAAAACAAAATGCTTTTTAAAAGAAGTTCACTCACGATTGGGAAGCATTGTGAAGGACGTTGCTTTCAAGCACAGCAGGGATGTCCCAACATTTGAAACAATAAGGTCTTGCCAACAACCTTAAACGAACAGATCCCTTCACTTATGAGGAGCTGGAAATTGTGCGGAAGAAATCTGTGGGAGGAAAAATGTCCCTAAAAATTGTCTTGTATTTTAACGTAAACAACCATCGCGACCGACTGCTACACACGGAATCGATTAAGCATTAGCTTGGCGAATGACACTAAGAGCCTTTAAAATTAAAATGGTCTTCAAATAAGCACAAAACATTCTGTAAAATACCTTAAAAAGCATTCTTTGAACAGCAGAAATTCTGTATTTAAAATGGCGATTTGTTTTTGTTTTAATACTTACAGTTGCGACGTCACTTGTGACGTAATTTGCTGCGCACTACTGTGTTACTATATTACCCTGAGCATGGTTAGTGTAGGCCTACTAATCAGTTACATAATTGAAAAGGAATTTCTTTTTTCTTCGGCGGATACCGAAAATATATCCTCAATACACTCGATGAAACGTTCCCGGCATCAACCTTTAAAAAGTAAATATTCTCTTTGCCTTCATTTCTTCACTTTGCAATATAACTATGCCATATAAATGATGTAATAAAGAGGTTATGATATGGTGAAGGTGTGCCTCTAAGTCATATTGGCACCGGTATGTCATATTGGCCCGAGGGCTTTAAGGTGTGCCTCTAAGTCATATTGGCATCGGAAGTCATATTGGCCCTCGGGCTAAAGCCCTCGGGCCAATATGACATACCGGTGCCAATATGACTTAGAGGCACACCTTTACCATATAATAACCTCTATTTATTAGTTAAATGACGGGCTCCTATATAACTCTATACATTTTCCAAGTATTACCTGTATGAAAACTAGCGACTGGCTGTGACGTCACAGAAGTGACAGATAAGTGTGGATTAGTACCTGTAGTAAGAGTATTCCTGCTTATGCTGGAAAAATGCTTCCAAAAATAAAATGCATATAGCCGGTATTTTTCTTTAAAACAATACAAATGAATGCATTTTATGCATAAATGCGAACAATTATGATGACAGGTAAACGAGTTTGAGAGGGATTCCCTAACTAGGTTTCGAACACTAGTTAGATCTATTTTTAGTTCGTGACAAATATAGAATCCCCATATATGACGTTATGCGACGTTCATTTTTGGCCTTGTTTTCATAGGTCATGCCTGAATCGGAAAAAAATATGTCGCTGAATACCATGCCATAAGTAACGACACTCAGAGACGATACTGTCGCTATGTATGTGTAAAGTGACAGATTTATTTTTAGAACAGAAATTCCGAACACATGTTCAGAGCGAAGGGTAAACACGAATGAAAACGACCATTTTCACAAAGTTCTGAAGCTGTATTTGGCTCAAAAAGTGTACACATGACAAAGGAGTATGCATTGGAGATAAAAACAAGAAAACAATTTTGAGACCCGGTAGCTCAATAATGCACCTTTAAAAGGCTTATTGAGAAGATTTCAGTTATTCATTCTTTGTGTTTTCTACACCCAGTGTCTCCTAATAAGAGACAAAATTTGGGACTGTTCAAAAGTGGTCTTAGGTGACCACTTTTGACCAGTCCCAAACGTGGTCTTAAAATGAGAATTTTACAGTATTAGTAGGATCGACTGGAGGAAATGCTTTAGCTTCGGGAGCAGGGCCAATAAAGCTCTGATAAGAATGCGCGCATGCGCGGTGTGATCTGAGCCTTTGATGACCACGCCTGTCACACAACTGCACAAAACACGCCTATACAAATACATTGTAAATTTTATCGCCAAAAAGTGAAAATTGTAAGCTGAAAAATTGTGATATTTTTCTTATTTCTGCTTAAAATTTAGATTATGGGTACACGTTAGAACCGCCTCATCGAGGCGGTTCTAACGAGTACCCACAATCTATATTTTACAGCAGAAATAAGAAAAATAAGGCGGTTCTAACGAGTACCCACAATCTATATTTTAGAGCAGAAATAAGAAAAATAAGGCTTACGCCAGTAAACCACAGTTTTACTATATAAAAGCGGGGTTCAAGGGGTCAGAATTATATAGGTGTGTTTTCGTGATGATTTGATGTACAATCGAAAAAATGTATCTAACGCCATGTGTACGAATTTAAGCAAAGGCTCAGATTATTTGTCTTCCGTGCACTTAGCATATACCAACTGTTTGTTGATGCAATTAACGGCCCATTCAACACAACTAAGGTCATTTAGAGCCGGCCATTTATACCCACAAACATTATGGAGATGAAAACCAAGACGTTTTACAGTCAACCCTCTTTATACCGACATTCGTTATAATGGAAAACTCGTTATAACGACAAATTCTGTTCAGTGTTCAATGTTTCAGTTTTGCGTCTCACCAACAGCTCAGGTCATACGGAGACGGGACCTCGGTTTTAAGACTCATCCGGAAGTCTGGAGAAGCCCACGACAATTTTAATGGAATGAATTCTAAGCTCAAAGCTTAGCCTCGATCCCGAGCGATGCGGGCTTCCCTATGGCTGGAAATGCCCAAATCGAATCTATATGATGAAAGAATTCTTGTAATTTTATACTCCAAGAAAAACATGCTGAGGCGATTCTAACCGAATGTCTATAACATTTGTTTCTTGGAGTAATGATGTGGACAAGACTGTTTATAACCTCTCATACTCCTTTCCGGCAAATGACAAAGATATGCAACGATGATTTTTTGCTATTGTTTACGTGACCATCACTCATAACATTTGCGTACAAACTCCAGGTGACAAGTATTTTTAGCCTTACTATTCTTATCTATTTATTTATTGGAAATTAGGAAACAGTTAAGACACCGATCAGGGTATTCACTGTTTGTTTAAGATACGGAAAACGATGTATGATTATGAGCCAGTTCGACCATCAACCAGACTATGGTAGCGAAAGTCAAACTGCGCATGTTCTTTCATCGGTGTGATCGAACGACCTCTGGTATATCTTTAGTAAACAAACATGGCAGCTCCCATGTCACGATTGGAATTTTTGGACGACGAGGAAAAATCACCATTTTGAGTGCTGCAGAAATAGCAGTGCCGATTCTGTCTTTCATATTGTGCGTATTTTACATCTTGTTACAAACTTTTAATAATCATGCTTTAACAACACTTAAAATGTGTATTTTCCTTTGGGCCAACAGATTTTTTACTTTTCGCCGCCATTTTGGACCACCTTGACGTCACGACCTTCCCACCATTCAACCAGACTGAGTTCGATCACACTTTGGTTAACCAATGGTTAATCACCGTTGTTAATCGAACTGCATCGATAAATAACTTCACTTGTAATATTTGCACACGGTCTTTGCTAATTGCATGGACAATCACTGGGTCATTTTTTGGGCATTCAGTAAACATACGGTATAGTTCGAACAAATTGAACTCTATTAACATATACTACCCAAAATTTGATAGGGATCACTTTTTATGTACCAAATTTTGCACAGAAAATTTATAAGTTCTTGACAGAATTTGTACTCGGTATATTGATAAATATCTTAAGCAGAAACTCGTGTGCAGTTCAGTACTCATAAAAGTGTACACTTCTCACAATTCGCAAATGAATTCATGCACCCCCAAAATCTTGCGTAGCACTGCTTTCCAACAGACCAATCAAACTTGTCAGTGTTCCTTTACCAAGCGTAAAAAGGACTTCATTTGATTTGTGAAAGACTAAAATGCATAGGGGGACAATAAAGAAACCGTCTGAGCCCCGAAGAAATGAATCGTTGCGTCGGAATGTTGGAATCTCGCGTCTCTCAACGTCGTGTTGCTGGGATTCTGAATGTGTCTCAGAGCGTGGTTTCACGAATGTGGAGTCGGCATCTTACCCACGGAAATCCTTCACACAGCCGCGGCGGGGTCGAAAAAGGGCTACAACTCAACGTCAGGGCCGTTTCTTGTTGATTCAGTCTCGACGTCAACGGTTCCTGAACGCTACGCGTTTGCATAACGAGCTTATGAACGAAACTGGAGTACGAATTTCTACACAAACTGTCAGAAACGGACTCCACGAGTTCGGACTTAATGCCATGAGGCCTGCTGTACGTGTCCCGTTGACGAGACAGCACGTGCTACACCGGCTAGACTTTGTCAGAACTCACGTCAGGTGGACGGTTCGTGACTTGACGCCAGTAGTTTACTGAGGGGTCCAGATTCTGTCTAGACTTCACTTATAAACGTCAATTAGTGTGGCGAATGTCTAAACAGCGATTCGATGACTTGAATGTGGCAGAGCATGATCGCTATGGAAAGGGGTCAGTCATGGTTTGGGCTGGGATAAGCGTGAACGGTAAACCTGACTTGTACGTCGTTGAAAACGGAACGTTAATGGCAGTGAGGTACTGTAATGAGATTCTTGATGAGTTTGTGAGACCATATGCAGATGCTATCGGCCTGGACTTTATTCTGATGAATGATAATGCCCGTCCCAACCCTGCCAACGTCACTGATTCCTACCTGGAACGTGAGACAATCGTTTGTATGGACTGGCCTGCTCGGTCACCGCACTTAAATCCGATTGAGCATACGCGGGACATGCTACAGAGTGCTGTTTTAGCCCGACCTGTGCATCCGAGGACTTTACAGGAGCTCAAATATGCATTGGTTGCTGAATGAAAGCTGATTTCACAAAACCGGATACAGACTCGGATTACGAGCATGCGCAAGCGATGTCGTACTGTAATTGATGTCCTTGTACCCCATACACGTTATTAAGCACGTTTGTCTAAACAAATTTGGAAATTTGTGAAAAATCAGTTGTCCAAATCCCTTCGTGTTACGGCAAATTTTGGGGGTGCCAAGACGTTTGCTGTTGTCACGCTTGAATGCAGTACCAGTTGACAAAATTAATCACTAGGTTTTGTGAAGGATACGTTTTCTATCATTATCTATCAAATTTGGATTCAGCTGATTAATTCATCCAAAAATTATTTTGCATTAAAAAAGTGATCCCTATCAAACTTTGAGTAGTATAATTTCACACCCGACTGAATGCATGTATTTATCTTCGCCGTCTCCCGAAAATGTCGATGTTATTCAATACATAGTGGTCGGTGAATGGGTCGCAATTCACGAGATGCCGAAAATTCACGAGAAGCTTACGAAAAGCCGACGTATTAGGCGATAACGTTAATTAACTTATTCCATGCATAAAGGTCAGTCTCATGTCAAATTGTTCGAACTATAAAGTTTGGTCGACAGATAAAGAACCGCCTTTAAAAAGAACGGCCGATATTTGGAATATGTGAGCAGTTTCGCATATAAAATGAAAGTATTAGCAGCTGTCCCTGAGAGTGGACCGAAACGGGGACTTAGGCTACAGTCGAACTTCAATGGCCCGAACACATTTGGGACCTCGAAAATCTATTTGAGCACTGAGAATTACTGACAGGAGGCAGAGCGATATACTTTTGGACATCTTTTCGGTGTTCTATATAGAAAATGCATGCTGTATGCACTCATTAGAATCGCCTCATCGAGGCGATTGTAATGAGTACACACAGCATACATTTGCAAGATGAAAGAAGAAAATATCTTAATTTATCCCCCACTATTTCATATATAGAGGATTTCCCCAGGAGTTCAAGAACGGTTCGACTCAAACATGGTAAACGAGGCATTGCTGTTCGAGCCATCGAAGTTGTACTGTATTTCGTTTAACCTTTCAATTCCTGTTCTTAAAATAAATAGTTTAGACCCTGATCAGACGCCGCTTACCCAGCACATTGGGCCAAGCCAGGTTTTACAACTTAGGCCTACAGGTCTTTTTAAATTACACTCTGTTGTTACAGCGACAAGAATAGGTTGCATGGGCTGGAGTGTTCGATTCTGACCCGAGGAATCACCCTAAGCGTCATCCCAGAGCGTCATCTGCTACACCTATCCTTAAACTGTTCAGTGATATACCTACAATCTCATATTCACTCTGCAAGTGCTAGAACCATTTTGCAAATCTAAATAGCAACCAGAAAAATACTGATAACATATTTGCATGAAAAATAAAGATAAAACATTGGATCCTTCGAGACCTCCGTTATGTACCCGACTGACGTCCGAATACAACCGTGCGCAGGACAGTGTAACGGACGAACCTAGGTGAGAAGTTATTATAATGGAAAAAAACTATATTTATTATTATTATTATTATTATTATTATTATTATTATTATTATTATTATTATTATTATTATTATTATTTTTGGATGACTCTTTATATTAAATTAGATTATTTAATATATTTTCATGATGCTCGAATATTTGTTATCCGTCAGGAGCGAGCGATAATAGGCCTATCCTACGCTCAATCCTTGTCTCACTCATTATATAAACTGTTTTATGTTTTCGAATACTTAGCTATACTGTGTAAATAAGTGTTTGATGAAAAAAAATTCAGATCTATGTTGTGCGGACAAGATATTATCTTGTGCGGATAAGATTATATCTTGTTCGCACAACTTAATATCTTGTGCGCACAAGATAATATGTTGTGTGAACAAGATATTATGTTGTCCGCACAAGGTAATATCTTGTACGAACAAGATAATATCTTGTCTGCACAAGATAATTTCTTGTCCGCACAAGATATTATGTTGTCCGAACAAGATAATATATTGTCTGCTCAAGATAATTTCTTGTTCGCACAACATAATAAAAATAAACAAGAGGCCCATGGGCCACTATGCTCACTAGAGCTCAGGGTGCACTGCCCATTGGCAGCAATGTTTTTAATTAACCATGGAAGCCCTGCGCCCAAGGATACTACAGATTGAATTTGGACCCAATCAGCCTGGTGGCTTCAGAGGTCTGATGTCGCTTGAATGTGTTGTTACAGGACAACAGATGACAATTGACAAGTTCCCATCTGTGGCAACTAATAGGCCTAAAAGAACATTATTAAAGGAACATGTCTATGTAAGTTTGACAAAATATCTTGAAAGGCATAAATGCCATTTTTCAATTTTCACCATTAAAAGTCAATGGAAATTCTTTACTTGCCATATGAAACAAACCAAAGAGGCAAATTTCATAAACCAGAGTCAGGTAGGCACTGCCCATGTATCTAACATGATATGATTTTAATCTACCAATTATAAAGTCTCCCAAACAAACCCCAACTCATGAGGACTTTATCTGATCTGAAATATTAGGTGTTTTATAAAGTAGAGAGGGTGGGGCATGAACCAAATGGAGCCCTGGTTGGTGTCACTAAATGCGTCTTATCAAAAGGAACAGAGACATATATGGTTTAGCGGTGGGGATATGTATGGCTCCTGAGATGTAAGGCCTTTTAAGCACTGGAGGGATTCGGGCATGGCGGATCCCAGAAAAGCCCAAGATTGTTTTCACTGAATGCTGAACGGTTTCTGAGATATGAGGCCCTTTTATGAAGTGGATGGGAGAGAAATGGCCCCCGCGGACCCCAAAGGTGGGGGTGACTGAATGTGTCTAATAACAATGAACAAGAATATAATTATGTGATTATGGGGTGGGGATTTGAATGGTTTCTGAGCTATATGGCCTATTATGAAATGGGGGACAAATCATAAGGAACAAGAATATATATGGTTAAGGGGTGGGGAACTGAACAGTTTCTGAGATATATGGCTTTTAATGAAGTAAAGGGGTGGGACATGGCCCGTGGCAACCCGGGGGCCCCCCATGCTGGTGTCACTGATTGCGTCTTATCATAAGGAACAAGAATATATTATGGTTTAGGGATAGGGCTCTGAACCGTTTCTCAGATATATGGTCTTTTGTGAAGTTGAGGGGTGGATCATGGCCCGGGCATGCCCTGGGTGACTCCTAAGTTGTTGTCACTGAATGTGTCTTATCATAAGGAACAAGAGTATATATGGTTTAGGGGTTGGGATCTGAAAGGTTTCTGGAATATTTGGCCTTTTATGAAGTGGAGGGGATGGGGCGTGGCGCCGGCACATCCCAGGGGGACCCCCAGGTTGGTGTCACTGAGTGCGTCTTATCATAAGGAACAAGAATATATATGGTTAAGGGGTGGGGATCTGAATGGTTTCTGAGAAAAAATGGCATTTTATGAAGTGGAGGGGGTGGGGCATGTCCCCGGCACATCTGGGGGATCCCCCAAGTTAGTGTCACTTAATGCATCTTATCATAAGGAACAATAATATATATGGTTTAGGGGTGGGGATTTGTAAGGTTTCTGGAATATTTGACCTTTTATGAAGTGGAGGGGTTTGGGCATGGCCCGGCACATCCTGGGTGCCCCCCAGGTTGGTGTCACTGAATGTGAATTATCATAAAGAAGGAGAACATATATGGTTTAGGGGTGGGGATCTGTAGGGTTTCTGGGATATTGGGCCGTTTATGAAATGGAGGGGATGGGGCATGGCACAGGCATATCCCGAGGGACCCCCAGGTTGCTGTCACTGAGTGCGTCTTATCATGAGAAACAAGAATATATATGGTTTAGGGGTGGGGATCTGAATGGTTTGTGAGATAAATGGCATGTAACTTAGTGAAGTGGATGTTGTGTGGCATGTCCCGGCACATCCGGGGGGGGGGGGGAACCCCCAGGTTGGTGTCACTTAATACATCTTATCATAAGGAACAAGAATATATATGGTTTAGGGTTGGGGATCTGTAAGGTCTCTGAGATATAAAGCATTTTATGAAGTGGAGGGGGCGGGGCATGGCCCCGGCACAACCTACGGGACCCCCAGGTTGACATAAAACCATATGGCTGAGAGAAGTTTACTCAAGGAACATTTCTATGAAACTTTTGTCAAAATATCTGCAAAGGCTTGGTAGTTAATGCATTTTTTTAATTTTCCCCATTATAAGTCTATGGTAAACCTAAGTTGCCATAGCAACCAAACTAAAGAGCCGAATTTCATATAAAAAAAACAAAAAAAACCAAAAAAACACAAAACCTGTAAAGGCAAATATGGTGAATATTTCATTAAACTCTCAGCCTCATAGAGCATACGGTTTCTGAGGCGATGATTTTTTAATTTTTTTTTTTTCTATTTTTTTTTTCATTTTGGTTTCCATTGCAACCAATACAAATGAGCAGCCGCCCTAAATTCATATGTCAGAGAGTAGATTGTCTAAGGAACATTTCAATTAAAATTTTGTCAAAATATCTGCAGAGGCTTGGCAGTAAATGCCAGTTTTCAATTTTCCCCATTATAAGTATATGGGAACTCTAAGTTGCCATAGCAACCAAACTAATGAGCCGATTTTCATAAAAAACACAAACTTTCAATCCCCCCGCCCAAGGATGCTACAGATACAATTAGGGCCCAATCGGCCTAGTGGCTTCAGAGGAGAAGTCGTTTGAAAGTGTTGACGACGGACATACGACGCAGACGACGACGCAGACGATGACGACGGACAACTGCCTATCCTGTTAGCTCCCCGGACCCTTCGGCTCTGGTGAGCTAAAAATCATGTCCCTTCCCGGGTTCCGTACAAAACACCAACAATAAGAAAAACAAAAAACAAAAAAAAAAAAAAAAATCAAGAGAGCCATAGTGGCCCTGGATCACTCACCTATTGTAGAATCGGTCCAAACTGTGGCCTCTAGTGTGTACACAAGGTTTTCTATAATTTTACCTACTTTTTGACCCGACAGGACCCATATTCAAACTTGACCGAGATATTGTCAGGAAGATCATTCTGATCAAGTTTGAAGATGATCGGACCAAAACTGTAGCCTTTAGTATGTTCACAAGTTTTTTCAACGATTTGACCTACATGTACTGACTTACTTTTTGGCCCGGCGTGACTTATATTCGAATTTGACCGAGATATTGTGAAGTTGGTAAATCTGAGCTAGTTTGATGATGATCGGACTAAAGCTGTGGCCTCTTGTGTATTCGCCATGTTTTTCTATGATTTGACCTACCGACCTACTTTTTGACCCGACATGACCCATAGTCGAACTTGAGTGAGATACATGTATTATCAAGATGATCATTCTGAACTAGATTGATGTTGATCAGACCAAAACTGTGGCCACTGGTGTGTTCAAAATGTGTTTTTTTTTTCGATTTGACCTACTGACCTCCTTTTCGACGCGACTTGACCCATATTCGAACATTTCCGACATATTGTCAAAATGATCATTCTGAGGAAGTTTGATGATGATCGAACTAAAACTGTGGCCTTACGTTTGTTAACAATGTTTTCCTATGATTTGACCTACTGACCTAATTTTTTACCCGACATGACCCATATTTGAACTTAACCGAGATATTGTCAAGATGATCATTCTGAGCAAGCTTGATGATGTTCGGACCAAATATATGGCCTTCAATGTGTTCTCAATTTTTTCCTATGATTTGACCTACTGACCTACTTTTTGACCCGACATGTATGGGGCGCCGTTTTACTATTTAATCTGTATTTATAGATATCCATAATTATTTATGGATATCCATAATTCGAACTATGAATATCCATAATTCGAATTTTGGATATCCATTATTATTCATGGATATCCATAATTATTTATGGATATCCATAATTATTTATGGATATCCATAATTCGAATTATGGATATCCATAAATCGAATTATGGATATCCATAAATCGAACTGAATTAATGATATCCATAAATCGAAAAATGGATATCCATTATTCGATTTATTGATATCCATAAATCGAATTATGGATATCCCTTATTCGGCTGATTTATGGATATCCATAAATCAAATTATGGATATCCATAGATCGAATTATGGATATCCATAAATCGATTTATGGATATCATTAATTTAGATCGAAATATGGATATCCATAAATCGAATTATGGATATCCTTAATTCGAATTATGGCTGTCCATTATTCGGCTGATTTATGGATATCCATAAATCGAATTATGGATATCAATAATTCAACTCTGCAAATAAACCTAATAAATAACCAAAAAAAAAACGACTTTTCGCTTCAGGTTTACGATTTGAGTATGTAATAAAAGCAAGGATGGAGGTGGTGGTAATGTAGGGTAGGCTTAGTGGTGGCCTATGGTGTAGGAGAGATATGTGTTGTTTGATTTGAGGTTTAACGTCCCCTTCAATACTATTTAAGTCATTTTGGAGACGTTGCATCCGATTATGTTGGGCATTAAGCCTTCATTGAGTTGAAATGACATCTCAATCCCGCCGGCCTTGGTAGCTCAGTCAGATGCGCGTCTGACTGGTGATCAGCGGGACGCGGGTTCGATACCTGCCAGGGTCGGCAACATTCTTTCGTGGAGATTGATCATGAAATATGTTCTACGGCCATTCTCTCCCTTTCGCTGATTTAAGAAGGGCAGTTTTCAGTTTCCGGCGAAAGAATGTGCACTTTACTGGTTAACTGCTTACGTATAAGCCTGCCCAGAAAAAGTGTGGATAGGTAAACTGACCGGCCCAAAAATGACCTAAATTAGTGTTGACTGGGCCGTTAAACTCAAATACAAACAAACAAACATCTCAATCCCTTTCGCCCATTGACTCGCACGACTTTGTTTGGACAGGTCGAGGCCGTATAAACGGTTTACCAGTACTCTCAGCTCATGCAACCAAGCACCAATGGGCGGGGGGCCAGGATGTATATCTGAATCTGCCTGGTACTCCATACATCTCAAGTAGAGTATTATATGGATATATGGTAATACTATATACAGTGGAATTCTGCTATTAAGACCACCAATTCTGCTTTAAAAGGCTTATTTAGAAGGTTGCAGCTATTCTTTCTTCGTGAATTCTGCACATAATGTCCTCTGGTCAGGGACCACCTTTAGAACTGTTCAAAAGTGGTCTTAATATTGGAATTTTACTGTATAACGACCATGTGCATTTTTCTCCAGAAAGCATGCACGGATTGCCTGTTTGGATCATAATAATCTTACGCCCAACTTTCAGTGTCCTTAGGTGCGCAGTCCTCATAGAGGTGATTCCAGAGGGACAGGATGCGTTGGCCGGAATTTCCAGATCTTACGGCTGGTTCCGATATTTAACTGCACAAGTGGCGGGCGTTCAGCGTATGGCGTCCGTTGCTTTGGAAGCCTTACGGGCTGGAACATCCGCAACTATTATTGACATTTATGCCGTTGGCGCAAAGGATTAAGCCTTTTACTGTGCGCTGACCTTCTCGGCTTACCTGTACAGAATGTCTTGTTGGAAATAGCAGGCGCTTTAATGGAAACTATTTTTTAAACAAATATAACATATTTATTTTTCAATTTGACAAACAAGTTCCGATTTAATCTAATTGTCCGTTTAAATACTTTTAAAAAGATATCAAATATGTGGTACTTTGTTTTAATTAGATGGCGGCATTTTTATTTTCAAATTAACAACCCTTAATCCTTATATGAATCATACAAAACTGTGGAAAAACAACGACAGTACCCTACTTTAACGGCTAAAATCTTCACTTTCTGTTAATATTGCAAACAATCGCCCGTATCAGACGCCATGTGGTTACAATATTGTGCACTTTGATAGCAATTATAATATTTCAAAATTATATTTAATAGCGGCATTTTGCGATTAAATTTGGAGCTTAATCAGAAAACGCTTTATCGTCTACACACGCGTGTAATCCCAAAGCGTGTCATTCTCCGTCGACCGTGAAATAAACACATACTCGCCTGGGCATCTCCTTGGAATGTAAATCAATCTAAAATGCGGTGTCTGATCTGCGTCTTATTTATTTTATTATTTAATTTATTTATTTTTTTATTTATTTATCAATCTAAAATGCGGTGTCTGATCTGCGTCTTATTTATTTATTTATTTTTCATGACCCGATTAGATTTTTTATACTTACTAAGCAACTTAAACAAACATTGCTAGTAATAGGATTACAATTGAAAGAAAGAAAGATGCCGTATGTGCAGGCTAATCTGACATTTCGCTGTTCGCATTTTCGCATTTCTGACATTTCGCTGTTCGCACATTGTTTTGATTGAATACAAGAACACAAAAGAGATGTTTGTATTTTTCCTTTTCGTAACATACGTTTGATTATTAATTCCGTCTGGTAAACCATATAATAGCCGTTAAAGAGGCCATTAATGCCCATGTAAAGTGTTTTTATTCATTATTATTTCCTTGATTGTGTAAAAGTGTTAACATGGGTTGTGGGTGCTCGTTAGAACCGCCTCGATCGTTAGAACCGCCTCATCGAGGCGGTTCTAACGAGTACCCACAACCTATGTTTTGGAACAAAAATAAGAAAAAATGTATACCCCCGTAAACCCCAGTTTTCTCTATATGAGGTGGGGTATAGGGGGTCTTCATTTCACGGACTTGTTCACGTGATGATTAACAAATTATCAAGAATTGACTGAGCCGCACGGATGTGTTATCGTAATTTATTTATTTATTTGTTTATATTTTTGCTCAATGCGTGGATTGTTGGTTATATTTAGAACCAGCTCATTCCGATTTATTTATTTTTATATTTATGTATTTATTTCAACTGTTAAATGGTTTATTAAGATCAGGGTGTACACCTTTTCTGGTGTTCCTTCCATCATACCGGGGAAAAGAATTTGCATGTAAACCCAACTGTATATATTGAACAGTCGTATAATCAGGGACCAGCATGATTTTAACATAACACAAAAACATAGTTCGAAAGTACTTGCTTCTTATTCTTCGATATTATTTTAGTCACTGTTGTTTTTTCATCACGGCAACAAGCCGTGTAATGAACATCCCCTTAAACCATGCTTTATATAGAGAAAACTGGGGTTTACTGTGGTACTCATTTTTTTATTTCTTCTCCAAGACATAGGTTGTGGGTACTCGTTAGAGCGACCTCAATGAGGCGGTTCTAACGACAATACAAAACCGGTTTTGAGTATCGATAAGTTTTCATTAACAAATTAACTGTTTTTGATATATCAAGAATACCCTACCATGCCGCACGGATGTGTTATCGTAATTTATTTATTAACGATTTATTTATTTAAAATCTATTTATTGCTCAATACGTTGATTGATGGTACTATTTAGAACCAGCTCATTCTGATTTTTTTTTTAATTTATCACGTGAACATGTCCGTGAAATAAAGACCCCTTAAACCCCAGTTTATATAGAGAAAAAAGGGATTTACGGGGGTATTCATTATTTTTCTTATTTCTGCTCCAAGACATAGGTTGTGGGTACTCGTTACGACACACACAATCTATGTTTTGCGCATGATTTTGACGTAATAAACACAAAAACATAGGTAGAAAGATTTCAAATTGGCGCTTCTGTGCCCATAACGGTTTATTACACTCAGGGTTGTTGTTGTTGTTTTCCAGTTTCCCCGTGTCGCGGGTCGTCAGCTGGTGGGGTCCCAGGGAACGAATCCATGCTGGCACTACACCGTAGCCGTTCGGTGGTACCCCTATTCCCCGTTGCCGGTGAACAGGGAGACCATCGCTCGGCTCCAGCCCCGTCCGTCCATGTTTGTCGTCTCACGTCTCAGGTGTCTCTGAGCCCACGGGCATCCCCTTGCCCTGTAGCCAATCGCCGAGCTCCGTCCTGAGAGGTTTGTGAAACGGTGCCGTGACCTTTCCAGGTCTCGGTGGGGCTTATATTTTGTCTTCCCGTTTGCTTCAGGAGTGCATGTGTCCTGTCGCTAAAGGGCATCTTTAAATGTAGGAGTTTCTGGGCTAGGCGTGCTTCATATTTCAAGGGCTGTGGATATGTTGCACAGTTCCAATGTGAGCCTTTGTTTTTGTGCAACATAGTTTAGTTGTAGTAATTTGGAACTCCATTCTAAAGGTTTGGCTACGTGATTGGACTGCGTTTAAGTTATAGCAGTGCTGTGCCTTGGGTTTTTGCGGTTTGCCGCAAAGGGGTGTGGGTTGTTTTGTGTAACAGGGTAGGCTCCGAGTTTGACCTTATCATAAAGGGGATCGTTTAGCAGTTAATTATGTTTGAAAGTTTCATTGCAATTTGGAAGACGTTTCTAAAGATTGCTATACACGTTTCCATGCTACGTGTTATGCACCTTATATCCAATCAGGGGATTCGAGACAAAGTTTTTAGCCATTTTGTGGTGCTTATTTGCACAACAAAATTGTAGAGTCCATCCATTTCTTTCTTCTAGCTTGTAGCTTCAGCCGCATCTACACCCTCACGCCAGCACCATGTCTATGGATGTCGTCTACGCTTTTTGTATCAATTTTGATATTGGTATTTTTTTTTTTTTTTATTTTTTTGTTTGATTTTTGCATATTTTTGTAACGTATGTACATTTTTACATTATTTGGTCTGTGCCCCCAGCTTATTGAGTATATATCTTTGCTTCCATCAGTGAAAATTTTAAGCGCTTGCTTATAGTTTTCACTGATGTGTGATTCTGCGATCTCATTGCATTTTTTCTGTGTTGTTTCAGTTTTCTTTATGACACCCGTTAGTGTTGTTTTTGCGCGTAGGCTTCTTAAATTAAAAACTTCCGGATATGTTTTTTTCCGCTGTTTTGACCTGTTCGAGGTCATGGTTTTTAATTAGGTCCTGGACTTTGATAATATAGGGGATCTTTCCTCTTAACCTATCTCTGTTAACATGATTGGGCGTGTCGGCGATCATTTCGTTTATGGGGAGACTTTCCCTAAGATTGCTTGAGCGGGCCCAGTACTTGAGCTGCAGTTCATCCCTCCGCAGGTGCAGGGGCATGACGCTGCATTCAATCTCCAGGTCCAGGTTCCGCGTTCCCCTGTATGCCCCAGTAGCGATTCTGAGGGCTGCGGCCTGTATGCTATCTAGTTTTTTCAGGTGTGATGGCGCCGCAGACGCGTATGCTTGGCAGCCATAATCAATTTTACTTCTTATGAGTGCTGTGTACATTTTGATCAGGGTTTTCTTGTCTGCTCCAAAGTTTGCCCCCGAGACCGCCCTGAGCACATTTAGGTCCCGCTGGGACCTGGACACCAGATTTTCAATGTGCAGTCTCCATGTTAGATTGCTATCAAAGTACATGCCCAGGAATCTGGCATGACTGGCGTACTTTATTTCCTGCCCGTCATACGCAAGCCTGGGCATGCCCTTTGTGTCTGCGAAATTTTCTATTGAAAACCACCACTGTTGTTTTTTCAGTTGATAATTTGAAACCCCAGTTTGTAGCCCAATCACGTATGGCATGTAGCGCTTTTTGTAGTGCAGGAATGGCACTTTTTGGTTTTTTCGCGGTTTTCCATACTAAGCCGTCATCTGCGAACATGGATATTTCCAGCGGTAATGAGTGAAGTGTTTCCTGCAGTGTGTTCATTAGTAGGTTGAAGAGGATAGGAGATAGCACCGATCCCTGGGGGGAACCATTCTCGCATTCATAAAAACCGGACACATCGTTACCTATTTTTACGTTCATTTTTCTATCAGTCAAAAAGTCTCTGATCCAGGTTAACATTTTTCCATGAATTCCAAATTTGTTCAGTTTTAGAAGGACCCCCCTAGTCCACAGTAGGTCGAAAGCTTTTTCTAAATCCAAGAAAACCGCTACCAGTGAGTGTTTGATTAATTTTGCCTTTCGGATGGCGGATTCTAGTCTGGTGATTTGGTCAATGGTAGATCTATGTTTCCTAAAACCTGATTGTTCGTCTGCTAAGAGTTTATTTTTCTCAATGTGTGCTGTTAGTCTAGATGCTACCATGGTTTCCATGATTTTACATATGGTTGATGTGAGTGAAATCGGCCTATACGATTTCGGCTCATGGGGGTCCTTGTCCGGTTTTAATATTGGAACGATGGTGCTCTCCTTCCATTGTGTAGGGAGGGTCCCCTCGTTCCAAGATTTGTTTATTAATGCGAGCAGCTGATTTTTTCCCTTTTCTGGTAGATTTTTTAACATGTCGTAGTGAACGGTGTCGGCCCCGGGGGCGGTGCTCTTTTTCTTATTTAGCGCGCTTTGCAGCTCCCTGTGGGAGAATTTCGCATTGTATGCACGGCACTGGCCAGCGCGATCGGCGTCCTGAACGGCCTGCTCAATCATTGGGTCCTGCGTTTCCCTAATGCGCCTAAAGTTTGGGTCTAAATTTTCATTACTGCAGACTTTCCGGTAGTGTTGTGCTAAGATTTCTACTTTTTCTTCGTTTTCATGAAATCTGTTGTTTCCTTGTTTTAGAACCTCTACCGGCTTTAGGGGTTTTCCATTAAACCTTTTTATTGTGTCCCAAATTTTCTTAGCATTTGTTTTGTATGTGAGTGTGGATACAAAATCCCTCCAGGCTTGTTGTTTCGTTTGTGTTAAAATATATTTTGTTTCCTCTCTTACACGTCTATATTCCTCCAAAAGGGCGGCTGTTTTGTTTTTCCTATATTTATAATATATTTTGTTTTTCTTTTTGACTGCCTTGCTACAATTCTCATCCCACCATGGTAAGGTGTTTTTTTGCCTATTTTTTGGTTGTGTTTTTGGTATTGATTTTTCACATGCCGCCATTATTTCCGAAACAAAATCCTCATTGTTTTTATTGATATTCGTGCCTTCGAGGGATATGTTGATGTGTTTAAGTTTCTGCCTAAAGAGGTCCCAGTCTGCTTTGTCTAAATTCCAACGTCGGGCAGGCCGTTGCGTTACGCATTTGTGAGTGAAGTTGAGCGACGTCAGGATGGGGAAGTGGTCGCTTCCCATCGTGTCGTCTCCCACTTGCCACTCACTAGATTGGCATAGTGATGCGCTAACCAGTGTTAAGTCTATGGCGCTCGTGCTACCGCGCTCGACGTTGAGTCGTGTGCCACACCCCGTGTTAAGGATTACGTAATCGGTGCTGTTTATGAAATCGACCAGTTCTAGACCTCGTCGTTTTTCGTATGCGGGGTTGTGGTTTGTTTCCCATAGTTCGTGTCTGGCATTGAAATCCCCTAGAAAAATTGATTTTTTCCCTAATTTTTTGTAAATTTCATCATAATCGTCAGACGTTACTACTGCTTTAGGTGGTGCATAGAAGTTTACTATGTCTATGTTTTCTTTTTGTCCAAAAATTCTGACGATCACCACCTCTATATCTTTTTTTGTGTGTCTAAATTTGATTTCTTCCGAATCTAATCCTGTTTTGATAAAGGTGGCTAGCCCTCCCCCGCGCTCCCCCTTTTCCCTACTGAAACTGACCGGAGTTTTGTATCCTGGAATTTTTGTTGGTTTACTATCTTTTTTTGAGAAAGTTTCTTGGATAGCTATTACCTCCGGTGTGTAGCCTAAAGTTTCTAGATATTTCCCTAAAGCCCCGAGTTTTGTTCCATTTTCCCTGCCAGACAGACTACGGGCGTTCCACTGCAACACACGGATTTTCGCAATGGTGCTGGGGTCCATAATTAGGCAGTTAGAGTTTTTTTATGTTTTAGTATCGTGTGTTTTTACGTCCACCCTTGATCCTTCGTCCAGGATCAGTGGAGCTGTAATCCGCGTTTTTCCTTAAGGGTGTCGCGAAGTTTTAGGAGTTTTTCGCTCAGGGGAAAATATCACGGGTATTTAAGCAGAAGACAATTATCGCTTTTATGACACGTTGATTGTGTATTGCGTTCCGGCTACCGACCGTCATAAAGCCCGAAGACTAATGGACAGGCGTGCACGTATAATGGATTACCTTATTTCCGGAAAGATTGTGTCATGGGTACTACTGAAGTATTGGTGCTATTTAGATAATGAGTACCAATTGTTGTTGTTGTTATTATTATTATTATTATTATATCTTTGTTGGTTTGTTTTATTTGAGGTTTAACGTCCCCGTCAACACTGTAAAGGTCATTTTGGAGACGTTGCTTCCAATTTTGTGGGACTTTATCCGACACTGAGATGAAATGACATCTCAAGCCCAGCCACCCAATGAAACCAATAGGGTTTTTAAGCATAAACGGGCCGACTCGCACCGCATTGCCTGGGCAGGCTTAGATCCTCTCAGCGGTTTACCAGCACTCGTGTGCGGGTCGGTTTCAGCTCTGCGTGGAAGCATCATGCAGCCCATCTATTTCTTCAAGCCCCGATGAGCGGGTGCTAATTATTATATCTTGAATCGAATTTACATGTATACTGGGCTTTTGTTTGTTTGTGTTGGAGTTTAACGGCCCAGTCAACACTATTTAGGACATTTATGAGCCGGTCCGTTTACTCCACACTTTTCTAGGCCAGGCTTATACGTAAGCGGTTAATTAGTACAGTGCGCGTCTTACAACTGCCCTTCTTGAATCAGCGTGAGGGAGAGATTGAACTTAAAAGATTTCATGATCAATATCCACGCAAAAAAGTTGCCGACCCATGCAGATATCGAACCCGCGTTCTCCTGATCACCAGTCAGACATGCATCCAACCGAGCCACCGAGACCGGCTGTATACTGGGTCCGAGTTACGATGATACATTCGTTTGACGTCTTTCATATTTCTATGTATAGGTTGTTTGTTATTTGAACATCAACCCGTATACTACTGTCAGTGCTTTGATTATTATTATTATTATTATTATTATTGACCCTAATAATGTTGACGGGGACGTAAATCCTCTATTCAAACAAAATTAGTTTTATTACAATTATCGTTATTATTATTATTATTATTATTATTATTATTATTATTATTTCGAGTGCTATTTCACGTATGTCCAATGTGCCAACGTTGAAAATATTTTCACTGATCTATTAAATCCGTATATTGTCTCGCTTGATTTATGGCTGATAATTATCACTTTATGATACTGATGTTGGACGTCTTTGAAATAAAGGCATGCGAGACACGGCATGCTCACGCACTGCTATAACCCAGTAGGGTTATGCTATGTCTTTATGTTAAAGAACGTTCACAGACACAATATAGCAAAGTTAGTTTTATTACAATTATTGTTATTATTGTTATTCGACATTATTATTTTTTATTTCGAGTGCTATCATGAAATGATTTATTAAGATCAGGGTGTACCCCTTTTCTGGTGTTCCTTCCATCATACAGGGGAAAAGAATTTGCACGTAAACCCAACTTTATATATTGAACAGTCGGGTAATCAGTGATCAGCATGATTTTAACATAACACAAAAACATAGCTCGAAAGTACTTGCTTCTTATTCTTCTATATTATTTCAGTCACTGTTGTTTTTTCATCACGGCGTGTAATGAACACCCCCTTAAACCATGCTTTATATAGAGAAAACTGGGTTTTACTGTGGCAAACAGTGCAAGCTCAGATCAGACGTCGAGCTTAGATCAGAGCCTTTGCTGTCAACCCATTACGGCCTCCGCCCATCGGGGCTTGAAGAAATAGATTGGGCTGCATGATGCTTCCACGCAGAGCTGAAACTGACTGCACAGCACATGAGTACTAGTAAACTGCATGGGGGCTCTAAGCCTGCCCATGAAAAGTGGTGCGAGTTGGACCGTCCATGCAGATAAACTCTACTGGTTTCATTGGGTGGCAGGGCTTCAGATGTCATCTCAGTGTCGGGTAAAAGTCCCTCAAAATTGGAAGCAACGTCCGCAAAATGACCTATACAGTGTTGACGGGGACGTTAAGCCTCCAATCAAACAAAACTGTCAACCCATTAAGAAACATATCCGTGTGACAATCTTTTCTTTCCTATCTTCGAAATGTTAATTTATATCTAAAAAAACAACATTTTTATGATGAAAAATACAATGTCTTGGTGCGGATAACACACATTGTAACCCCTCTAAACCTCTCTTTTTTTATATAATGTAAAGTGGGGTTTACAGGGGTTTTATTACATGGACTTATGAACATGTTGCTTTTCTAAACAATGCAATTTTAAATAATGCAATCTGACATCCATTAACTATAAATGTTTTTTTTTTAAATAATGTGGAATATCACATTCCAGAAAAAAATGGGTTTATGAGAACCGATAATATTTTAAGTACAAAAAGGCTCAATTTTAACCGTTTGACAAGAAGAGAATTTTTCTCACTTAAAGTACGAAAACACGCAGTTCTAAAATAACTAGACGTATCTATCGTTCGATATACCCCGGGGTCATTTTCACACACAGCCGGATTAAAACACAATATTGATTACACGACAGGTATACGATAGGTATCTATCGTAGGCCTCAGTCAAAGGGAGACAACCCAATATTGACTTTCTGTGCTACTGTCACGGTTGAAGGAATTCGGGCTAATGTCAGAAATAGTTGGCCATGAGGCTGCACGACAGAGAGGTCCCTTTGACTGGCCATCATCTTCCAGCGATGATGAAGACCTTGAAGATTTTTACATTAAACAATCACGTGTCTTAGGGAGAAATCATTAAACCAAAAGCTTTGTTGGTGATTTATGGATATCCATAATTCGAATTATGGATATCCATAAATCGATCTGAATTATGGATATCCATAAATCGATTTATGGATATCCATAATTCGAATTATGGATATCCATAAATCAGAGGAATAATTGATATCCATAATTCGATTTATGGATAT
The DNA here is from genome assembly GCA_963580285.1 of Lucinisca nassula. Lineage (NCBI taxonomy): Eukaryota > Metazoa > Mollusca > Bivalvia > Lucinida > Lucinidae > Lucinisca > Lucinisca nassula. Next base: position 18,489,699 of record OY757023.1, read on the forward strand.
CCATAATTCGAATTATGGATATCCATAAATCGAATTATGGATATCCATATATCGATCTGAATTAATGATATCCATAAATCGAATTATGGATATCCATAATTCTATTTATGGATATCCATAATTCGAATTATGGATATCCATTATTCGGCTGATTTATGGATTTCCATAAATCGAATTATGGATATCCATAATTCGATTTATGGATATCTATAAATACGGATTAAATAGTAAAAGGACGCCCCATAGAGACATAACCCATATTCGAACTCGACCCAGATATTGTCAAGATAATCAATTTGAGCAAGTTTTATGATGATCCGATCAAAACTGTGGCCATTAGTTTGTTCACAAGGTTTTTCTACGATTTGACCTACTGGCCTATTTTTTAATCCGACATAACCTATATCCGAACTCGACCGAGATATTGTCAAGATAATCATTCGGAGCAAGTGGGATGATGTTCGGACCAAAAATGTGGACTCTAGTGTGTTCTGAAGAAATATTTACGCACAGACGACGCACTGTGCGGATGACGACGCCGGACATCTCACAGTCACAAAAGCTCACCATGACCTTCGGCCAGGTGAGCTAAAAATGGACACACTAGTGCTGTTATTGATTTCATTATTTCCTAGTATGATATAATTGCAAATAAGTACATCTTAATGACCTACATTATAAAAAAATGCAAACGGGACGTGCCCATTCATCAAACTTTTATTGTGTATTGAAATAGAAGTAATTAACCCATTTGGTACCAAAAGGGGTAAGTTGCAAACAGTGAAGGCCCAGATCAGACGCCGCAAAACGCGGCGTCTGATCAAGGCCTCCACTGTTTGCTAAAGGTTCAGTCGTTTTCCAAATAAATTTTGAAGAAAACACAACCTGAATCCCCTTTATTTTGGAATGGACTCCTGCTATATATATAAGGAAGAAGATTCCATCTGGTACAAAAAGGGTTAAGAAGTCACATTAACTCAGACCAGTTCAAAGTATTTTATTATTTATCTAGTCGAGGAAGTCAAATATAAGGTTAACACGCCTATATGATGAAATGAAATAATTGAACCAGCGCACGTCAAAACCTACAATAAGAAATTCGCGCCCAGCGAAGACTCAGATCAGTTTGTGTATTTGCGCAGTCTGATCAGAGTCTTCGTTGTACGCTCGAGTGATAGCTAAGGACCCAATGCTCCTTCATGCAGCAACAGAAGTCTCTGGTGAGACTATATGGATGCGCAGGCTGATTTGATTATTCGCTGGGCGATCATGTAAATTGTAGAATATGCTGTGCCCCGGCTCAAATATTGTAATTAAGCCCTGACACGAGGAAATATATAGTTCGGAGTTTGCTACCAGGTCAAACACTCGGGTGAGGGTGAGGGTGGGGGTCGGGTGGTGGGGGCAGGGGGTAAAGGATTTCTTTCGGTAGGGACGTGCGGCTGGGATGTTGGCGATCCCCTATTCATATAACCAGATAAATTAAAAAAATCACCATATTTGCATTATTTGCTGGCTCCCAGCTTGCACATTGTCAATATTGGAAAAATAGGTAACCAGACCCCCCTGACCTTTTAAGGTCAGGGGGGGTCTGGTTACCCGTTTTTCCAACACTGATAACCTTCAGACTAGGAACCAGCAGATAATGCAAATAAGGTGAATACATACATATTCAAATAATTTATGATGAAGGCATTTTGATATAATCTGCATCGCAAATCACATACCTATTCAAATAATTATGTAAGTAAGTTAGTAAGTAGGTATGTTTATTTCAAATTCCATAAGGCAATAAAGCCCATGAGGATACAACAATACGACACATAATGACAAACAGACAAGATACCATAAACTGTACGTATACCACAAATATTTGTTAATGACACAACGTATCAAATCGTGGAGAAATATCATTGAAGAGTTATGGCTGGTCACGTCATTTTTGGAGCCTAGCTTTTGCAGCGTAGCTCAAGTGAAATCAGAAGTGATTTCGGCACTACTTTCGGCATTACTGCGTATGACCCAATCACCAGTGAGAACATAGTACCCCGTGTTAACATAGTAGATTATTACGCCATGCGGTATCTTCTTATAGACTGCTTCACAGACCAACTATTTCAAACGGAATAGATGAATATTTTTAATAGATGAACTGTGTAGCAGTCTAATCTTTTTATAGTTCAGTTCATATAACCAAGTTTACAGCCCATTTTGTACCATAAAATCCCAAACCTGGCAACGGGCAAACAGGACAAATCCGGATCAGATACCACAGAACGCGGAGTCTCATTATGACCTACACTGCATACTTACAAAATGGTTCAGCCATTTTGTCAAATATTTCATGGAAGCCACAACCTGACATCCCCGATTTTAAAATGAACTCATTCCATACTGATATTAGACTGCGGTTTGTGACGTTTCTACTCTTTCAGCCAATCAGAAGTCGTTTCTGCTGCTGACTATATTGTGAAGAGACCTTCTTAATAATTAAGAAAAGTTCTTAACCATTAAGAAGAATTCTTAACACGTAAATCAGCCCAGCTGCTTCCGAGTGACTGAAAAGCAATAACACTTCACCCTGTTCCTGACAGGGAAATCAAGCAAGGTGATTTGAATGTACATTGAATTATCTATGGTCTTCCTTTTTTCTGGAATAACAAAAAAAAGAAATTAGCAGAAATAGACTGACTGAAAGATCAAAATATGTAGGAGAATCAATACAAAGCATGCATATTCAAAGTCTTTATTGACACAATAAATGAAAAAATAATGTTTACTTATTTAACCCTTTTGTACCAAATGAAATCATCCAACTTATATATAGCACAGGTTCATTTTAAAATTAAGGGTGTCAGGTTGTATTTTCTTCAAACTTTGCAAATTTGTTGAACTTTTTGCAAACATTTTAGGCCCTGATCAGAGGCCGTGTTCTGTGACGTCTGATCTGGGCCTGCACTGTTTGCCAATTGGCCGTTCAGGGGTTTCCAGTACAAAATGGGCTTAGGGTAATGCAATGGTTACAACTTCCAAGGGAGGCTTCAGTTTGTCAGAACTGCAACACTTTTTCTTGTTTTAACAAAAAAATATCATACACAACAAAATTTGTTCCAGACCAGAGCTTGTGAGTGAGACTAAGGGTCACGCGGTACACTCACCATCAAGAGAAATGGCACCTTCAGGGACAGAGGACAAGTGGCGGAAAACGATGTCCAAACAGCATGTTCCCTGTCCCTGCAATATGCCCCATTACGAAAACCCGCCTATACAAATACATACTAAAATTTTTGCGCCGAACAAAATGATTTTATGATGAAAAAAAAAAGGATATTTTTCTTATTTCTGCTCAAAATATAGATTGTGGGTGGACGTTAGAACCGCCTCGTTGAGGCGGTTCTAACTAGTACCCACAATCTATATTTTAGAGCAGAAATTGTGGCGGTTCTAACTAGTGCCCACAATCTATATTTTAGAGCAGAAATAAGAAAAATAAGGTTTACCCCCACCCCCCCCCCCACCCCTAAACCCCAGTGTAACTACATAAAATTGGGGTTGAAAGTGGTCAAAATTATATGGGCGTGTATGGGCGTGTTTTCGTGATGCGCAGATATCGGAGCTTGAGGAAATAGATGGGCTGCGCGAGGCTTTCACGCAGAGCTGAAACCGACCCGCACACGAGTACTGGTAAACCGCTTAAGAGGATCTAAGCCTGCCCGGGCAAAGCTGTGCGAGTCGTCCCGTCCATGCTTATAAACCCTATTGGTTTCATTGGGCGGGAGGGCTCGAGACGTCATTTCATCTCAATGTCGGGTAAAAGTCCCACAAAATTGGAAGCAACGTCTCCAAAATGACCTTTACAGTGTTGACGGGGATGTTAAACCTCAACAAAAGCAGATAAATCTACCTGTGCGATCGGTCTAAAGGGGCCACATAAGTAACAGTAGATGTCGGACCACGCAGGCATTTTGCATAACATGTGACGCGATATGTATGAAACCCTAACATAAAATTGAGCCGGGGCACAGCATTTCCTACAACTTACATGTGCGCCCAGTGAAGAATCAGATCAGTCAGCGCATCCATATAGTCTAACCAGAGACTTCTCTTGCTGCATGAAGGAGTACTTGGCCCTTACCTATCATTAGAGCGCACAACGAAGACTCTGATCAGACTGCGCGGATGCGCAGGCTGATCTGAGTCTTCGTTGGGCGCACATGCGTTATTGTAGGTTTTGACGTGCGCTGGCTCAAATGTATGTATTTAACCAACTATGCCGGTATAATGAATATATTTAGTGTACAAAATTGTTTCGGATTTAAAATTGTAAATATGGGTAATGAAGTGACCATTAATTTTTATATAGTGATTCAGTTCTGTGGATTTTGATTGATTGATTTGAGGTTTAACGTCCCCGTCAACACTGTAAAAGTCATTTTGGAGACGTTGCTTCCAATTTTGTGGGACTTTTACCCGACATTGAGATGAAATGACATCTCGAGCCCTGTCGCCCAATGAAACCAATAGGGTTTATGAGCATGGACGGTCCGCCTCGCACCGCAGTTCCTGGACAGGCTTAGATCCTCTAAGCCGTTTACCAGTACTAGTGTGCGGGCCAGATTCAGCTCTGCGTGGCCCATATATTTCTTCAAGCCCCTATGGGCGGGGACGGTCAGTTCTGTGGAACAAGCATGGAATATGAAAGCACCTAAAATACTCACACATAAGTTCAGAAAACGAGTTGATCAATTATTACTATATGAGCCAGCGCATGACAAAATCTACAAGATAGCATGAGCGACCAGCGAAGACTCAGATCAGTCTGCGCATTCGCGCAGTCTGATCAGAGTCTTCGCTGATCGCATGCTCCTACTATAGCCTAATATCTATTCAAAGGGTCTTGTCAATGTGGATGGGTGCGCAGGTTGATTTGAGTCTCTGCTGGTCGCACGGGTCTTATTGTAGGTTTTGTCATGCGCCGGCTCATATAATACTTCTGTTCCATGTTTAAAAGCATGGAAAATGAAAGCGCTTAGTTTACTCGCACATTTCACATTTGTTGAGTAAATCAATTCTAAGAACTTAAACATGCCAGGCCTCTTCCAAAACTAAGGTCATTATATAAAGAACATTCAAGTACAAAATGAAATTCATCTTCTATTGTCCCATAAATTGAGCGGTTTCTTTCGTCACAATGTAAGCTATTAGTAATTTGTAATGTTCATATTCGTCAACTCCTCTTTCTAGGATAAAATATTCTTACACATACATTAATCAAGTGATTTTATACATGTTTGTTTTTGTTTGATTTGATGTTTAACGTCCCTGTCAACACTATATAGGTCATTTTGGAGACGTTGCTTCCACATTTGTGGGACTTTTACCCGACATTGTGATGAAATGACATTTCAAGCCCTGTCGCCCAACGAAACCAATAGGGTTTAAAGCATGGACGGTTCGACTCGCACAGCTTTGCCTGGACAGGATTAGATCCTCTAAGCGGTTTACCAGTACTCGTATACCCCCGCCCATAGGGGCTTGAAGAAGTATATGGGCTGCATGATGCTTCCACGCAGAGCTGAATCCGGCCCGCACACTAGTACTGGTAAACCGCTTAGATGATCTAAGCCTGTCCAGGAACCGCGGTGTGAGGCGGACCGTCCATGCTAATAAACCCTTTTGGTTTCATTGGGCGACAGGGCTTGAGATGTCATGTCATCTCAAATGTCGGGTAAAAGTCCCACAAAATTGGAAGCAACGTCTCCAAAATGACCTTTACAGTGTTGACGGGGACGTTAAACCTCAAATCAACCAACCAACCAACCAGTACTCGTGTGCGGTCGGATTCAGCTCTGCGCGGAAGCATCATGCAGCCCATTTATTTCTTCAAGCCCCGATGGGCGGTTTATAACATTGCATCACTGCTCCAGAAAAAAGGTGTTTGCATTTAGAAAGGTGTAAAGTGGTCAGCACTGGTATGTGACACTAATAACTTTTCCTTTGTATGTGTTTGAAAAAAAATCTGGGAAAAAACTGGTCTGCTGCATGGACTATAGATAAACGAAAAAAAAAAAATATATCAGCACGAATACAGAAATGAAACAACGACGAAGACTCCGATGTATGAAATAACTGAATTGCTGGAGCAAACGAACACCAACAGTTGGACTCCCGACGGCCCGACCGAAAACAGAGCATCAGGAATCAACCGATATTACTTAAAGTAAGTCATAGAGTCCGGCGGACACTAAAAGAGGGTCATATCGTATTGTATTTCCTGACCTGAGTGAGTGAGTGTTTCAGTTTTACGTCCCACCAACAGCTAAGGTCATACGGAGACGGGACCTCGGTTTAAAGACTCATCCGAAAGTCTGGAGAAGCCCGGGATCGAACCTGCGACCCCTGGTTTGCAAGGCGAGTAGCGTAACCACTCGACCACGGAGGCTTCTATTTCCTGACCTGTTTTTCCTTTTAAATACAAGTACCGAATTACAGCACGGCACTCAAGTTTTGAGAAAAAAGCATGTTTTTTGCATCGCTAGCCATGTTTGAGGTTCAACATCTTGTGTGAATGACAAAATAAGGGTCCAATTTTGACCTAATGCCTAACAACTGTATACAAACAAGGCATGGAAATATTGGTTGTCTCGGTCAGTTGAAAACGGGATGTCAATAAGTAACCAGCTGATCCCATTTCCAATTGGCCGAGACAGCAACGATTTTCATTCCGTGTTTCAATATATGTCTAAGGCATGAATGCAAATTTGCACCCTTATCGTGTCATTCATGCATAATATATTGAACATCAAACAGAGCTAGCGATGCAAAGGCGAACTTTACGTCAAAAGGTTGGTACCTTGCTGTAATTCGGTACTTTTCTTTGAAAGGGAAAACCGGTTAGGAAATACATTGTGAGATGACCAATGTTTATGTGTCTTCCGCACCAGAATATATATCGATAACCCTGAATACACTTTACAATCTTAAGTTCTGTATATAGTACTTGCTTTCAAAAGAACATATTTAGCTGCTTATAGTTTATTACGAGTGTTGAAGTATTTTACATTACATGACACTCTGGCAATTACTTGCGACATATAAGCACCATAGGATGCAAACTTTAAATTCGAAACTAAATCGAAATGCCCTCTATAAAACTTCGAAAAGTCTTTGCGAGGTTATTGATACCGGTAACGCTGATTAATAAGTTTAGCAGTTAATAATTTATTACGCATGTTGATGTCAGTTACATGACTAGATACTCTGGCAAATCGAATTAATTGCTTTATAAAAAACAGTGTAGGGTGTCAGCTTTGAATCCTGTAACTAAATCGAAATGACATCTATAAGACTTAGAAAAGGCTTTGCGAAGACTATGATACCGATAACCCTGATTAAGAGGTTTGTTTAGCTGGTAAAATATTACGAGCGTTGAAGACAGTTTCAAGATCAGACACTCTGGCGAATCAAATTAATGACAACATATAAACACCTGCAGGATGCCGCACGGAAAACCTTCCAATCCATGAAAGGAAAAAATTACAATGTCAAAAAAAAAATCATCGCGTTCATCATAATTTTGTATGAAAAACTCATCTAAAATAAATATATGCAAATCCAAATACGCTTTATTCAATTGCAGTTCTGAAGGTTTATTTTGACCGATCAAACCGTCGAAGTAGGTACTGTAAAAATTTAATAAATCATCTAAATATCTAAACGTTGAACTGAAAAGTTAAAAAACTCCAGATTACTGTTCTACAGACAGGGACATCATGTAAAATATAAGTGGAGGCAATGATCAGGAATCGATACAATTAACTCACAGCTCCAATCAGAGACACCAAAGGGAACGAAACACAAACATGAAACAACAGACCCTAATGGAAATATCATTAGCGGAAAGCCAAAAGGACAATTACTTTCCCACAAAATGGCCAATAGGTTATCCAAAATAAAATAATATAAGCGACACAAACACCCAAAGACAAACCATAACAAAAATAAACCGCGACAGAAGAACCGCCTTGGAACGGTCAGTGGAAACGAAATCCACTGGGGAGCTTAAATCGATTTTACGGGGGCACAATCCTCGCCCTTACTTCCGTCGCGATTAAGACAAATAATTTGTTCAGTCCGCATGAAGGCCTCCTAACTAACCAGTGCAACATCTCCGTGAACACAAAAATCAAACAACCACAGAGATGAAACAACGGTGAGCACTCGACAGCAAGAAACCATTGACATGCTGGAGCAAAATAAAACCAACAGTTAGACTCCGAAGTCCCTTTTATAGGTAGTAATTTATTTCGAGTTTAGAAATCAGTGTCATTACTATACATTCTGACGAACTAAATTAATTGTGATATATAAACACCAGAGGAACATACCTATCCCAGAGTGGGAAATTTACAGTCCCAAAAACAAAATAATCGCGTATCATAAATCGTGGATGAAATAAACCCATCTGAAATAGATATATGCAAATCCAAAAACAGAAATGGAGCCTCGGTATCAGAATAATTTGCTTTATTTCATTGAAGCCCTGAAGGGTAGAGTACCATCGAAATATCAATAGTCAATAAATCCTCAAATTATCTAGATGTTGCGGTGAAAGCTTCAAAGACTTCAGAACTTCTCTCATCACACTCTTACCAAAATGTGACAAAGGTTTCCTCAATTTGAGTGGCTTTGATCTTACTAGCAGGAAAGATAACAATTTCTATGAAAACAAACAGATCCCAGTAGAAGACTGTAAATCTGATAATATGACAGATAAGAAGATAAAATTCTAGAAAAAGCAGAGTATAATAAGTTTTCCAGGTTGTAACAGAGTTGAACATAATTTAGTTTCCATTGACCAGCCTGCTCAAAACTTTTTTTGTTTTGTTATGGTTTTACGGCTCTTCCAAGATTATTTCACTTATTTTGAGCCAAGCGATAATCAGAAGTAGGCAAAAACCGGAGTACCCGACGAAAAACCACCTGATCTTCCGTTGCAGAACCTAGCGTCTCACACGTGACCCCTGTCAGGCTCGAACCCACAGCGGTGAAAGACCAAATGATTAAGAGTCAGCGCTCTTATCCACTAGATCACGGAAGCCCGTAACTGAGCAAGCTTACTCATGTGTGGTCAGTTTCAGCTCTACGTGGAAGCACCATTCAGCTCAATATATTTCTCCAAGCCCCAATAGGCGGGGTGGTTTTTGGTTAGATATTGTGTATGATAACTGAATAGTCGATTCTATGCTACTTAAAATCTTACCAAGTCTTTTTTTAGCATATTTACGTAAAATCGTCTTATTTTGATAGGAGCCGAAGTGTAAAGTCAACTTATTTTGATGGGGCTGAAAATGGACCTTTCCTGATATGACACTTTATAAAAATTCAGATTGAAAAAAATAAATAAGGAATAAGGACAAAGGAATAAGGACAAAGGAATAAGGACAAAGGAATAAGGAAACATCTTATCACTCGTTGCAAACAGTGCAGGCCCATATCAGATTCTGCAGACGCCTGATCAGGACCTTCACTGTTCCAATTTTTATCAATGTTTAAATTCTACTCAGCCTGGTACCCCTTCTGTATGCGGGATGGGAGATCCCATTCTGTACAAAATTGAAAAAAAATATTTATTTTTATTTTTATTTTATTTATGCTTTTTTTTCTTCTTTTATTTATTTGTGGTTAAGAGCGCTGACTCTTTTGATCATTAGGTCACTCACCGCTGTGGTTCGAGCCTCGCTCGGGTCACATGTGAGACGCGAAGTTCTGCAACGGAAGGTCAGGTGGTTTTTCTCCGGGTACTCCGGTTTTCGCCCACCTCTGATTAACGATCGGCTTGATATGAGTGAAATAATCTTGAAAGGGCCGTAAAACCAAAACCAAAAAAAATTATTTGTGAATTTTCCTCAATACTATATCCTCTTTAAATAAAGACCTTACATATTAACATTCTTACTTTGCCTTATTTACTTACCTACCTAATATTGAATAACCGTTGAAAAAACAACGTTGAATCAAAGTTGAGTCAGCGTTGTGTGCCTGCAGGGTTACTTGCTTACTTACCTACTCACCCACCCACTTGCTTGCTCACGTGCTCACGCGCTCACTCACTCACTCATTCAAACCTGTTTCTTTTTCCTATAAATGAATTTTCCTCTGTATAGTTGAAAGCTGAGTTTTAGGAAATCTGTGAATTGTTCTTAGCTTCAGCAACTTCTGGAGTGTTTCCAGATTTTTGCCAGCTCTTCTAATAAAATACCCATTCTGACAGTCCAAGGCAGGGAGATGGTTTAGTTTAGAGATTAAAGTCTGATAACAAAACAGAGAAATTTCATAAAAGGTCAGTATTTTGCAGGACTGATCAAGTCTCTTTCATAACAGAACAAGAACGAGAAGCCATCACATTGAAAATGTCGTGTAATGAACATGCCTATAAACCCTCATTTACATAGAGAAAAGTAAGCTTTGTAGGGGTATACATGATTTCCTTTTTTGTCCAAAAACAGATTTTGGCCACCCATTTATTTAGAACCGCAAAACTGGGCACACCAATCTAAACTGGAACTCGAAATACATGTATGAGAAATACGAAATGTCCGTATCTGAAAAAAAAAATACTAGCTAGTTCTAGGGCTGGCTAATCGGAGCTGAAAAGCTAATCGATTATCAGTTATGTCATTGCGATCGACAATCGATTAGTAATCGCTAAGGTTTTTGTCACAATTTTACCTGTCTGACTTTCTGTCTGAGCATGACTCTTACCATATGTTGCACTTTACCATATGTATATTTGAACAGACAGGCCTGAGCAAACAGTGTAGACCCAGATGAGACGCCGCATAATGCGGCGTCTCTGCAGGGTCCGCACTGTTTGCCACACATCCAGGTATTTTAGGCATGACTTTGGGTAGTAAATTGTACCTATCAAGTAATCGATTAAAAGCAAATCATAAATGATAATCATTTTTGTGGAATTTATCGATCGATTAATCGAATATACGATTAATCGTGTCAGCCTTAGCTAGTTCTAGAGATAAGAACGACGTCATTTTAGCACATGGTGTATTATCGGAATGCCTTAAAAGTATCACTTCTCGAATGGCAGGTTTATAACAACCGTAATTCAAAAACGTATATTTGGCGGACAGTATAACTAAGTCAGGATCCTGAAAAACGTGCTTGTTGGTACATATATTTGTCTAAAAAAATAGATTCAGACCATCCTACGTGTTTCCAAACGGATCATTACCAATCCTTTTAGCTTGGCTCACTTTCATTACTGCGGTATAGAAGCGATTGTGGGCACGAGCTCTGATCCGAAACGTCTGTCATTGACTGTGATATTGTAGACATTGTAATGTACTGTAATCGACTTTAGTCTGGAAATAAATCGCGATGCCTTGTCACTTATTTGTAATTTTCATGTCCCAAATCGTTTATCTTCTGGTCACTAATGCAGCATTAATGAGACCTTTGCCAGAAAATCTTTCAATTTATAACACTTTGTCTAAACTAATGGCATCTTCCAATAATTATCTGCCAGCACTAAAGTTCGTCAAAAGGGTGGCGTTTTTCCGTTGGCATTAGCGACCTCAGTAAGTCACAATGCTAAATCTTTTGCTAATAACGTTTTTGTTCGCATAAACGACTTCAGTAAGCGACACCGTTAAAATGTGTAAACAACACAAATAATATTGTGCTGACCCATCCGGATCTACGTTGTTTTCTTTTGTGCTTTCCAACATTCCGTATTAAGTTTATTTCCAACATTTATTATTTTATTTGGTTTAAATACAACTGAAAATTTGTCAACTGCAATTTGGCGCCAAAAGGATTTGAATGATATCCTTATCCTATCGATTCACTCAAGTAGCATAATTGTAACATGCTTAAACTTAGTTAGCTAGGGAATGGTGTTTCAATGCTTCATTATTTTGCAATAACAAGATTTTTCCCTCCCAAATCAAATTATGTGCTGCTCCACTTCACGAGCGGATGACTGATTGAATTGACATCAATATATTTATGCACGGGGCCAAATCTTTAAGACCAATTTTGCAGGAGGAAACGATAGTAAATCAATGTTTTGACAGGTGCGGTATTCTTTCTGTTTGAAAGATATTAATTCAATATCTGATCAGCCCCCGCCAATCGGGGCTTAAAGAAATAGATGGGCTGCACACTGCTTCCACGCAGAGCTGAAACTGACCGCACACGGGTCCTGGTAAACCGCTTAGAGGATCTAAGCCTTTCCAGGCAAAGCGGTGCGAGTCGGACCATCCATGCTTATAAACCCTATTGGTTTCATTGGGCGACGGGGCTTGAGATGTCATTTCATCCCAATGTCGGGTAAAAGTCCCACAAAATTGGAAGCAGCGCCTCCGAAAAGACCTATACAGTGTTGACGGGGACGTTAAACCACAAATCAAACAAACAAATCAATATCTGACTTTGTGGAATTTTGAAAATATCTGAGGGTCACTGATGAGGCCTAATTGGCCGAAACTAGCTAGTCTGGCCTAGAAAACATGTACACCTCAGTTTTCACTTCTGTGGTGTATTCCTTATTTCCAAAGGATAACCCTTTTATAGAACATATTTTACGGAATTCGGGAAGGGACATTTCTTATCCAGTGTCTAGCAGAATAAAAATTAAAACAGTAAAAAGTAGAGTGGAAAAGTAAACAAGAAATATGTCGTTTAAACGATATAATATGTCGGTAAACGACACATTTCGTGTTTTCTTTTCCCCTCGGATAAAGAAGAGTGGAATTTAAAACAATAAAATAAGAACGGAACAGACAACAAGAAATATGTCGTTTAAACGACATATATCTTGTTTTCTGTTCCACTCTGAAAAAGTAGAGTGGCAAAATGGTGCGTGTTCAGGACCATTTTGCCAGATTACTGTGAGATAATCTACCCACCAGTTCTCTTAGTGTTTTGATTATGAATTTTGAACCCGTTCATTTCAAGTAATAGTTTTATTGCTCTATCACTGGGTGTGCCCCTTCTTCCGCCCGTCGGGGCTTGGAGAAAAGATCGGGCTGCACGGTGTTTTGGCACAGAGCTGTAACGGATCGGACTACTGGTAAACAGCTGAGAATGTGTAAGCTGTCCAGGTGTGAGTCGGACCGCTCCTTTAATACTTTCAGCGGTAGTAGGCCTTTTGATGTAATGTCATCTCGTTGTCGGGTAGATGCCTCCGTGTTTCTTCTGCGAATTATCTGTTGCTGGTTAACATGTCTGTAAAGTTGCCTGAAAATATTCGACAATTTTCAAGTGAGACAGGGCGCGATTAAATGACAAAATCGCTATTTTCATTGCTCAGAGGGCCATGACACCAAAAAACAGCAAAGCAAGAATTATGATTATTGTCTTCTGCACGTCTTCACATTGAGTTTTTTTTTTTATTTCTGCAAAATTTCATGAGACTCTCAGATAGTATCAAAGTCTACGCAGCGGACCGAGGACAAAACAATCTCTTTCGAGCCCATCGGGGTTGGGTGTGTGTGTAGGGGTAGAGGGGTGTCGTGGAGATGATATTTAATGCTTTGGCAGTCTCATAAATGTTAACTGAATGTACTGAAAAGAAGCTGACATATCTTGATCGTTTCCAAATAGCTTAAGGCTTTTCGATATCTCGTGATCTGCAACTGGGTACCGTGATCCGCAACTGGGATCTAACCGTGGTCTCATATACTGCAATCCTGAACATAATAATAATAATAATAATAATAATAATAATAATAATAATAATAATAATAATAATAATCTACTTTATTTAATGAGGGTAAACACATTTAGCTATACACTAATCTTCCATGTGGCCCTCTTAAAGTTAGACAACATATTTACAAGATACAGTCTCCAAATACAAGTGAGGAATAAGATTAGGAAGAATAATTATGTGCATTTTGTAGAGTGATAATGTTTCTTGAAAATTGAAAATGGTTCCAAGCAAGCAACTGTATTGGCTACAACACCCAACCACGCGTGCCTGGTCCGGAACTGGGTACTTGACTGTATATCCGACCGCCCGTGAGCGGGCCGGAATATCAGAATCTTATATGGATGTGAGGGTTGGATGGAAAAATCCGCCCCGAGGGTCACTGTTAGGCATCAAGAGGCTTGCCGAGTGATGCCGGACAGTGATCGCGAGAGACGGATCCTCACACCCATATAGGACTCTTTTTCTTTCACACCTTCCATTTCTTAGCGCGGATTTTAATGCTACAGTCATTCGGTTACCGACGTCCGCCATATTGTGATCACACTACAGGAATGTTTAGTGACGTCACGCAACGTGCTGTGACCTCAGCCTTAACGACGCCGCATATGAGGCCGTTTTCAACCAGTGCATTTATCAAACACGCGAGAATATACGATTTGGGACAAGAAAACCAGGGTTAGAACTCTGTGTGTGTGTGTGAAATCGGGTTTAACGTCGCGTTCAACAATTTTTCAGTCATATCACAACGGTGTCTGGTTGCGACAGGGAGCTCAATGCTCACTTTGATAGTGCTGCCTCACTGAAGTATCGTGTCCCAGACACATTACATGATACCACACCCAGTCGCATTATCCTGACACTGGGTCGACCAGTCCTAGCTCTACCCCGTAAATCTGAGTGCCAAGCGAGGAGCAGCTAGTACCATTGATGTGTTCTTTATATGTGTGTTAAAGTCACAATAATGATTGAAAAAGTGGTATTTTGTCTAGATCCGAAGTAAAATAAACTGTTCTTTGATCTCTTCAACAGTGTATTCGATGGATTGAGTAATAAAACAGATAATACATGACAGCTTGGAGAATAGTCAAAACTGTTGCCCCGAGGTACTGTGGACGACCTGATGCACTATTGCCCGAGGCCGAGCGTGCATAGTACAATGCTGTTGATGGAGAACAACCTTTAATTGGCTACGAGGGCGCATTACGAAAACACGCCAATATACAGTAAAATTCCTATATTAAGACAACCTTTGGGACTGTTCAAAAGTGGTCTTGAAGACCACTTTTGAACACTCCCAAAGGTGATCTACCACCAGAGGACACTGCATGCAGAAAACACAAAGACCGAATAACAACAACCTATTAAATAAGCTTGTTAAAGCAGAATTAGTCTTACTTTTAGGTGGTCTTAGTAGCGGAATTTCACTGTACTTATAGGAACAAGGTAGAAGTTATGAAAAATCAGGCAGCATGGTAATGAAATCTGATTATTTATACAAGTCATTTTTTATGACCGCTGATGGGAGATTCACTGCTAGATACAAGCTTCAGATTTAACTCAGTGCTCTGGATATTATATCATAGGTGATTCAAACAGTTGAAACAAACCACTATAACAACGCTTCATGAATTATCCTTTCCATTCAAAAAGCAACTCTTTTGCATCAAGCAAATGCAGTATCTATACAAAAGCAGTGTAAACTTTACCGCCGAAAAAAAAAAAAAAAAAAACACGAAATTTTTAAGATGAAAAATTATTATTTTTTTTCTAATTTCTGCTCAAAATAGAAAAAAACAATGTCAAAACAACAACAACAACAACAAACAAACACAAATAAGCAAAATAAACAAAACAAAACAATAATAACAACAACAACCCCCCCAAAAAAACATTACGAAAACACGCCTATACAAATACATTGTAAACTTTACCGCCGAAAAAATGAAAATTTTAAGACAGTGTGTGTGTGTGTGTGTGTGTGTGTGTGTGTGTGTGTGTGTGTGTGTGTGTGTGTGTGTGTGAGTTCGGGTTTAACGTCGCTTTCAACAATTTTTCAGTCATATCACGACGGTGTCTGGTTGCGACAGGGAGCTCAATGCTCACTTTTATAGTGCTGTCTCACTGAAGTATCATGTCCCAGACACATTTCATGATACCACACCCAGTCACATTATCCTGACACTGGGTCGACCAGTCCTAGCCCTACCCCGTAAATCTGAGTGCCAAGCGAGGAGCAGCTAGCACCATTTTTAACGACTTTATGTCGCGACCCGGGATCGAACCCGTGACCGCCCGTTCCCCGGAGCGGACACTCTACCAACTGAGCTATCGGGGCCGGTCAAAATTTTAAAGATGAAAAATTGTGATATTTTTCTTATTTCTGCTAAAAATATAGATTGTGGGTACTCGTTAGAACCGCCTCATCAAGGCTCACAATCTAGCAGAAATAAGAAAAATAAGGTATGCCCCTACAAACCAGAGTTTTACCATATAAAAGTGAGGTTCAAGGGGGTGCAATTATATTTGCGTGTTTTCGTGATGAGAAACAAACCAACGAAACACCCCCACCCAACCAACCAACTGATCAACCAACCAACCAACCAACCAATCAAAGAATCAACCAACCAACCAAACAAACAATATCTATAAAACAACATAATACAAGTTAAACGAGAAAAAACTGTCAATTTACCAGTACGTAGTCATTAACCCATTAATGCCTAGTGGCCCTTTTTTGGGACGTTGGCAAACAGTGTAGACCCAGATCAGACGCCGCAGAACGCGGCGTCTGATCTGGGTCTACACTGTTTGCTCAAAGAACATACATTTTTGTACAACTTACATTAAACAAAACAAATCTGACTCCCCTATAATTGAAAATGGACAACTCCAAATTTATAAGATGGAAGATTCCATTGTCATATATGGGTTAATATCAGCTCCGTCTTCAAAAAAAACCTGCCCTCGGGGCCTCCGACCAGATATAACACACACACTGCGCATGTCAGCAAGAATCTTGAAATTTTTGATGCAGAGAATAAGGGCAGTGTGCTATCTACACAGTGAACACAAAGGTTTTGATCAGACTGCGTATGCGCGCGGCTGATCAGTACCTTTGTTGTTCTCAATCGGTAAAGACGTTTTCTTTTGCGTTGTACGGCTCTAATGATGGGCGATTTTTTAAACTATAGCTATCTGTCTTAATTGTTCAGTTTGATCAAATAATTTCATGGTACAGTTATTTTGAAACATTTGTATTTTAATTCGCATTATTTTCGAGTTGGCTTCTGCAACCTAAGTTTCTTCCGTGAAGGACTTCGTGAGTATTTTTCTAAACTTTGTATTTTTTTGTATTATTTTTTTTCAAAGGTATTATGGATTTTGTTTTGGTTATTAAGCTTATTTACATTTTTCTCCAATTATTCAATGGAATAATACATTCAAGTGAAGCAACATTTTTTTTCTCTTGTCTAAAAATTTCAAGGGTTTTTAACAAAATCATAGAAAATAAAGACATGATAATAGTAATAATAATTATAATATCAACAATAATACGTATTATTATTCATATTGTTATTATTACCATCATCGTCATCGGCCCCCGCTCATCGGGGCTTGAAGAAATGGACGGGCTGGCAGACATTACGAAAACACGCCTATACAAATACATTACTATACGCCTGTACAAATACATTACTATACGCCTGTACAAATACATTACTATACGCCTGTACAGTGAAATGGTTTTAATGCAATTTTAGGCCTACAGAAATGTAAACTTCGTCAGTCAATGTGCCGAAGACTGGAAACAAAGCTCTGGTTGTATATTTTTTTCAGTTACCGCCTCTTGAAGATTAAAAATATATTAATTTAGGTAATTTACGCGTATCAGATGCGTTTTGTTTGTTTATTTTGAATTGAGATTTTACGTCCGCGTTAAAACTATTTATATCATTTTGGAGACGTTGCCTCCTATTTTACCCAACACTGAGATGAAATGAAATCTGAAACACTATCGCCCAAAGTAACCAACAGGAAGCATATGCCGGGACTGTCCGCTTCGCACCACTTTGAATTCTAGACGGTTTACGGGCCCTCATCATCACATGAACAAGTCCGTGAAATGAACACCCTTTACACCCCATTTTATATAGAGAAAACTGGGGTTTACGGGGGTAAACAATATTTTTCTTATTTCTGCTCTAAGACATAGGTTGTGGGTTCTCGTTAGAACCGCCTCATTGAGGCGGTTCTAACGAGTACCTACAACCTATGTTTGAAGTATAAATAAGAAAACTATCACAGGTTTTCGTCAGAAAAGTAGCCATTTTGGAGATGTGAAAAACTGCTCTATATCGCATGGGTGTGTTATCGTAATGAGTACAGTCGGTTACTGAATTTTCATGAAACATTACAGAAATGTAAAACACCATAAGAGGACGTGCAGAAGAAAATACCCATTACTCTGGGTTAGCTTCTTTTTGCATTCTAGCCTTTTGAATACTAAAAAAAAAAACAACTAGCGATTCATCCGTGCCCGCTTTGTAGCTTTGTAGCTTGAAATCTGTTTATGTTTTCATGATATCATTACGAAAACACGCGTATACCAATACATTGCCAGCATAATCGCCGAAAAAATGACGATTTTAAGATGAAAAATTACGATATTTTTCTTATTTCTGCTCAAAATATAGACTGTTGTTACTCGTTAGAACCACCTCATCGAGGCGGCTCTAACGAGTACCAACAATCTATATTTTAGAGCAGAAATAAGAAAAATAAGGTTTACCCCTAAAAACCCAAGTTTTGCTTTATAAAAGCGGGGTTCGAGGGGGTCAAAATTATATAGGCATGTTTTCGTGATGTATTACAGAAAAGTAAAGCTCAAAAAAAAAAAAATAAAAAAAAAAATGCTTCAGTCAAAGCCACGAAAGTGGCTTTATAACACTTTCAGCTATAGACCTTTGAACAAATCTGCTCTAGCCCCTTTTCTGATCTTCACATATATTTGGTATAAGACTTGTCCGGAACAGAAAAGTGCCCCTTTCGGAGATTTCGGGAGCAGAGGACTGTACTTATTTTAAGGGACTGTGGAGAAATAGTATTTATTAAAGGGAGCTTGGGAGCAATCACATTTTCACGGAGCGGATAGCATAATCATTGGTGAAATCAATTTGGAGAGCTGGAGAAAGTTGGCCAAAATTTTCATTGCGCCGAGGAAAAAACTACACCCTCAGGTACTATCTTAGAAAATATTGCATTCTTTCATATCTCCAAAATGTTTTTCTTTTTTTCTGGTAAACAATTGGTATGTTTTTTTTTTCTTCTTTATACCACAAATGGGTTGTTTATGCTCGGTCGAACCGCCTCCTTGAGGCGGTTCAATGAGGTGGTTCTAATATGTATCCACAAACTTTGTTTAAAGCAAAAATAAGAGAAATAAAGATAACCCTTGTAAACTCCAGTTTTCAGTGTATAAAGGACAGTGTGTCTAATCTTATTATTATTATTTGAGGGTTGACGTCCCAGACCAGACTATTCAGGTCGTTTTGGAGACGTTAATTCCAAGTTTGTGGGACGTTTACCCGACATTGAGACAAAATGTTATCTCAAGCCCTGCATCCAATGAAACCAACAGGCTTTGAAAAGTAACTCTCCTTTCGGCTATCCGCTGGGGATGAATCACGCCTATATAATTCTGACCCCCTTGAACCCCACTTTTAAATTGTAAAAACTGGGGTTTACAGGGGTAAAGAAGAAGTAAAACAAAGATCAGGAATCGATACAATTAACTTACTCCACCCATCAAAGACACCAAAGGAATGGAGATAAACCTAATTTTTCTTGTTTCTGCTCCAAAATATAGATTGTGGGTACCTACAATCTATATTTTGAGCAGAAAGAAGAAAAATATCACAATTTTTTCACCTTAAATTTTTCATTTTTGCGGCGATAAAGGTGGCAATGTATTTGTATAGGTGTGTTTTCGTAATGTTTTACTTAGGGTTTAGCTTCTTCATGTTTGCGTTTCTTTCCCTTTAGTGTTTCTGTTTGAGGTAATTGTATCGATTCCTGATCACTGCCTTTTTCTTATAGTTTATACGCAGGTACCACTTTGCCTGGCCAGGCTTTAGACCTTCTAAATGGTTGACCAGTACTCGTGTGTGTGTTCGCGTTTAGCCATGCAGCACAATCTATTTCGGCGGGGCCCCAAAACACAGTGCTGCTGCTTATGCGCCCGCGCACTCACCCAAATGCCTCGGAGGCTCGTTCAAAATTAATTTGGCGATTCTTACAAAATAGAAGTGAAGGCAATCGATACAATTAAACGACAGATCCCATCGGAGACACCAAGGGAAAGAAACAGAAACATGGAACAACTAGACCCTAATGGTAACATCACTAGCGGAAAGCAAGTATCCAAAACGTACCCAAAACGTTTGTTATAATGCAGAAATAAGAAAAAAAAATATATGCTCAAATCATTTTCAGTACTCCTATCTATATCATGTCGTTGCACTTATTCATCACGAAAACATGCCTATATATTTTTGACCCCCTTGAACCCCACTTTTGTATGGTAAAACTGAGGTTTACAGGGGTAAGCCTTATTTTTCTTATTTCTGCTCTAAAATATAGATTGTGGGTACTCTATAATCTATATTTTGAGCAGAAATAAGAAAAATATCACAATTTTTCCTCTTAAAATTTACATATTTTCGGCTATAAAGGTTACAATGTATTGGTATAGGCAAGTTTGCGTAATGTGAAATTAGACTAAAGACGATCAAGTTACTCTGTCTATTTTTTTGGCTTTACGATACAGTCAAAACTATTATGATCATGACAGGCTGTTCATTGCACCCCAACACAGTTAAGCAACTGAATGAATCAACGGAATGGAGATAAACATAACCTCAGACTTTCTAGGCAGGACTAGACCTGTGAGGTTAACCGGTACTGTTATTACATAGTTTGGTCTGGTGTTTAGCAGCCCGGTCTACACTAATAGGTTATATCGAGTTTGACAGTTTATCAAAAACGCTATTCCCCAGGCAGGTTCTTCCGTCGCGGTTTATTTTTGCTATGGTTTGTCTTCGGGAGTTTATGTCGCTTATATTGTTTTATTTCGGATAGCCTATTGGCCATTGTGCGGGAAAGTAACTGTCCTTTTGGCTTTCCGCTATTGATGTTTCCATTAGGGTCTGTTGTTTCATGTTTGTGTTTCCCTTTGGTGTCTCTGATTGCAGCTGTGGGTTAATTGCATCGATTCCTGATCATTGCCTCCACTTCTATTTTGTACGTAAACTGCGATTTATTTAAAATATTCTCTGATCAATCTTCATAAACTCATTTCCTCCTGAGCGCCAGTCGTACATAAATCTTGGACATTTTGTTCAAAGCTGATGGTGTAGTTAGTTTACATATCGTTAAAACTTTGATCATTTGATAAGACAATATGTGGCGATAACTTTTAGAATTTCCTGAGTGTTTGTTTCCTCATAAAGTGGTCCTTTCGGAAAAAAGCGGCCTACATTTAAAAGGAAAGACTTTTGCACGCATGAGCAAAGGATTTGCTCCTCAGAAGCAAATTCGTGTATAACTCCAAATTTAACATTTTTTTATATATTTATTTATGTTGCAGGCATATGTTATTCGAGCTTGCTTGAACCTCTCATCGATGCAGTTCCAACAAGTACAACAACATATGTTTTTCATAACTATAATATAATACGCTTATAATGACTTGTTAACTTAAATCATAATGCCGATTATTGGTTTTAGGACCATTTCGTAGAGTGTTACATGAGTGTTCATGTATTATTGAATTTATTAAACGAGTTGAGGAAAAGGGATAAAATGCGAGGCTTTGTGGAGCATTTTATCCTTTTTTTTCTCAACGAGTTTAATAAATTCAATAATACATGAGCACGAATGCAAGATTCTGTTTATCATATGACATTTAAAATGTATTTTATTCACAACTATTTACAAAAAGTCAGTATAAGCGATTAGTAAACGCGACGTCGTTAAGGACGTCGTACATGTAACTTTACGGGGCGTATCTAGCTAATTTGCATATTAAATCCACTAGTGGATTATCGAAAATAATACATGGCGTTATTACACTCTCAGACGCGACGTCAGATGATAAAAACACTTTTCAAGATCCTTAATCGGTGTTTGGCGAAAACTGGAACACTACCATGAGAAATATTAGCTGATATTTTTTTCTTCAGAAATGTAGACCGCAAACGTGATATGAGCTAGCCTCGAATCGGCAGAATGAGAGACATAATTGATCAAGGCTTTCCAAGTAGAAGTAAAACAAAGATCAGGAATCGATACAATTAACTTACTCCACCCACAAAAGACACCAAAGGGAAAGAAACACAAACATTGAGCGACCAGACCATAATGAAAACCTAAACACAGGAAGGCCATAAGGACAGTTACTTTCCCACAAAATGGCTATATGGCCATCCAAAATGAAAAGACACAAGTGATACCCAAAGTAAGGAACAAACAAAAACATAAATAAATCGCCACAGAAGTACCGCCTTGGAACGGTCAGTGGAAATATTTCCACTGGGGTGCTTAAATCGATTTCACGTGGCCACAATTTCACGTGGCCACAATCCTCGCCCTTACTTCCGTCGCGATTTAAACAAATAATTTGTTCAGTCCGCATGAAGGCCTCTTAACTTATCAGTGCAATAATTAAAGAACCATAGAGGGGAGACAACGGAGAGGACTCGACAGCAAGAAACCACTGAAATGCTGGAGCAAAAGAAAACCAACAGTTAGACTCCGATTGGCCCGACCAGAGACAGAGCATCAGGCACCAACCAACATTACCTTGAATTAGATCTCTCTAATTCTCAATAAGCCTTTACGTTTGAACCGTCATAGAATCTGAGGTCTGTCCCACCGGCGTGCAATTAAAGAGGGAAGCAAAGTTGCCAACCGTGATTGGATTAACTACCATGCATGCAGTCTGTCGTATAACATCCATGTTGTACCCAATCTTTTTATATCGAAGAATGATTTTACGAAATTGGGTGCTGAAGTCATTGAGGTTATATATTTTTCTGAATTTATATACTAAGTCACCATAAAATTCGGTTTCCGATAGACCTTGTTGCAGAAGAGATTTAAGTCCAATATTGAATTTTGAAATTAAATCAGAATGGCGTCTATAAAATTTTGAAAAGGCTTTGCGTAGTTTATGGTACCGATAACCCTGATTAAGAAGTTTAGCCGTTAATAATTTATTACGAGTGTTGAAGTCAGTTACATGACTACACACTCTAGTAAATCGAATTAATTGCGAAATATAAACGCCACAGGATGGCGCACGAGGAACATCACCATCCAAAAAAGGAAAATTTACAATCTCAATATCAAAGTCATCGCGTTTATCATAAATTTTGCACGAAACAAACCCATCTACAATAGATAGATGTAAATCCAAAAACGGGGCCTCTGTATCAGAAGAATTTGCTTTATTTAACTGAAGTTCTGTGGGGTGGGGGGGGGCAGGGGGGTAAATCTGACTGATCAAACCAGCAAGTGGTTCAAGGTAATGTTGGTTGGGGCCTGGTGCTCTGTCTCTGGTCGGGCACATCGGAGTCTAACTGTTGGTTTTCTTTTGCTTCAGCATTTCAGTGGTTTCTTGCTGTCTTGCCTTAGTGGTTTCTTGCTGTCTTGCCTTAGGGGTGGATAACGATGGCGTTCAATGAAATATACCTTAGAGAGTTCCTTTTGATATCGATGAGATCGTTGAGCGCTCCTTAGGTGCACTTTGAGAGTTAGTTAAGAGATCGATTTCTTTGACGACTGTTGATGAATTGTTTTGCCCCCAGTTAAAATTGTAGAGGAGACAGATTAGTTTGAGAAGAGGGTGATAGCTTGGCGCTCATTCAAAGGTTGTGGAGAGGTCAATCCATTTTCGGGTCGACTGCTTATCAATGGACTAGAAATTACTAATTGGTCAAGAAGATTCCCTGCGATTGTCTACGTGACTAAAATTACAAAATGGTCGAGGACATTCTGTGTGATTGTCCACGTGACTATCGGTTGCTTGTTAGAAATTTAGATAACGGTAAATGGTGTGCTATTTTTCTCATTGACGTCAGAATGTTGAATATAGATAGATATCTCTATACAGCCAGTGGTAAAAAATTATTATGATGTAAATTCTACAGCTAGGTTTAAAATTATTAAACGGCATGAAACGGAATTAAAATGGATTAAATTATTACAGACACCTTTTCCATTGGGCTTTAATGACAACATTTATCTAAAATGCCCGACTGTGATATTTTCTCGCTTCTGGACTGTCGAAAGTGTAAAACTAGATCTCACGGCTCCAGAAAACTGGTAATTATAAACGTAAATTATGTGTTTTTAAAAGAAACAATACCAGTCTGAAGTGACTTTCCATAATATTATTGAATCATGGACGCCACTCAATGCTTGCTTTTCTAAGTTCATTACCCATTTCTGTGCTAAGGATTCTGGATACCGAGGCGGATAAATACTACGATAGTTCTAATCAGTTATACGACGCTGCTCTTTTAACTAGACGTTATACTCAGCATGCTCTTCGTCCTTTCATCGATTCTGAAATTAATCACAAACGTCATTACATCAAAATATCCTTCATTAATCAGGGTTTGGATTTCATAGATTTACATAGTATCTTCCGGGACAGTTAGGTTATTTCATCCATTCCCTCTTATTTTCAAAATACTGAAACACCCACAATTTGCTATAAATACAATAAACCTGTCAGTTCTATCATTTTTAATTTCAATAAACTTCTTTCTGATCTTGATATTGACACTAACACTCCTGATACATGTGATTGTAAAAATTCAGTGTATTGTTATTCAGCTGCTGGTCATTTTATTACTGGCAATTTAAAAATTATTCCTGATTGTAGGATACGCAATTTAATATCTAAAGGACCGAAATATCGATTTCCTTCTAAAATTAATTTCAATAAGTGTAGAGATGAAATTGCTGCTGCCTTGAATGAATTTGGTAATCGATGGTGTAAGCGAGAGTAGGTTGAGCATAAAGCTCTGAAAGACTGGAAACTTAGCATTCTGAAATTAGTGAACAAATGCATTTCTTTTTATTGGCAAAATACGAACTTATTACCTCCTAAACCTGCGACGTCTTTACGTCATCTTAAACTAGGTATTCAAGAATTTCATAGGAAGTTTGTTTTGGCTCCAGCTGATAAAAAAGTTCTGAAGTTAGATCCTTTAGAAGCAAGGAATACACCAAATGAACGAAAATAGCAGACTCGGTTTTATTATGTCTGTTCATGACCAGTACTGAAATGTGCAACACCGGCCTCGCCCTCTAGCACCGGCTAACAATGTGGTCGCTGTTTGACGGCTTCACTATGTTAACACTCTTCAGCAAGAACTTGGTGGTACTAAGAGCTATGAACTTCGGCCTTTAGCTGTAAAGAGGGTTTAGTTGATGACCACATTTGTCATCCAGCCACCAAGTTTGCTGTCTGTGTTACAGAAGGCCAAGACAAGCTTCCTACATTATATGTGTTACCTAAACTTCATAAAAGATCATACAAAGCACGGTTTATTGCAAATTCAAGCTCTTGTAACACCACTGAACTCTCCAAATTATTAACGTCATTTTTGACAGCCATAAAAAAGCATGTGATAAAATATTGGGACAAAGTCTTCGAAAGATCGGGTAGAAATCTTTTTTGGTCTATAAAAAATTCTAATGAAGTTTTAAATAAATTGAAATCCAGGCGGTTTCGTGCTTCAAGTCTGTCAACTTATGATTTTTCTACTCTATACACTACACTTCTCATAATCTTATAAAAGAAAAACTTAATGATTTAATTGAATGGACATTTCATACGGAAGACTCCCTCTATCTTGCATGTAATGTAAGAAATGCTTTTTTCACTTCTGAAGAGCATAAAAATTATACTTTATGGTCGTGTCAGAAAGTGTGTGAAGCTCTCACCTTTCTACTTGACAATATTTACATAAGATTTGGTACTAAGTTATCTAGACAAGTTGTGGGTATTCCGATGGGTACTAATTGCGCACCACTCGTGGCTGATTTGTTTTTGTTTTGTTATGAGAGAGACTTCATGATGTCCCTTTCTGCTGAAAACGAGTCTGAAATCATTGAAGCTTTTAGCTCCACTTCTAGATACTTGGATGATTTATTTAATATTGATAATACCTATTTCGATGGTTTGATCAGTCAAATTTACCCCCCCCCCCCGAACTTCAGTTAAATAAAGCAAATTCTTCTAATACCGAGGCCCTTTTCTGGATGTACATCTATCTATTGTAGATGGGTTTGTTTCGTGCAAAATACGATAAACGCGGTGATTTTGATTTTGAGATTGTAAAATTTCCTTTTTTGGATGGTGATGTTCCTCTTGCGCCATCCTATGGCGTTTATATTACGCAATTGAATTGATTTTTTTAGAGTATGTAGTTATGTAACTGACTTCAACACTCGTAATAAATTGTTAACGGCTAAACTTCTTAATCAAGGTTATCGGTATCATAAACTACGCAAAGCCTTTTCACAATTTTATAGAAAAGTAGAAGTAAAACCAAGATCAGGAATCGATACAATTAACTTACCCCACCCATCAAAGACACCAAAGGGAAAGAAACACGAACATTCAGCGACCAGACCATAATGGAAACCTAAACAAAGGAAGGCCATAAGGACAGTTACTTTCCCACAAAATGGCCAAATGGCCATCCAAAATAAAAAGACACAAGTGATACACACAGTAAGTAACAAACAACAACATAAATAAACCGCAACAGAAGAACCGCCTTGGAACGGTCAGTGGAAAGAATTCCACTTGGGGGGCGGGGGCTTAAATCGATTTTACAAGGCCATATTCCTCGCCCTTACCTCTGTCGCGGTATACACTAATTTTGTTTAGTCCGCATGGAGGCTTCCTAACTCATCAGTGTAACATCTCCGGGAACATACAAATAAAAAAACTGCAGAGATGAAACAAGCTTGAGGACTCGACAGCAAACAACATCAGAATTGCTGGAGGAAAAGAAAACCAACAATTGGACTCCGAGGGGCCCGACCAAAGACGGAGCATCAGGTGCCAACCAACATAAAGAAGACGCCGTTCTGATTTAATTTCAAATTCAACATTGGACTTAAATCTCTTCTGCAACAAGGTCTATCGGAACCGGAATTTTATGGTGACTTAGTATACAAATTCAGAAAAATGTATAATTGCAATGACTTTCGTAAAATTATTTTTCGATATAAAAAGATTGGGTACAACATAAATGTTATACGACATACTGCATGCATGGTAGTTAACCCAATAACGGTTGACAACTTTGCTTCCCTCTTTAATTGCACGCCGGCGGGTCAGTGTAAAGGCTTATTGAGAATTAGAGATATCAATTTCAAGGTAATGTTGGCTGATGCCTGATGCTCTATCTCAGGTCGGGCCCATCGGAGACTAACTGTTGGTTTTCTTTTGCTCCAGCATTTCAGTGGTTTCTTGCTGTCGAGTCTCCACCGTTGTTTCATCTCTGTGGTTGTTTGATTATTTGTGTTCACGGGGATGTTGCACTGATGTGTCAGGAGGTCTCCATGCGGACTGAACAAATTATTTGTCTAGATCGCGATGGAAATAAGAGCGAGGATTGTGGCCACGTAGAATCGATTTAAGCCCCCCCCCCCCCCCAGTGGAGTTCGTTTCTGCTGACCTTTCCTAGGCGGCTCTTCTGTGGCGATTAATTTTTATCTTTTGTTATGGTTTGTCTTTAGGTGTTTGTGTCGCTTGTGTTATTTTATTTTGGATAGCCTATTGGCCATTTTGTGGGAAAGTAACTGTCCTTTTGGCTTTCCGCTGCTGGTGTTTCCATTAGGTCTGTTGTTGCATGTTTGTGTTTCTTTTACTTTTGTGTCTCTGATGGGAGCTGTGGGTTGATTGTATCGATTCCAGATCAATGCCTCTACTTCTCTTTAGTAAAACAATGACTGGGCCAGTGTTCTGGGACAATGACAAAATGTGTACACTCAGATAACAAGCCACGAAACACGGCGTATAATCTGGGTATCTCTCTCTCTTTCTCTCTCTCTCTCTCTCCGTATGTGTGTGTCTGTACTCGGGAAGTGAAGAATGTAGCCCATGTTTCTGAACTATTAGTCTGAACGCAAGCCTCCCTCGAATCTCAACCTCACATG
Organism: Lucinisca nassula; assembly: GCA_963580285.1. Lineage (NCBI taxonomy): Eukaryota > Metazoa > Mollusca > Bivalvia > Lucinida > Lucinidae > Lucinisca > Lucinisca nassula. Next base: position 18,517,678 of record OY757023.1, read on the forward strand.
CGATACTCTGTCATGTTTGTGGGTGTTTTGGTGAGCCATCCTTTGTCACCACGGCGTTCTCTTATATTGGCTGAATAGCAGAGAAGGACAAGGCTGTCTTTACAGGCGGGTAAGGGTAGATGGGAATCTTTGTATTCCTTCTGTTACTTCACTTTCTTTGATTTCCACTTTCGCCATGTATCCATCTCTTGCACTACCTCTACTATTTCTTTTCTTTCTCGCTTTCTCTGTGAGTCGATCAAAAATAACCTATCTGGGCTGGCGTGTTTTTAAACCCCAATGCAACCAATCTGTCAATTTTTTGTCTACTGGTTCCGGTTTTATCTCACTTCTGATTTACCAACAGCTATATATATATATAAGGGAAAAACACCTTGATCGTTCCCCATCCTCCAAAAATATGAAATGTTCAGTTTGGTTCACAGAGCGTCTATCTGCCTTATTCTGCTTCTCTGGGTTTTTGGATTTACGGTTGAATGATTAACAAAGTTAAATCAATTGCTCGTACAGCATACAATGAGTGACACAATAACTTGGTATTATAACAATAAAGTGGCTACCGTCAAACTGCGCTGTATCAAGTTTCGCCAAAGAGAGTACGTTAATTTTATTTTTATCTCTGTATAGCATTTGCAAACCGTGCATACTTTTGCGGCGTCTGGACAGGTTATTCATGGTTTACTTAAAATACAGGACGTAAAATGGTATTGACCCAGTTTCAGGATCATATGCAATTTACGGTTTTCAGTAATTTTATTCTTATTTTTTTTTGACACGGAATTGTTTGAATCGCTATCACAAATAATGGACGATTGGGGAAGACGACGGCGTTCGACCGCGGACGACGATGGACGGCGGTGGGCGACGGGGCCTACTTTAATATAGTCTCATGAGGTTAAAAACAGGAAATGAAACATATTTGACAACAAAAACAACACGCAAATAAATAAACGGCAAACAAATCAACTCATTCCGCATTTCCGTATTTTCATCTGACAGAGTGTGATTGAGTGTCAACTGTTTTATATCAAAGCGCCAAAGACACTGAAATGACAGATTCTATGAGAAAATCATAACACTTTGAAAACTTACGGAAAACCTTTCTAAAAAGAGCTTAACATTTAGAAAGGTAGTTCTGCAAATTCCAATATATGATATGTTTGCAGATGTCTATAGACCGGTGGTATTATGAAACGCCATTCGCTGTTTCAAATGTTTGAAAGAAACTATTTACGTTTTCAAAACCAAACATTAAAATTCAAGTTTTAACAATGGTACTGTCCATAAGTAACAGTTTTTGTCTGGTCTGTTGTGGACACCTCTACCCAAAGATACTCTATGGGAAAGAGATCGGAGGAGAAAGACTGGCTAGTCCAGTACATGAATTCCATTGGCTTGAAGACATTTTTGAGTAAGAACAGCACTATGAGCCCGCTTGTAATCCTGCTGGATAAGATATCCCGGATTCTGAGCGTAAACAAATAAATGTAACCATGTGAGGCCGAAGCGCTTGATTGATGTAACGTCTCGCTGTTCAATCCACATCTCAGCTATGATCTTGAATGTCCTTAATGACACTAAGCTGCGTTCGTTAACTACACGCAATAGCTCGCCACACAATTACGCTTATTTCACCCGATATGGCATGCTCTATTACGCACGCGTCGCCTCGGCATACACCTATACGTCGAAACACCCGGAAACGACAACCAACGTGATTCACGATGAAGTGCGATTTGTCACTGAAACGCACATTTCAGTCGCTGAGACGCCAATTTACGTATTTCATGCACTAGCGTAAGTGTTCCGTACTGTCTCGATGCGTTAACTTTGGTCACGACAGGGACGTCTAGCTCTCAAACGTGCATCGCATAAGGGCGACGATCAGTGTCAGTGCTTATTAGTCGGTAGCTGAGACCCCTTGTTTATCTACAGGTACAGTTTAGCAACTGCCAGCGGAAATCTGTTTCGCATATGCGTCTGACGGTCGAATCGATCTTGACGTACTAACGTCGGTCTTCCGCTACTTCGACGTCCACTAGCGTCTTCTGTATACAGTAAGATGTCGCTTCAATAGACGATAGATCAAACACACGTGGCACCCAAAATCAGAGTCAACGTCATCCGCTTTCCGACCAGCTTCTAACTGTCCAGGGGCACACTTACGATTCTTTAATGAAAACTGTTGCAATACGCTCTCACTAGAACAAATTTCAGTTTCTTCTTTTCTAGGCACGACCTTACATTACACATCAAAAGTTTGATCCTGAACATGTGATTTCTATCCGCACTGGTGTGAGGGTGGTGCACACGATCGACGTGGCCGGACTGGTAACCAGACGTCACGGTTGATTGATTTAACCTTTTTAGCTTGAGGGCATGGTGCCTAAGCGTGTTGTAATCATGCAATCGTTTGGTTTCAGAATCAAAGCACTGAGAGTGTGGGATGTAGGTTGGAGTAATATGCCTGGGCTGAGATTTAAACTGTTTCATTTAACTCTAGAATACCAAACAAATAGTGAAGATTTTGATAAGGAGACGCGTTCGGCAGCGTCTGATCTTGGTCTACACTGTTTGCCAAGCTCACCCTATGATTCCAGGATAACTCTCTTCCGTCTTATGGAATACCCCGATCTCACTGCGGCTATTTTCTACAAGACAAATAGTTATTCTGACAAGTCAGTGATAGTCACGTAGACATTAGCACTGAAGCGCTTTTCTTATTATCAACTTCGGGTCGAATGTCAAACAATCAACCCAAACATAGCCGCGTCGTTTGTTAGTGTTGGGTACATGTAAGTGTTATCTGTAAAATCTGCACATGAATCAAATGTTGGATCTGGAAAACAATGTAAACTCAGTTCAAAAGCCACACATCACGGTTCTGATCTTGTTCTACACGTTTTTGCATTAGTTACTAACATCTTAAGTTTAAACGAATCAGTCCGAGTTCCCGTTCATGACGAGCCTGCATTTAGAGACAGTCGGCATGAGTGTTGTCAGTGCTTTGATTTATTCATTGCATTGGGTTTCTGGAGTGCACTCGTCCATCACTGAAGTTGGGCTCGTCCATTCTGCTAAATATATGGCATCTAGAATTATATCACAGGACCTACACTAAGTATCTGTACCATATTCCAGGGTTGAAAGGGACAGCATTTCTTTTCAAGTTCTCCAAGTCAATATACACCTGAGTTGTAACTAACCTAAACTTGACCTCGAAAGTCAGAAAGAAACCCCATTAATACTATTGTGTACAGCTGACCTGGTCCAACAGCAGGCTGGTCTTTATAAGGATTAAATAAGGATTTAATATTGACAACACTGATAGAAAACAGGGTAAAACCTAAGCAGACTGCTAAGCAGACGCCGCATTGATCTGGGTATACAGTCCGTTTGCCAAACCCGTCGCATGATGCAGCTGATTCATATGAAATGCTGAATCGTAAAGTCGTCTGCTTCAAAAGTTTGTATTACGCTTACAGTATAATTAATACGCTTGTACAATTTTCATTACTGCGCCAAACTGGACTACATTTTGTGCGGACTCATATTTCTATGGCGGTCAAAGCCGGAAGAAAAAGTCTGAATTACTTTAAACGTGCAGCACAGCAAGAATAGACAGATGGAATCTGTCATTAAAATCACTATATTCCTGAGCGGTTGACAGTGTAAACATATCGGCTGATAGCTATATTTTTCACCATTTCCATATTTATTTAATTATAATAATCAGCATACGCACCTAATTACGCGCATATGAACCATGAACCACAATTAAAAAAAAAAAAAAAAAACCTCGCTGACAGGGACTTATGTTTTAAAATTTACCACCCTTTCAAGATTATATTTCATTTATTTCAAGCAAATCGTTAATCAGAGGTGGGCGAAAACCGGAGTATCCGGAGAGAAGAACCACTGACCTTCCGTGGCAAATGTGGCGTCTCTCATGTTGCCCGAGCCAGGCTCGAACCTACAGCCTAATGATTAAGAGCCAGCGTTGTTACCCACTAGACCACGGAGGCCCGTACCCTAAATTTCTTAATGCGGGAAGAAGAGGCAATATTCGTACTGAACGCATACGCGCAAAACCCGGTTTAGTTCGAGTCTTCGCTGATCATACATGTTCCAAGACCCATTTTTCGCATGGCTCGGCCCGTATTTGGAACATGGATAGTGACAATTCTGTATCACATTCGAACACTGGTCGCCTATATAACCTATAGTAAAATCTAGTGATATATTGTGTTCTGATTTAATACCGTTTAATGACGTCATTCATTGCAGATGGTATGACCTCGTTTTGTTATGAAAACAGGTAAACGCATGTGATACAGTCAGTTTTACTGGCGCGATTCCTTTAAACAACTGCGGCATATAAGGAGAATCTGAAGGTATCAATAGCATTTTCATCGACTTTTAGTGTGTTATAATAGAAATAGATCAGCTCTAGTGCCGTGATTTATTTAGTGATATATCACTGTTTGTCGGTCAGTTGATAGAAGACAAATCATTCCCGCTGCGCGTTCGAAATTTGACCTACATTGCAACTGACTTCCAAACATTGATATACCTTTCAACAAATCACTGATAGAGCTGATCTATTTCTTAATGCCTAGGTCACATAGCCCGGCCGATGAGGTTTCGATGAGCGAGCGATGCGACTTTCGCCAAACACCGGCCGGAATCCCGTGGTCACCGGCCGGCGTTTGGGGCTTAAAACCGCAACGGTGGGCAGCTCGGCGAAATTTAACTTCGGAGTTAAAATTCAACGGCCACTCAACGAGCTCCCTCATCGCAGCCCCATCCTTACCACATCGGAATACGCATCGGCCGGTGTACGGCTGAGTATCGGCCGGTGTCCCTTGCATCTAAGGCCACCAGAGAACAAGCTTTTGTGAACGGACACCGACCTAGTTTCGGTCGAGGTCCGACCGATGTGGGACCGAGCCTTGGAAAATATAGTACCGGTGGGTGACCGATGTAAGGGACAGTGGCCGAAGCTCGGCCGGACATCGGCCGGAACTCGGCCGGATATCGTTGCTTGCATATAAACCGCTCGTCGTAGATGGCCTGACACACCTCGGGGACGAACAGAGAGATTGTGTTGTGTGGGACACGAAACGCGAACGCGAGATCGCGGTAGCTGCTTCCGGTCGCCAAGAACCTCAAGGTGATCGCCAGCTTCAGCCCAGGGTCCAAGGGAGTAAGATGCCTGCAACAAAAGAGGGTGAAATATGATTAAAATCAAGCAATAATAAATATGTTTGGAAGGCATGTGTCTGCAAAATAAGAAACGAAATTCAGTACATTCAGTACAATTTCACACTAAGTTCACCAAGTGTAAAGTTACCTTGTGGTCTTGGCAGTGCGGGGGCCAACTCGATGGAGCAACTCTTGGAACATCTGTGGCTCCATGCGGAGTTAGGCCTTGAAGTCGGTAGCGTGCTCGGCCTCGAGTTCCCTCATGAGCGTCTCATATTGGCCGAAAAAGGGTCTGCGTAGGATCCACTCTCACACCACCAACGTCTTTCTCTTCTGCCGGCCCTCTGTCGCTCCCTCTCGGCTTCTTCGAGTATTGCCGCCAGGACCATGTTGTACTGGAACCTCGCTCGTGTTCGAACAACGCCAATCGAAGTCTCCTCGGTGCAGCCATAGTGATGAACTGACCATGCCAGGCAGGTAGGGTATATATACAGTGATGTAATAGCTGACCATCGCCCCCCGCCAAGTCCGAGTTACAACGGCCGAACATCGGCCGGGCAGTGTTCAAAGACCGTTTACAACCCGTCAGGTGATCGCACAGTGTCCTGTAACCTGCTCGGGTACCGGCCGTATACCCCCGATGTCCGACCGACCACCGGCCGGTAGTTGCTACCACATAGGCCGAAAAAATCTCCCCTGATAAGACAGACTCCGTACGGTCATCGACCGGTGTTTGGTGGGTCGCCTGTAGATTTGCGGACGGAGCCCGTCCACGTCTCCGAGCTATGCCTCCGATGAGGGAACTCGGCGACACCCCAAAAAATCTACCGAGCTTCACCGATGCCGGACATCGGTCGGGCTATGTGACCTAGGCTTAAGCAACGTACACGCGTGACGTATTATCTTGAGGTCTCGTTTGTATAATTGTATAACCGCGATCTACTTGCCCAATATCATCGCCTAGCATCTCATTTTGGGGTCATTGGCAAACAGTGTAGACCAGATCAGACGCCGCAAAACGCAGCGTCTTATCTTGGTCTATACTGTTTGCTTAAAGTATATACATATTTGTTTTGTTTGATTTGAGGTTTAACGTCCTCGTCAACACTTTTAGGCCATTTTGGAGACGTTCCAATTTTGTGGGATTTTTACCCGACAACATCTCAATCCCTGCCGCCGAAGGGCAGTTGTCAGTTTCTGGCGAAAGAGTGTACACTGTACTGGTTAACCGCTTACGTATAAGCCTGTGGATAGGTTAAAATAACCTAAATAGTGTTGACTGGGCCGTTCAACTCCAATACAAAAAAAAACATTGGGCTGCATGGCTTGAGACGTCTTTTCATCTCAAGATCGGGTAAAAGTTCCACAAAATTGGAAGCAACGTCTCCAAAATGACCTAAATAGTGCTGACGTGGACGTTAAAAACAAACAAAAAACTTAAAAAAAAAACTCATATAATTATAAAATACTCATGAAATAATAGAGGCGGTTCTATCGAGTACCCACAATCTGTATTTTGAGCAGAAATAAGAAAAAATAAGTAGTTTTCTTATTTCTGCTCAAAATATAAATTGTGGGTACTCGATAGAACCGCCTCGATGAGGCGGTTCTAACGAGTAACAGCAATCTATATTTTATATGTCTGGCTAAGAAAAATAAGGTTTCCTAATGTAAACCGCAGTTTTACTATTTAAAAGTGGGGTTCAAGGGGGTCCAAATTATGTAGACGTGTTTTCATGATGATTGGTATTTTTGAAAGGTGTACTTGCTTTGGAAGGTGTACTTTCTTTTGGGTGAGCTTTCAGTACGGAAATGAATATTCTGCTGTTCCTGATTGGATTTGGTGCTAAAACCCATTGTTTTTTCTGCAAAGTATTATTGTTTATTAGTAGATATACCTGAAGAAATTTGCTTTTGTAAAAAGCAGCTGATTTGAATAGTAAAAAAATATGTGCTGACTGGCCATTGGAAATGCCAATATATATTCGCTGCAGCACTGACTGCCGAAATACCCAAAATATGCCGCATAACCCCATATTTTTAGCTGCTTATGGAAGGTTAATGGGCTTCCTGTCAAATCATATGCCTTGTTTTGGAAACTTTAGACTTCTTGAAATGTGGTAGACATCACGAAAACATGTCTATATAATTTTGACCCCCTTCAACCCAACTTTTATACAGTAAAACTGGGGTTTACAGGGGTAAACTTTATTTTTCTTATTTCTGCTCAAAATATAGACTGTGGGTACTGTTTCTGTTCCTGTACTGTTCCTGTCAAATTATATGCCTTGTGATGGAAACTTATATGCCTTGTTATGGAGGGCTTAGGGTGGAAGACACTCGCGCGATGTAATTATTTAAAAACTTTTATTTTTTCTGTATTTTTTTTTTTTCATGAAATTTTATCACATATATTTTGAGCCTTGCTACAGCTCTACATATAGTTTTGATTACTTATATTATATAAATGTGTTTTTGGTTTTGTTTTCTATTCCAAGATTTGTTTTCTCTTTTTTATTTTTTCCATTGATTTTTTTAATTAGTATATATATAAATACATTACGAAAACACGCCTATACAAATACATTGCCACCTTTATCGACGAAAAAATGAGAATTTTATGATGAAAAATTGTGATATTTTTTTTATTTCTGCTCAAAATATAGATTGTGGGCACTCGTTAGAAATAACGGGTACCCACAATCTGTATTTTACAGCAGAAATAAGAAAAATAAGGTATATCCCCGGAAACCCCAGTTTTACTATATAAACGTGGGGTTCAAGGGGGTCAAAATTATATAGGCGTGTTTTCGTGATGTAATTCATTATTTTCAAATTTCCGCGATTCACATTTGCTTGAATTTCACAATTTCAGAAATTCATATTTCAAAACAGTTTTGATTCTTCGGCAGTGTCGGTCGATTCACCACCCTCAGAAGCAATGTCTGTACCTTCGTCGCTATCATCTCTAACGTCACTGCCAGCGTCCACGTGGTTAATGATTCGCTCAATCGTTGTCACTAATTCGACATTTGTGCAGCAAGACGACCATTCTTTTTCAACAATGCTTTCAAAGCCTTCTTCGATCATAGCCTTGGTATCTGTCATGCGAAGCTGTAAATTTCATCGGCCAATATACATGTAACCTTTCAAATTTCCCAATATCATCTCAAGGATGGTATGGTGGTAGTCACAGAACTGTGTGCCCGTGTCTCTTCAAAAGCTTGTCAACTCGATACGTGGGAGCTGGTTTGTTTCGTTTGCAAAGTTACAAAAGCTCAGGCTTGAGCATTTCTTGCCACAGGCTGCATAAATCTGATTATTGAAAGGAACAAAAACAAACAAAAACAACAACAAAAAAAAAAAAAACACGAAAAACAAAAATGTTATCCAAAATTTGGGATTTGAACCTATGACATTTGGATAACTAGGTCCTTAAAGTTTTCTATCTATCTACCGCCACATCGTTATCCTGTACCGATGCCATATCAGGATAATATACAGCAAAGATTTTGCAAATAAAGCGAGGGGAAAATTGGTAACCCTACATAAGGTTTTTGATGGATCGGTCCGTACATGTATGATGTAGTGTTCAGTAAACAGTCATCGATCTGCAGATGTTGTCAAGAGGGTTAGGTTAACCCGCGTCTAGCTCAGTGCATTCGTGTAAGCATGTGGCTCCAAAACTGATAAAATAAGCGATACAGTGGAACTTCGATGGCTCGAACACCGATGGCTCGTTTACCATGGCTGTGTCGCATTGCGAGAACACACCCGTGTTACATAGTTCATTTTTTCACATCTCCAAAATGGCTACTTTTCGGATGAAAATCCATGATATTTTTCTTATTCATGCTGCAAACATAGGTTGTGGGTGCTCGTTAGAACCGCCTCATTGAGACGGTTCTAAAGAGTACCCACAACCTATGCCTTGGAGTAAAAGTAAGAAAACTAATGATAACCCCCGTAAACTCCAGTTTTCTCTATATAAAATGGGGTGTAAGGGGGTGTTCATTTCACGGACGTGTTCACGTGATGGAACACGTTCCTAAGCCCCTAGGGAAATCCTCTATATACGAAATAGGAGGTGTAATTTAGGAGATTTTCGTCTTTTATATTACAAATGTATGCTGTGTGTACTCATTAGAATCGCCTCATTGAGGCGATTCTAATGAGTACACACAGCATACATTTTCATTATAGAATACCGAAAAAGATGTACAAAAGTGTCTCGTTATGCGTCCTGGCAGTCACCCTCTGTGGCTCGAATTACCCCTATCTCGAACAGATTTGAGAGGTCTCTAAGGTGTTCGAGCTACCGTGGTTCGACCGTATGTTTCTTATTACTGCGCCTAATAGAGACTGTAGGTGCTCGTTAGAACCGCCTCACTCTTTCGAGTACCGGCAATCTGCGATTTTTACTGAGCAGACATGAAAAGAATAATATAGAATAACGATAACACACCCGTGTGGCAGAGTGCATTTTTCACATCTCCAGTTAACGTCCCGATCCGAAGGACGGTGCACTTTATGACATTCATCTCTGCAAATGATGTCAATGGAGCGTGTTCGGACACCGAAATTTTATCGCACGCTGCCGGGGATCGAACCCGGGACCTCTAGCATCAGAGGCAAGTGCACTGACCACTGAGCTATCACGCTCCATGCGTCAACGGGGACGTTAAATCTCAAGACGCAGGTGGTTTCTTATTTATACTGCAAACATAGGTTGTGGGCACTCGTTCTAACGAGAACCTGCAACCAATGTAAGGAAAATAATGTATATCCCAGTAAACCCCAGTTTTCGCTATATAAATTGGAGTAAAGGGGTGTTCATTTCACGGACATGTTCACGGGATGTACCGTTATCAACCCAAGTTTGCTTTGCATAAAGTGGGGTTTACATGAGTGCTTAATTCATGGGCTTGTTAACGCGGTGAGTATTTGGTCTGATTTCAGAACGTCCATCATGAAGACGCAGGTGGTTTTGGTTTTGGTGTGCATGATAGCCAGCTCACAGGCCACTTTGATTGTACCTTTAATTGGATCTCCTTCCATGGGTAAGTAGCTACGTTTTGGTTGATTCTCCCTCTCTCTCTCTCTCTCTCTCTCTCTCTCTCTCTCTCTCTCTCTCTCTCTCTCTCTCTCTCTCTCTCTCTCTCTCTCTCTCTCTCTCTCTTCTTCTTCTTCTTCCGACCCCAGCCCGTCTGCGCTTGAAGAAATAAATGGGCTGCATGATGCTTCCACGCAGAGCTGATTTGTTTGTTTGATTTGAGGTTTAACGTCCCCGTCAACAATGTATAGATCATTTTGGAGACGCTGGTTCCAATTTTGTGGGACTTTCACCCGACATTGAGATGAAATGACATCTCAAGCCCTGTCGCCCAATGAAATCAGCAGGGTTTATAAGCAAGGACGGTCCTACTCGCACCGCTTTGCCTGAGCAGGCTTAGATCTCAGTACTCGTGAGCGGTCGGACTCAGCTCTGCGTGGAAGCATTGTGCAGCTCATCCACTTCTTCAAGCCACGATGGGCGGGGGCTAACCACGCACAGCTGAAACAGACCGCACACAAGTACTGGCTTCGAGGATCTAAACCTGCCCAGGCAAAGCGGTGCGAGCCGTACCATCCATGGTTATAAACCCTATTGGTTTCATTGGGCGACAGGGCTTGAGAAGTCATTTCATCTCAGTGTCGGGTAAAAGACCCACAATATTGGAAGCAACGTCTCCAAAATGACCTATACAGTGTTGACGGCGGCGTTAAACCTCAAATCAAACAATGACTTTATACTGAAGTCTAAACGGTTTCAACAATAATATCTCATCTGCAAGTCTCAGCTGCGAGGTACTTTTTGATACATTAATAGATTCATAGATGATCTTACATGAGTGTTCATGTATTATTTAATTTATTAAACGAGTTTAGGAAAAGGGATAAAATGCGAGGCTGTGCCGAGCATTTTATTCCTTTTCCTCAACGTGTTGAATAAATTCAATAATACATGAGCACGAATGCAAGATTCTATGTATCATATGACATTTAAAACGAATTTTATTCACGATTGGAATTTTACTCACGATTGTTTACAAAAATGTCAATATTCCGCCATTAGTAAACGCGAAGTCGTTAAGAACGTCGTACCTGTAACATTACGGGACGTATCTAGCTAATTTGCATGTTTAATCCACTAGTGGATTATCGAAAATATTACATGGCGTTATTACAATCTCAGACGCGACGTCATATGATAAATTAATTTACTACCTTTTACAAACCTTTACATCTGCTTTTGACGGCTGACTAATCAGTGTAAGTAATTCGAATCTTGACGCGATCGATCTCCACGACTTCCCCCTCGGAGACAGACAAAAATGTACTATAACATATAGAGGATATTTGATTTTTTTTCAGTGTAAGATCGAATTTAATTTCAGTTTTGGTGTTCATGAGTGAAATAAAATTTGATCTTACACAGAAACAATCAAATTTTCTGTTTCTTACATGCATCAAAACGGCAATATTTAGCTTCACTAACCTCAGGGGAAACTAACTTTCTTCCTGGTCGTTTCGCGTCAATTTTGTGGTGTCGAATGTATTTGCTGGGTATAATTTTGGGTGTAAACTAAAAGTTTGCACCTAAGAAATAGCCTGGGATGGCATTTTTACGAATGGTTACTGAAATAATTGAGATGTTAGTTTCCCAGAGAACACGCGGACAAATCTAACGTCGCGCAACAAAATACATGACGTCAGCGCCGAAAATGACGTCGTTAACGTCCTCGTGACGTGTGAACGGGCTTAGCGCCAATTCTTATACAGTTCTTTAATTTTCAATCACCTGACGATGGAAAAACTGACCACAGAATTAGATTTGGAGAAAAAAGTAGTCCCAAACAGTGAAAAATAAAATTGATATCAGTCACTGTTTGAAACAGTGGCAATATCGTTTTCTATTTCAATGAGAAATCTCTATATTTCATTGAAAAGCATGTAAGAAATCATATTCTCATCTCAATGTATACTATTTTTGCTAAATATGACTAAACTACATCAACTGTGACTCATTACGTAAACACGCATATACAAATACAATGTAAACTTAACCACCGAAAAATGAAAAATTTCAGATGAAAAATTATAATATTTTTCTTACTTCTAGTCGAAATTTAAATTGTGGGTACTCGTTAGAACCGCCTCATTGAGGCGGTTCTAACGAGTACGCACAATCTATATTTTAGAGCAGAAATAAGAAAATAAGGTACACCCCAGTAAACCCCAGTTTTACTATATAAATGTGGGTTCAAGGGGGTCAAAGGGCGTGTTTTCGCGATGATATTTATTGACACCACATATTCCATCACTTATTACTGTCAACCTGTTCCAAGACCACTTATTAGTTGTACAGATTAAAAAAAAAGTCAAACGACTTTCTTCTGGATCCCATTTGTATGTATTGATGTTTTGTCAAGTGTTTTTGTCTATTGTAATGTTATATGTATACAAATTAAATAAAAGTTTAAACTAAATCAAACAAACAAACAAACACATATTTATATACTGCTACACCTTCTCGCATGTGTACATAATTTATTAATTGAGTATCCTGTATTGATCGGAGGTCATCCGTATTAACACCAGGTCAAGTGAGGTCAAATAAAGGTTCCTTTTAAAAGGAAAGGCTTGCCTGGTTTTAAGGGTACTGTTCCTGATGTAAATGTAGCCATATTGCCGCCACATGGATGTACGAGTTGATGTAGATGACAGTACTGGTGAGGAAGCAAGTTGCACTGTTCTTGTTAATGGGACATAGACTTTTGATGCAGTGTACTCAAAGGCAATATATGGTTTATCTACACATTGGAATGGACAAACCCATGAGGTGTCAATTTTCTACGTGGCACTACCCTGACATTTATTGGAAGAAATATTTCAATGTTAAGGTAACTGAGGCATTGACATGTGACCCAGTGATCACATTCTCACTTTTGACCAACTATGATAGTAAGGGATTATTGTGATGGCCCTGTTCTATTGAAATTTGCTCAGTAGTATCTGAATAGTAGTTGGAAGAAATTGTTAACAGACAGACAGGAGGAATCATGGACTTATGGAGCACGGACGATATGCGATTTGGCAAGTAGAAATGGACAAACAAAACAAAATAAATGTCCCTAACAGATTTATGAGAGACAATAATGTGGCAGAACACATCATACATACTGTTTGTTTTGCTAGGTTTTACGCCCGTTCAACAATCTTTCAGTCATATACAGGCGGGTAGTTTCCCAAACATCGTTCCTGGAAAGTACCAGTACTAGACTCCGATCCTCCGACACAAACTACCAAATGTTCTCACATAAACGATCATGGCCGGTAGCGGGGCTCGAACCCATGACCCTCCAGTGATTACAAGTCAGCGACCTTAATCACTGGACCACGGAGGCGGTCTTCCATACATACTGAGTATACATTCATGTCTTGTGGCCAGTAAGCATGTAATTGTTAGGTGACGACACAAATATACATACAAGGGGGTATAAGACGAAGGAGGAAGAGACATTAAATGTTAACTTCTTTTATTAGCAAAGTATAAAAATATTATAAACAAGAGACAACCAAAGTAAACAATGTTTACAATGTTAACACTTTTCATCTGAAAGTCTAAAAAGAAATAAACAGTATAAAGCTATTTAAGGTGAATCTTAATCTTGATAAAAACTGGACCAATTGACTGTCAGTACGCCGTAAACTTTGTTCATTTATTGGTGACAGTACCTTCAATATAGCTAGAGCTGTCAGTGAAACTGACTAGCGCCCCGGCAGCGCTATCAGAGGAGTAGGAAAATGTTGATGTTAAAAAACTATAAAAAAAGGAAATGAAAGAACAAAGCTCAAAGAATCATTTTGAACATGCATCACGTGAACAAGTCCGTGAAATGAACACCCCCTTACACCCCACTTTATATACAGAAAACTGGGGTTTACGGGGGTAAACATTATTTTTCTTATTTTTTCTCCAAGACATAGGTTGTGGGTACTCGTTAGAACCGCCTCAATGAGGCGGTTCTAACGAGCACCCACAACCTATGTTTGCAGTATAAATCAGAAAAATATCACGGATTTTCATCAGAAAAGTAGCCATTTTGGAGATAAGAAAAATGCTCTATGTCGCACGGGTGTGTTATCGTAATGATAACTCGGTTTTAGAAACCAACCTGGGTTTTGCGCACAACACATCCTCTCATGATGATTAACATTACTGTCAAGTTATTCTAAAATCAATCCAGGAATAAGAAATATATTGATCGGACACGATAAAAAAAAACACGTTTTTTTTTACCTTTCACCTCTTAAGTATGACCTTGGCCTTTGAGGTACGGACCTGGGTCTTACGCGTGACGCAGTCACATTATGGTTAATATTTCTGCTAAGTAATATATAAATCCATCCAGGTATAAGAAAGTTATAGATTGGACACAATAAAAAGACGCTTTTTTGACCTTTTATCTCTAAGTATGGCCTTGGCCTTTGAGGTACGGCTGTGGGTCTTGCGCGAGACACTCCGTCACATTATGGTTAACATTTCTGCCAAGTAATATTTAAATCCATCCAGGAATAACAAAGTTATTGATTGGACACGACAAAGACCCTTTTTTGACATTTAACCTCTAAGTATGACCTTGACCTTTGAGGTACGGACCTGAGTCTTGCGCGCAACACTCCATCACATTATGGTTAATATTTCTGCCAAGTATATATTTAAATCCATCCAGGAATAAGAAAGTTATGGAGATTAAAAAAAATGTGGACGGACAGACAGACGAACGGACAGAGTGATTACTATAGAGCACCCACACTTTCAACAAAACCCATCGAGTTTTGACCTTCGAGTGAATTGTAGACTGCTACACAGATGATTTATGAATGTGGTCAGGTAAACTGTATTGACGGTAGTGCTGAGTAGACCGTGGCCTAGTGGATAAATTCGCTTCGGTGTTTAGTTAAACTTTCGCACAGAAACGAAAGCTCTGTCACTAGACCAGCTCTCACTAAACTGGTACCCTTTATTCTATTAAAATATGCGAAAGCTATTGAGCTATAGGGTGAGGGAACCAGAACACCGGAAAAAGCTGACTGTATCTCTGATTTTTGTTTAAAAAAAAACACCTGAGGATCCAAAATAACATAGAAAGAGAAGTCTAAAACCGGAACCACTTTTCCAATCTAACTGGCTCGCTGCAAGCCAAAAATCAATAATCATACTTTTTTAATTGTGTCAATTAATAAAATTGTCATTAATCAAAATTTGAAAACTTGAGACGTGAAATCAAGTTTGATATAAAAAATCAGCATGGTTTGTATGTGAATAACTGGGTAGGTGATGTAAAGGCAAATCCCAGAGACTTCTACAGATATATTAATAGCCAGAAGAAAGACAGGCAAGGTATCCCGCCCCTTAATAAAAGGGAAGGGGACGGGGTTGCTGAATCAGACTCTAAAAGGGCAGAGGAACTAGTTGGTCAATTCAATGATGCGTTTAATAAAACTGAGTTCACGGATGTTCCATTGACTGGAAGATCGGCCCCATTCATGAATAATATTGTTGTGACAGCTGCAGGAGTGATCAAATTACTTCAAGGCTTCAACCCCAGTAAGGCCTTAGGACCTGATGAGCTTCATCCTAGAGTCCTGAAGGAACTAGCAAATGAGATTGGTCCAGTTTTTGCACACTTGTTTCAACAGTCTCTTGATACGGGTGAAATCCCCAAAGAATGACTCATAGCAAACATCTGTCCACTCTTTAAAAAAGGAGATAGGGCTCTTGCCCGTAATTATCGCCCTGTGTCACTGACTTGTGTTCTGTGTAAATTACTGGAATATATAGTCTGCTCGAACATCATGGCCCACTTGGACGAACATAAACTTTTTTCAGACAGACAACATGCATTTAGGAAAAGGCACAGTTGTGAAACTCAGCTAAGCACAGTTATTAATGACTGGGCAAAAATCTTGGACAAAGGGGGGGGGGGGGGGCAGGTGGACACATTTATTCTGGACTTCGAGAAGGCTTTTGACACCCCTCCTCATGAACTACTTAAATCTAAGTTATTTGGTTATGGAATTGGGGGAAAGACCCTCAAATGGATAGATTCCTTTCTTTGCTACAGAAAACAGCGGGTTGTTGTTAATGGTGAATCTTCGGAGTGGGCTCCAGTTTTGTCTGGAGTCCCGCAAGGGACCGTTCTTGGTCCACTTTTGTTCTCCCTGTACCTCAATGATATTTCCACTGACATTGACTCAGAAATAAGACTGTTCGCAGATGACTGTGTTTGTTACCGGGAAATTAGAGATTCAGATGACTCATTGAAACTTCAGGCTGACATAGATAGATTAGGATGTTGGGCACGGAAATGGGGCATGAGATTTCAGCCAGTTAAATGCAATATTATGCAGATAACTAGGAAGAGATCTAATAAAGTTGAGGCTTCTTACACCTTAGAGGGAACGGTCCTCGAGAATGTGGACTCCATTAAATACCTTGGAGTGACAATCTCACACAACTTGAGATGGAATACTCATATTAGCAACATGTGTACTAAGGCAAATAGAACGCTTGGTTTCCTGAGGCGAAATCTTCATCAGTGCCCTCAGGATGTAAAAGAGGCAGCATATAGAGGTCTTGTTCGCCCAATCTTGGAATATGGTAGTTGTATCTGGGACCCCAGTGGAGTGGTCCTTAACGATGAAATTGAGAAAGTTCAGAATAGAGCTGCTAGATTTGTAACAGGCACTTACTGCTTTGAAACTGGGAGCATGACTGGAATACTTGGAAAATTAAAATGGGAGTCTTTCAAGAAAAGGAGAAAAGACAGTAGGCTAATCCTTTTATACAAAGATCTAAAGGGTGCTGCCAGCATTCCAACAGATGACCTTGTTCCCCCAGCTAGACACTGTAGAAATCACCATTCGTTGGCGTTTCAGACCCTTAGCGCAAGAACTGACATTTATAAAGAGTCGTTCTTCCCCAGAACCGTTAGAGATTGGAATGCCCTTCCCGATTCGATTATTTCGACAGCTGAAGGTTCTGATGATTGTGTAGCTAAATTTACCTCTTTGGTTAGAGCTAGGGACTAACTTCCAACATCACAGGTCCTGGTGTATGAATGTCATTTGACGTTTCACCAGTAACAATTCTGATTCTGATTCTGATCAAGTCGTTTCGCATTGACCCAATTACAGGTCCTCGGTCAGCTGCATTGGCCCTCGGCCTTCGGCCTCGGGCCAATGCGGCAAACCTCGGACCTGTACCTGGGCCAATACGAAATGACTTGATTAATAACATTATAGTACTGCTGGTCGTTCTAGGCCAATGTTATGAAAACAATAAAATACGCCCGTTTTTATTCGGAAAATCAACCTATCTGCAAAGTGACTTTGATTGATATATTTATTTAAATCAATGTTCAGGAATGTCAGTTAATCATTACAAAACACGCCTATACAAATACACTGTAAATTTTACCGCCGAAAATACGAAACTTTTAAGATGAAAAATTGTGATATTTTTCTTTTTTCGATGAGGCGGTTCTGACGAGTACCCACAATCTATATTTTAGAGCAGAAATAAGAAAAAAATGCCTACCCCTAGCAGAAATAAGAAAAATAATGCTTACCCCTGTAAACCCCAATTTGACTGGGTAATAGTGGGGTTCAAGTGGGCAAAAATTTTATAGGCGTGTTTGCCTGATATCTTACCTTCTCGGGCTTTCATGGTTTGGTTTTTCCGTTGAAATAAATGCATACTGCTTCTGCGGCCGCGTCCAAACTCTAAAAATGATTTCGTAAACTAAAAACAAAACAACAACAAAAAAAAAAAAAAAAAAAAAAAAAAAATAAATAAATAAATAAAATTAACGGTTTATTTGCTACTTTCACGCAGAATGTAAAACGCTGAGAAACAGTTACGCTAACGACAATGTTGTTTCCATTGTCCAACATCGTTTTTCCATCAGGAAAACATGCATATATAATTTTGACACCCTTGAACCCCACTTTTATATAGTAAAACGGGGGTTTTCGGGGGGCATACCTTATTTTTCTTATTTCTGCTCTATAATATAGATTGTGGGTACTCGTTAGAACCGCCTCGATGAGGCGGTTCTAACGACTGCCCACAATCTATATTTGGAGCAGAAATAAGAAAAATATCACAATTTTTCATCATAAAATTTTCATTTTTTCGGCGATAAAGGTGGCAATTTATTTGTATAGGCGTGTTTACGTAATGCATGTCAAAAAACGTCGATCTCTTTGAAGTCACGTAATGCTACGATTATGCCACATTGTCTGTATACTTTATAGGTGATTTTTTTTTTATCTAAAATCGCAAGAACGATTACGGGATAAACTTAATACATCAATTATCGCCCTGTGTCACTGACTTGTGTTCTGTGTAAATTACTGGAATATATAGTCTGCTCGAACATCATGGCCCACTTGGACGTACATAAACTTTTTTCAGACAGACAACATGCATTTAGGAAAAGGCACAGTTGTGAAACTCAGCTAAGCACAGTTATTAATGACTGGGCAAAAATCTTGGACAAAGGGGGGGGGGGGCAGGTGGACACATTTATTCTGGACTTCGAGAAGGCTTTTGACACCCCTCCTCATGAACTACTTAAAGTTTATCACCTCATCAGTGACCCTCAAAATATTTTCAAAATTCCGCAATGGAATCAATGATCCCAAAGGACAAGAAAATATAAACTACACTATGATGTTGGGCAGGGAGACTTTTTGCGGCCGCCACACATTCCCACACATCAACTGTATTGACGTCAAATATGTTCTTTAAAAAGATTATCCTTTTGAAGCTATGAATACACCACAACACTGGAGAATATGGAGTGTTTTCTGGGCCAGACTAGCTAGTTTCGGCCAATCAGCCAACTAAGCCTGCCCAGGCAATGCCGTGCGAGTCGGCCCTTCCATGCTTATAAACCCTATTGGTTTCGTTGGGGCAGAGCTTGAGATGTCATTTTGTCTCAATGTCGGGTAATAGTCCCACAAAATTGGAAACAACGTCTCCAAAATGAACATTACAGTGTTGACGGGGACGTTAAATCTCAAATCAAACAAACAAATCAAAAGCCTCTGAAAGTTTTCTAGTATAACGTATGTCAGTTTTCAGCTCCGGTTTGTTGTTGGCAATGGTCTTAGCAAATATTTTTCATTGATTGTCGTCTGTCAGGCCATCCAGCGGATTTTGCTTTCAATGAAAAATAAATGAAAATGAAAAATAAATTCATTTCACTTGCAACATAGATTCTACAACATTACTGATTTTAAATTACAAAGAACCTGACTTGAAACGAAATTCTATAGCTACATATATGTATACAAAATTATACAATCGCCTGCAAAATATAGACGAAATGAAAGTACCCAAGACTATGACCCCCACCCCCACACGTGCCATCTGCATGATGCCGTGAAGCTTTTCGTACATACGAGTGTACACACATCATGGGCATACGTCCTTCCGTATGGGGTGTACGTACATTGTACCAGGAAGAACCTAAACTTTTATGAGCTCATATTTTCCAGACCATATAATGGAAATGTGATGATAGGTATAGGCCAATAGGTTTATTCAGCAATACACTTGCCCATACCTATAACCTCTAGGTCAAGGCATATTAGAAAACTTTAAATGTAGAAATTACTTAAGAGCTCATATTTTTTTAAAACCATTTTATGGATTTGGATCATATTTAGTACGATGATCGATACTCATTAAAAGTTTTATTCAGCATACCCGCGCCCATGCCCATGACCTCAAGGTCAAGGTCACGGACTCAGACCATTTTAATGTCAACGTCTAAATAGGAGCTCACATATCCCTATCCATATCATGGATTTAGTTCGTATTTGGTATGATGAAAGATACAGGTCGTTTCCCCGGCTACTCCGTTTAGTTTTCGCCCACATCTGATTAATGATATGCTCGAAATAAAAGAGGCCTTAAAACCAAAACTCAAGGACAATGTCACAGATTTAGTAATTTACTTTTTATGGATTTGGTTCATATTTGGTATGATGATGCACACATTTTCCAAGATTCAAACGACATTACCCCCACCTACGCCGATATCCCCACGGACAGTTTTCCAAGCTAGAAATGCTATCTTTATTTTATTTATTTATTTATTTATTTATTTATTATTATTACCTTGGTGAGGATGGTCCCCGGGCGGATGCATCTGTGTCATATTGACAACTCTGGTTCGATGTGTCGATTTTAGGTACACTGAGTCTTCGTTTTAATCACAAGTCTAATCGCAGATTGTGGGAATTTGCTGTTAAGCCCCCGTCAACTGTTGGCACATGTATTTAGGTCATTTTGGAGACGCTGCTTCTGATTTTTTGGGGCTTTTACCCGACCTTGAGATGGAATGACATCTTAAGCCCCATCGACCAAAGAAACCGCTAGGGTTTAAGGAGCGGTCCCACTCGCACCACTTTTTTTTGGTTTGGCTGTTTCATTCTAAACGGCAAACTAGTATTCAAATCACGCCAGTATAATTTTAAACCACTTGAACCCCACTTTTATATAGTAAAACTAGGGTTTACAGGGGTAAACTTTATTTTTCTTATTTCTGCCCTAAAGTATAGGTCGTGGGTACTCGTTATCACGTCTCGATTGAGCAGAAATAAGAAAAATATCACAATTTTAATCTGAAATTTTTCTCTTTTTTTCGGCGATAAAGGTTACATAGAGGATCTTACATGAGTGCTCATGTATTATTGAATTTATTAAACGAGTTGAGGAAAAGGGATAAAATGCGAGGCTTTGCCGAGCATTTTATCCCTTTTTCTCAACGAGTTTAATAAATTTAATAATACATGAGCACGAATGCAAGATTCTATTTATCATATGACATTAAAAGTGTATTTTATTCACGATTATTTACAAAAATGTCAACATTCCGCCGTTAGTAAACGCGACGTCATTAAGGACGTCGTACATGTAACGTTACGGGACGTATCTAGCTAATTTGCATATTTAATCCACTAGTGGATTATCGAAAATAATACATGACGTTATTACACTCTCAGACGCGACGTCATGTGATAAATGACGTTATTACACTCTCAGACGCGACGTCATATGATAAAATGTATTTGTATAGGCCTGTTTTCGTAATGATGTTGGTCAGTTTCAGCTCTGCGCGGAAGCACTGTGCAGGCCAAACCCGATGGGCGAAAGCGAACGTCAATTCTAGGTTTTACTTTGAAATATAGATTGTGGGTACTCGTAAGCACAACCACAACGATGCGCTTCTAACGAGTACCCTCAATCTCAAATTTTCAAAGAAAAAAAAACACACACTAAGAAACACCCACTCAAAACCCTAAAGATTATAACAAGGGGTGGGGGTGGGGGGGTGGGGGGTAGTTTACCTGCGAAGGTATAAACAAAATGAAATGTTGCGTACCATCCTTTTAACAATTTAACCTATGCCGCGCGTCATCTTCTTCAGATATATGGCTGTGATAAGACGAAAATTTCAATGTGCGACGTCTAAATATTCATCTCAGAAATTCGACAAAATATGCGAACATCGCAGATTGTGAGCATTTGATGAAACAGGATTTTTGTCGTAAGAACTTCGCACGATCTTTTTAAGACGAAAATACGTCGCAAATGCTTTGATGAAACTGGCCCCTGGAGACACAAAACTGTTCAAATGCTGATTAACCCTTTTTGTACCAAATGGAATCTTCCTCCCTGTATATAGCAGGAGTCTATTTCAAAATTTAGGGATTTCAGGTTGTGTTTTCATCAAAATTGATTTTAGACTTTCGGATGAGTCTTTAAATCGAGGTCCCGTCTCCGTATTACCTTAGCTGTTAGTGGGATGTAAAACTCAAACACTCACTCACTCAAAATTGATTTAGGAAATGACTAAACTTTTTGCAAACAGTGGAGGCCCTGATCAGGTCTGGGCCTGCACTGTTTGCCAGGGTATAGTTGTCGCAGATAAGACTGACTAGGCGGAGCTATCGTTTGTACCTGCCTTAGGGATATTACATTAACAAAAAGGTAAACCAAGTCACCCGATAGTGTTAGTTCAACTGTAACACAAGCATAGCTGTGGCGTATATGGCCATTTCGTCCGCTTGTAGAAAGCGTGCGAAAGGTACATTACCGAATCTTCTGGTGGACTCAGCGAATTTGACATTTATTGACAACACATGAATAGCTACGCCTAGTCAATCTTATCTGCGATTTTGGGGTTTCTGGTACCAAATGGGTTAAGTACGTTTCAATGAATTTCTTTGTATCGAATTTGTCATTTATCGAAAAATTCTAAAAGTGCATCAAGCAAAATATATACATTGATTGATCTCAATCATTTAGACACACACTTGATCCATTTTTAGCTTTGATGTATGTTCTTGATATTAGGAATATGTTTTGGTTGGCTGATGGATGCATGGGTCTGCAGTAATATTATTGCATTTTACTCGACTAGCAGTTGACTGACAGGACGTTAGGGTATATTAGAAAATATGTCATATCAAAAAGAAATGAATTGCAACAAAGTTTGTACGGTTTTGTGTCCACAATACAGAAAAAAATTGCAACTTCAAGATTTCGTTTTATCAAAGTATTATCTAGTTTTAAAGAATTATTATGTGGTTGTTCAGCTTAAAGATCTTGGGCTAGTTCATTAGGAAAACATATCCATGAGAAATATTGGCGTCCAATATGGTGTCAGAATATAAGAATCTTATATGGGTGTGAGGGGTGGATGGAAGAACCCGTCCAGAGGGTCACTGTCCGGCATCACGAGGCTTGCCGAGTGATGCCGGACAGTGTTCCCGAGGGACGGATTTTTCTATCCACCCCTAAGACCCATTTAGGATTCTTTTTCTTGCATGCCTTCCATTTCTATTGCGAATTTTTAATGCTGCTGTCACTTCGGTTACCGACGTCCGCCATTTTGTGATGACACAACAGGAATGTTTAGTCACGTCACGCATGACGACGCCGCACATGAGGTTGTAATCAACCAGTGCATTTATCAAACACGCGATTATATTCGATTTGGGGTCGGAACACCAGGGTCAGAACATAAATTTCTATCCCAGGGTAAAATCACGGATTTCCTTGTCTGGTGTGCAAGAAATGACAAATATTAGGTAAAAATGATAACATTTTTAGCTCGTCTGTTTTTTGAAAAAAAAAACTTTCGAGCTATTGTCATCACTCCGGCGTCTGCGTAGTCGTCCTGCGTCGTACTGCGTCGTCCTGCGTCGTTCCAAAAAAAACTTAACCTTGGCTATAACTTAAAAAGTATTAGACCTAGCCTCATGAAACTTCATACACACACTTATCATCACAAGAGCTACATTTTGACCAAGGACCATAACAACATTGTTGATTTTGGCTGAATTATCTCCCCTTTTCCAATTTTTTTCTGAAACACATTTTTTGCTCTCATTTTAATACTATTCACAACAGAGCCTTCAAACTTCACATGAATGTTCCTTGGGACAAGACCTTTTCAGTGATACCACACGTTTTGATCTGTGACCTTGACCTTTGAACTTTGACCTATTTTTCGAAAATTTAACCGAACACCTTAACCTTGACCATATTTCCAAAAGTATTTGGCCTACCTTCATGAAACTTCATACACATACTCACCATCACAAGAGCTACATTCCCTACAAGTTTTATAACTCCATCTTGCAATTTGATTGAATTATCTCCCCTTTTCTCTCCGTTTTTTTTTAAATTGTTTTTGTCTCTTATTTCAATACTATTCACAACAGTCCCTTCCAACTTCACATGAATGTTCCTTGGGACAAGACCTTTTCAGTCATACCACGCTTTTTGACCTGTGACCTTGACCTTTGAATTTTGACCTATTTTTCAAAAAATTAACCAAAAAACTTAACCTTGACCATATTTCCAAAAGTATTTGGCCTACCTTCATGAAACTTCATACACATACTCACCATCACAAGAGCTACATTCCCTACAAGTTTTATAACTCCATCTTGCAATTTGATTTGACTTAGAACTTTTGTTTTCTAAAAGAAACTGCAGACGAGCGTTGGCACCCGCTTGCGGTGCTCTTGTTATTATTTCTGCTTTAAACATAGATTGTGGGTGCTCAATGAGGCGGTTCTAACGAGTACCCACAATCTATTGTCTTGAGCAAAACTAAGGCAAATAATATATATCCCCGTAAACCCCACTTTTCTCTATATGAACTGGGTTTTAGGGCGGTCTTCGTTTCACGGGCGTGTTATCGTGGTGTGTTCTAAACTAACGATGTCGTTAGTTAACGTATCTTTTAAACTTTGATAATTAAATATGGCAAACATGCATATATTTTTGCTGAATTTTTGCACAATTTTTCAGCACTAATACCAGAGTATAAGATTTTGTTCTTAATAGAACAGTTAACAATATGGCCACTGAGTGAGTGAGTGATTGTTTGAGTGTTATGTTTCGCCAATATCTAAGGTCATACGGAGACGGGACCTCGGTTTAAAGACACATCCGAAAGTCTGGAGAAGCCCGGGATCGATCCTGAGACCCCTGGTTCACAAGGCGAGTAGCATAACCACAACAGCACGGGGGCTTCTAACAATAAGGCCACTAACAAGCTCGTTAAGCTAACCATGATTTGAACAACTGGTCCCTGCTTAATAAAACATAATATTTCGTTTGAACAGAGTACTCGTTTTGATTTTGCACCTTTTCTTTTAATTGAGCCGGCGCATGAAATAACCTACAACAAGACACGTACCATGGTCGAAGACTCATTTCAGTCGACACGTCAGGTCAGATCATTTTCTTGTTTCCCTTCATCACGAAAACACGCCTTTATAATTTTGACCCCCTTGAACCCCACTTTTATATAGTAAAACTGGGGTTTCCGGGGATATACCTTATTTTTCTTATTACTGCACTAAAATATAGATTGTGGGTATTCGTGAGAACCGCCTCAATGAGGCGGTTCTAACGAGCGCCCCAAATCTATATTTTGACCAGAAATAAGAAAAATATCACAATTTTTCATCATAAAATTTTCATTTTTTCGGCGATAAGGGTGGCAATGTATTTGTATAGGCGTGTTTGCGTAATGTGAATAACCCAGATGCTGCAGAAGGCTCATGCGAACACTCTGATCAAACGGCGCGGATTCTCAGGCTGATCTGAGTCTTCGCTGGTAGCACAGGTCTTATTGTAGATTTTGACATGCGCCGGCTCAATTGATGTTTCTTTCTTATTGTTATAAAAATACCGGATTGGAAATGCCCCTTCTTGTGTCCGTACTATATACTTGTTTGCTTTGTTTCAGGTATCGGGCGAGTACCATTTTCTCCAGGATATGTTGGACCTGGAACAGTATTTCCTGTAGGTTCAAGGATCATGTCACCTGCAGTCGCCCCTGCCCTACTCCCGGTTGCCCCGACCATCGGGTTGAGTTCAAGTTTAAGTCCTAGACTTCCTGGTGTACTACCCTATTCAACGTTTCTGACTGGCTCAGATATGGGACGGGCGACAACCCAGTACGGGACAGCGCCATATTCACCGATCATCAGCGGCATTGGTGCTGGTAGGGCAGCTATCGATTATGGAAGCGCTGGTTCTAGAGTAGCCGGCGCACTCTATTCACCGGTTTCCATCGGTGCAGATGCGGGAAGGACGGCTTTAGGGTACGGCCAAGTCATCGGATCTGCTAGAAACACTGGTATTCCAACATATTCTACTTACACACCAGGTGCTGTTTACGATAGTCGTTATGCTGCGCCTTACGGTTCATTAACAACTCTTGGCACAGGTCTCTTACCTTCAGCATCTCTTCGTGATGTTGGAAGGCCTATCGGAGGTGGTGCTGCCGCAGATCTGGGTTTGTCAGCGGTAAGGCAGGAGTTACCTGTGCGAGCTATATCAGTGGATGGTTCCTCGAGCATGGGAATAATTGCTGGAGGTGGGCACAGGGGCGTTGGAGGGCAACAGGCAATCCGAAGTTTAGACTTAGCCTCCGGGATAGATTCAATGGGGGCTAGAAATGTAGCCTCTGGGCTAGATTCAATTGGGGCAAGAAACTTTGCCTCCGGGATAGATTCAATGGGGGCTAGAAATGCTGCTTCTAGCATAGGGTCTGCAAGTATTACCGGTGAACGAAGAGTAGTAAATACAGACCTTGTTCGATCAGTTGATCCAGCATTAAATACACTCCCCTTAGGGTCACAAAGGACTGATCTTCCCCTAAGGAATGCAATAGGCGTAAATAGTGCAAATCGAGGCTATGGACTTGTCGGATCGGTAGTTGGAACAGACGCAGTAACTGGTGGACTAAACAGGGCTAGAAATGCTGCCTCCAGCATCGGAGCTATTGGTACCGCGGACCTGGGAGGAGCTGGTGGAAGCCTTGCACGAACAACAGTAAACAGAGTACCTCTTCGATCAGTTGTAAATGCACAATACTTTGATTCATCATTAAATACAATTCCCTTAGGATCAGCAAGGTCTGACCTTTCCCTTAGTAATAGTGCCAATCGAGGGTATGAAATTGTCGGATCCGTAACTGGAACAGATGCAGTAACTGGTGGACTAAACACACTGCCTCGGGTAGATACGGTTGGGGGTAGAAGTGGTTATATGGGTCCGGGCGGGGGAAGATTAGGTGGAAGTCCTTTACGAGGAGCAGTAAATAGAGACACTATTCGATCAGTTGTAAATGGACATTACTTTGATCAAGCATTAAATAGAGTTCCCTTAGGGTCAGCAAGGTCTGGCCTTTCCCTCAGTAATGGAATAGGCGTAAATGGTCTCAATCGAGGGTATGATATGGTCGGATCCTCCGGAGTTGGAACAGTATCTGGTGGACTAAACACAGTATCAGGTACTGGTATACAAAGAGACACGGCGTTTCTAAATGGTGGCAGATTAAATATTGGTCCGAGATTTGGACGGGGGTCTGCTAGTGACATTGGCGGTTTGAATCGTATCGGAAATACTGGTTTCGCTGACACAGGTGCGGGCACAGCCATTGTCGATGCGCGTTTGAATAGTTTTGGTAGGGCTGATGGAATGTTTAACCTTGGGGACATGAGAGGCGGGCTGTCTGCAGCCGGACCGGTTAGAGGTGATTTAGAAATGGGAAGCGCAATAACTGATGTTGGGGTCGGGGGACCTGGACCACAAAGTTTAGACGTCAGCATTACAGGCAGTTCTAATGCTTTAGCGACAGGTACCGGCCTTGAAGGCAGTATTTCTGGTAATCCTGCTGCCCTTGATGCGTCTCAACCTATAAATCCTGGTCCTGTGGATTCAGCAATAGGCCAAACAACAGGTGGTGATTTGGTATTAGATGTCAATGTTGGGTCAGGGAGTAACACGGTTTCCGATATAAGTGGTGGATTAGGTCGAGAACAGGGACCTGGGATGGCTTTCAACACCAGAAATAGCGGGCCTCTCCAAAGCCCAGATCTATACCCTGGTGGTGTAGGTGGGAGTGAACCAACTATAATAAAAGGGGGTACACCTGGTGTTCCAATTGTAGCAGATCCAGTGGCGGTATAGCCGATGTTGTTCAAAATTCGAAGAACGTTAATTAAATAACTTATACATGTATTTACATTATTTCCAATACATCATGTGGTAAAATCTTGTTTAAGAGCTAAAATGAAAGAAGAAATTAATTGCATGCAGTTTTTCTATTGACAGTGGAACAGTGTTATTGGCGCTATAGCGTTGCCATCATCAATCATATTGAAGAGAACCATTGTTTATTTCGACGTCACTGACGTCGCGTGAGTGTATGCATTCATTGCAGTATGAACAACATTGCTTCCCAGTACGTAACTATAGGTGTTTTCTGTAACTGTACTGAGAAAATAAATATTACAATCTCAAAATCAAATTAATTGCGTTTATTATAAGAATCTTATATGGGTGTGAGGGGTGGATGGAAAAATCCGTCCCGAGGGTCACTGTCCGGCATCACGAGGCTTGCCGAGTGATGCCGGACAGTGATCCCTCGGGACGGATTTTTCTATCCACCCCTCACACCCATATAGGATTCTTTTTCTTGCATACCTTCCGTTGTTAGCGCGGATTTTTAA
The DNA here is from genome assembly GCA_963580285.1 of Lucinisca nassula. Classification (NCBI taxonomy): domain Eukaryota; kingdom Metazoa; phylum Mollusca; class Bivalvia; order Lucinida; family Lucinidae; genus Lucinisca; species Lucinisca nassula. The sequence goes on from OY757023.1 coordinate 18,546,049, forward strand.
TGCTGCAGTCACTTCAGTTACCAACGTCCGCCATTTTGTGATGACACAACAGGAATGTTCAGTGACGTCACGTAACGTGCACGACGTCAACCTTAACGACGGCGCATACGAGGTCGTAATCAACCAGTGCATTTATCAAACACGCGATTATATTCGATTTTGGGTGGGAACACCAGGGTCAGAACATAAATTTCCATCCCAGGGTAAAATCACGGATTTCCTTGTCTGGTGTGCAAGAATATACTTTCTGTATGAGCACATCCATACATCCAAGAACGCAGCCGTCTCAAGTCACCTACAGAAAGTGACACGTAGGCACACACAAAACAGACGAAACATGAACCAACGTCACAAAAACAAATAACAAATACTACACTGCAAGAGAACGATCGCCTTTGGATGGTCAGCGGTAAAACTACTGGGGCCGTCAACTCCGGAGTTTATGCAATTTCAACCATCGCCCTCAGTTGGAGTACATTATCAAACAAAATAACAAAAACAAACTGATCAGCATGGAGGCTTTCTATCTCAACAGCGAGTCATGATAAAATACATGGTAAAATGGTTATGTATAGATTAATATGATCATGAATCGGGGTTGATTTTTTGTTGTGTGTTTGTGTCGCTTATATGATTTTATTTTGGATTGCCTCTTGGCCATTTTGTGGGAAAGTAACTGTCCTTTTGGCTTTCCGCTGTTGGTGTCCGTTGGTGTCTGTTGCTTCATGTTTGTGTTTCTTTCCCTTTAGTGTCTCTGATGGGAGGTGTGGGTTAATTGTATCGATTCATTATGTTGCCTCTACTTCATTGTTGAGGACTTAACAACAATCCGAGATCAGAGCAAAAAAAAAAAAAAAAAAAAACACCAATAAGATCACAGATGGTCGAACCAAGGAAATATCCGGCTCCACCCTTCCTGAATTCACAGGATTTAGGGTGGGATCGTCATCAAGACAGATAAATGTAAATCCACAAACGGGGCTTCGGTGTCAGAAGATTTTGGTTCATTTAACTGAAAATCCAATGGCTGATCAAACCAGCGAAGTAGATATTGTCAATATTTAACTAGAACAGAAATGACCCAGCGCACGACAAAACCTACAATCCGACATGTGCGCCCAGCGAAGACTCAGATCAGCCTGCGCATCCACACAGTCTGATCAGAGTCTTCGCTGTGCCCTCTAAGGATATCTAAGTCTGACCAGAGTCTTTGTTGTGCCCTCAAAGGATAGCTATGGGCTCAATTCTCCTTCATGCAGCAAGAGAAGTCGCTGTTCAGACTACATGGATGCTTAGGCTGATCTGATTCTTCGCTGTGCGCACATGTAAATTGTAGGAAATGATGTGCCCCGGCTCAAATACTATGCCCTGACTGTTGCCCATTAAGATAACGCAAGTACAAAGTCAATATATGGCCAGCTGGGCTTAATGGTGGTTTGGTGTTTAATGGCAATGTCAAACTATTCTTAGTAGGTAAATGACGTAATTGTGAATTACATCATATTCAAACACGGCGCGCCTATATAGGCAATGGAAAATAACTGAGTTTTATTCTACAACAAATCACGACAAGGAAGAGCGTGACGAGTGACGTCATTAAAAACTGCAAATTTATGACGTCACTAGTCGATTTCCTTGACGTTAGACGGTGTAACGTCATATTTTCACATCGAAAACGTTAGAAAAGGATATAAATGAATGTGTTTCAGTCGATAATTTTAGCGGGATTTCTTCTAAAAATGGCGAAAAGATGCGAGATTTTGAAGGAAACAATAACTTTATTGCCGATTTCCAGCGTGTTAGAATCGAAATAGATCAGCTCTAGTCTGTGTTTTGTTGAGCAATAAATCACAGTTTGTGATTTGTCTACTTTACAACTGACCTCCAAACTGTGATTTATTACTCAACAAATCACAGTTAGAGTTGATCTATTTCTTAATCAACGTGAGTCAAACGTCAAGACCTTTATGCAACGAAACATCAACGTCGGTGCAACGTCTTGAAATTGACTTTTCCAAAGCTAGCTTATACAGAAGACGGCCTGAATAAATATTGTAGAGTAAACAGATAAAGACAGAGTTTGAAAACAAGGTGATACATGAGGGTCTTACTATACTAGCAACTGACAACAAACAACTACAGTCGAACTTCAATGGCTCGAACAACTTTGGGACCTCGAAAATCTGTTCGAGACAGGGGTAGTTCGAGCCACTGAGGTTACTGTCAGGAGGCATAACGAGATACTTTTAGACATCTCTGTGTTGTTCTATAATGAAAATGTATGCTGTGTGTACTCATTAGAGTCGCCTCATATATTTGCAAGATAAAAGACTAAAATCTCAATTATCTCCCCCTTATTTCTTATGTAAAGGGTTTCGCTAGGGGCTGAAGAATGGGTTCGACGCATCCATGGTAAACGAGCCATCGATGTTCGAGCCATCGAAGTTCTACTGTATGTGTGTTGCATTAAGCGAGCTTTAATGAGCTGGGCACCAGATTTCGGAGTAATGCATACTGCATATGCATGTATATGAAAATTCATATTTGTACAAATATAAAGCATTCCAAATTAATGCACCTAAACCTTATAAAGAATAGCGTATGCAAGATCAATACTAACTGTAAAGTTAAAATTGATAACACTAAATAATGAATGTTGCCAAATATTGCATACGCCGAAATCATAGAAATGAAATAGCTTATTTCTAATATGAAAACTAGACGTGTCCGCACGCCGTGAGAAACTCGCTAGGACTGACGACTAACTTTACAAAGCGCTAGGCTTCCCAAACAAGGAACATGCCATTTTTTCATTGGCTAATACTGACCACACCATATACCTTGACCACCCGAATGTTACAACACAAATTGTCGTTTATCGTTAGGTCGTATAAGACAACAATTTTCCGCTATTCTACGAAACGCGGACACAGGAGCCACAATCTGCCAATGACTGAGCAGTTTTAGAGATAGTTTTCTAACAAGATCTTACTATGTTAAAATACACAAAGGGGTGTGATTTGTTAAAGTAATTATACAATTATATCAAAATTTAATAAAGACAACTACACACTGGTACCAAACTGTTAGCAAAAAATCAAGAGCCTAGCCAAAGCGGTTGAGACATTTTTCTTGCAAGCTGTTCCTGTGCTGAAATGCCTAAATCCACAAAGGGGCATAATTCAGTCAGATGTCCATTAAAATATACCAAAATGTAATCAGGGCATTTTCACATTGGTTCCAAACTGTCTGCAAAACTTCAAGAGCCTAGCCCATGCTAAAGAATTTTTTTCCTGTGCTTAAACACCTACGTCCAAAAAGGCGTAATTATTTTTTTATAACTTTCTACCAAAATTTCATTACGAAAACATGCCTGTACTAACACACTGTAACCTTTATCGCCGAAAAAATGAAGATTTTAAGATGAAAAATTACGATATTTTTCTTATTGCTGCTCAAAATATAGATTGTTGGTACTCGTAAGTTCGATGAGGCGGTTCCAAGGAGTACCCACAATCTATATTTTAGAGCAGAAATAAGAAAAATAAGGTTTACCCCTGCAAACCCCAGTTTTACTATATAAAAGTGGGGTTCATGGGGGTCAGAATTATATAGGCTTGTTTTCGTGACGTTATTAGGTTGTTCTCACGCTGGTGCCAAATTGCCTGCAAAATGTCCAGACAGAAGAGTCTAGCCCAAGGGGCTTCTTGTTTGTAAGCTTTTCCTAGGCCTTAGTCCACAAATGGACTTTAAGGCATTTATTCTTAGACAGTAGGACACACCGTGTGTTCATAATTGTTTTATTGCCCCCTGTGATATACTCTCTATAGCAGATCAAAGGCGGCCTTTAATAGGGTGATTAGTAGCTCCTGTAGAATCCCCTGACTGAGGCACTAAATGGGAAAATCAATACGGTACACTCTAGTTAACAGTTAATCAATTATTGATTTTCATCAAGGAGGCCCCTTACCTGTTGCAGACAGAGGACTTCTCTTTAGTCAGCGCTGAGGGCTACATAATATTATGTAATGGAATGATAGTCCTCAATAATCAAGAATAAATGCCTTTAAAGGCATTTATTCTTGATTATTGAGGACTATCATTTCATTACATACAATTATCTAGCCCTCAGCGCTGACTAAAGAGAAGTCCTCTGTCTTCAACAGGTAAGGGGCATCCTTGGGGAAAAATCAATAGTTTATTAACTTTTAACTTGAGTGTACCTTATTGATTTCCCCTTAAGTGCCTCAGTCAGGGGATTTAACAAGAGCTACTGATCACCATATTCAAGGCCGCCTTTGATCTGCTATAAACAGTATATCACAGGGGACAATGAGACAATTATGAACACACGGTGTATCCTACTGTCTAAGAATAAATGCCTTTAATTTGATCAAATTTTCATAAAAGTATACCAGACTTCAATCGGGTCATCTTTACATTGGTGCCAAACAGCCTGCAAAACTCGAACAGCCTAGCCCATGCGATTCTTGATATAGTATGCTTATATGCTTTCCATGTGCTAAAATGCCTAAGTCCACAAAGGGGCGAACTTTAATCAGTTGTTAATAAAATTATACCATACTTTAATCCGGTTATCTTTACTTTGGTTCCAAACAGCCTGTAAAATTTCAAGAACCTCGCCCAGCTGTTCATAAGATATTTTGCTTATAGGCATTCCTATGCTGTTGTGCACCAAGCGTAGCAGAAAGAAAAGGCAGACAAGCCTTTAAAACAAAAAAAAATATATTGACAAACTCTTTTAATCTTAAACTATAATAAACAAAAGTGTACTTTACTCAGATTTTAGCTATCCTTAATTCGGCCCCGTCAAGCGATTTTGGTACTTATCGCCTATGCGAGCAGCGAAGGTTCAGGCGAGCCTGCGCATCCGCGCAGTCTCGCCAGAACCTTCGCTGCTCGCTCATACAAGCAGTGAATCAAGAAGAACCTTCAGACAGAAAGCCATATCCCTTGCCCCTCTGAATGGCTGGACATGCGCAGTTAAAATTTGTCATGACGGAATGCTCGAAGACACAAATGCGCTTGGCGGGGCCCAATTATCTATCCTTTTTATTCCCATAGAATACACATCAAGTCCTTAATGAATAATAATCCTCAAGTAATTCCAACACAGAACTTAGAATGAATCCTCCTTGGAAAGGCAAACTGAAGTAAAGGGAAATTGTGAGTGAGTGAGTGAGTTTTAGTTTTACGTCCCACCAACAGCTAAGGTCATACGGAGACGGGACCTCGGTTTAAAGACTCATCCGAAAGTCTGGAGAAGCCCGGGATCGATCCTGCGATCCCTGGTTTACAAGGCGAGTAGCGTAACCACTGCACCACGGAGGCTTCTAAAGGGAAATTGTTATCCCTTTAATAGACTACAGGGAAAATCAGGAACATTGCAGAAATAATTGTGCTCATATGCTAAAAACAATGTGATCTGGAAGCGTCTAGGTACTTCTTTAATACCAATCAATCAATCAATCAATCAATCAATTGATTCTCATTTTAGGCCATCGGCCCATAATATAAATACATGCTTATCAATACAGAAACATACCGAATGATGTTCTCCATTATCAATATGTTAAGTATAGCTACCGGGTCTCAAATATTTTTTCTGGTTTTAATCTTCAATGCATACTCCTTTGTCATGTGTACACTTTTGAAACCAAATACAGCTTCAGAACTTTGTGAAAATGGTCGTTTTCATTCGTTTTTACCCTTCACTCTGAACATGTGTTCAGAATTTCTGTTCTAAAAATAAATCTTTCACTTTACACATACATGGCGACAGTATCGTCTCTGAGTGTCGTTACTTATGGCATGGTATTCAGCGTCATATTTCTTTCGATTCAGGCATGGCCTAAGCAAACAAGGCAAAAAATGAACATCGCATAACGTCATATATGGAGATTCTATTTTTGTCACGAACTAAAAATAGATCTAACTAGTGTGCGAAACCTAGTTAGGGAATCCCTCTCAAACTCGTTTACCTGTCATCATAATTGTTCGCATTTTTGCATAAAATGCATTCATTTGTATTGTTTTAAAGAAAAATACCGGCTATATGTATTTTATTTTTGGAAGTATTTTTTCTAGATAGCTCAATAATGCACCTTTAAGGATCTTACATGAGTGTTCATGCATTATTGTTTGTTTGTTTGATTTGAGGTTTAACGTCCCCGTCAACACTGTAAAGGTCATGATGTATTATTGAATTTATTAAACGAGTTGAAGAAAAGAGATAAAATGCGAGGCTTTGCCGGGCATTTTATCTCTTTCCCTCAACGAGTTTAATAAAGCCTCGCAGTTTATCCCTTTTCCTCAACTCGTTTAATAAATTCAATAATACATGAGCACGAATGCAAGATTCTATTTATCATATGACATTTAAAACGCATTTTATACACGATTGTTTTACCAAAAATGTCAATATTCCGCCATTAGTAAAAGCAAGGTCGTTAAGGACGTCATACATGTAACGTTACGGGGCGTATCTAACTAATTTGCATATGCAATCCACTAGTGGATTATCGAATTTATTTCATGGCGTTATTTCACTCTCAGACGCGACGTCATATGATAAAAATAAATATACAGTATAGAAATTATATTCTTAGAAATATTTTAGTAACCAAAAGAACAAGCACTAGCACTGTGCTGGATCATCATCAACTCAACATTAGCCCGTCTGTGTGTGTGTGTGTGTGTGTGTGTGTGTGTGTGTGTGTGTGTGACGTCGCTTTCAACAATTTTTTCAGTCATATCACGACGGTGTCTGGTTGCGACAGGGAGCTCAATGCTCACTTTTATAGTGCTGCCTCACTGAAGTATCATGTCCCAGACACATTACATGATACCACACCCAGTCACATTATCCTGACACTGGATCGACCAGTCCTAGCTCTACCCCGTAAATCTGAGTGCCAAGCGAGGAGCAGCTAGTACCATTTTTAACGACTTTGGTATGTCGCGGCCCGGGATCGAACCCGTGACCTCCCGTTCTCCGGAGCGGACACTCTACCAACTGAGCTATCGGGGTCGGTAGCCCGTCGTTGAATCAAAGCAGGTTGCTTACTGTGCTTCGGTCTTGACTGGGTGTGTTTTGTTTTATATTATTTTATTTATTTACTATTATTATTATTATTATTATTATTATTATTATTATTATTATTATTATTATTTACTTCGAATAGTGCCTTCCTCAAGATCAGACTATGTGTGGCTGCAGTCTATTCCGTAAAGTTACTGAATAGTATTTCTCGGGTGTAAAAGTATTTCATTCACAACAATTTTCAAGGTCAGATGAACACGACTAGCTCGTGATAAAAGTGACATTGAATAATTACGACGTTTGATAGCAATCATCACGAAAACACGCCTATATAATTTTGACCCCCTCGAAGCCCACTTTTATATAATCAGTTGAAAACTGGGGTTTGCAGGGGTAAACCTTATTTTTCTTATTTCTGCTCTAAAATATAGATTGTGGGGTTCTAACGAGTACCCACAATCTATATTTTGAGCAGAAATTAGAAAAATATCACAATTTTTCATCATAAAATTTTCATATTTTCGGCGAATAAGGTGGCAATGTATTTGTACAGGCGTGTTTGCGTAATGCGGTCTTGTTTGAGTGTGTTATGTTTTATATTATTTTATTACTTTATTATTATTATTATTATTTACTTCGAATAGTGCCTTCCACAAGATCAGACTGTGTGTGGCTGCAGTCTATTCCGCAAAGTTACTGAACAGTATTTCTCGGGTGCAAAAGTATTTCATTCACAACAATTTTCAAGGTCAGATGAACACGACTAGCTCGTGATAAAAGTGACAGTGGATAATAACGACGTTTGTTAGCAATCATCACGAAACCACGCCTATATAATTTTGAACCCCTCGAACCCCACATTTTTTATATAGTCAGTTGAAAACTGGAGTTTGCAGGGGTAAACCTTATTTTTCTTATTTCTGCTCTGAAATATAGATTGTGGCTACTCGTTAGAACCGCCTCAATAAGGCGGTTCTAACGAGTACCCACAATCTATATTTTGAGCAGAAATAAGAAAAAATATCACAAATTTTCATCTTTAAATTTTCATTTTTTTGGGCGATAAAGGTTACAATGTATTAGTATAGGTGTGATTTCGTAATGGTTGTAATGAAGTATATTTATAAGCATTTACAGCAACATACATTGCGTAAACACGCCTATACAAATACATTGCCACCTTTATCGCCGAAAAAATGAAAATTTTATGATGAAAAAATGTAATATTTTTCTTATTTCAGCTCAAAATATAGATGGTGGGCACTCGTTAAAACCGCCTCATCGAGGCGGTTCTAACGAGTACCCACAATCTATATTTTAGAGTAAAAATAAGAAAAATAAGGTATACCCCTGGAAACCCCAGTTTTACTATATAAAAGTGGGGTTCAAGGGGGTCAAAATTATATAGGCGTGTTTTCGTGATGTATGTACAAAGGATATATATGCCAAAAACACTCAATACAGCTAAATATCACGGGGGTAATACCATTTTCTATGTGTTGTCGACCGAGCCGGTACTGTGTAAAGCTGCTGTCGACCGAGAAATACGGTTTTCGACCGAGCAGTACGGATGTCGACAGAGGAGGGTAGTCGATAAATTCGCTGTAAATGTGTTATTTTTGTGTGTGTCTGTCCATTTTTGTGGTGTCAAATCGTTAGTGAAATAGTTTGCTGTTGTTTCAAGTGTTTTGGAAGTCTGACTAAAACTCCGTTCAAAAGATCTGAATCATCGATTTTTTTCATTTCTTCCTTTTAAAACTCATTGCAGCCCATACATCACTGTTGGAAAGTTTTAGACCTCACCCTCCGCCGACTTCTCCAGCAAGTCGTATGCCTCTGCGATAGTCAGGAAAGGCTGTGATTATTTGGAAAATTGCAAAACAAGAAATGAGACCACAGACTAAGTCCATTTGACGATGATTGTCAGATAAAATAATAAATATTCAAAACCATGTGATGCACTTTATAAATATATATGCAACTGCGACACACCTTATATTCGAATGGCTAGATAGAGGCTAACTAGGAACGGAGAGCCACTAGCGCGATGTGCCGTCAACAGTGATCAAAGAGAATTATACCGATATCAGATGTGGTGTCACAGCCAATGATTTTCCATGAAGTGATCGTGCAAATAAAACACAGACGCCCTTGTAATGAGTGAGTGAGTGAGTGAGTGTTTCAGTTTTACGTCCCACCAACAGCTAAGGTCATACGGAGACGGGACCTCGGTTTAAAGACTCATCCGAAAGTCTGGAGAAGCCCGGGATCGAACCTGCGACCCCTGGTTTACAAGGCGAGTAGCGTAACCACCCTTGTAATGAACAAGAGCACTAACCACTTCTATATATGGTTTAAAAGGGTGTGTCCAACCTGTCAGAATGTCTTAGTCTGTGAAAGAAAATTTAGATTTTGCAATTTTCTCCAAATAATCACAGCCTTTCCTGGCTGTCGCAGAGTCATACGACTTGCTGGAGAAATCGGCGGAGGGTGAGGTCTAAAACTTTTCCATAGTGATGTATCGGCTAAAATGAGTATTAAAAGCGAGAAATGAAAATATCGATGATTCAGATTTTCTGATCGGAGTTTAATAGCCTGTTTAGACGCTGAGCGGAATTAAACGGGAAAATATATAAAATAAGTACTCATATATATAAATAAGTGGCTCTTATTCAGTGTCATGGAATATCGAGGACGAAATGATGCAGATACATCATTACCATACGCGATAACCTTTTATTTGTGTGTCAATATGTCTTTATATGCATCTGTGGAACTGTTTATATTCTGAGTCAAAAAAGTTCCTATACATAAAATTGCTTCTGTTACCATAGTTACTACAAATGAAAAACACACAAAATTTGTTTTGTTTCAGTTAGAGGACTCATTTTACCATGTAAAAGTCCAAACTGTTTTTGTTCATGTAAACTCGCCAGCCTGGGTTATTGTTTTGAACACTCAAGGGGTCACTGTGACAATTTCGCAGAATAAATCATTACAAAGGCCAAGATTTAACACTATAAAAATTACACTTAGCGCAAGATTTCTAAACTTTGATACATGTAACCTTTTATTAGATACCCTGTGTGTCTATTTACAAAAGGTTTGTAACTTTAGTTCCATTCGCCAAGGGAAACAGACGATCGCGTATAGGCCTCCCATTCTTTGAAGTTGTGTACAAAATGCTAATTTCAATTGAAACTCCATAGAAAATTGCAATTGGTAGTGCTACATGCTACATGAATTTTCTACATTATTTTCCACCATGATTAACAGCAATGGTGGCAACAAAGCGCTTTTTAACGAAACTGCAAAAATGGAATGACAGGTATAGAAATAACAACAGTTTGAAAATTGCAATATTTTTAATTGAAAGGGAGATAATCTGAGAATTTTACAAATTAAAGCTTTGATTGTAGGGCAAGATCATGAGATATTGGAAATGTTAAGTGAGTTTCGATGACCAGTGGTCATGATCTTTCATCTCTGACAAAAAATGATCATCTGCGCATGCGCAATGCCAAATTCCTTGCAAAACCTTTCTAGGCACATATTGCAAGACAACCCTTGAGCAGAATAGTATGGGCAAATGTAAATGTATGCATTTGGTAGCTAAACGTCCGATTCGCATGTTTACAACCACGCTTAGCTGAATGGTTGGCGGATAGCTACTGGAATTTACCGGGAAGTTGGTATAGTTACTTTTTTGACTGGATATAGTTTCATCGATACGGCTGTCGATGAAGTGAAGGTTTGCGGGGTACAGTTGTCGACGTTACTGGGTACGGATGTCAATGATTCATCGAGAGTGTAAGGGACGGATTTACTGGAAATTAACCCTAGTAAAACAATAAAATAAATGTTGCATTCTTCGTCAGGCTTTTGTTTGTTTGTTTGAAATGGCTGATTGATAATAAACTATCCTTGCTTTTTTTTGTTTGTTTGATTTGAGGTTTAACGTCCCCGTCAATACTGTAAAGGTCATTTTGGAGACGTTTCTTCCAATTTTGTGGGCGAAAACCTGAGTACCAGGAGAAAAACCACTTGTCCTTCCGTTGCAGAACTTGGCATCTCACATGTGACCCGAGCGAGGCTCGAACCACAGCGATGAGAGACCTAATGATCAAGGGTTAGCGCTCTGAACCACTAGGCCACGGAGGCCCGTCACCAATGAGATTGGTCATTAGGTTTTTAGCTCACCCTAGCCGCAAGCTCAGCAAACGTGTATACTCATGCCCCGGCATCCGTCGTCGTCCGTTCACATTCTGCAAACATCTCATCCATCACGAAAACACGCCTATGTAATATTGACTCCTGTAAACCCCACTTTTATATAGTAAAACTGGGGTTTACAGGCGTATATATTATTTTTCTAATTTCAGCAAAAACAGATTGTGGGTATTCGTTAGAACCGCCTCGTCGAGGTTATTCTAACGAGTGCCCTCAATCTATGTTTAGAGCAGAAATATACTATTATATTGAGAGGCGTGTTTATGGGGCGCCGTTTTACTATTTATTCCGTATTTATGGATATCCATAATTATTTATGGATATCCATAATTCTAATTAGGGATATCCATATTTCGAATTATGGATATCCATTATTATTTATGGATATCCATAATTATTTATGGATATCCATAAATCGATGTGAATTAATGATAAACATAAATCGAATAATGGATATCCATTATTCGATTTATTGATATCCATAAATCGAATTATGGATATCCATTATTCGGATGATTTATGGATATCCATAAATCAAATTATGGATATCCATAAATCGAATTATGGATATCCATAAATCGATTTATGGATGTCATTAATTTAGATTCAAATATGGATATCCATTAATCGAATTATCGATATCCTTAATTCGAATTATGGATATCCATTATTCGGCTGATTTTTGGATATCCTTAAATCGAATTATGGATATCCATAATTCTCCTCTGCAAATAAACCTAATGAATAATGACTGCTCCCTTTGCAAAAAAAAAAAACAAAAAAAAAAACTCGACTTTTCGCGTCAGATTTCGATTTATGTGTGTAATAAAAGCCGGGATGGAGGTGGAGGTAATGTCGGGTGGGCTTAGCGGTGGCCTATGGTGTGGGAGAGATATGTTTTGTCTGATTTGAGGTTTAACGTCCCCGTCAATGTTATTTAGGGCATTTTGGAGACGTTGCTTCCAGTTATGCTGGTCATTAAGCCTCCATTGTGATTAAATGACATCTCAATCCCGCCGGCTTCGGTAGCTCAGTCGGATGCGCGTCTGACTGGTGATCAGGAGGAAGCGAGTTTGATACCTGCCGGGGTCGGCAACATTCTTTCGTGGAGATTGATCATGAAATATTTTCTACAGTCATTCTCTCCCTTTCGCTGATTCAAGAGAGGCAGTTGTCCATTTCTGGCGAAAGAATGTGCACTGTACTGGTTAACTGCTTACGTATAAGCCTAGCCAGGAAAAGTGTGGATAGGTAAACTGACCGGCCCAAAAATGACCTAAACTAGTGTTGACTGTGCCGTTAAACTCAAATACAAACAAAAAAAGCAAACATCTCAATCCATGTCGCCCATTGACTCGAACGACTTTGATTGGACAGACTTAGACCTTCTAAACGATTTACCAGTACTCTCAGCTCATGCAGCCAGATCTATTTCTCCAAGCCCCAATGGGCGGGGGCCAGGAGATATATCTGAATCTTCTTGGTACTCCATACATCTCAAGTAGAGTATTTGTTTGTTTGTTTTGAGGTTTAACGTCCCCATCAACTCTGTAAAGGTCATTTTGGAGACGTTGCTTCCAATTTTGTGGGGCTTTTACCCGACCTTGAGATGAAATGACATCTCAAGCCTTGCCGCCCAAATGAACCAATAGGGTTTATTAACATGGACGGTCCGAGTCGAACCGCTTTGCCTGGGCAGGCTTAGATCCTCTAAGCGGTTTACCAGTACTCGTGTGCGGGTCGGTTTCAGCTCTGCGTGGAAGCATCATGCAGCCCATCTATTTCTTCAAGCCCCGATGGGCAGGGGCCGTCAAATAGAGTTTTATATGGATATATGTTAATACTATATATAACGACCATGTGCATTTTTCTCCAGAAAGCATACACGGATTGCCTGTTTGGATCATTATAATCTTACGCCCGAATAGGTGCGCAGTCCTCATAAAGGTGATTCCAGAGGGACCGGATGCGTTGGCCGGAATTTCCAGATCTTACGGCTGGTTCCGATATTTAACTGCACACATGGCGGGCGTTCAGCGTATGCCGTCCGTTGCTTTGGAAGCCTTACGGACTGAAAGGCTGCACGGCAGATAGGTCCCTTTGACCGGCCGTCATCTTCGAGCGATGATGAAGACCTTGAAGATTTTGAAGATTTTTACAATAAACAATCACGTGTTTTAGGGAGAAATCATTAAACCAAAAGCTTTGGCGGTGATTTATGGATATCCATAATTCGATTATGGATATCCATATATCGATCTGAATTATGGATATCCATAAATCGAATTATGGATATCCATAATTCGAGATATCGCTATCCATAAATCAGAGGAATAATGGATATCCATAATTCGAATTATGGATATCCATAAATCGAATTATGGATATCCATAAATCGATCTGAATTAATGATATCCATAAATCGAATAATGGATATCCATAATTCGATTTATGGATATCCACGATTTATGGATATCCATAATTCGAATTATGGATATCCATTATTCGGCTGATTTATGAATATCCATAAATCGAATTATGGATATCCATAAATCGATTTATGGATATCTACAAATACGGATTTAAGAGTAAAACGGCGCCCCATACGTGTTTTCATAATGTCTGAAAACCGATTGGCCAATGAAAGCTTCTTTGGGTAGGGGGAACGCTAGTTTGTTCGCGGCATCTGGGTCACATGACCAAGATGGCTACCACACCCATATATGGTTAAACCATTGAAATGCTTCTCTAGGACCGGTCAAGAAACTTTGTATGTACCAGATAGGACTCCAGCACATCATTATTTGTGCAAATTATGATCTTAGGATTACCCCGAACTTATCTACAGACATGTTCAAATTTTACAACCTATCCTTTTCTATAGGAAAAATTAAAATAATTAATTTTGCAGAAACTGTTACAGCCAGTGAAAGTTGGTAGCCAACTAATTGAGATTCTTCACATGTGTGTGGATTTGGTAAGTGAATGAGTGTTTGAGTTTTACGTCCCACCAACAACTAAGGTCATATGGAGACGGGACCTCGGTTTAAAGATTCATCCGAAAGTCCGGAGAAGCCAGGGATCGATCCTGCGACCCCTAGTTTACAAGGCGAGTAGCGTAATCACTACACCACGGAGGCTTCTGTGTGGAGTTGGTACCGATTCCTCACATGTGTGCAGTATTGGTATCAATTATACTCTTGTGTGCGAAATTGGTACCAATTCTTATCATGTGTGAGGAATCGGTATCACTTCTTTACATGTAAGATACGTGTAATAGTAATTGGTACAAATTCTCCACACCCCATAAACACAGGTCACAGGTGTGACGAATGCTTACCATTTCTTTACACGTCAGACATTGTCAACGAATTCTTTACATGTGTGAGGAATTGATACCAAATCTTCACACCCTATAAAAAGTCGCACTAGTTTTTCACAGGTGTGACGAATACTAACTAATTCTTTTTTCGTCAGAAAATTCAGACATAAATTTTTTTCGAAATTGACCATATGTAAATTTGGGTGTGAAATTTACGAAATGAGAAATTTACGGTTCAACAAATCCATCCCTACTCATATTGGAAGTGTTGGTGGTGACAGTGACGCAGGTGTGTGGCAAGGTATACTGTCTTCTTCTTCTTCTTCTTCTTCTCCTTTTTCTTCTTCTTCTTCTTCTCTATTAAATCATATTATGCTGATTACTAAATTTCGTTTAAATATACACGTGTAGCTTTTTAAAAAATCTTAGAAAGCCTTCCGTAGACAAGTAATAGGATACAGAGGTCTTGAACAGTTCTGCGTTGTGTTATCCAGGGTCCGACACTGGCTGCAAAACTGCATCTGGTGAGGAAATCACGACGCCCATACCACCCGTCAGCATTTGTATACCCACATTTCCAAACAACTTATTAGAAACCATATTACCGCTGATAGGCGACTTTTGTTTCAAATACAGCTAAGCACGGGACATGTCAAGACATTGCCCAGTGAAACCCAACATGTCATCCCCGTTAGGAATGACAAAAAGTCTGTTCTAATATCAACATAGACAACTGATAAACTATCTTAACATGTCGGTATAGTTATCTGGTTATGTTTGTTTGTTTGAGGGAGGTTAACGTTCCCGTCAACACTATTTGGGTCATTTTGGAGACGCTGCTTTCAGTATTGTGGGACTTTTACCCGACATTGAGATAAAATGTCATTTTATGGTGCACGGACGGTCCAACTCGCACCACTTTGCCTGGGCAGGTTAATTGCCCGACTAATACCCACTAAGCGGTTTACCACTTCTGATGTACGGTCGATTTCTGCTCAGCGTTAACCATTTATACCTATTTTACTTAAATATGCACTTGCGCACACATAACAAACGCAAAATTAAAGCACTAAGAGTACTGGTGGGTCGATTGTCGCTGACTATAGGTCGGAAAAGTCCTGGACTGTGATTTATACTGCTTAATTTACCCTTGAAATCCGATTTTTAAGTATATAGTGTAGATCTTGATCAGACGCCGCATTCTGTAGCGTCTGGTCTGGGTCTTCACTGTTTGCCAAGCCCAACCTATGATTCCAAGATAATCCTCTTACACAACACTCTGACCTCAGTCACTGCGGCTGTTTTCTATGTAAAAAAAGTTATTCGGACAAGTCTGTGATAGTCACGTGGACTGAAGAGCTTTTCTGCTTAGGAATTTTGGGTAGTCGGAAAAGGAGCTCATCACGACCATATAATTTTGACCCCCTTGAACCCCACATTTATATAGTGAAATTGGGGTTTACAGGAGTAAACCTTATTTTTCATATTTCTGATCATATACATACGCCTGGATTTCAATTTATTTAACACTTCATTAGAATTTTTTATAGACCAAAACAGATTTCTACCCGATCTTTCGAAAACTTTGTCGCAATATTTTATCACATGTTTTTTGATGGCAGTAAAACATGAAGTTAATAATTTGGAGAGTTCAGTGGTGGTACAAGAGCTTGAATTTGCAATAAACCGTGCTTTGTATGGTCTTTTATGAAGTTTAGATAACCAATATAACGTAGGAAGCTTGTCTTGGCCTTCTGTCACACAGACAGCAAACTTGAAGCGAAATCCCTTTGGAGAGTTTACCTCGGCGTTTTTCACGGATCGCAGTTCTCAGTTGGTCGAGCAAATTTGCATAATACGCATCTGTTATTGTACTTTTCGTTGCTTGAAAGTCCAACATAACGCATTGTGCGTCCCAAAATACAGTAAGCCTAGGGTTGCGTTTTGAACTTCTTTGGCCTCGGGGACCCGGCCCTACTTTGAGTTTTTTCATTGGCTCATAATAATTGACATAGCTCTTATCTACATGCACCAGACGTAAAAGAAAATCATCTTCCTTTGACCTAAACCGCTTTAACAATGCGCAGCATACTGATGTTGTGGTTGCCATTTGCTCGTCTCTTTGGGATACCCAAGCGATCATGACTGAGCCCCGCCAAGCGAATTTGTGTCTTCGAGCATTCCGTCATCACAAATTTTAACTGCGCATGCCCAGCCATTCAGAGGGGCCAGGGATATTGATTTCTGTCCGAAGGTTCCTCTTGATTCACTGCTTGTATGAGCGAGCAGCGAAGGTTCTGCAGCACTGAGAGAAAAAAATAGTCATGCCGACTAAGGAACCTAGTCAATATGATTGTCCAAAAAAGCACTATGCAAAATAGTCGATGTGACTAGGAAGACCTAGTCAAGCATTTTGACTAGAAAAAACTAGTCAACTTGACTAGCTTTACTTAGCCTGGTACATTTGACTAGCTTCATCTAGTCAAAGTTCACTAGTTTAAGCTAATCATTTGTACTAGCTTAATAGTCAAATGTACTGGTGTGACTGTCAAAAGTACTAGCAAGCATGGTCAGGATTACTAGATTCTTAGTACTGATTACTAGTTGCTTTAGTCGTAGATTACTAGATTCTTAGTACTGATTACTAGTTGCTTTAGTCGTAGTTCCTCTACAGATGACAAGGCAGGTAGTCACATTGATAAAAGGGCTAGTCACATTTACTAGGAAACCTGTACAGTCAAAACACATATGGAAAGACATGCTGTGTAAAGGCGCCTTTAGGAAGATAAGAGAAGAAATAAAAGAATATTTCTTACCTGCAGAGTTATATTTTCATATTGCAGAAAAGAAAATCCCTTTTATTTATGCTTGGATTCACGGAAATGTCGACTTTAGAGCTTCTGGACGTATATTTGTATGTTGACATTGTTGTTGTTGTTGTTTATCTTGTAAGCATTATAACGCTGCTTATAACCACTAGGTGCTTAAGAAATAAAAGAATATTTCTTACCTGCAGAGTTACAAACAATAAGCACAAAGTGCTTAAGGTGAGTACAACAACCCACTGTATGTTGGGTGAAATAATATCAGAATCAACCCACTGTATGTTTGAGCATGTTCTCCTAAACGTTAAGATGGCGTCTGGAACGCTTCCTCTACACATTCTGCAAGCTGTCAATCAACATTCGGCGGGAAAACTGTCTAGACACCCTAGTCATACTGACTAGAAAGGGTAGTCATACTGACCAGATGCCCTGTCAACGATTATTGATTTACGCTTACTAGAGAGACTAGTTAAATTGACTAAGAATGCTCAGTCAACCTACAGACGACTAGGTGACCCTCTGTGTTTACTAGGTTAACTAGTCGAATGTACTAGTTATTTTTTCCGAGTGGCGAGACTGCGCGGATGCGCAGGCTCGCCTGAACCTTCGCTGCTCGCATAGGCGATAAGTACCAAAATCGCTTGACGGGGCCCATGTAATATTGTTGAACCGCTACCATGTGAAATATGTAATTCATTCACTATTTCTTCCTCCTTAATTCGACTATCAGAGTACATTAATGTTGCTCGTCGCTAAGGGAGTTTGGCACCTAACGGACTGTTAGCTTGCGCATACCCAAGCGGTCATGTAAAATTGTTGAAACGCTTCTATGTGAAATGTGTAATGCATTCGCTGTTACTTCCACATTAATTTGCCTATCAGAGTACACCAGGTCCCGTAATTTGTTATACATTTTTTCATCGGTGGCATCTGATGGGCGCCAAATCTGGTTTCGTCTTTTAATACCTTCTACCGCATTCGAATTCCCCAACCCAGAATTACACTTGTGCATATGATGGTGCAGAAGACCCATAAACATTGATCAGTTCGCAATGTATTTCCTGACCTGTTTTCCCTACAAATTACAGCACGGTACTCAACTTTTGACTAAAGCTCGCATTTGCATTGGTAGCCATGTTTGACTTTCAATATCTTATGAGTGAATGACACGATGAGGGTGCAATTTTGCCATAATGCCAAAAAATGTATTGAAACAAGGCTTGAAAATCTTGGTTGTCTCGGTCTAGGCTGGTTACTTATTGATTTGCCCTCCTACTTACAACTGACCGACAAGTCTGATTTATTTCTGGATAAGTTGATCAATTTCGATTCTAACACATTGAAAATCAACAATAATGTTGCTCCCTCCAAATTCTCGTAGCCTTTCGCCGTTGTTAGAAGAAATCCCGCCAAAATAAGTGACTGTAAAGCACATGTGTTTATATCCTTTTGTAAGTTTTCGATTCGAGTGAATGACGTTTCACCCTTTAACGTCAAATAATCTATGAGTGACGTCATAAAACGGCGTCCTTTTACGCGTCACTTTCTTCCCCATTGTGATTTATTTAAGAAATAAATTTTAATTTATTTATTTATTTATTTATTTTTTTTTTTTTTGATTTGATGAAAGTAAGAATGCAGTGGGTCGCCTGCAAAGTAAGAAGGGGGTTCATGCAAACTTCGCTAGCACGTGAACAAGTCCGTGAAATAAAGATCCCCCCCACCCTCCCTAAACCCCACATTATATAGAGAAAACTGGGGTTTACGGGGGTAAACATTATTTTCCTTATTTCTGTTCCAAGACATAGGTTGTGGGTACTTGTTAGAACCGCCTCAATGAGGCGGTTCTAAAGAGCACCCTAAACCTATGTTTGCAGTATTTATAAGAAAAATATCACGGATTTTCATCGGGGAAAATGGCCATTTTGGATATGTGAAAAATTACACTATGTCGCACGGGTGTGTTTTCGTAATGTCTAGCGACCTATCGTCGTTTATACTTACATGAACAGCAGTAAAATTAAGATTTTTTTTATATTTACATTCTTTGCTCCTCATCACTGGGCGAAAAATTCTTATAGGCAAACGTTTAGAGCTAAAAAAAAAAAAATTAATACGCTGTTTGTCAAAGGGCGGAACAGCGTTGACGTCGCCATTGCCGACTCATTTGACGTCACTGACAATCATGTGACTCGATGCGTTCATGGAAGGATGAACTACATTGTTTTCTATTTGTTTAGATTAGGCTTTACACTGGAAATATAAATATTGCTGAGTAACTCGTTTTTTTCCCTTATTGTCTATGTTAGAATAATACAATAGTGGGGAATGGGAACACCTGGCAGATGTTTTATTTACCGCCATTTTTCAAAGGGAGACAACTTTCGAACTTCCTGTTCACTTTCTATTCGCCCTGTCCCGCTGAAAAAGGGATCTACTCTTAAAGGAAGAATTCGCTCCTCAGGAGCAAATCCTTTTCTTTAAGAGTTGACTCGCTTAGAGGATCTAAGCCTACCCAGGCAAAGCGGTGCGAGTCGGCCCGCCGATGCTAATAAACCCTGTTGGTTTCATTGGGCGGCAGAGCTTGAGATGTCATTTCATCTCAGTGTCGGGTAAAAGTCCCACAAAATTGGAAGCAACGTCTCCAAAATGACCTTTATAATGTTGACGGGGACGTTAACCCGCAATTCTAACACAGCGCGCCTATATAGGCAATGCAAAGTAACTGTGTTTTATTCTGCAACAAATCACAGCTCGGAAGAGCGTGACGTGTGACGTCATTAAAAACTGCAAATTTATGACGTCACTAGTCGATTTACTTGACGTTAGACGGTGTAACGTCATTTTCTCGCATCGAAAACGTTAGAAAAGGATATAAATGCATGTGTTTCAGTCGATAATTTTAGCGGGATTTCTTCTAACAATGGCGAAAAGTTGTGAGATTTTGAAGGGAACAACAACATTATTGCCGATTTTCAGCGTGTTAGACTCGCAATAGATCAGCTCTAGCCAGTGATTTGTTGGGTAATAAATCACAGTTTGTCGGTCAGTTGTAAGTAGACAAATCACGCGCGCTACGCGCTCGTGATTTGTCTACTTTGCAACTGACCTCCAAACTGTGATTTATTACACAACAAATCAACAGTTAGAGCTGATCTATTTCTTAAATCAAACAAACAAAATTAAGAGTTGAACCCTATTGACATGGGAGCCAAAAATACTTTTGCAGGAGTTGCCTCCCATGAAGGTGTTCCCATTCCCCTTAATATGTGAATGTAACAAAAACAGACACCTGTTACATGAGCTAGGGTTTTGGGTTTAAACTAACAAGAAACTTATTTATTAAGAACTAATAACACAGTAATGAAAATGCTCACAAAGAATTTTAATTAAGTACTGAAAGCCTTATAGCATCTGCGACAACGGCACAGTTATTAACATCAGAGTTCAGCATAGCCACAGCCATAACGACATCACACCCGTGCGACATTTGTTTCTTTGTTTTGTTTGTATTGGAGCTTAAAGACACAGTCAGCACTATTTAGGTCATTTTTGAGCCAGTCAGTTTACTTATCCACACTTTTCTTTGGCAGGCTTATACGTAAGGGGGTAACCAGACCAGCGCACATTATTTCGACAGAAACTGACAACTGCCCTTCTTGAATCAGCGGAAGGGAGAGGATGGCCGTAGAAACTACCACGTCTCCACGAAAGAATGTTGCCGATCCCGGCAGGTGTCGATCCCGCGTCCTCCTGATCACCAGTCAGACGCGCATCTGACTGAGCAACCGAGGCCGGCCTTACTCGTGCGACACAGTGCATTTTGTCACATCTCCAAAAATGGCTACTTTTTCTAATGAAAATCTGTGTTGTTTTTCCTTATTTATACTACAAACAAGGATTGTGAGTGCTAGTTAGAACCGCCTCCTAGAATACCCACAATCTGTGGTTTAGAGCAGAAATAAGAAAAATAAGTTTTACCCCTGTTATCCCCAGTTGTACTATATAAAAGTTGGGTTCGAGGGGGTCAAGTGTATAAAGGCATGTTTTCGTGATGCTGTAGCGAGGGTCTTGAAAGTTTAGAAACAGAACATAAAGGACTGTACTATACAAACTGCCCATCGGGGCTTGGAGAAATATATTGGGTTGCATCCTGCTTCCGCGCAGAACTGAAACCGGCCGAGCTGGAGTGCTGGTAAACCGCCTACAATGTATAAGACTGCCCAGGAAAAGTGTAGTGAGTTGGACCGCTCCTTCAATCCCACCGATTCTTTGGGCGGTAGGGCTCATCAAAAGAATACGCCTGTACAATTTTGATGAGTCGGTTCTAACGTCTGTCCAAAATCTATATTTTAGACCAGAAATAAGAAAAATATCACACTTTTTTATCTTAAAATTTTCCTTTCTGCGGTGGTAAAATTTATAATGTATTTGTATAGGTGTATTTTCGAATTGTGAGGTGCGATTTTAATGTCAGGTAAAAGTTCCAACGGCTCCAAGCTGACATAAGAAGTGTTGACGGGGACGTAAAACCTAAAAAACAACACACAAAAGAAGAAGAAGAAAAACAATATCCAAACAACGAACAACGAACAACAAAGGTGCTGATCAGATGCGCAGTCTGATCAGCACTTTTGTTGTTCGCACAGAGGCAAAGACGTTGCTCGATTATGTAAAGGGTCAGTAAGACTAATACAGTCAAACCTGTCTCAGTGGCCACCTCTATTAGCAAGCAACCTGTCTTAAGCAAACAGGCATTCAGTTCCCGAAAAAGGAAAATCCATTAAAATTCACCTGTGTTAAGCAAGCCACTGCCTTTAGCAAGCACTTTTTGAATATCCCAGAGGCGCTTGCTTAATACAGGTGGGACTGTATGTATTAGAGTTTTTGAAACACCTGTTACTAACACAGAAAATGAAGATATTCAGGAATTTTATAATTATTCGTTTCGATGAGAATCCTTTAAGGCCTAAGTTTGTTGACATGGTAACATATGGTACATATAATTAGAATTGACGGTGTCCTATCATTCCAGTTATAAGTTGTTGCGGCCATGACCCAAACTCATTGGCCAATCGGGGCTTGAATAAATAGATTGGGCGGCATTATGCTTCCACGCAGAGCTGACACCGACCGCACGCTGGTACTGGTAAAGCGCTGTGAAGTTCTAAACCCGCCCATGAAAAGTGGTGCGAGTCGGACCACCCATGCTTATAAATGCTTTTGGTTTCATTGGGTGGCAGAGCTTGATATGCCATTTCAACTCAATGTCGGGTAAACTCCAACGAAATTGGAAGTAACGTCTCCAAAATGACCTACAGTGTTGACAGGGACGTTAAACCTCATATCAAACAAACAAACAAAACAATCCACACTCCTAAATCCGTGAAAGAATGACGAATAGGCATGTTTAGACCAACAATGTCCACCATGCAGAGGACCCTTGTTATAGCGACAGTATTTGTTCCCTATTATTGTACTGTTATATAGAATTTGCCGTTATAAAGAATCCTAGTCAGGAGTATGATAGGATATAAAAGGTCTTTTCTACACTATTACTCCATGAAACAAATGTTATAGACATTTGTTAGAATCGCCTCGATGATGCGATTCTAACAAAATTCTATAACGTTTTTTCTTGGAAAATTACAGGAATCTTTCATGACTATGGATTCGATTTGGACAATTCCATCCCAAAGGAAGCCGACGCCGCTCGGAATCGAGGCTAAGCCTTGCGTCAAGCATTCATTCCATTGAAATTGTCGTTATAACGAGTTTTGCCGTTATAATGAATGTCTATATAAAGAGGGTTGACTGTACATGGGCCCGTGAAAGGGTGTAATCAGGCGCCCTTGCAGTTTTACTCACCTTCCCCATATTTGCATTAGGAAAACACAGTTTTGTTTGTTTCATTTTGTAGGATTAACATCCCCGTCAACACCATTTAGGTTATTTTTGAAGACTTTGCTTCCAATTTTGTGTGACATTTACGCGACACTGAGATGAAATGACATATCAAGCCCTGTCGCACAATGAACCATAAGTGTTTATATGCATTGATGGTCAGACTCCCACCACTTTGCCTGGGTAAGCTTAGACCTTTATAACATAGTCGTTCTCTGAGCATATAACATGTATAACATGTATGACATATAATGTTGAAGGGCTGTAAGAAACTAGCCTTGTATGATCTATAGTGTTGGTGGGTCGTAAAGGCATATCATATTAACAGTTATTTTACTATCTAAACTGTTAAAGCTTAATTAAGAATCTTTCTTTCTATAAAATATTGGTTTTTGCTAACAGGCTATAAACTGATGCATTGTACTGTCTAAACTTGATTTACATGTCTTGTTTATATTGGAACGGTTTCAAATCAACTGGACTGAGTTCAAATCGTCATTTGACATATGAAATATGTGATTACGCAGTAACCACCTGGTGTTTATCAGTTTCTAGAGACATGCAGGTGCAGTAAACAAAACTTACATAATTCTAAAATGTATATGGATACGCCACTCAAAAAGGGGTATTTGTATATACATATGCCTATCACCCGAGTACATATTATGGTTTATGTCAGTCATTGGGGTGTATGTTTTAATGTTATGTCAATTAAACCGGTGCAGTAAGCTTTTAAAGGAATTTAGGAAAACAATAACCTTTAAATAATTGCGTGGTAGCGTCCTGAAAATATGCATTATGATTGACGTTTGCACAAACAATAAGGGTGTAAACGTGAATTGTAAAATGTTAGAAATGCTCAGAGAACATATAAAAGGTCCAGTTTTGAACACGTTAGTTAGATCTGAATTTGGGTTTAAAAGATGTAGAGAGATCCACGCTGGTTATAATAGATCTCGTTTTTGAAAGTATCAGATTGGAATTAATCTGATACAACTTTTGGGCTGTCGCGGAAATGAAATGAAATGAAAATTAAAACTTAGAAACTTTAAAAAGACTTTATTTTTATTGTGTTAAAGAGCGAAGTACTAAAACAAAGAACACTATACGACATAGGTCTACGGTACCCCACTACGTAACAGTGTGGTATCTAATTTGGTGCTAAAGTTCCCAGGATTGAACTAAGGATTAAACACAGGACCACGAGGATGGAAAGTCAACAAGGACCACAGGTAGGACATTTTACTTGTTACATTTTCTATTCATGTGTGTATGCTGAAAGTTTACCAATGATCAAAAAGTAGTCTGCCTTGTGTAAAGTAGAAGTAAAACAAAGATCAGGAATTGATACAATCAACTTACTCCATCCATAAAAGACACCAAAGGGAAAGAAATACAAACATAAGCCGTGTTAAATATGTTAAAATTATTTTAGAAAATTATTTTAGTTTCTTTAATTAACTTTAAAAAATGGCGGAAGGACAAGGTCAAGCATCAGATATTGCTCAAGTTTTTAATAATTTAACTTTAGAACTGAATAGTGTTTCAAATGCTTTGACTGCGCAGGGAATCTCAAATACAGTCTTTAAGTTTGATGGAAATCCTAAAAATTATAGAGAGTGGATAAGGTCAATAGAAAAATATGCGACCTTAGTCAATGTACCTGACGGAAGGAAAAAGCTAATTGCTTATCAGTCGTCAAGTGGGGCGGTGAGTGGCTTCATTCACCGTTATATGCACGCTAACCCAGACAATAATTGGGTTCAGCTTAAACAGCAACTTGCTGTGAGATTTTCGGATGTGACAGACTCTCAAACTGCTCTGTCCATGCTGAGATCCGTGAGGCAAAAGCCTGGTGAAAACATACAGGTTTATGCCGAGCGAATACTTTCTTTAGCTGAAATTGCCTACGATAACCAGGGAGGCAATGCTATTGAAAGGCAACTTATAGACATCTTCGTAGATGGTCTTACAAATGACCAACTGAAGATGAAAATATTAAGGGATGAGCCCGACACTTTGCAGGGAGCTGTGGCTATTGCCACAAATGAACAAAACTTAAGGACAAGAGTGTCGATGTCCCATCACAATTGGCAAGGGTCCAACACAAAAGCAACACCTATGGAGGTTGACCTTTCACGAGGTCGCCGTTATCCGTACAATAATTACAGAAGGGTAAATAGTACTCAAAACAGACCAATTAAATGTTGGTCTTGTGGCGAAGAAGGCCACATAAGTAGGGACTGCAAGAAGGAAGAGAAAAATAGAAAACCTATGGGGCATGGAAGAAGTAGGTTTCAAGCAAGTAAAACCCCAGGTCACCAGGAAAACTAGGTCACTCTTTACATGAGGAGGTCGGTGTAAAGAGTAGTAAAAATAACATACATGATACTAAACCTCAGAAAATTTATAAGGTTAGTGTTTCAGGTAGTCCAAATTCTTGTCTTGTGAAGATAGGGAAGCAAAAGTTTAGAACTCTTGTGGACACGGGAGCGGAGTGTTCATTAATGCATCGCAGAATATATGATCAGCTTAAAAACAAGCCAAAATTGCAGAGCAAAAGAGTGAGCTTACAATCAGCAAACGGCTCTGAACTGCAATGCGATGGATGCATTACTGTGCAATTCTGCATCGGTGGTACCGAAATGTCCCAAGATTTCTATGTCATTAGAGATTTGAATAGAAACTTGATATTGGGTTTGGACTGGCTTAAACAAAATAATGTTAGGATTTACTTTGACCTAAAATGTATAAGGATAAACGGTAAACATTATGTAAACTTAGAGGAAGACATACACATTGCATCAACAGTTAGGATGAAAAGAACATGCGTAATTAAACCACAAACTGCTATGATTTGTTATGGCAAGGTCAGAGAAAACCCAGACTTACCTGTTGGTGAGTCATATGAAGTAAAACAAATTGACAAGGGATTTTTAGTTAATCAACCAGGTTTACAAATTATTAATACTATATCAACTTTAGCTAGAGATAGATCTTTACCTTTATCAATTGTAACAAATTTATTAAAATTTATAGGCATGGTCTTTTGGCGAAAATTTCAGACATTCAAAGTGAAAACATGATACATGTAGATTCAGTATGTCAAAATAAAAATGCAGATACTAAAATAAATCTTAAGGACTTAGATGTTCCAAAGGAATACAGAACACATATAGAAAAGTTAGTCTTAAGAAATCAGGACTTATTTGCGAACAAAGACTCAGAATTAGGTCAAACTGATACAGTTAAGATGCAAATAGATACAGGTAGTCAAGGGCCTATTAAAATGAGACCATATAGAACGCCAATTAAGAATAGGGAAGTTATTGATAAAGCAATTAAAGAAATGTTAGATGCTGATGTTATCAGAAGATCTCGATCCCCTTGGTCATTTCCTGTTGTTATTGTCGACAAAAAGGATGGTAGTAAAAGATTTTGTGTAGACTTTAGGAAGCTTAATCAAATCTCAAAGAAAAACTCATATCCTTTACCTTTGATAGATGACATTCTAGCATTGTTAGGTAAAGCAAAATACTTCAGTGCCTTAGATCTTAAGAGTGGTTATTGGCAGGTTGCCATGGATGAGAAAGATAAAGAGAAAACAGCTTTTGCATGTCACAAAGGGTTATTTGAGTTCAATGTAATGCCCTTCGGCCTTTCTAACGCTCCAGCTGTCTTCCAGGAACTCATGTCTATTGTGTTACAAGAGTGTAATCACTTTGCAACAGCATACCTAGATGATATCTTAGTTTTCAGTGCAACTTTGGAAGAACACTTGAAACATTTAGATATTATTTTTGGCAAGCTCAGACAGCATTGTTTAAAACTGAAACTTAAGAAATGTAGTTTTCTTAAATTAGAAACCAATTATCTTGGTTTCGTAGTTAGTGAAAATGGAATTCAACCAGATGAAAAGAAGGTTGAAGCAATTCGATCTTTACCAGTTCCAACTTGTGTTAGAGAAGTCAGATCTTTTATTGGGATGTGTTCATATTACAGGAGGTTCATACCAAACTTCTCTCAGAGAGCTGAACCAATAATAGCTTGAACTAGGAAGTATGCACATTACAAATGGTCTGAGACACATCAGAAAGCTTTTGAATATTTAAAAGAAAGCTTGACTTCTGTTCCACTTTTAGCATATCCAGATTCAAACAAACCTTTTACTCTTTATACAGATGCCAGTGATACTTGTATAGGGGCATGCCTTACACAAGAATATGATGGTGAAGAGAAACCAATATATTATTTGTCTCATAAACTTAGTAAATCTCAGTGTAAATGGTCAGTGGTTGAAAAAGAGGCTTATGCTATTCATTTTTCACTTCAGAAATTAGATTATTACTTGCACAATGCTCAGTTTATTATTAAAACTGATCACAAACCATTGAGATATCTTCTTGAGTCTCCTATGCAGAATAAGAAGATACAACTTTGGGCTTTGAGTATGGCAGGATATAACTGCACTATTGAATACATTAGTGATACTACAAACACTTGTGCTGACCTACTTTCGAGACATCCAGACAATGTCAATGCACAAAAAGACAATGTATCTAAGAGTTGTGAGGACAGTGAGGAACAAAATGTCATTGATTTATGAGGTCAATGTTTTAGATTCAAATCAGTTTGATCCCAGAGCTTTTGCTAGCTGTAAATTGCCAAACGATGAGTCGTTAGAGGAGTGTGATTTGTCGGAGTTCACCAAAGGTGGTTTTGACATAGTTGTTAAACAGAGTAGGGATGATGACATTTCAAAAATCAGGGCAATGATTTTGAATGGTAATGAAAGCAAGGATGTTCAGAAGCACTATCTTGTGATAGATGATCTAGTTTATTATATATCCAATGTAGATGATGATCCATATTTGAGATTATTTGTTCCTAAACATCTCAGAGTGTTTATCATACAACAGTACCATGATCAGAATGGGCATATGGGTGTACAGAAAACTTTTGATTCTGTTCGTAGAAAATATTATTGGCCAAACTTATTCAAAGAGCTGAATAAGTATGTAGCTGAGTGTACAATTTGTCAGACAAGATCTTTACAGAAAATCAGTCAACCTTTACAAGAAACGGATATTCCCCCATATCCTATGGCAAAAGTTAGCCTAGATCTTTCTGGACCATATCCAACAACTTTATCAGGTAACAAGTATATTATTGCTTTTGTAGACTGGTATTCTGGTTGGCCAGAAGCTTTTGCTGTACCAGACAAAACTGCTGATACAGTAGCTCAGTTGTTGATTGAAGAAATATTCCCTAGATTTGGTAGTATGTTACAAATCGTGTCAGATAACGGGACAGAAAATGTAAACAAAATTGTCAAGGAAACTTTAGAGAATCTTAAGATAGATCATATTTTGACAAGTGTATATCACCCACAAAGTAATGCGAAGGTAGAAAGATTTCATAGAACTTTGCATGATGTATTGTCGAAAAGAGTTGCGGATAATCAAAAAACTTGGGATTTGTTTCTTAACCAAGCTTTGGCAGCAATACGATTCAATGTAAGTGAATCTTCAAAGTTTTCTCCCTTCTATCTGCTTTATAACAGGGATGTTGTCTTACCTATAGATAATATCATGAAACCTAGGAGAAAATATTTGGGTGAAGAATCACATCAAATTGCTTTTCAAGAACAGCACAAATCATTTGTGACTGTAAGAAATAACTTACAAAAAAGCTAAGAAAAGACAAGCTAAATATGCAGATAAGAAAAGTAAAGCTGTAACTTATGAAGTTGGTGATCCAGTTTATTATAGAAACAATCAAAGAAAAGGAAAGCTAGATCTTAAGTGGAAGCCATATTATAGGATTTTAGAAAAGAAAGGTCCTGTAACTTATGTAATTAAGAATCAGTTAGACGGTTCTACTAGTAAAGTTCATGCAGAAATGTTAAGATTGGCAAATGTTGATGATTGGCAAATTTCCAAGGATGAAAACAGCCGTAGGTTGAGAGATGCAGCTTATGCTTTACCACCTCAGGCATCTTCTGATTCTGACTCTGACTCGGATGAGAATCTTCCGTTAGCAAAGTTAGTTAAAAGGTACAGAAGGGAAAGAGAGAACTCTGACAATGAATCAGATATTCCCTTAATGGAACTTAGAAATCGCCTTCAGAGTAGAGAACGTAATTATAAGAATAGTAGCGATGAGGAATCAGCTAGGGGTATGGATTGTGATGATGAGAGACACTCTGAAATAGATCCATACTCTGGCGAAACCGAAATCTACGCTTCAGATAATTCTTGTGCACTTGATTCTGATGTTGATAAGATGTCCATCAATGAGATCAAGTTGCCTAAGAAAGTTCGTAAGACAGTGAAAAGAAAAACAAAGCAGTCACAAAACAAAAGTAGTGGCGTGAAACAGTTATTGAGGTTAATATCAAATATGTTATAAGAGACCTCGTTTCTTCTGTGTATGCAGTTGAAGTTTAATTTTTGTAAATAGTAAAATGTGTTTTACTTGTTCATTTCAGATGAACACAGTGTATTTTACATTTTTCTTTTGGTCATTGCTTATTAGCCATTCTTTTGGCTTATTTACGTCTGAAAATGTTGTTTTTCAGAAGACTAATGAGATGTTTATAAATGACGCGCACTGGTCTGTGACATTTGTACATGACTTAAGACCGTTTGAAACCCTTATTAATCAGATCAGTAATGATCTTGAACGTACAGACAGTATTGTGAAAGCAATCACAGATATCTACCAAAGCTCTAACCTTACAGGTTATGTAGAAACTTTTAAGAGCTTACATGTTGAGGTAGATATATTGACTGATTCGTATACTGACTTATTTAGTCAGTTTGAGGAATACAAAGCACTCTCATTAAATAAAAGAGGTCAAAGGTCACTTCTTCCAATCATTGGTCAGTTAATGAGTTCCTTATTCGGTACAGTTTCGGAAGACGACCTTGATGACATAAACAGAAATATAAGATATCTGGCAAGCAATCAAGAACAAATTATACATGACTTAGATGTAAGTTTATCTGTCTTAAACTTAACGAGAATGCAAGTAGCAGAAAATAGGAGGTCTATAATGGATTTAATTATAGTCGTTCAAAAGTTAGATAGATCAATCATGACATTGCAAGAAACTTTTGAAAAGAAGTTTGTAAGACTTGAACAGTTCATACATACATATTTACAATTTCAATTAATTCTTGATGAGATAAGATTAACAACTCAAGATGGTATGACTTATCTTGAAAGTCTAAAAGCAGAACTTAATATGTTATCTATGCATAATTAATCAACATCTACGATTTCACCACGAAATCTTAAGATGTTACTGGTTGAAGTTGAATCAAAACTTCCAAACAATTTTGAGTTTCCAAGAAATCCTCGAAAAGATATTTGGTATTTTTATAAGACTTTGACATGTATAACATACTTAGAAGATAATGAAATTAGAATTGTCTTGAAAATCCCTTTAATTAATACAAAAGAAGAATATGAAGTATATAAGGTACACAACTTACCTTTACCATTAATTAGCACTAACAGTTTGGTAAAATATAGCATTGAAACTGAATTGCTGTTGGTTTCGAAAGATAGATCAAAATTTTCATTGCTGTCTGAAAATACTTATCAAATGTGTAATACATACCATTTGCAGTTTTGTAATCCGGAGACTGCGTACTATCAAACAAACATTAATAAGTTTTGTGTTATGGCATTATTTACACAGAACAAGCATGACATTAAAACATTATGTAAACAAGTTATTATTTTAGATCAGGTTTTGCCAACCACAAAATACTTGTTTGCAGGTGTGTGGATAATTGTGACTGATAAACCATTAATGTTTACAGTTAACTGTCAGTTGAATAAACATGGAGTCAGTGATATTAAAATTAAATCTCCATTTGACATTTTGAAGTTAAATAACACTTGCAGAGCCTATAATAAATACTTACAGCTGCCTGAATATTTTGATAAACAAACTGCCTTTGAAAGGTCAGATCCTTTACAAGCTTTGCTGTCACTGCATAATATTTCACAGTTTTTCATTTGGAACAATTCCAAAACTGAACTTGACAAATTAAAGCCAGTTAATATTCCATCACATTTGAGAGGCTTAAAAGAGATTCCATTGCAAAGTTTTCTACGCGAAACAAGAGCATATAAAACGGTACAGGTAGATGATAAGAAAGGTACAAACCATTGGACATATGCTTTTGTAACCGCGTTGTCATTTATAATATTTAGTATAGTATGTATAGTCAGACATAAAAGTACTTGTAATTTGGGCCAAACAATTGGTAAACGGCAGGCTAATATGCATGACCTTGAGAATGTAAATGTAAAATGTTCTCCTTCACATGGTGTTTGTGAAGAGATAGAGATGTCCGCTATGCTAGAGAAAAGGAACGTCGATTACAGTTCTGAAGGACAGAAACCCTTCAAGCGGACGGATGCATCACTCGCTTGGCCTGTGTCCAAGGATGTGACTACAGAATTGTCCTAAGTGGCAGTGATCTGTACTTGTATATAGAGGATCCTCGTCGTTATAGTTGTTAGTTTATTAGTGAATCCAGGTCACTTGAATTAATCCTGGTTATTTTAACAGTAAAGAGGTACTGTTATGTGGACATGTATTTGTGTACTTTGTATGACCCTTAAGGTCATGCATTGTCGAAGATTGACATTTTATTGACTTTTAAGTTGTGTAAAGTCCTTTGTGTTACACTTAAGGTGCGCATAGGTGAAGATTTTAAATAAGAGTAGGGTTTGAACATTTAAACATAATTTCTTTACAGTCGGATGTTACAGTCATGCAGTCATATTATGGTGAACGGGAGGAGGATCAGAAACAACCATACCCAGTGCATATGGTGATAAATGCTCACACGAAGCCATCATCGGAGGACGACAAGATTCTTATTCCGAAAGATAGGGTACCTATATATCCTATACCAACGCCAACGCCGCCGAGGGAAGATGTTTAAATGGACAAAAACTTTATTCTTATTAATGTGATTAATTTTATAGTGTTGTGTTATTCTTGTGTGTGTGTTTTTAGTTGCATGTTTTCAGATGACTCATAGACTAGAGTGTTAACTTTAGAGAGGAGACATGGAAACTTAGTAACAGTATGTTTACACAGAATAACTTTATTTAGTGACATTTTATGATGTGCATATGCGTTTGCATATGTTTGATAATCCTAGTCACATCTAGAGAAATATCCTGTTCACACTTAGAAAAGGGTGTTGATCTAAATGTGAATTAATATATCAAGCTTCAGGGTTAATATCCTGGTCACACTTGTTGTATTGTTATAAGATTATATTATTGTTTGAGTGTGACATATATTAGAAGCTTGTTGAGTGTAATGCAAATACTTAATTTGTTTACTAACGTGATCAACCGGACACAAATTATCTTAGATAGGATGTTTACGATTATAAATTAATTTTCTTGTGTAAGAAAATTAATTTATTATAAAAAGGGTAAGTATATAACATAGTCGTTCTCTGAGCATATAACATGTATAACATGTATGACACATAATGTTGTAGGGCTGTAAGAAACTAGCCTTGTATGATCTATAGTGTTGGTGGGTCGTAAAGGCATATCATATCAACAGTTATTTTACTATCTAAACTGTTAAAGCTTGATTAAGAATCTTTCTTTCTATAAAATATTGGTTTTTGCTAACAGGCTATAAACTGATGCATTGTACTTTCTAAACTTGATTTACATGTCTTGTTTATATTGGAACGGTTTCAAATCAACTGGACTGAGTTCAAATCGTCATTTGACATATGAAATATGTGATTACGCAGTAACCACCTGGTGTTTATCAGTTTCTAGAGACATGCAGGTGCAGTAAACAAAACTTACATAATTCTAAAATGTATATGGATACGCCACTCAAAAAGGGGTATTTGTATATACATATGCCTATCACCCGAGTACATATTATGGTTTATGTCAGTCATTGGGGTGTATGTTTTAATGTTATGTCAATTAAACCGGTGCAGTAAGCTTTTAAAGGAATTTAGGAAAACAATAACCTTTAAATAATTGCGTGGTAGCGTCCTGAAAATATGCATTATGATTGACGTTTGCACAAACAATAAGGGTGTAAACGTGAATTGTAAAATGTTAGAAATGCTCAGAGAACATATAAAAGGTCCAGTTTTGAACACGTTAGTTAGATCTGAATTTGGGTTTAAAAGATGTAGAGAGATCCACGCTGGTTATAATAGATCTCGTTTTTGAAAGTATCAGATTGGAATTAATCTGATACAACTTTTGGGCTGTCGCGGAAATGAAATGAAATGAAAATTAAAACTTAGAAACTTTAAAAAGACTTTATTTTTATTGTGTTAAAGAGCGAAGTACTAAAACAAAGAACACTATACGACATAGGTCTACGGTACCCCACTACGTAACACCTTCTAAGTGGTCAACAAGATTCAGCTCTGCGTGGAAGCACATTTAAGCCTTTCATTTCTTTAAAATGGTTATTTTTAGGATGAAAATTTGTGATATTTTCCTTATTCTTAAGCTAAATATAGGCTGTGGGTACTCGTTAGAACCGCCTCAATATAAAGGTTGTGGGTGCTCGTTGAGGCGGTTCTAACGAGTACCCAAAACATATGTTTGCGAGCAGAATTCAGAAAAAATAATTTATACACCCGTAAACGCCAGGTTAATAATATTTATAATGTGGGGCTCAGAGGGGTGTTCATTACACGGACCTGTTATCATCATGTCCTTAATATATGGATATGTGCAGCTGTGGGGAGAATTCTCTGGAGATTCCATAACGAGTTCGGAATTTGGGTTTAATGTCCCCGTCAATACTATTTAGGTCATTTTGAAGACTTTTGGTGCTTCCAATGTTGTGGTACATTTACCCGATATTGAGGTGAAATGACATCTCAGACCCTGCCGCCCACCAGAAGGCCTATATACATTGGACGGTCTGATTTAACACCGATTTGCCTGGGCAGGCTTAGTACTTCTAAGCGGTTTACCAGTACTCGTGCGGTCAATTTCAGCTCTGCGAGGAAGCACCATGCAGCCCAATCGATTCCTCCGAGCCCGGTGGTCGGGTGCTCGTTCTCAGTACCTTTAACCTGACAGACTAAATACGAGAGATCGTCCAGTAGGCATATATTTATACAAACCTTAAACCGAACCTTAAAAATCATGTCCGTTAAATAATGAGTATTCATTTCGAAAACAAGCCCATTCAAATATATTGTTAATTTCCCCGCCGAAAAAAAAATAACGAACAATTTCAGATGAAAATTCGAGTTATTTTTCTTATCTTTGCACAAAACATAGAGTGCTAATAGAGCGCGGATGCGCAGGCTGATATGAGTCTTCGTTGGGCGCACATGTGATATTGTAGGTATTGTCATGCGCTAGTTTACAGGGGTACACCTAATTTTTGTTATTTCTGCTCTAAAATACAGATTGTATGTTTTGAGAATATAAATTGTGGGTACGCGTTAGAACCGTTTCACTTTGGCGGTTCTAGCGAACACCTACAACTTATTTTTTAGGATAAATAAGAATAATATGAAACAAGAATATAAGAATAACATGAAAATAAAACATTTACAGGATAGGAAACGCACGGATGTGTGGTCGTAATGATATATACAGGACTGAGCTTTGCAGGGGTACACATTTTTTTTTTTCTTATTTCCGCTCCCAGAAATGGGGTTGTGGGTACTCACTAGAACCGCCTCATACGTTAAGAGAATAAATAGTAAGTATAATGTATAACTGCTTGAAGTGAATTATAAATAAGAAAAAGTATCACAAATTTGAATCAGAAGATATGAAAAAATGCACTACGTTACATGGATGTGATTTCATTCAGGTTATTATTTTTTGTTGTTGTTGGCTTTGAGGTTTAACGTCCCCGTCAACACTGTAAAGGTCATTTTGGAGTACTGCTTCCAATTTTGTGGGACTTTTACCCGACATTGAGTTGGCATGACATCTTAAGCCCTGTCGTCCAATGAAACCAATAGGGTTTATAAGCATGGACGGTCCGACTAGCACCGCGTTTCCTGGGCAGGCTTAGATCCTTTAAGCTGTTTACCAGTACTCGTGTGCGAGTCGGTTTCAGCTTTGCGTGGAAGCATCATGCAGCCCATATATTCCTCAAGTCCCGATGGGCGGGGGCCGACATTCAGGTTATTAACCTTAAAACAAAAGATACGGCGGCCATTATAGATGATACATGCTAAGCAATCTGTAATAATTGCTGTTACTCAAAGTCACGGAAAATGAAAACACATGTTATCCTCGTTTACAAATGTTAGGAATGCCCTTTTACGTTTCTAGTAACACGTGTCTCAGGAAATCAAAGCCCTGAAGAGACAGCAGTTGTTCGGTGCGGCAGAATACAGAAAAATTCCGCTATTTAACCCTTTTTGAATCAAATGGAATCTTCCTCCTTTTGTATACCAGGAGTCCATTTCAAAATTAAGGGGTGTCAGGTTGTTTTTTCTTCCAAATTTACTTGTAAAATGGCTTAACTTTTTGCAAACAGTGTATAGGCCCTGATCAGACGCGCGTTCTGCGGCGTCTGATATGGGCCTGCTCTGTTTGCCCGGTACTCGTTTTGGGGTTTCCGGTACTAAAAAGTTTAATAAGACCATCTAAAATTAAGACTAAATCTGCTTTTAGAAGTTTTTCGAGAAGGTTTCAGTGCTTCTTTCTTTGTGTTTTCTACACCTATTGTCTCCTAATAAGAGACCACCTTTGGGACTGTTCAAAAGTGGTATTTAGGACCACTTTTGAACAGTCCCAAAGGTGGTCTTGATATAGGGGTTTTACTGTATTCTGGCAATGATTTTGAATGTTGTTTTCATCTGATAATTTACTTATTTTCAGTCGAATAAATGGTAACAGGACACCTCAGCCCCTAGACACTTCGGTCCCACTTACACCTCGGCCCCACATAAAAATGAAACCCTAGCCAAGTCGGCCCCTAGACACCTCAGCCCCTAGATAGCGCGACGACACTTCGGTCCCATCACAAAAACATGCATATATAATCTTAACCCCCTCGAACCCCATATTTATATAGTAAAACTGGGGTTTAAGGGGTAAAACA
Organism: Lucinisca nassula; assembly: GCA_963580285.1. Lineage (NCBI taxonomy): Eukaryota > Metazoa > Mollusca > Bivalvia > Lucinida > Lucinidae > Lucinisca > Lucinisca nassula. The sequence continues at coordinate 18,582,504 of OY757023.1, forward strand.
TAATTTTTCTTATTTCTGCTAAAACATAGATTGTGGGTTCTTGATAGAACCGCCTCGTCGAGGTTCCCGCAATCTGTGTTTTTGAGTAGAGATAAGAAAAAAATCAGAATGTTTATCAGAAAATTATCCATTTTTTGTTGGTAAAATATTTCAATACATTTGTATAGGCGTGTTTTCGTATGCCACTTTGCTTCTCGCTGGGATCCCACTACAAAAGGATATCGGAGCGGATGTCCGAAGACGTTTCTTCTTTTTTGTCTGATTTGATTATTTTGATAGGGAACCGCAAGAAGTAAAACAAAGATCAGGAATCGATACAATTAACTTACTCCATCAAAGACACCAAAGGAAAAGAAACACAAACATTAAGCGACCAGACCAAAATGGAAAACTAAACAAAGGAAGGCCATAACGACATTCACTTTCCCACAAAATGGCCATATGGCCATCCAAAATAAAAAAAACACAAGTGATACACACAGTAAGAAACAAACAACAACATAAATAAACCGCCACAGAAGAGGGGGGGGGGGGGGGGTCTTAAATCGATTTTACGAGTCCACAATCCTCGCCCTTACTTCTGTCGCGATTTAGACAAATAATTTGTTCAGTCCGCATGAAGGCCTCCTAACTCATCAGTGCAACATCTCCGTGAACACAAATAATCAAAGAACCACAGAGGTGAGACAACGGTGAGGAATCGACAGCAAGAAACCACTGAAATGCTGGAGCGAAAGAAAACCAACAGTTAGACTCCGATGGGCCCGACCAGAGAAAGATGAGTCTATCGCGTGGCCCTCTGTTTGTTTGATTGATTTGAGTTTTAACGTCCAGATCAACACTATTTCGGTCATTTTGGGGGACGTTTCTTCCAATTTTGTGGGACTTTTACCCGTTATTGAGATGAAATTACACCCCAATACCTACCCCACCGGCCTCGGTAGCTCAGTCGGATGCGCGTCTAACTGGTAATCATAAGGACGCGGGTTCGATACCTGACGAGGTCGACAACATTTTTTTGTCGGGATTGATCATGAACTATTTTCTACGGTCATTCTCTCCCCTCCACTGATTCAAGAAGGGTAGTTGTCAGTTTCTGGCGAAGGAATGTGCACTGTACTGGTTAACCGCTTACGTATAAGCCTGCCCAGGGAAAAGTGTGGATAGGTAAACTGACCGGCTCAAAAAGGACCTAAATACATGTAGTGTTGACTGGGCAGTTAAACTCCAAAAACAAACAAACAAACAAACCACTTTGCCCGGGCAGGCTTAGACCTAAGCGATTTACCAGTATTCATGTGCGGTCGGTTTCAGCTCTGCGTGGAACCATCATGTAGCCCAATCTTTTTCTTCAAGCCCCGAGTGGCGTTGAACAGCGTGGCCCTCTGTCAGACTATAAAATACAAATTATAAAATATAATAACAATAAAACATAAAGAAAACGTTGCTAAATAGAACATCTATTAGTTCAAAAAAGGCAGTTGTCAGTTTCTGGCGAAGGAATGTGCACTGTACTGGTTAACCGCTTACGTATAAGCCTGCCAAGGGAAAAATGTGGATAGGTAAACTGACTGGCTGAAAAGGACCTAAATAGTATTGACTGAGCCGTTTAACTCAAAATTAAATAAATAAAAACAAACACAAACAAACAAACAGACATCAATCCCTACCGCCCATTGAAACCAATAAGGTTTATATGCATTGGCCACTTTGCCTGGGCAGGCTTAGACCTAAGCGGTTTATCAGTACTCATGTGCAGTCGGTTTCAGCTCTGCGTAGGAGCATCATGCAGCCCAATCTATTTCTCCAAGCCCCGGTGGGTGGGTACCAGCGTGGCCCTCTGTCAGACTATTAAATGCACACTATAAAAAACATAAAGAAAACGTTACTAAATAGAAATCTATATGTTCATTTAAGAAAAAAAAAAATAAAGAGTAAGAATGGGAGATGCTTTTGAAAATTCCCCTATATTGTAAAATTCCTATAATAAGACTACCTTTGGGACTGTTCAAAAGTGGTCTTTAAGACCACTTATGAACAGTACCAAAGGTGGTCTCTTTCTAGAAGACACTGAGTGCAGAAAACACACACAAAGAATGACTGAAACCTTTTAAATATGCTTTTTAAAGGAAAATTAGACGTAATTTTAGGTGGTCTTAATAGAGAACTTTCACTGTATTTATTATTATGAATAGCTTTAATTGCTTTGCGGCATGCTTTAGAGCTCAACATAATGACAGGCTTTTTGTGATTATGTAAAAGAAATAAAGAATAAAATGGTATCTCCCAAGAACGATGAAAACCTTCTAACGACTTACATAGGGCCAGACTGTCCAGTTTCGGCTAGTAAAGCCTCATCAGCGACCCTGTTACACCTAGGTCTTTGCTGGGATTCGCCTCCAGCCCGCGCAAACCACCCTGGTTGTAGTGTTTGTTTGGTTGTTTGTTTGTATTGGAGTTTAACGGCCCAGCCAACACTATTTTAGGTCATTTTGAGCCGGTCAGTTTACCTATCCACACTTTGCCTAGGCAAACTCATACGAAAGCGGTTAACCAGTACAGTGCACATTCTTTCGCCAGAAACTGACAACTGCCCTTCTTGAATCAGCGGATAGGAAAGAATGACCGCAGAAAAGATTTCATGAAATAATGCTGCCGACCCCGGCAGGTATCGAACCCACGTCCTCCTGATCACCAGTCAGACGTGCATCCGACTGATCTACCGAGGTCGGCCTGGTTGCGGTGTAATTAACGTTAATCTAACGTAAAAATGCAGATTCCTAATGATATGAGGCTACGGCTATTATGGTGTTCATAGAATCATTTTTGTTTGTTTGATTTGAGGTTAAACGTCCCCGTCAACACTGTAAAGGTCATTTTGGAGACGTTGCTTCCAATTTTGTGTGACATTTAGATGAAATGACATCTCAAGCCCTGTCGCCCAATGAAACCAATAGGGTTTATTAGCATGGACGGCCCCCTCGCACCGCGATTCCTGGACAGGCTTAGATCCTCCAAGCGGTTTACCAGTACTAGTGTGCGGGCCGGATTCAGCTCTGCGTGGAAGCATCATGTAGCCCATACATTTCTTCAATCCCCTATGGGCGGGGGCTTTTCATAGAATGATGCTAAGGCTATTATGGTGTTCATAGAATAACTGATGGAGGGTTTGAAAAGCTAGAAACGCATGTCAGTAAACTGTCTGGCTGGCAATTGTCCCGCCTGGGTCGTTGCTGGCATTCGCCTCAATGTCATCACAGGTCCCACACAAATGAGGACATTCAGATAACACGCCTAAATAAATATATTGTAAACTTAACTGTCGAAAACAAAAACCAAAAATACACAATTTTAAGATGAAAAAGTGTGATATTTTTCTTATTCCTGCTCCAAAGATAGATTGTGGGTACTCGTTAGAACCGCCTCATCGAGGCGGTTCTAGCGAATACCCGCAATCTATATTTTAGAGCAGAAATGAGAAAAATAAGGTTTATCCTTGTAAACTCCAGTTTTACTTTATAAATATGGGGTTCAAGGGGGGGGGGGGGTCAAAATTGTATAGGCATGTTTTCGTGATGAGGTCAACAGATTTACGACATTAGATTAGTTAGAAAGATTCGATCGATTTACTGAGGTCTTAAGTTCAGGATTTTAATGTTAGGATACAAATAAGCATTTTTGCGTTCAACTGCAGAGCAGACATCCCTTTAAACCATTTTTGAAAGAATTTAGTGATTCCAAGTTTCTGATATTTAGTGGCAATGGGTTCCATTCCCTAGGACCCTTTACAGCCACGCACTCTTTACAGCAATTACTGTCTAAACGAGTGCCTTTTATTGTTCAACATCTAGATTGATTTTGTTCAGAAGTATCGCATGTCTTTGTGACGGGCCTCCGTGGCCTAGTGGTTAAGAGCGCTGACTCTTGATAATTAGGTCTCTCACCGCTGTGGTTCGAGCCTCGCTCGGGTCACATGTGAGACGCCAAGTTCTGCAACGGAAGGTCAGGTGGTTTTTCTCCGGGTACTCCGGTTTTCGTCCACCTTTGATTAACGATCGGCTCGATATGAGTCAAATAATCTTGAAAGGGCCGTAAAACCAAAAAAAAAAAAAAAAAAAAAATTTCGCATGTCTTTGTCCGACTCAACCACAAATGCTCATACCCTCACAAATATCAAAAATGGGGCCAAAGTTTCTATAGGGCCGAGATGTCTAGGGGCCGAGGTTACAGACGGGGGTTGGGGCGAGTTGTCCAAGGCCAAAGTGCCTAGGCCCGAAATGTCTAGGGCAGGCCTGGTTTGGCGCCGACTTGTCTAGGGGCCGAGATGGTAGTGGGGCCGAAGTGTCTGGCAATCGAATTAATTGTAAATGAGAGCAAGTTAATTGGTTCAGCAGTTTAGTAAACATACAGGAAAGTATACTTTTTTTGTTTCAACGGAGCTGAACATTGGAAAGAGTTCTATAAACTATATATGAACTGCTGACAGCGTTTACATGAATCGAGCTCAACGATCGTTTGCTTTACTGAAAAGCCAGTACTTATTCCTTATATGGGGGCCAGTTAAGTATGGAACCCGGGAAGGGACACGATATTTTTAATATGTTGTGCGCACAAGATAATATTTTGTGCGCACAACATATTATCTTGTGTGCACAATACAATATCTTGTTCACACAACTTAATATCTTGTTCGCACAACATATTAAAAAAAATCATGTCCCTTCCCGGGTTCCGTAGTAAAGCGGTTTGCATTTTTTGTAACGTATGAACTCGTATTCATACAGCCATCGAGTCGTACTTTAATTGTGTTTGCATATTATGGTTTTGGGAATATGAAATATTGCAATGTATTTGTATAGGCGTGTTTTCGTGATGCTGAGAAAAATAAATTTGATTTGTTTTTTGTTGACTGACTAAATCAAAGCACACAATGCCGTGTATTCGGTGCTGTTTCAGAGTTGCGTGCTTAAAACACCCCCCCCCCCCCCACACACACACACAGAGAGAGAGAGAGAGAGAGAGAGAGAGAGAGAGAGAGAGAGAGAGAGAGAGAGAGAGAGAGAGAGAGAGAGAGAGAGTACTGATTTCATCTCGTAAAATTAATGTTGCCCTCTGGTTGTTTTGTTTTGTATGTGTTTAATGTTTTGCCGCCAAATGTTGCTTATTTGTATCGCTCCTCTATTTGTAATCAGAGTGAATAAAGATTTGATTTGATTTGAAATAATATTGTATATATTTAATTATGATGCCCCAAATATTATCTAGAGGGAGGAAAAAATCAATCTAGAAGGCAGTTGTTCAGACAGTAATTGTTTGATCTGAAAAAAAAAAAACACTTATGCAAGCATATATCGAATACTGAAATAAAACTGTCTGAACACTTTTTCTATTATTTGCTTGGTTTTAATTTAGTATAGACGGTTACTGTAATTCCTTTCATTTCCCTTTCACAGTTTAAACCGTTTTAAAGAAATGATGAAAAATTATTAGGTTTGCAGTTAACAGTTTGAACTGAGGTAGTGACAAAATGTGACCGACTCAGCATACAGTGGAACTTCAATGGCTCGAACACCCCTGGGACCTCGAAAATCTGTTCGAGACAGGGTTAGTTCGAGCCACTGAGGGTTACTGTCAGGGGGCATAACGAGATACTTTTTGACATCTTTTCGGTGTTCTATAATGAAAATGTATGATGTGTGTACTCATTAGAATCGCCTCATCGAGGCGATTCTTATGAGTACACACAGCATACATTTCAAGATAAAAAAGCTAAAATTTCCACTTTTTCTAATGTAGAGGATTTCCCTAGGGACTCAAGAATGAGTTCGACTCAGCCATGGTAAACGAGCCATCAGTGTTCGAGCCAACGAAATTCCACTGTATATGACTTTACGAAGCCATCGGCTGCTAAGGATAGACTACTGTTCTGCAAAGGAAGCTCAGGTGCCATTATTCCGGGTGCTCCGGTTTTCGCCCACCTCTGATGAGCAATCGGCTCAAAATACCACCCCCGTCACCCTAAAAATACTGGACCAGAAATAATTTCAGGGGAGGCAATTCTTTCAAATATGTATCTCTATTATCCAACAAGGAGCGTAGAGTTCTGTGGTGCCGTGGTAAAGTATCAGATTTGAGATCGAGAGGTATCCGGTTCGATCCCCGCAAACGCAAAGTTGTGTTGCCTTGAGCAAGAGACTTAATCCACATCTCTAGGAACTGGTTTCTACCCAGGAAAAGATGGCCACATGGAATATTATTACTGGTACTAAATGTGCTACCCTCTATAAATAAGGTCGATTTTTATTATTAAGTGATATGAATACCCTCTAAGTCTAGCTTTATATGGACAAAATTGGGATTTATAGAGGTATACATTCTTCGTATAACACTTTCGAGAGACATCAAGGAGAGTGGTAAGGCACCGTTTTATACGGTCGCCTGCAATGGGAAACTCTTATGTGATAATGCACCAAGCATGGAAGCTGAACAAAAAAAAAAAAAAAAAACAGAAAAAACTTCTGTATAAGATGAGATTTAGGTTTCAATTTATTTTCTCGCTAAAGGCTTTATTTATGTTAGAATGAGATGCTCTTCAGGCGTTCAGAGCATTTGTATGATAATAGAATTTTCTGGCGTTACAAGAATAAGGTAAATTCAATGGAGCCGGGTCAAGACTGAACCTACATGAAGTTTTCTGTGGCAGTACAGACACATATCCGGTCCCCCGCCATCGGGGCTTGAAGACATATATGGGCTGCATGATGCTTCCATGCAGAGCTGAAACCAACCCGCACACGAGTACTGGTAAACCGCTTAGAGGATCTAAGCTTGCCCAGGCAAAGCGGTGCGAGAAGGTCCGTCAATGCTTATAAACCCTATTGGTTTCATTGGGCAACAGGGCTTGAGATGTCATTTCATCTCAATGTCGGGTAAAAGTCCCACAAAATTGGAAGCAACGTCTCCAAAATGACCTATATAGTGTTGACGGGGACGTTAAACCTCAAATCAAACAAACACATCACGAAAACAAGTCCGTGAAACGAAGACCCCTCTAAACCCCACTTTATATAGGGAAAAGATGGGTTTACGGGGGTATACGTTATCTACCTTATTTTTTGCTCAGAAACATAGCTTGTGGCTACTCGTTAGAACCGCCTCATTGAGGCGGTTCTAACGAACACCCACAATCTATGTTGAAAGCAGAAATAATAAAAATGTTATCATTTTTACCTAATATTTATCATTTTCTGACACCATGTTGGACGCCATTATTTCTTAATGAAAACAGACACATATCAATCTGTATAAGGACCGTGTCCAGCCACATTCCTCGCTGATCTATCTTTGGATCACGTGAACAAGTCCGTGAAATGAACACCCCGCTAAACCCCTATTTTATACAAAGAAAACTGCGGTTTACGGGGGTATACATTATTTTTCTTATTTCTGCTCCAAGACATAGGTTGTATGTACTTGTTAGAACCGCCTCATTTAAGAAATAGATCAGCTCTAGCTGTGATTTGTTGTGTAATAAATCACAGTTTGGAGGTCAGTTGTAAAGTAGACAAATCACAAGCGCGTAGCGCGCGTGATTTGTCTACTTACAACTGACCGACAAACTGTGATTTATTACTCAACAAATCACAGACAAGAGCTGTTCTATTTCGATTCTAACACGAAATCAGGAAATCGACTAGTGACGTCATAAATTGGGAATTGTAATGACGTCACTCCTCACGTTCTTCCGAGCTGTGATTTGTTGTAGAATAAAACACAGTTATTTTCCATTGCCTATATAGGCGCGCTGTGTTAGAATACTGGTTAGAACCGCCTCAGTGAGGCGGTTCTAACGAGCTTTGAGGCGGTTCTAACGAGCACCCACAACCTATGTTTTCAGTAAATATAAGAAAAGAAAATACGGATTTTCATCTGAAAAGTAATCATTTTTGGATATGTGAAAACAATGCTCTAAGTCGCACGGGTGTGTTATCGTAATGCAGATACCCAAATCGCATGTTCGTGCTGTCCGATTCGACTTCATTTTTTCATATGAAAATGAAGTCGAATCGGACTCCACGTACCTGATACGAAACTGTCCTGATCGTTAGGTCCTCCAAGAGCTTTTTCGGTGATCTGGCTCGATTACCATTCAAATGGAGTTAGGCTTTCATATAATTTGTTTCTCGTTAATTTGATCTGAGAATAGCCTCAGTAGTGTGTGGTTCACTTCTATACCTAATGTGGCAACATTTAATTCTGGACTGAAATGATATACCGGGCAGTCTTATTATATCACAGTGTACTGTACCATTTTGCAGGACTGGCAATTTCTGCGTAACATCGACATGCGTGCACTAAGAAAGTATCCAAACCTTTCTCTATTGTTAGAAGAAATCCCGTCAGCTTTACTGACTGCAACGCATGTATTTCAGTCTTTTTGTAAAGTTACTTGTTCGTTTGTTTGTTTGTTGTTTGATTGATTTAAGGTTTAACGTCCCCGTCAACACTGTATACCAGGGGTCGCAGGATCATGAAGGTATGAACGACGGTGGGTTGCTGGCAAAGTTTACATGAACCCCTTCGGGGTTCATTTACTTAGGACGCGGCCCGGTGCGTTCATGCTTCCATGAACTGCAGAAAAATAAATTTCATTTCTTAATTGTTTCGCGCCTGTGAACCTTCTGTGAACCTGTCCTGCACAGTTTCTCGGGAAAGTTATGACGTTTTCGGCTTTGTGACCCGATGGTATAATCTATGTATATAATTCTCTGGGCGCCATTCTCTGTAACTTACCCCAAGGTTATAGAATTTCTTATCCAAAAATGGAATCAAAATATATGTCAACACATTTACTATCACACTATGCACAAAGATGCGGCCTGACCGAATTTCTACATTATCTCGTGCACGCACGGATTATTTCTGCCCCAATTACTACAACCTCTGAATGAAGTAGTATAAATACACGGGTATAAATACACGGGGCCGAGCAAAGAGAATCATACACGGACAGTGAAGATTCTGGCGAGCCTGTGCATGTGCACACTTTCTCTAGAAACTCCGTTTTTTGCACACACACAATTCTAATTAATTTAATAACTAGCCGATGTTATCCGGGAGGAGGATATATATGATACATTCGAACATGGACGACGCTACATCTTGTTTAAACAGGCCCTGCAAGCAGGAAACGTTGACACAACGTTGTTTCATCACTGATTCAAAGTTGAGCCAACGCTGAGTGCATCTGGGTACGGTCATGTAAAAAATATCTCATTTGTTATATGGTCGTGTCATTATATTTTTATTAACTTGTCTGAAAACTGACCCAGCTATAGCTGCCCAATTCAACCAATGGTGTACTGATAGACGCCTCTATTGTTTATGTTGGACGAGTCCGTTTGATATTTATGCGGTGTTGGGTCTACCTTTCGTGTTTATATAATTTTGATGTGATATCCTCATAGCAAACAGTGCGGACCCCGATCAGACATTGCACGATGTGGCGTCTGATCTGGGTCTGCGCGGTTTCAAGGGTCTCCAGGAAAGGATGGTTCGAAACTATTCGCCGTCATTATTGATACATCACCACTGTTCTATATTGGAAACGTTGATGTCAGTAAATTAACAATACTGTCGTAACATCAGGTTAATATAGCCATTGGAATCAACGCCGTATATAGGAAAAGCATGCTCATTTTGTTCTAATATATAGGCTGTGGCTACTCGCTTGAACTGCCTGAATGCGACAGCTCTGGCGAGTGAATTCAGGTTTGTGTGTGTAGTGCTTACTAAGTCAGCAACGTATCACCTTTGAGTTTTGGTCTATAACATAGACATTCTTCACATTTTTTTTTTCTGCTGTGTGGCATATTCAATCACTTTTAGCATTACCTCAATTATTTTTCATAAAAATATTAAAGACTGCCTAAAATCACATTTATCTGTAATTCTATATAACTTAACCATTGAGGTGCCACGCTAACACTGCTTCTGCAAGTGCCGTCTATCTTTGTAATTTCCTGCAGCTTCTTGCAAGCTTTCGAAAAATGTTTTTGCATGCGGGCAAACAGTGTGGCCCCTGACTCTGGTCTAGGTCCACACTGTTTGCATCAAGAATGTATAACTAACAAACAGACGGCGGGGCAGACGGTGGCAGTTGAGACTGGCATCCTGGGGGCTTATCAAATTCATTCCCGTCCTGATGCTCGTACTAATACGAGAATACCTTAAAATCTGAGTTAACTTTCTTATAAACCACAGTTCAACGTTTATCCTCCAAATGATTATGCTTATTTCTTATGACTCATTTTCTGTTCACTTTTCATTTTATATTCAGTTTGATTTTTTTTGATTTTTTCCTTCTGTTGTTCAAAGAGTGGAGGATCGTCTTGTGGTCGGTATGTGTCTGTTGAATGGCAATACTTCAAAGTCACCATTAATCTTTTCTGTAACCGTGGATGCCTGGCGACACCAGAACCATCTATTTACCGTTTACCAGCAATTTCATGATCATTCACAAGAATGGTACTGGTGTCGTCGTGCATTCATTCAAACTTACAAACTATATTTTTTTGTCTATTTATTGTGTTGCTAGAAATGTGTTGGCTCCATTTCATTGTTGCTCAAGGCTTCTCTATAATGGTGCACTTCGAACAGGCAACTTCACTGCCACACAAATGTACCAAACACCATACAATGAAACACTGTTTACCTCATGGCGTAAATATGCAGGGGAACCTAGAATTTTCACTTAATTTCTTCTGTACTCTCTTCTCGTCACTTGTAACAGTCTGGTTATCTGTCTTAATTCTCCAACAATCAGGAGACGTTCATCCCAATCCGGATCCTTCTTCTGTGTCCTCAGATTCTTCTTCATCTTCAACAGGTACGATTATAAGTACCACCAATCTCTGTAAACATATTTCGTTTGTCCATTACAATGTGCAGAGCATACTACAAAAACTAGACATTTTGTATGCAGAGCTCTGTGACTTTGACATACTATCATTTACCGAAACATGGTTGAACCCTTCTATAGCTGACGATGTCTTATTTCTACAGTCTTACCAGTCTCCAGAACGTAAAGATAGAGCTGGTGTACGACACGGTGGTGTCATGCTTTACGTAAGGGATACAGTGCATTATACACGACGTAGGAACCTTGAAATATATATGGCATTGAATGCATATGGATAGAAATTACTCTTAAGCAGAAACACATTCTGTTTGGTCTATTTTATAGACCACCTAATACCGATGCGGCTTACTTCTCATCTATAGAGGATTCCATTTATCTTGCGATAGACACGGGCATTCAGGATATTGTGATTACAGGAGATTTATATTATAATATGTTGAATGCACGGCTCTGTAGCAAGATGATTGACCTCTGTGAACAATTTTCTTTAACACAAGTAATAAACGAACCCACCCACTTCACCGAACACTCCTCTTCACTGCTAGACGTTATTCTCACAAATAATGAAAACCACTTCGCTTTAAGTGGGGTTGGTGATCCTTTTTTATCGCAAGACATGCGCTATCACTGTCCTATCTATGGTATCCTTAATTTTAAAAAAATAAATTTAAATCTTTTGCTCGAAGAACATGGTCCTTCGACCAGGGTAACTATGTTCGTCTAAGAGAAATGGCGACTTCAACAAACTGGTTAATTCTTTACGATGCTGATGTCAACACCCACGCCAAAAATTTAACTAATCATATAATCAATTTGGCAAAAGAATGTATACCTAACAGGATAACAAGGATAAAACTTGGAGAGCCATCATGGATCAACACTGATATAAAAAAATTAATACGAAAGCGTAAGAGAGCCTATCGGAAGGCAAAGCGTACGGGTTTTTATAACCACTGGGCGAAATTTAGACAGATTCGAAAGAAGGTAATAAATTTAATTAGAGAAGGGAAGCAATCACACAAAGAGAATATTATTAATAAACTAAAGAGTGGAACATTATCCTCAAGAGATTGGTGGAGAACTCTTAAGTCTGTAATCTCACCAAACTCTAAGCAGCCACTGCCTCCTCTCGTGAAGGACGGTGACATATTCATGGATGAGTTAGAGAAAGCAAACGTCTTGAATGACCAGTTTCGAGATCAAAGTTTATTGAATGAAAATGGCGCTGAATTGCCAGTAATAAATTATTATGCTGTACATGCACAGCTAAGTTCCATACATATCACCAAGGATGAAGTAGAAATTGTTCTGAAGTCCCTTCCCGTAGGCAAAGCATCTGGTCCAGATGGAATTAGCAATCGTCTCCTCCGTGAAATTGCTGCTGAAATATCTGAACCTTTTTGTCGCCTTTTTAATCATTCCTTACATACCGGAACTTTCCCTGAAGACTGGAAACAGTCGCACGTTTGTCCCATTGACAAAGGTGGTGATAAATCATCTCCCTCGAACTATCGTCCTGTTTCTCTTTTGTGCAACCCTGAAAAGGCTTTTGAGCGAATGGTCTTTAAATACTTCTATAACCATCTTAACGAAAACCAAATTCTCACTCCATTACAATCTGGCTTCATACCAGGCGACTCTACAACTAACCAGCTCACTTACCATTATAACTTCTTTTCTCATGCTCTTGACTCTGGAAAAAAAGTTCGGGTTGTTTTCTGCGACATCAGCAAGGCCTTTGACCGTGTGTGGCATGAAGGTCTTTTAATGAAGTTCGAAGCCGCAGGTATCTCTGGTAACTTACTTACATGGTTTCGTTCCTATCTCTCAAACAGAAAACAAAGAGTTGTATTGCCAGGCGCCGAATCGAACTGGAACTACATACACGCTGGAGTACCACAAGGATCTATACTTGGCCCTCTTCTTTTTAATCTTTATCAATGATATTGTAGAGGATATTGGCTCGAATATACGTTTATTTGCTGATGATACTAGCCTATCTATTGTCGTAGAAAACCCTGATACTGCTGCGGAACTTCTTAACTTAGCTCTCGACAAAATCATGAACTGGGCGAAAAAATGGCTTGTTAAATTCAACCCTGCGAAAACAGAATCCCTTCTTGTTTCTCGTAAGCTCATTAAACCAATGCACCCACATCTTTATATGGAAGATTCCCAAATAATTGAAGTTGATTCTCATAAACACCTAGGTATTGTATTCAGTAACGACTGTACATGGCACAAGCATATGGAATATATCAAAGATAAGGCATGGAAGCGCATAAACGTAATGAGAAAAATGAAATTCAAATTTGACAGGAAATCTCTTGAAACAATATACTTTACCTTCATTAGGCCAATTTTGGAATATGGTGATTGCATCTGGGATAACTGCACACAATATGAAAAGGCCGAATTAGACAAAACACAAAATGAGGCAGCAAGAATAGTTACAGGTACTACAAAACTAGTATCAATTAGACAGTCTATTCGAAATTCGTTAAATTGCAGTATGTTTCCTCTGGCTTTCTTTGCCGGATCATTACAGGGTCACTGATGAGGCTTTATTAGCCGAAACTGCGTAGTATGACCCATCTTCTTTCTTATGAATGTTTTCATTGCCCTTAAAGGAACTCATTTTTGATTTTTATTTGCCTTCACTGCAGCTGGTGTTGTGCCGTGTGGCGGCCGTAAAACGTCTCCCCGTACATCAACCATAGTGCAGTTTATATTTTACTTTTGGTCCTTTGAGATCAGCGTGAATATTCTGAGAAATCAGAAATTAATTATTGGTTTAGACTCATATTCTAGACAGGTTTTAAAATATTTGGACCCCATTTTGATTTATATCAGTCTTTGAATCGACAGTCTATTCGAAATTCGCTAAATTGCAGTATGTTTCCTCTGGCTTTCTTTGCCGGATCATTACAGGGTCACTGATGAGGCTTTATTAGCCGAAACTGCGTAGTATGACCCATCTTCTTTCTTATGAATGTTTTCATTGCCCTTAAAGGAACTCATTTTTGATTTTTATTTGCCTTCACTGCAGCTGGTGTTGTGCCGTGTGGCGGCCGTAAAACGTCTCCCCGTACATCAACCATTGTGCAGTTTATATTTTACTTTTGGTCCTTTGAGATCAGCGTGAATATTCTGAGAAATCAGAAATTAATTATTGGTTTAGACTCATATTCTAGACAGGTTTTTAAATATTTGGACCCCATTTTGATTTATATCAGTCTTTGAATCGACAGTCTATTCGAAATTCGCTAAATTGCAGTATGTTTCCTCTGGCTTTCTTTGCCGGATCATTACAGGGTCACTGATGAGGCTTTATTAGCCGAAACTGCGTAGTATGACCCATCTTTCTTATGAATGTTTTCATTGCCCTTAAAGGAACTCATTTTTGATTTTTATTTGCCTTCACTGCAGCTGGTGTTGTGCCGTGTGGCGGCCGTAAAACGTCTCCCCGTACATCAACCATAGTGCAGTTTATATTTTACTTTTGGTCCTTTGAGATCAGCGTGAATATTCTGAGAAATCAGAAATTAATTATTGGTTTAGAATCATATTCTAGACAGGTTTTTAAATATTTGGACCCCATTTTGATTTATATCAGTCTTTGAATCGACAGTCTATTCGAAATTCGCTAAATTGCAGTATGTTTCCTCTGGCTTTCTTTGCCGGATCATTACAGGGTCACTGATGAGGCTTTATTAGCCGAAACTGCGTAGTATGACCCATCTTCTTTCTTATGAATGTTTTCATTGCCCTTAAAGGAACTCATTTTTTATTTTTAATTGTATGAGGAAACAAAGTGGGAGACTTTAGAAGAAAGACGCAAAAACCACAAATTAACATTGTTTTATAAAATGGTTTACTGTATTGTGCCTTCTTATCTATCTTCTCTTGTACCTCATCCTGTCAGTAGTGCATCGACATACAATCTACGTAACTACGACATTCAGACGATTCAAACACGTACTAATCATTACTATAATTCTTTTCTTCCATCCTCAATTCGGGATTTCTGACTCTGTGACAAGTTTCAAACATAAATTGAAAGACAGGCACAGATTAGTTCCGAAGTTCTATTATACTGTTAACAGAAAACTGCAAATATTACACACTCGACTTCGAACACGATGCAGCTCCCTAAATTACGACTTGTTCCAGAAAAAAAACATCTCCGACTCACCTCTTTGTGCATGCGGAGAAACTGAAACCACAGAACATTATTTTCTTGATTGTCCACTCTATGACAACCATCGAGTGAATCTTATATACTCTATAACTGCTTACTCGACAGTTTCAATTCAAGTCATTCTCTTCGGAAACAATTTGTTGCCGGTACATGCAAATAATGCCATCTTTGAAGCTGTGCAGAAATACATTAGAGAGACTAACATTTTGAGCATCATTGAAGTGGCTGTACCTTGCAACAGTCATCATGTCTTCCCCTTGACACTCTGGATTCCACTCATTATATTTTTGTACTTTTGTCTTATCTTATTTTTCTAATCATATTCATTTTTTTCTACCTAAACGCTTATCAATCAATTAGCAATTATGAAATTTCAAGTTCATGATGATTTTGATAAATCTTGATGCATTTGCTATCTTTCTAAAGATTTAAGCACGTAGAAATGTTCATATGAAAAACGTTTTATCACATACATGTATATTATTAAGTTTGATATTATTTGCTTGTGTCTATTCTTGACTGTTACATGTATTTAAAAACTGTCTACCGTCATTATAGATGTAAATGTATATATTGTGTTTGAGGAGAAGAACTAAATAAGCTGATAGCTTCCGTTCTAATCCTGGTTATAAAGTAAAAATTTATATATTGTATTTCGTATGGTGAACAGAGAAATAAATATGTTTAAACTAACACTGTATAGGTCATTTTGGAGACGTTGCTTCCAATTTTTGGGACTTTTACCCGACATTGAGATGAAATGACATCTCAAGTCCTGTCGCCCAATGAAACCGACAGGGTTTATAAGCATGGACGGTCCGACTCGTACCGCTTTGCCTGGGCAGGCTCAGACCGTCTAAGCGGTTTACCAGTACTCGTGTGCGGGTCGGATTCAGCACTGCGTGGAAGCATCAAGCAGCCCATCTATTTCTTCAAGCCCCGATATGCTTTGTAAAGTTTATGGTGCGAGAAAAGGGCATTACACAGTGTCACGTCAAATTATATATGAGTGAAGTTGTAAGACAGCGGCTTTTCTGCCCAGTGAATAATCGCAAATTCCAACACTGGTCGCCTATTCACCATATTTGCATTATTTGCTGGCTCCCAGCTTGCACATTGTCAATATTGGAAAAACAGGTAACCAGACCCCCCTGACCTTAAAAGGCCAGGCGGGTCTGGTTACCTGTTTTTCCAACACTGATAACCTTCAGACTAGAAACCAGCAGATAATGCAAATAAGGTGAATAAAGCCAATGGTTAAATCCGGTGATATATTGAATGATAAATCACTAGGCGAAAAATCATATCGAAAACAAGCCTATTCAAATATATTGGAAATTTTACCACCGCAAAAATGAAACCTGAATTTTCAGATAAAAATTTCCTATATTTTTCTTATTTCTACTCAAAACATAGATTGTAGGTACTCGTTAGAACCGCCTCGACGTTTTTGAGCAGAAATAGGAAAAATAATATATACCCCCGTAAACCCCAGTTTTACAAAATTGGAAGCAACGTCTCCAAAATGACCTTTACAGTGTTGACGGGGACGTTAAACCTCAAATCAAACAAACAAAATTTACTATATAAAATAGGGTTTAAGGGGGTAAAAATTATATAGGCGGGTTTTCGTGATGTCGTAACACGATGAGCCTCCGTTTTATGGCGTTTTGCAACGTCATCGATCGCTTCCTTGACGTTAGACGGAGTAACGCCCTTTTCACGCAAAAACAGGTAACTGCATGTGTTACAGTCAAGCATGTTGGCGGGATTTCTTCAATCAATGGCGGAATGTTGACAGAATATAAAAGAAACAACAGCATTTAGTCGACTTTCAGTGTGTTAGCATCGAAATCGATCAACTTTATAGCAGTGATTTGTTGAGTAATATATCATACTTTGTCGGTCAGTTGTAAGTAGATAGATCACTCGCGCTACGCGCTCGTGATTTGATCTACCTAACAATTGACCTCCAAATAGTGATTTATTACTCAACAAATCACTGCTAGAGCTGATCTATTTCTTAAATAAAACACAAATTCGCTCAATTGCCCACATAGCCTGTTTATGTAAGAATGTAAAATTGCATGAAATGAAAACACTGACAACACAAGAATTTCGACTGTATGCCATTATGTAAAAAAAAAAAAAAAAAAAAAAGAAAACCTATACCAATACATTGTAAATTTTGTCGCCGAAAAAGTGAAAATTTTAAGATGACAAATATGTGATATTCTTTTCTTATTTCTTTTAGAGCTTGAATTAGAATAATAAGGTGTGCCCTGTAAACCATGAAAGTGGGACTCAATGGGGTCTGAATTATATAGGCTTGTTTTCGTAATGCGCGTGTAGGCTGTGCAACTGGGCCTCAAATTGGATTTAGACTTCAATATCGAAACGCATCGTCTTTTCGGGAATATTGTTTAACAATCGACCCAAAGTTACTAAGTTCCGAAGCTTCCCGCCTTCCATTTTCCACGTGACCATCGCTGACCATGTACAAACGTCAGGATACAGTTATTTATAGCGGGTGCCTTTCTTCACCCTGTCTCGTCAGATTGCTGTATTAAACGGTTTTGCTATCTATAAAGTCTGAACTGGGCTCGTGTACTGGAACATTGACAAACAGTGCAGAATGTGGCGTCTGATCAAGGTCTACACTATTTGCTCATGAATACTGTAATATAACGCCGCCCCCGCCAATCGGGGCTTGGAGAAATAGATTGGGCTGCACGATGCTTCCACGCAGAGCTGATACCGACCGCACAATTGGTACGGGTAATCTGCTTAGAACGTCTAAGCTTGCCCAGGAAAATTGCTGCGAGTCGGCCCATCCATGCTTATAAATCCTATAGGTTTCATTGGGCGGCAGGGATTGAAATTTCATTTAATCTCAATGTTGGGTAAAAGTCCCACAAACTTGGAAGCAACGTCTCCAAAATGACCTAAAGTGTTGACGGGGACGTTAAACCTCAAATCAAACAAACAAAACTGTAATATAACGATCACCCATAATCTATGTTCAGAGAAGAGTAAAATAACATATAGCAAATTATCAAGAAAAAAAAAGAAGATAAATTAAGCAACACCAAAGCCTGGATTACTATAACGAAAGTATTTGTTCCCTGCAGGAGCATATAATTTCACTCACTGTGAGTGAAATTATATGCTCCTGTTCCCTGACAATTCACTGCTTTGGCAAATCCGCCGCTAAAAAGAATACATGTACCAAGAAGTGGTATAATGACGGAACCCGGGAAGGGACATGATTTTTTATTTTTATTATGTTGTGCGCACAAGATAATAACTTGTCCGGACAAGATATTATCTTGTTCGCACAACTTAATATCATGGTCCGCACAAGATAATATGTTGTGCGCACAAGATATAGTAAATACATTGTTAGTGCCTTTAATAATAAAATATAATCGGCGAGCCTTAGACAATTTTATAGGGGCGAGCTTTGGCGAGCCCCTATAAAATTGTCGGGGCGAACCGATTATATTTTATTACTAAAGACACTAATCATGTATTTAGTTTTTACCGCAATTCGAAGCAGTCAAGGGGTTTTGCAATAATTAAGCAAATTTAAGTAAAAAAGACAACAGACAGTGTGACATGTTAAACGACATTCAGTGCCATGGCGCGCACACGTAGTATAACGTGACGTCAACGAGTGCAAAGTTCCTGACGTCACCGCGCCACAAAGACGTAGGAAACAACATGGCCGCTCGAATAAAAGTTTCTCAGCACTTTACCTTCTGTATGAAAATCTGCAAATAAATAGCTTATTTTTGCTTTAGAAATTATTTTCGAGGTCGAGACGCAACTGCAGTGGCAGCGCGCAGTTATTCCATCGGGCCATTCAAACCAGGACAGGGCGAGAAGGTAAGAATTTAGCTGAGATTTCTGAAAATTGGTTCAAATAAATATTGCAAAGATTTTAACTTGCAGTTCCGTTGTTTTCCCATGTGTAATAGGTTGCATGTTATTTTTTACACTTGTAAATTAGTGACCTGAAAAGTAGGTCCGGTGTATAAACGGTCACTAGACGTATTATAGGTCAGTAGAAGGTATTATAGGTCACTACCGATTATAGCGTGCAGTTATTCGACCACCCTTTATTAGGTTACTAAAATGCCTGATTGCGATATAAAATATCTTGTCCGCACAAGATAATATCTTGTTCGCACAACTTCTCAAGCTCTATGTTGTGCAAACAAGATAATATATTGTGCGAACAAGATAATATCTTGTCCGCACAAGATATTAAGTTGTGCAAACAAGATATTATCAAGATATTATCTTGTCCTCACAAGATATTAAGTTGTGCAAACAAGATATTATCTTGTCCGCACAAGATAATATGTTGTCCGTACAACATAAATTATGTTGTCTGCACAAGATAATATCTTGTCTCCACAACATATTATCTTGTTCGCACAACTTAATATCTTGTTCGCACAACATATTAAAAAATTATGTCCCTTCCCGGGTTCCGTATATTATTGGTAATAAAGGACTTTTTATCTTCATTACTCCAAGAAACAAATGTTGTGGACATTTGTTAGAATCGCCTAACAAATGTCCATATTATTTGTTTCTTGGAGTATTATGTTTGTTTGTTTTATTTGGTGTTTAACGTCCCCGCCAACACTTTATATACGAGTATCATTTTGGAGTCGTTGCGTCCAATTTTGCGGGACTTTTACCCGACATTGAGAAGCCAATATGGTCTATCTATTATATGCATGGACGGTCCAACTCGCACCGCTTTGCCTGGGCGGGCTTAGATCCTCTTAGCAATTATCCATAACATTTGTTACTTTGAGTATTCTACAGTGAAATTCCGCTATTAAGACCACCTAAAATTAAGGGTAATTCTGCTTTTGAAAGCTTTTTAGCAGGTTGCAGTTATTCTTATTTTGTGCTTTCTGCAAACAGTTTCCTCTGGTCTGAAACCATCTTTGGGACTGTTCAAAAGTGGTCTCCATGAAGACGTCTCTTCTTGAGCTAGAATTTGTTCCGTACGAATTTTGTTGTTACAATCCAACCTGTATTAAGCAAGCACCTAAGGGATAACCAAAATGGGCTTGCTTAAGGCAGGTGCTTGCTTAATATATGTTTAATGTATTGAATTTGCCTTTTTGGGGGAACCAAATGCTTGCTTAATAGTGGCCACTAAGACAGGTTTTGGCCCATCGGAGTCTAACTGTTGGTTTTCTTTTACTCAGCATTTCAGTGGTTTCTTGCTGTCGAGTCCTCACCGTTGTCTCACCTCTGTGGTTCTTTGATTATTTGTGTTCACGGAGATGTTGCACTGATGAGCTAGGAGGCCTTCATGCGGACTGAACAAATTATTTGTCTAAATCGCGACAGAAGTAAGGGCGAGGATTGTGGCCGCGTAAAATCGATTTAAGCCCCCAGTGGAAATCTTTCCACTGACCGTTCCAAAGCGGTTCTTCTGTGGCGGTTTATTTATGTTGTTGTTTGTTACTTACTGTGTGTATCACTTCTGTCTTTTCATTTTGGATGACCATGTGGCCATTTTGTGGGAAAGTAACTGTCCCTAATGCCTTCCTTTCTTTAGGTTTCCATTATGGTCTGATCGCTTAATGTTTGTGTTTCTTTCCCTTTGGTGTCTTTGATGGGTGGAGTAAGTTAATTGTATCGATTCCTGATCTTTGTTTTACTTCTACTTTTTATTATATATCGAATGTCGGTATAAAACGGGTTGATTTTTCTCACCTGGAACTGTAGATCGACGAACAGAAATTTACGGACGCTTTAAATTGGTAGGCAGTTAGCCTGGTGGGTTGGTAGCAAGGTAGGTAGGTAATAGTAGTAGTAAAGAGATAGAAAGCTCATCACGAAAACACGCCTTTATAATTTTTACCCAATTGAACCCCACTTTTATATAGTAAAACTGTGGTTTACAGGGGGTAAACCTTATTTTCCTTATTTCTGCTCTAAAATATAGATTGTGGGTACGCGTTAGAACCGCCTCGCTGAGGCGGTTCTAACGAGTTTCCACAATCTATATTTTGAACAGAAAAAAGAAAAATGTCACAATTTTTCATAAAAAATACAGTTTTTTTTTCGGCGGTAAATTTTAAAGTGTGTTTGTATAGGCGTGTTTTCGTAATGTCATATCAGCTTGTGTATATTACTCAGTCAGGACATCGCCTTCCGTGGTTGCATAATAATAATAATTATAATAATAATAATAATAATAATAATAATAAAAATGATAATAATCATGAATACTAATAATAATAACTAGATCTGCAGTCGATGGTATAGGAGCTTTTTTCGTGACGTACTTCCGGTTCTAAAAATAGAACGGGAAAAGCCCTGGCCGTCATCTGTCGTAATGCTTCAAAGGCAGCGGGACAGATAAACTGTTAATTACAGCGTAAAACAGTGGAATTCTTTTAAACTTTTGGCGAATTCTAATGTAAGATAATGGGAGAATCACCGATATGCTGCCAGATCTGAAATTTCGCATAACGAAAACGATATATCGTACATCTCTCTCTCTCTCTCTCTCTCTCTCTCTCTCTCTCTCTCTCTCTCTCTCTCTAATTAGCGAACGCAGGTTAATGTAAATTACAATTTGCCGTTAAACAACGCCACGTCAACAGACATGTAGCGTGTCAACAACGTCGTGTCTACTTCAAACCAACTTCAAAGCAATGCAATGAATTTGACTTTGCAACGTCGATGAAACGTCCGAACGTTGCGTTGGCGATAATACGGCGTTGCTTAATAAAATGTCATTTGCCCGGTGCTCGGACCCATCAAGACTCAGTGGGATTGGAACATTAAATTCAAAACAAACGTAGAACACCCCCTCAGTGCATGAGAACGAAACAATCCTTCGCAAGGGCAAGATTTTACAAATTTTACAGTAAAATCTGGTTGATTGGCAGATTGGTTCAACCTGCCTATGACCTACATAAACCCATTTGGTACCAGAAACCCCAAAAGTGGTAAGTGGCAAACAGTGCAGGCCCAGATCAGACGCCGTCAGGGCCTACACTGTTTGCAAAAAGTTCGGCTATTTCCCAAATAAATTTTGAAGAAAACACAATCTGACACCCCTAAATTTTGAAATGGACTCCTGCTATATATAAGGAGGAAGATACCATTTGGTACAAAAAGGGTTAAGGGCTTCTTGGATACAGGGATCAGTCAAACCCCTCTTTCATCTCAACGGTCACGTGACATTGGGTTGTCAACGGCATGACGTGAGCCAACGTTGACTCGACGCCCGTCTGTCAGTTCACTCATTAGTTTTTTTCAACTGTCAGTATGTTTATTTGTCTGTCTAACTGTCCGTCCGTTCGTTTGTTAGTCAGTCATTTAGTCAGTCGGTCTGTCTGTCGTCTGTCTGTCTAGTGTCGGTTTGTCGGTCAAACCTCTCTCTCTCTCATCCCAACGGTCATATGATATTGATTGAAGTGAGTTGGAGTGGGTGGCATGCCGTCCTACCAACGTTGACTGGACGCCCCTCCATCAGTCCACCCATTAGTTTATTTCGACTGTCACTATGTTTATTTGTCCGTCTAAATGTCCGTCCGTTTGTCTGTTACTCAGTCAATTTATTTGCCTGTCCGTCTGTCTGTCTGGTTGTTTGTTCATATCACACAAATGTAACGTAAATCAGTTTTTTTAGGAGATGATAATAGCCAGATCGTATTTGTCAGTTCCAATGTATTTAATTGTATATTGTGTTTGCTAGAAATAAAATATTGTTTAAACCAAAACAAACGTAGCCTGTTCACAGGAATCTTCAATTTATTAAAATTGCTAATGTAGACAGATCGCTGGACATTTTTTACTGCTCTTCTAGACAGATCGTTTTAAATTGCACATAGATAGATAGATAGATAGATAGATAGATAGATAGATAGATAGATAGATAGATAGATATAAAGACGTTCTGTCCGTGTGTGATAGCTATACTTGGATAGCGAATAAAACGAAAAGTTACGTAAAACTTATTTTGGTTTAAACAATATTTATTAGAATCAATTAACATGTATATAATAGCATATGGTACAGGATTTGATAAAAGCTAGAAGCTTATATAAATCATCTCCTGAAGAGGAAATAATGACAAACCATAGGGGCTTGAATCATGAAAAAAAAATGAAAAAAAAAAAAAAAAAAAAAATTTTTTTTTTTGGTACTATATTAGAGACAAGGGGGGAAACTTCGGCTCCATTTTTGGGGGGTTAACTCATTTTACCCAGTGTATCTTTTTCGCAAATGCAGTTTTTCACCTGCTTATTACGAAATATACAAGTTAAATATGTCCACTTTGCAACAATAATCCACCTCTGTCTGTCACTTGCAGGAAACATGTTTTTCTCGCATGAATTAACTCAGCAAAGCAAAATTCGGCATAAACGTGTGACAAAAATTTTCAGGTTTTCATCAATCACAAGCGAACTAGTGTTACGGTGGAAACTTTTTTCGCTTTCAACTGATGTCTTTCGTTAAAATGAACCTCTCTTGACCAATTTGAATCCAAAATGATGTATTTGCAGCTCTAAATTTAGAATTTACTACTTTTACATCGCTTTATGTAAAAGATCAAGAAAACAATCGTCGCGAAGCTTGGTTTTTCTGCTGATTCCGGGCTACTCTATCGATGAACTAACGACCGGAACGACCGGTGCTGTTTAATTTTTATACCGTTCGAAGTAGTGACAAATGAGCATTATCGCTATTTTTCTTTCATTTTCAACTAAACCCCAAGAGGGGACACAGACGATGTTTACTGCATATACTCCAGTTTTGAAGGCTGAAAGAGTACACAATCACCATGTAATTACGGTAGGGTTCTTTAACCTGCACAGGGGATGGTTCTCCCTGCACAGGGGTCTCCAGTTAACGTCCAGATTCGAAGGACGATGCACTTTATGATATTCATACCTGCAAAATTTATGATGCCAATGCAACGTGTTCTGACGCCGAAATTTTGTCACCTCTGCTGGGGATCGAACCTGGGACCTTTAGCATCTGAGGCACTGAGCTAGGTGGGTGGCTAAATTTAGGAAGGCAGGGATTAGCCGTAGTTATCTCCTTACCGGACTCAGAAAAAGTGAAATGTATTTTTTGTTGAAATCGTGGACATTTTGTGTTATTTTGAAAACAGTTTCACTCATGCTTGTGTGGACAAAAAAAAACAGCCAGCTTGTTAAAAATGCCACCAATACGTAAATGTTCAAAATGATGCAGCATGGAAACAATTTGTTCCCTATTGCAACATATTCTTTTTTATGTTTTGAAATTTTGATCCTGGGTCGCTAATGGCCAGTAAATGACAATAAGCACTACTTAGGTTGGGCCCATTGGGTCCTTTTCCAACAGGGATTTAAGGGGACAGAACCCCTACAGTGCAGCACACACATGCTCTCTCATCCCCGAGTTTCTGAAGTGGACGCTTCTATTTATGAATTCGGCCAAATCCATTGATGTAGGGACTTGGGTAAAAAAAAAAAACACTGCTCAATTCTTCTGCTCAGCAAGTTTGTATTAATCTGAATAGGCATGCACCACAATTCACCACAACACGGCAAACAAAAAGGTCAGAATAAGCTAGAGCATATCAACCTTGATTTTTTTTTTTTTTTTGGGGGGGGGGGGGTGTGGGGGGGTGGGGGTGTGTGGAGCGGGGATCATTTTACGGTCCTTTCGAGTTTACTTCACTCATATCGAGCCGATTGTTAATCACATGTGGTCGAAGACCGTAGTATCCGGTATTAAAAAACAAAACAAAACAAAAAAACAAAACACCAGGCCTTCCGTTGCAGAACTCTTGAATGCCTTAAAATAGATGACTTTTATAAAGGTTTGATTGTGAAGTGCTTAGATCTGTTGAAAAAGTATTGTATTAGCCTAGAGTGTATTGGAAAGTAAGTGAGAAATGGGGACTTTTCAATATATAGGACATTTAATTTTGGTGCTGTTGAGTAAAGCGGCATATCAATCTTAGTGTTTCTCGACCAGGCTATTAAAAGGTTATAAAACGTTTTTCATGCTCAATTCAGTCGAGTGTTAAATTTGTAATGCTCGCTATATTTAAATACTAACAGTTCATAAATGTTCCTGCTTAGATTTGTTTATTTGATTTGAGGTTTAACGTCCCCGTCAACACTGCAAAGGTAATTTTGAGACGCTGCTTCCAATTTGGTGGGACTTTTACCAGACTTTAAGATGAAATGACATCTCAAGCCCTGCCGCCCAATGAACCAATAGGGTTAATTAACATAGACGGGCCGACTCGTACCGCTTTTCCTGGGCAGGCTTAGATGCTCTAAGCGGATTACCAGTACTCATGTGCGGGTCGGTTTCAGCTCTGCGTGGAAGCATCATTTCTTCATGCCCCGATTGGCGGGGCCGTTTCCTGCTTAGATAAGAACTGAATAATAGAATGTATGATGGGATTGAGGCCGAAACAAGGAATTTTCAAGCAAGTTTTCAGTTTAGTTAAGTATCATGTAGGATTTTGTCGAGCATGAGACTTTAATTCACTGAAAACGAGCCCGAATCCACGACCGCACTATTAATTTTCTCACCCAAACACTTTAAGGAATTTATTTGTTTGATTAGATGTTTAAAGTGCCCATCAACAGGTCATTTTGGAGACATTGAATCCATTTTGTGGGACTTTTACCCGACATTGAGATGAAATGACATCTCAGGCCCAGTCGCCCAATGAAACCAATAGGGTTTATAACCATGAGCGGTCTGACTCGCACCGCTTTGCCCGGGCGGGCATAGATTCTCTGAGCGGTTTAGCAGTACTCGCGTGCGGTCGGTTTCAGCTCTGCTTGGAAGCGTCACGCAGCCCACCTATTACTTTAAGCCCCGATGGGCAGGTCCGAAAACTTTAAAGAATGCGTTGTGAACTGCACAAATATACAGAAATTAATAAGCGATAAAGCACATTCACACCAATGTAACACAACAAAATGTCAGTATTTTAATACTCATACCTCCGAGCCGCTAAAGTTTGTGTCTAAAGCATCCGTTTATATGTAAAGTGCTACGCATGAAATAAAAACCATTGCATGTACATTTCATGACCTGCTTTCTTTGACACTTGACAGCAGTTTGATGACAAATTGAATGTCCATTTCATTAAAAGTTGATAAGGACATGTTATTCTGACTGTTAAAAATGTACATTTAAGGGGAAACTGAGAAGCTGCTCCCCTAATTGCATGGATAACAAAACATGCTACAGAAGACGGTTTTGAAAACAAAATTACCTCCGGCTCAATGTGGGTGTTTTGCAATGACTGACATAATGAGATAGCTTATAAACCCTAGAGTGAGGCAGCAGTATGAGGCAAAGAAAACAAACACTTAAGAAATGAAATTTATTTTTCTGCAGTTCATGATAGCACGAACGCAGTTGGTTGTGTGCAAAGTAAGTAAACTTTGTTAGCGACTCGCTGTCGTTCATACTTTCATGAAAAGCAGAAAAATTAAGTTTAATTTTTTATAATTGCATTTTTGTCCCTCATCACTGGGCGAAAAATAATGCTTATAGGGCAAACGTTTTAAACTGAAAAACATTTACACGCCATTTTACTACAAAGAGAGGGACAGCGTTGACCTCACCAACGCCCGTAGAGAACCGTGGTTTAGCATGACGTCACTTGATGTCACTGAAAATCATGTGACTCGATGCGTTCACGTAAGTATGAACTACACTGTTTTCTATGTGTTTCACATTACATTTTTTTATTTATGAGCCGGATAAATATCATACCCTATCAGTTGAGCATGAAAAAAAGTTTTATAATCATTGGGCCAGGTTGGTGCAGTTTAGGTCTGTACACCGTTCTTTCTACCTCTGGAATGAACAGCAAACATTAGACAAAATACATGTTGAAACGCTTTTTCCTTCGATTCCACTTATCACAAAGAAAAAAAAAGAAGGAAAATTCCCACAGGCCTATTGGCACCAAAACAGCCATTGTTATTAAGTTAACAATATTAGAACAAACGCTTAAAGTCGTCAGTCATTCCGACCACTATGAATTCAAATTTGTAAAACAATTTCAAGTTATTTCTATAGCCGTATCTCTTTTAACTAAAATTCTGTACCGTTTGGCTTAACACTGCTGCATTTTTATTTATTTATTTTTTATGCTTAGCTAACCGTCGCCGTGTACCGGGAACGAGCGTTTAAACATAAGGTGACGACATCATGTACACAGCGGCCCCCGCCCATAGGGGCTTGAAGAAATATATGGGCTGCATGATGCTTCCACGCAGAGCTGAATCTGGCCCCCACTAGTACTGGTAAACCGCTTAGAGGATCTAAGCCTGTCCAGGAACCGCAGTGCGAGGCGGACCGTCCATGCTAATAAACCCTATTGGTTTCATTGGGCGACAGGGCTTGCGATGTGATTTCATCTCAATGTCGGGTAAAAGTCCCAACGTCTCCAAAATGACCTTTACAGTGTTGACGGGGACGTTAAACCTCAAATCAAACAAACAAACAAACGTCATGTACACACGTTCTTTAGCACTCTGCCAAAAACACATAGATTTTATACGATACCCGTTGTGCAAGAAACTGACAAACATTTCCCTTGAATACGGAGCTCTCTAGCAATCTCCTCGATAACTTGGGTTGTGCCTGTCCCAGCCTGGACATAAACAAGGCAGTTGGGCCTTTTTATCAGATCAAAGGCCGTCTTCTGCTTTTTTGTGAACATTTTATTTTCTTTTCTGCGCATGTGTCAAAAAAGTTACAGCGGCTGATTGGAAGTTGACCGCAAAGCGATACAATACAATATTCCCAGAGCACAGCCCATCATACGTAGAAACACCATCCAGTTATCTTATCTGCGTAATACGTGTATACGTAGTCCTAGCAGAATATGTTACATTGAAAAAATAAATCAAAGGAGAAATCAAGGCTCTCACACACATTTTAACAGTAACAACTCCACTGCCGGACGTAGTTTCCGAAGTTCCGGATTATATCTGTCCTGCACGTCCCTCATTTTAAACACGATTATGGCAAGCGCCCGGGTTCCTGTACCAACCATTGACAGAACACTGCGGAAAGTGAAGCAAAAGTTGCAAAATCTATATTTAGAGCTTCGAGTACATCTTTTTGGATTCAAATTGGCAAAGCGAGCTAAAGTTAAATGAAAGACAACGGGTGAAAGTGAAAAAAGTCCCCCCCCGTATCACTAGTTCGGTTGCGATTGATGAAAACCTGAAAATTTTTGTCACACGTTTATGCCGAATTTTGCTTTGCTGAGTTAATCCATGCGAGAAAAACATGTTTCCTGCAAGTGGCAGACAGAGGCGGATTATTTTTGCAAAGTGGACTTATTTAACTTGTATAATTTATAATAAGCAGGTAAAAAACTGCATTTGCGAAAAAAATACACTGGGTAAAATGAGGTAACCCCCCAAAAAATTGAGCCGAAGTTTCCCCCCTTGTCTCTATTGTAGTACCAAAAAAAAAAAAAAAAAAAAAAATTTTTTTTTTTTTTTTTTTTAATTTTTTCATGATTCAAGCCCCTATGGACAAACTTTATATAAATAAAAAAAAAAAACTTATTTTGTGAGCAAGCTTTCGTGAATAACTGTATCTCAAACCGTTGATATGGGTCATTCACGAAGAGATTTTCATCAATTAAAAACGGATTTAGGATAAAAGAATTTCGGTAATAAAAGCAAAATATCATTATTTCCTTCTAGAGGCATTATTTCAATGTAAACGGGTATATTTTCTCTCAAAATGTCTGAATATTGTTAGAATTTTAAGTTCCGCCTATACATTTGAATAGCGATGGCCGTTTCAATTGACGACCAGTGCTTTGCGCATGCGCAAGAATGACGTCATAAACGGAATTCCTGAAAC
The DNA here is from genome assembly GCA_963580285.1 of Lucinisca nassula. Taxonomy (NCBI): domain Eukaryota; kingdom Metazoa; phylum Mollusca; class Bivalvia; order Lucinida; family Lucinidae; genus Lucinisca; species Lucinisca nassula. The sequence goes on from OY757023.1 coordinate 18,611,534, forward strand.
CTCCTATACCATCGCAAATACCCGCTTTTTCTATTAATAACAATAATGACTATGTATTTGTTAGCCAAAACTACAGGTAAGTTAAAAAAATGTGCGAAGAACATTCTAACTGATAAGCAAAGTTTCAGAAGTGTAACTCTTATAGTTTAGAAGATATGGCAAAGTCATACTTTTTGAACTTTGACCTTGGGTTTATATTGAGGTCCACCTAAAGTATCCCAATTTATTCTATATTCCAACAGCCATCCAATAACCAAGTTTCAGAAGTGTAACTCCAATAGTTTAGAAGATATGGCAAAGTTATACTTTTTGACCTTTGACCTTGGGGTCGAGGTCAAACCAAAAGTAGCCCAAAATAATCTATATTCCAAGGGCCATCCAATAAGCAAAGTTTCAGAAGTGTAATATGGCAAATCATAATTTTTGACCTTTGACCTTGGGGTCATGTTGAGGTCAAGGTCACACCAAAAGTATCCAAATTTATTCTATATCTTAAGGGCCATCCAATAACCAAAGTTTCAGAAGTGTAACTCTTATAGTTTAGAAGATACGGCAAAATCATACTTTTTGACCTTTGACCTCGGGGTCAAGGTCACACCAAAAGTAACCTGACATATTCTATATTCCAAGGATCATCCAATAAGCAAAGATTCAGAAGTGTAACTTCAATAGTTTAGGAGATATGGCAAATCATAATCTTTGACCTTTGACCTTGGGGTCATGTTGGGGGCATGTTGCGGTCAAGGTGACAAAAATGTTGCCCTCTGCCATCTACATTCCATGTACTATCCATATGCAAAGTTTCAAAAGTGTAACTTCAGTGGTTTCAGAGGAGATCCAATCACAAGAAACGGGACGGACGGACGGACGGGCAGACGGACGGACAGACGGACAGACAGACAGACAGACGGACGGACTGACGCAAGAGTGAACTGTGGTACGAAAACAAAATACCCGATTTTTCTTCGAAAAAGCGGGTATAATAAAGACTTTATTTACAGTGGGTGACACAATTAACGGCAATCTACTCTTCCTTGAGGCCCACTTAACCTGAAAAAAGACTTTTGCTCAGAAGGCACCCTTAAAGCGCACGGCGTAGATCCGCAGACGGATCTGTGTCTTCAGTGATCCATTTCGGAAGACGGATTTTCTTTTGAAGCGTCTCAAGTGTAAACACATTTCACTCACGTTCGTAATAAAACTGTCGTCAAGCATATAATGTTTCCATAGACCCGTCTATACTTCTGTACATAATTTCTGCAATTTGTTTCCATTACAACCAAGCTTTTCGATCTGTTTCACATCAAGGACGAACTACTTGCAACAAAAGTAAAATACGTTATCCAATGAGACCTGTTATTTATGCATGAATGCACAAATTTCTTATTACGTGTTTTCGAGCAAGTCTTAAGGACCATTACTGAACATAATAAACGTCTGATCTCGTCTGAGTGTTAAGACGATATTAGTTTGAAAAGGATTCGCTCAGTTGCATTTCGCAGATTTCAACATGCGCATGAATATCTTAAGAACTTTAATCTTGGCTATAACGATTCAGCGTATGATAAAAATCTTCAATATGACCTGATAGATCATCGACGATTCAGCTCAGCATGCGCATGCGCAGGCTGAGCTGAATCGTCACTGATCACATGAGCATTGTACAGCTACTGGACTATCTACAGGGAGATAAATGATGACTGACTAGAATGGCTGGACGCTGAGGCTGAACGGAGTATTCACTGGATGCACATGTCGTTTGCAGGTTTTGTTATGCTTTGGTCCTTACTGTTGTGATTGGCACCATTCTTAATTGCAGACTAAACGACCCTTTTGAGTCTATGTTTTTTTTTTCTGTAAAAAATACGGCTTAAAAGTATATTCTGCTCGGTATATAATTGACATTAAAACATCTTCATTCGTCCAGAAAATTGTAAAATGCTTGCAATTGAATGTATCATGAAATAGCCGCGTCCTGGAAACATCAACTTTGTGACTGTCTGCCTAAGACAAACCTACCCTCGGATGAGAACAGCGAACATTAGACTGTACAACGCACGATAAACTATACTTGGTATTTACTGGAAGATCTTTGTCAGTCATGAATCTAACCTATTTTGTACGAGATACCCCGAAACGGACCATTTGCAAATGATAAGAAAATAAAATTATCATGTAAGATATAAAGTGAATACATGGTTAGTGTCTTTAATCATAAAATATAATCGGTGAGCCTTAGACAATTTTATAGGGGCGAGCCTTAGCGAGCCCCAATAAAATTTTCGCGGCGGACCGATTATATTTTATTTTATGTATTTAGTGTATTCCGCAATTCAAACAATCAAGGGGTTTTACAATAATTTAGCAAAATTTAGCAAAAAAAAAAAAAAAAAAAAAAAACGGCAGACAGTGTGGCATGAGAAACGACATTCAGTGCCATGGCGCGCACACGTAGTTTAACGTGACGTCAACGAGTGCAAAGTTTCTGACGTAGCCGCGCCAACGAGACGTAGGAAACAATATAGACGCTCGAATAAAAGTTTCTTATCGCTTTACGCGCTGTATGAAAATCTGCAAATAATAAGTTTATTTGTCGGTAAATTCACGAAGTGATTTCGCCAGACTTTTTAGTTGTCGCTCGATGACCCTTCTCATCCACCATCTATTGAGTGTTTTTAGAAGTATATTAGCTATCGCTTTTTGTATACGCCTTAGGATTCATGAAATCCTCCGCTCAAAATGTAGAACCTGCCTAATTAAAGATTGTAGGCCATGAAACCATTGATAAATAGTATATTCTGTTATAAACACAGCTGTGTTATGTCAAGTACAATCCTCTGCATTCGTTATTAGTATGAATGGCCCAATAATGTGATGAAATGTCTTGTGGTTTCCAAGATCCCCATTTCAAGAGCAAACATTTTTAAGATCCGTAAAGTCAACAAGCCCATGTAATTAACACCCCCATATACCCACTTTTTTCAGAGAAAAAATAGGGTCTGCAGGGCATACAGTATTCTTCTTATTACTCTTCTAAAACGAGGATTGTGGGTACTCATTAGAACCTCTTCATTGACGCAGTTCTGATGAGCACCTACAATCGATGTAAAAATATCACCATGAAAACAATAATGTTTGAGCTGTAAAAGAATGCGTCTACTATGTACATGCATGTTAGAAGCAGAAATACATGTCCAGATTCATTCCTGCAACTGTTTTGTCAAAGAGACATCTTACACGAAAATCAGATAATAGGTACTGGTTAGAACCGTCTCGTCTCTATATTTTGAGCAGAAATAAGAAAACTATCACAATTTGTCATCTTAAAACGGTTTCGATTTTTCGGCGGTAAAATTTACAATGTATCTGTATATGTGTGTTTTCCTAATGTTATCCAGATCCGATGGCTTCTGAAAATCAACACTGTTTGCCAAGCATTTTGTGAATAGAACGGATATTTTACATAGTCATTTGATTGGTGAATAGTCAGAAATTGGTGTAATTTATTCAGCAGGATAAGGGTTGACGGACAACCTGTAGCGTTTCGTACAATTTAATTTTCCCAGCAACACAGGTGATCTGATTCCAGGCATTCGGGATAAAATACATCGACAGTTTTATGTTGGGGGCGGGACAAATTTTACATTGCACAAATAATTTGAAGTGTCAGAAATTACATATAACGAGCTAGTGTTTGCGATAATAAGTTACAGGTGCGAAAAACACTTAGAAATGATTTAAGAATATCTATCAACCATGCGTGGTTTCATCCATCTAGTCTTCTTCGAGAAAACCAGGTTTCTGGTAACAAACGTTTACTGCCTCTACATGCGTTTAAATAGTGTTGCCGGGGACAGAAAACCTCAGCACAAAGTAAGTGCGTCTTAACAGTGTTGACGGGGACGGGAAACCTCAGCACAAACAAATTGGATCTAACTTAAAGACTTTGAATGTTTCATAGTCCTTTTTCCATCCAAGAACTTCGTAATGAGAAAAAGAAGTAAAGGCCATGATTAGGAATTAGTGCAATTATCATTCACACATTCCGACCATGGCACCAAATGAAAAGAAGTACGCACTTGAGCGGAATGGGAACACTTACAGGGTAGGTAGCTCCTGAAAAAGTATTTTTGTCTTCATTGTCAATAGGGGTCAACTCTTAAAGGAAAGAATTTGCTCCGGAGGAGCAAGTCCGGAGCAAATTCTTTCCTTTAAGAGTAGACCCCTTTTTCAGTGGGACAGGGCTTATAGAAAAGCGAACAGGTAGTCCCGAAAGTTGTCTCCCTTTACAAAATGGCGGAAACATCTGACAGGTGTTCCCATTCCTCTTTAGGGCGCGAACGTGTCTTGTTTTTCGCGAACAACACAGGTGCAAATGAGCCTGAAACTTTCACGCAGTATGATCAGAACTTATAGGTTCATGTACAGTAAAATTCCGATATTAAAACCACCTTTGGGACTGTTCAAAAGTGGTCTTTAAGACCACTTTTGAACAGCCCCAAATTGGTCCCTGGCCAGAGGACACTGGGCAGAAAGCACAAAGAAAGAAGTACTGTAGCATTCGAAATAAGCTTTTAAAAGCAGAATTTGTCTTAATTTTAGGGGGTCCTAACAGCGGAATTTCACTGTATATGTGTATTTCATGCCTCTCGCTCATCTGTGTAGCTGAACAGTGGGTTAATGTCTAACTTTGGCCCAGTTGGTCAAAGCATTATTAACATAACGAGCTCAGTAACGGCAGGTTTCTCAAATGAGCCCCGCCAATCGAATTTGTGTCTTCGAGCATTCCGTCATGACAAATTTTAGCTGCGCATGCCCACCTATTCAGAGGGGCCAGGGATATGGCTTTCTGTCTGAAGGTTCCTCTTGATTCACTGCTTGTATGAGCGAGCAGCGCAGGTTCTGGCGAGACTGCGCGGATGCGCAGGCTCGCCTGAACCTTCGCTGCTCGCATAGGCGATAAGTACCAAAACCGCTTGACGGGGCCAAAATAGTCTATCAATATGTTCTATAAATGGGTTATCTTTTGGAAGCAAAGAATACACCACAGAACTGAAAACGTTGGAGATTACAAGTATTTTTGGGCCAGACTAGCCAGTTTCGGCCAATTAGGCCTCATCAGTGGCCCTAGATATTTTCAAAATTCCAGAATGAAATCTATGATCCCAAAGGACAAGAACAGATAAACTACACTATGGTAAAAGGCAGGGAGACCTTTAACGGCCGCCACACATTCCCGTTACACCAGCTGTTGTGACGTTAAATATGTTCTACAAAAGGGTTATCCTTTGGAAGCAAAGAATACACCACAGAACTGAAAACTTTGGAGTGTACAAGTATTTCTGGGCCAGACTAGCCAGTTTCGTCCAAATAGGCCTCATCAGTGGCCCTAGAATATTTTCAAAATTCCAGAATGAAATCTATGACCCCAAAGGACAAGAACATATAAACTACACTATGGTGAAGGGCAGGGAGACTTTTAACGGCCGCCACACATTCCCGTTACACCAGCTGTTGTGACGTTAAATCTGTTCTCAAAGAGTTATCCTTTGGAAGCAGCGAATACACCACAGAACTGAAAACTTTGGAGTGTACAAGTATTTCTGGGCTAGACTAGCTAGTTTCGGCCAATTAGGTCTCATCAGTGACCCTAGAATATCAATATCAAGTACAGTATCTAATATTCTGGTATTTGCTGTATTGTATTTTCTAGTATTTAGTAGCTTTTGCGTGAATTAAAAATGCTATCCATTAGAATACGTAAACCCCGTTTAAGAAGCGCGTTGCATAATGCCCTGACCTAGATCCTAGACCGTCTCATCAGGAGCTAGACTGTTTGGCATCAGATAATGCTTCGAATCCAGAGGAATGGTTGTGATCAGATTCAAAGACGAAAGTTCACTTCCGAAAATCAGGGGTGAAAAGTTTTTAAATTACATTTCCACTAAAAGTAGACCACTAGGAGTAGAACCCCCCCCCCCATCCCACACAAACACACACCTTTTTAAAGTAACTTAGTTCAGGGGAAAGCGAACAGTTGGATCCCCGGCAGCGGCGATAAAATTTCGGTGTCCGAACACACTCTATTGACATCATTTGCAGGGATGAATGTCATATATGTAAAGTGCACAGTCCTTCGGACCGGGACGTTAACTGGACCCCCCCACACCCCGTGCAGGGAGAGTCATGCCTTGTGAAGGTTAAAGACACCTACCGTAATTACATGATTTCTGTGTAGGCTTTCATCCTGCAAACCTGGTGTGTATGTAATGTACACCTACGATTAGTGGTCAGATGTGAACGATCGCTGTATAGAAAGAAAGAAATAAAGTTAAAAAAAGTTGTCTCCATTCCAATCATGGCAGGGAATATCTCAAGAATATCCATTCCCTTTCAATGGCCTGTTTCTTCTGTTACCACTGTTCAATAAGTAAAGCGTCATTGACTCAAACATAGATGTGTCGTTTACCAGTGCTAAGTCGAATCCGATCTGGATTTCCAGGATAATTCTTCCTACAGCTCAGGATACGCATTATTGAGGGATAAGTTATACATGTATATCCTTTCGACTACAATATCGTATTTCTGAGCAATTGCTGCACAACACTTTTTGAACGACCCTCATTCCTTCACATATTTGACATGTTTCCAAATGCGGTGTTCCTGGCATTCATATCAGCCCTCTGAAACCCAGGAGCTACCAAAATTAGCCAAAAGGACGAAAAAATACCTGTTGGATTTCCTCGAGAAACCACCCAACCTGCCGCAGAAGCTCCTAGCCCCTGTTCCGGTTCTAGACCACTTTCGATATTGCCACATATATAGCCATATGGTTTCGACCCTCTAGGGCCCGCCCCGACCCCTTCACGGGCCCCAACCAGTAGTAACAGGAGTGTGAGCAGACTCGACTAAGAGCGGTCGCCGGGGCCGTCAAGACCTCCCGCTTACCGTCCTCCCGAATTGGAGGAAGGGGTCGCCAGCACCCACCCCATTGGCGGGCCTAGGACGCAACCCTCAATCCACTGAACGAGTTGAATTGTTTGATTGTTTTGGGTTTCACGACACGTCAACCCTTGTGGGTCATTTTGTGTCTTCTCCAAGAGCTCGGAACGAATATTCAGTATATTGGGTCCGTGCCCAGAGAATGGAAGACAAGAGCTTGAAGAGATAGTAGTGGAGGTGAAAGTGAGGGACAGAGGAGAAAGGGGGGAATGAATGGAAGTGTATAAACAGAAGAAATATCAACATTTTCCCTCTACCTTTATCTTGGCCTTCAATATCAGTTGAACGCCCCGTTGATGCAAGTTACACATTACCTTTGCCTCACCTAACCACACGACCAGAAAACACGCCTAGATAATTTTGACCCCACTGAACCCCACTACAATAAAACTGGGGTTTTCAGAGGTAAAAGTAAAAGGAGAAACGATCAAATCCTAAATTCTTCCGACAAAATCACTAGAGAACGCCGGAAGTCGAAACATGGAGTGACGACAGAAAACAAAAATAACAGATAAACTGAGTCAGCAGCTCTCTTTGGTTCAGAATATTCAAACCTAACTAAAAAGGAGCAATATACGTAACGTGGGGAAAGAATCAGAATCACCAACATTGCAAACATTAAACTGAAAGGAAAAACGTAACTAACAAGAGGACTATGGATTGTTCTGTATCGCTCCCCTGAGCTAACAGATTCAAAGTTTCAGGAAGTTCCAGTAGTTACTCCAGAGTTATGCTGATAACAAGGTCAAAAACAGGCGAACACAGGATTTTTCTGCAAGCGAAGGGACGTAACTCTATGACAGATAGGCTGACCTTGTCAAATTTCGAACTCATTTGAGCTTTTATCCCTGACTTACTTATACATAAGTTTCAAGAAGATCTGATGACAACTAATGATGACAAAGTTACAAATAGGCATTTTCTGCAATCAAAGGACGTAACTCTGTGAAAGACAGGCTGGCCTCGTCAGTTGTCGATCTCAACTGAGCTTTTATCCCTGATTTATCAAGAATATCTGATAAAAACTAAAGGTGCTACAGTGATGACAAGGTCAAAAATGGGCATTTTCAGCAATCACGGGGATTCAACACTACAATTAATGCGCCGACCTTGCCAGCTTTCAAACTCATCTGAGCTTTTATCCCTGACTTACTTATGTGTAAGTTTTAAGAAGGTTCAATAACAAGGAGATCCGATCGAAACTAACGAAGCTACGGTGATGACAAGGTCAAAAACAGGCATTTTCTGTAATCAAATGACATAACTCGAAGATAAATAGGCTGACCTCATCTGTTTTCGAACTCATCCGAGCTTTTGTCCCCAACTTATTTACATGTAAGTTTTGAGAAGATCCGAGTAAAACTGAAGGAGCTATGGTGATGACGAGGGTTAAAATTAAGCAATTGCTGCAATTAAAGGGATGTAACTCAATGATAAATAGGCAAGCCTCACCAGTTTTCGGAACTCATACCGTGATGACACTCATACCGTGTTGACACGGTACCATCATACCGTGATGCAACGGAAAGCATTGTCTGCAATCAAGTAGAAAGTAACTCTGTGGAAAACGGGCTGACCTCACCAGTTTTCGAACTCATTCAAGCTTTTATCCCTGACTTGCTCATATGTAACTTTCAAGAAGATCCGATATAAACTGATTTTTTTGGTTTTACGACCCTTTCAAGATTATATCACTCATATCGAGCCGATCGTTAATCAGAGGTGGGCGAAAACCGGAGTACCCGGAGAAAAACAACCTGACCATCCGTTGCAGTACGTGGCGTCTCACATATGACCCGAGCGAGGCTCGAACCCGCAGCGGTGAGAGACCTAATGATTAAGTGTCAGCGCTCTTATCCACTAGGCCACGAAGGCCCGTTCGATATAAACTGAAGGGGCTATGATGATGACGAGGTCAAAAGTAAGCATTTGCTGCAATTAAAGGGATGTAACTAAATGATAAATAGGCAAACCTCACAAGTTTTCGGTACTCATCAGAGCTTTTATCCCCGATATACCTGTTTGTAAGTTTCAAGAAGATCATATCAAAACTGAATGGACAGCGGTGATGACAAGGTTGAAAATAAGCATTTTCAGTAAAGCACATAACTCCATGATTAATTGACTGACACCGCTAGTTTTCAAAATAGTCTGAGCTTTTATCCCTGACTTACTCACATATAAGTTTCAAGAAGATCTGATGATAATTGAAGGAGTTACGGTTGAAAACGAGGTATTTTCTGCAATCAAAGGAACATAAAAGAAGGGAAGGCAATGTTCAGGAATCGATACAATTAACCCGCAGCTCCCATCAGAGACACAAAAGGGAAAGAAACACAAACATGAAAGAACAATTTCTAATGGCAGCATCAATAGCGGAAAGCCAAAAGAACAGTTACTTTCCCACAAAATGGCCAGTTGGCTATCCAAAACAAAATAATATAAGTGATACAAAGTTAATGCTCAAAGACAAACCATAACAAAAGTAAACCGCGACAGAAGAACCGCCTTGGAAAGGTCAGTGAAACGAATATTCCACTGGAGGATTAAATCGATTTTACCTGGTCACAATCCTCACCCTTAATTCCGTTGCGATTTAGACATTTAGAATTTGTTCAGTCAGCATGAAGGCCTCCTAACTCATCAGTGCAACATCTCCGTGAACACAAAAAAATCAAACAACCACAGATATGAAACAACGGTGAGGACTCGACAGCAAACAAACCACTGAAATGTTGGAGCAAAAGACAACCAACAGTTAGACGCCGATAACTCTGCGATAAATAGGCTGAACACATCAATTTTCGAACTCATCCAAGTTTTTATCCCAGACTTACTTACATGTAAGCTTTAAGAAGATCCAACCAAACCTGAAGGGGCTACAGTGATGACAAGGTCAAAAATAGGCATTTTCTGTAATCAAGGGCAACGTAACTCTCCGAAATATAAGCCGACCTCACCAATTTTTGAACTCGGCCAAGGTTTTTCCCTTACTTACTTACATGCAAGTTTAAAAAAATCCGATGAAATCTGAAGGGACTATGATGATGACAAGGCCAAAAATAGGCATTTTCAGCAGTAAAGAGGACGTAACTCTACAATAGGTTGGCCAACCTCATCATTCTTCGAACTCATCCGAGCTTTTATCCCTGACTTACATGTTCGTAAGATTCTGGAAGATTCGATTAAAACTGAAGGGGCTACAGTGATGACAAGATAAAAAATAAGCATTTTCTGCAAAGTAGGGGACATAACTCCATGAGTAATCGTTCGACATTGCTAGTTTTCCAACTCATCCGAGTTTATAACCCAGTCTTGTATGTAAGTTTCTTGAAGATCCGATAAAAACTGAAGGGGCTACGGTGATGACAAGGTCAAAAGTAGGCATTTTCTGTAAGTAAGGGCAACGTAACTCTCCGAAATATGGGCCGACCTCACCATTTTTTTAACTCATCCAAGGTTTTATCCCTGACTTACAAACATGTTAGTTTCAAAATGATCCGATGAAAACGGAAGGGGCTATGGTGATGATACGGTCAACAAGAAGATCCGTTGAAAACTGAAGGAGTTACGGTCAAAAAGAGGTATTTCCTACAATCCAGGGGATGTAACTCTATGATAAAAAGGCTGGCCTCATCAGTTCATGAACACATCCATTTTATCCCTGACTTACTTACATGTAAGTTTCAGGGGTGTTGGCGCGGAAGGTCGCGTGCAAAGTAAATGGGCCCCGAAGGGATTCGTGTAATTTTTTTGCTAGGGACCCGATGTCGTTCATACTTTCAGGAGGGCCAGAGGGATTGAATTTATTTTCTAAATTTGGATTCCTTGTCCCTCATTACTTGGCGAAAAAAATGCTTATAGTTTAAACTTTTAAAGCTGAAAAACATTTACACGCTGTTTTTTTTTTCTGCGAAAAGCGGAGCGGCGTTGGCGTCGCCGGTGCGCGTGGGGAGCCATGGTTTAAAATTGCCTCACTTGACATCACTGAAAATCACGTGGCCCGACGCGCTCATGGAAGTATGAACTACACGGTTTTTCATAAGTTTACATTAGACTTTACACTGGAAATGTAAATACACGCCAATGAACGTTATATTAAGATATATATAATGAGCCAGCGTCGGCAACATTCTTTCGAGGAGATTGATCGTGAAATCTTTTTTTACGGACGTTCCCTTCCGCTGGATCAGGGGTATCAGTTTCTGGCGAAAGAGTGTGCTTTATACTGGTTAACGGCCAACGTTTAAGCTTGTCCAGGGAAAGTGTGGATAGGTGAACTGACCGGCTCAGAAATGGTCTAAATAGTGTTGACTGGGCCGTTGGATTCCAGTGCAGGCGGACAGACAAAACGTCAATAATGATCTCATAATTGGTATATTATCTACATATCTAACTATTTGTCTTTCGCGAGTGATTTTGGAGATATAGGTAGGTAATATAATAACTAAGAGGGGTATCTTGGGAGGATATTTTATGAATATTTTATCGAGTTACTCCCCCTTGAATTTGTTTCTATATAAATCACTTGCTTCGGTTATACTTGCAGTGATTAATACTTTGTGAATATGGCGGTAAAAATTATGAAGAGCTACATTACATTAATACTTTGAAATGTCTGAATACATCTATGTTGATATATGGCTGTGGAATAAAAGAAAAACAATAATAATAACAAAAAAATGTAAGTTTCAAGAAGATCCAATAAAATTGAAGGAGCTACGTTGGTGACAAGGTCAATAATACGCATTTTCTGTAATCGAGGGGGACATAACTCCATGAAATGTAGGCTGACCTCACCAATTGCTACGGTGATGACAAGGTCAAAATAGGTATTTTCTATAATCAAGGGGGGCATAACTCTCCAAAATACATGTATATGCCGACCTCACCAATTTTTGAACTCAGCCAAGGTTTAAACCCTTACTAACTAACATGTAAGTTACAAAAAGATCAGATGAAAACTGAAGAGGGTATGGTGATGATGAGGTCAAAAATAGGTATTTTCAGCAGTAAAGGGGACGTTACTCTACAAAAGATGAGCCAACTTCGTCAGTTTTTTTAACCCATCCTAGCTTTTATCCCTGACTTACTTGTTTGTAAGTTTCAAGAAGATCCGATCAAAACTGAAGAGGCTACGGTGATGACAAGGTAAAAAATAAGCATTTTCAGCAAAGGAGGGGACATAACTCCGTCTGTAATCGACCCACATCGCTAGTTTTCGAATTAATCCGAGCTATTAACCCTGACTTACTTGTACATAAGTTTCAGGAAGATCCGTTCGAAACTGAAGGGGCTACGGTGATGAAAATGTCAAAATCGGCATGTTAAGCAATCAAAGGGACGTATCTCTATGATAAATGGGCCGACATGGCCGGTTTTCGAACTCATCCGAGTTCTTATCCCCAGCCACCTAACATATAAGTTTCAGAAAGATCCGATCAAACTATAGGGGTTACGGTGATGACAAGTTAATTAAATCGGCATTTTCAGCAATCAAAGTGACGTAACTATATGATAAATTGATCGAGTCGGCCGGTTTTCGAACTCATCCGAGGTTTTGTCCACAGCCACCTTACATATAAGTTTCAGAAAGATTCGATTAAAAATGAAGGGGCTAAGGGTGATGACAAGGTAAAAATACGGCATTTTTCAGCAATCAAAGGAACGTAACTCTATGATAAATGGGCCTAATCGGCCGGTTTTCGAACTCATCCGAGGTTTTGTCCCCAGCCACCTTACAAATAAGTTTCAGAACTAAAGGGGCTACGGTGATGACAAGGTCAACAATCGGCGTTTTCAGCAATCAAAGGGAAGTAACTCTATGATTAATGGGCCGACTTGACCGGTTTTCGAACTCATCTCAGTTTTTATCCCAAGCCACCTAACATATAAGTGTCAGAAAAATCCGATCAAAACTGAAGGGGCTACGGTGATGACAAGGTCAAAAATCGGCATTTTCAGCAATCAAAAGGACGTAACTCTTTGATAAATTGGCCGACTTGGCCAGTTTTCGAACTCATCCGAATTTTTATCCCCAGCCACCTTAAATATAAGTTCAGAAAGATCTGATTAACTGAAAGCTGGGAACATACTGAATTTTAGTCTAAAATGCATTAATTATATCTGAAATATTGTTTCTTTCAATAAAATGATGAAAAAACATTATTTTGGTCAGTTGGGATTTTCTTCATTAACCCTTTACCACTCAGGGATTTTGTGAATTGCGGTGATTTTCACAGTGTTGCACCTGACAGCAAGTTCAACTAACCATTGTTTCATAATGGATGGTCTGTTTTACACCAAACTCGGTATGAATGTTCATTGGGCAGTAGCCTTTCAAATGCAACCTTTCATGACTTGATCATTGTTGTCATGGTAAAGTGGGGGCATCTCAAAGTTGGCAAAAAGTGTGTTTTCACATGAATTTTGGACCACATTTTAATCTTCACACAGCTCTCAAGGCAACAATTAATGTGGTTGTCACTTGCCATTTTCACTGTCTGCAGAATGTTTTATCAGCATCAATTTTCAGGCATTTTTGACCCCAGACACCATCAGATATAAATTTTAGCGGCCGGTTGGGCCATACACCCAAAATTTTTCGGGATGTGAGGGGGCGTTGCCCCCCTTCAATCCCCCCAGAATATATTTTTAGTGGGGAGGCGCGCGAAAAAACAGGTCACTTTTTTGCCCAACAAATTCTAAAGCAAAGATAACTATCCAGGGGTAGAAATGCAGATTTTAGGTACTTCTGGGGCTTAAAATGGGGGGTGGGGGGTGCAGACACGTAAAAACACGTATCTGAGTGGGAAAGGGTTAAAACTGAAGGCGCTACGGTGATGATTTTAAGTCTATGGGACCTTGTGGTTGTCATAGCAAATGACAATCACAGCTTTCTTGCGATTTCAAAAAAGAAGCTTATGTCATCAATGCCCCACCAGAGGCATGCTACAGATGAGAAATGGGTGAGATCAGCCTGCAGGCTGCCGAGATATAACTTGTCAAATGTGTGGACGGACGATGGACGATGGAGGGACTACCGTCCTATAAGCTCCCCTGGAGTCTTCGGCCCAGGTGAGCTAAAATGAACAACCAAAAAGGGGACGAATTAGAATCACCAACGTAACAGGGAAAGAATCAGAACCAACAACACAAAACTGGAAGGAGCCACAGCAAAAACACCGACTTGGAACGGTCAGTAAAAGTACTTTGCGGATAGATGAGGCGGTTCTAACGAGTAACCACAATCTATATTTTGAGCAGAAATAAGAAAATTTGTTTATTTGTTTGTACTGGAGTGTAACGGGCCAGTCAACACTATTTTAGGTAATTTTTGAGCCGGTCAGTTTACCTATCCACACTTTTCCTAGACAGACTTATATGTAAGTGGTTAACCAGTACATTTCCCCCAGAAACTGACAACTGCCCTTCTTGGATCAGCGGAAACGAGGGAATGACCGTTGAAAATATTTCATGATCAATCTCCACGAAAGAATGTTGCCGACCGCGGCAGGTAGCGAGCCCGCGTCCTCCTGATTATCAGTCAGAGACGCATCCGACTGAGCTACCGAGGCCGGCGCAGAAATAAGAAAACTATCACAATTTCGTCTTAAAACTTTTCGTTTTTTTTATCGGCGGTTAAGTTTAAAATGTATTTTTGTATTGGCCTCACCAGCTTGGTAAACTAAACATCAATGTTCGAGTTGTCGAGATTTCTCCATAGTTGCTTGGGACTCTACAGCTGGCCGTCTACCTGGAATCGTGCGCGTGATGAATCTCCTTGCCAACTAGCATTCTTGACTGACACATTTTCTTGTATCCCTGCTACATATTGTCATGTTAAATTACATCTGTTTACAGGATGTCTGACCTTTAACAAAATACGTATGTAAACCGCAACAAGAAAAAGAGGTATATGGACATACGTACTCAATCAGTATTTCTCCGCCTTAAGGTTCTTTTTTTGGGACGGACAGGCGGGGTTGAGTTTGGGGATTAGGGCTGTCCATATGGCACACAGCACAGATTGATCAGACAGCGCAATTGCGCAGGCTGGATTGAGTCCTCGCTGAGGCAGGTGTGGGGGGAAATATTTTCGCTGGCATCGGCTTTAGTTTTGGTTTTATTTGTTTGTATTGGGGGTTAACGGCCCAGTCAACACTATTGTGGTCATTTTAGAGCCTGTCAGTTGACCTATCCACACTTTTCCTGGGCAGGTTTATACGTAAGCGGTTAACCAGTACAGTGCACATTCTTTCGCCAGAAACTGACAACTGCCTTTCTTGATTCAGCGGAAGGGAGAGAATGACCGTAGAAAAGATTTCATGATCAATCTCCACGACAGAATGTTGCCGACCCCGCCAGGTCCCGCGCCCTCCTGATAACCAATCAGACGCGCATCCGACTGAGCTACCGAGCTGGCTCGGCTTTGGTATAACTTTGATCACAATGAAGCAAATGCGTTTTAGGAGTAAGCAAAGATAATATTTTGAGCCTCGTCTCGAGAAAACCTGCCTTCGCGGTTTGCGGTCTGTGACCTTTCCAATGGGGTCAAGTTGAAACCGACCTGCTGAGATACTCAAACTAGCGTGAGCCTTGAAATGTTAGGGTGGTTGGGTGAGGCAAAGGTGACGTGTATCTTTCGTCACTGGGGCGTCCAACTAATATTGGCTCACAGTTGGACAAGGCCTGTTATACTTGCAGCAGGTAAGGGTATGCAGACGGAGAGTGTTGTTATTTCTTCTGTCTCTACACTTCCATTCATTTTCCCCTTTTTCCCCTGCCCCTCACTTTCTCCACTGCTATCTCTTCTATCGTTTTTTCTCCCCCTTCTCTGGGAGTTGACGTCATCAAACCCAAAACAATCAATCAACCAATCAAAACAGCGAACACAAAGGTGCTTATCAGCCTGCGCATGCGCAGGCTGATCAGCAACTTAGTTGTTCGCACGTGACAAAAACAGTTTTTCTCACGTCGCGGCGCATAAAACGTCGTGCATCTGAAATAAGCTTACTTAGAACTTGATTATAATTCGCAGATGACATATGCACAAATTATCCGAAAATTGCTTTGAAGATCTTGGAATCCGACAAAATGCAACCAGACAGATAATGTGCCTTCGGCTAGGTTTGTGATTGTAGATAGCCGGATCAGACATAAAAAAAATACTGATACAGAGATTTCCAGGATTGACTGTATCGCGATATTTTGTCTGCAGACATATTAAATAAAAAAGAAGGAAAAAAAAAACGGAACTTCCTTTCTGGGTGTTTATATATGTGGAATATGAATTTCGACGAAATGCAAAATTGTCTATTCTGTAACCTTGAATATTAAATCAGTGTTCCACTTGGACGAAGAAGTTCACTTCGCAGTTTGCCAAAAACGAAAGGTGGCACTATGAATGTTTTGTTGCATTAGGAAAATATGTCCGTGTGCCTTTGAGCAGTAACATGAAAACCACGCATGTTGTGGCAAACATCATTTTCTCCATATAAAGTGAGGTTTAGACGGGTTTAACTGCACGAATTTGTTGGCTTCATGGTACACCAAGTCCCGTCTGAAGGCATCTTAATGGTGTCTTTTCTCACACATGTTATTTCCTATAGAGCATATTCGATATGCATGACGGTAAGGCCCGTGGAATGTCAGATTTAATAACACACAAAAAGTGGGTTCACCAGGGTGTACGCTATTATGTTTTTTTTCTGCTCAGAAATATCTGTTACAGTTTTATACTCCGAAAATAGATTGTTGTTACTATTTTGAACCGCCTCATCGGGGCGGCTCTAACAATTGATAACAATCTTTATTTGTAGTATTTCTCAGATAGCCTCAATGAGGTGGTTCTAATGAGTAACAACAATCTATATTTGAAGTATTTTGGAACAAAAAAATGAAACTGATACCAATATTCCTGGGAAAGAAATCGGTGTGTAATGCGCATGTGCGTAATGTGAAATATTTGCGATAAAAAGTAAATAAACAAATAAAAAAGTAAATGAAAACAAAAATAGAAATAAATTAATTAATATAATTTTTCCTTACATATTCTAGTGGGATGCTCTGAATAGAAAGCCTCTGTCCCCGTCCACACCACCACACCACCTAGGAAGCATATTCTTTCCTTTGAGAGCACATAGAGCCCAATCTCCTGGTAGTGCGCTATAATAATATAATTTCGGCTGTGTCATAGTTCAAGAACAACATTGGCTAATACAGATAGATGTTATTTCTGACTGGAACAAGTTCGAAAAGCAATAATTAACTTGATAATATAAATATTCATTCACCATATTTGCATTATTTGCTGGCTCCCAGCTTGAACACTGTCAGTATTGGAAACACAGGTAACTAGACCCCCCTGACCTTTCAAGGTCAGGGGGTTCTGGTTACCTGTTTTTCCAACACTTATAATCTTCAGACTAGGAACCAGCAGATAATGCAAAAAAGGGAATACTCGGTATGTTATCAGGGTATCAAGTTCATGTGATAAACAACAATATAAACTCCACTTTACATAGAGAAAGCGGAGATTTACGGGGGTATATATTACTTTCCTTACCTCTTCTGTAAGACTTCGGTTGTGGATACTCATTAGAACCGCCTTAATGAGGCGGTTCTAACGAGTACACGCGACCTATGTTGAGGGCATTTGTAAGAAAAATAATCAATAGTTTTTTATAAGATGGCGATACAAAAGACACGAGTAGTGACCAGAAAATAATAGATCAAACTGAAGAAAACATTGATACAACCGGTACTCGTATATACGGAACCCGGGAAGGGACATGAATTTTTTTCTTTTAATATGTTGTGCGCACAAGATAATATGTTGTCCGCACAAGATAAATTATGTTTTCCGCACAAGATAATATCTTGTTCGCACAACTTAATATCTTGTTCGCGTTACATATTAAAACAAAATCATATCCCTTCCCGGGCTCCGTACCGGTAGCTTAGTTAGTAAAGTGTACAACACTATTGTTATCGCTAAGCAATTATTCGGAAGTACATTTGATATTGGAGTGCGCGATGGAAAAACTTGGAAGTTTTTAATGATCAAAGACGCAGGGACATCATTAACTGTAAGTATTTTTGCTTCTTTAGGTGTCGAAATGCATCTTAATGATTGAAACCCGATCATATATAGCCACGCCACGCAAAAATATACTTTCATTACGAAAATACGCCTATACAAATACGTTGTTGACTTTGTCGCCGAAAAAAAAAAAAAAAACAAACGAAAATTTTAAGATGAAAAATTGCGGCATTTTTCTTATTTCTGTTGTAAAATAGAGATTGTTGGCACTCGTTAGATCCGTCTCGATAATTTAGAGCAGAAAAAAGAAAAATAAAGTTTACCCCTGTAACCACAGTTTTACAATATAAAAGTAGGGTTCAAGGGGGACAAAATCACATAGGCGTGTTTGCGTGATGGAGACTTGTGCGTAAAGCTGTAATAATTAATGATATATACCATTTCTACATTCTTGTTGTAGCGTTTGTTTGAGTTGGGATTTTAAGTCCCTGTGAACACTATTTAGGTAATTTAGGAGACGTTGCTTCCAATTTTTGTGGGACTTTTACCCGACAATGAGATGAAATGACATCTCAAGCCCTGCCGTGCAATGAAACCAGAAGGCTTATATGCACTGGACGATCTGACTCACACCGCTTTACCTGGGCAGGCTTAGTCCTTCTAAGTTGTTTACCAGTACTCGTGTCTGGTTAGATTCAGCTCTGCATGGAAGCACCATGCAGTCCAATCTATTTCTTAAAGCCCCGATGGGCGTGGGGCAGTCTTGTTGTAGCTTTTGTTAGGTTGAGTTGTGATTTTACGTCCATGTCAACACTAAATTTAGGTCATTTATCACCATTTTCTTCATGAAAGCAACTCAAAATGGCTGACTCCTACCTGTTTCGTTAAATTGTTAAATTCCTGGAAAAGGCAATGGACCGAAAATGTGAAAATAGAGCGTTTTAATTCATAGACTATTGTGCGTGTTTTCCATGTGGAAATAATTCAGAAGATATTTTGGAGACGTTGCTTAAGATTTTGTGGGACTTTATCAGACATTGAGGTGAAATGACATCTCAAGCCCTGCCACCAAAAGAAATCACTAGGGTCCATAATAACACGTAGGTACTGTCTGACTAGCATCACTTTGCCTGGGAGGTTTAGACCTTCTGAGCTGTTTACCAGTTCTCATGTTCGGTCGGTTTAGTTCTGCACCATGGAGCCCAATACAGTGAAATTCCGCTTTTAAGACCACCTAAAATTAAGACTAATTTTGCTATAAAAGGCTTATTTAGTAGGTTGCAGTTATTCTTTCGTCGTGTTTTCTGCACATAATGTCATCTGGTCAGGGACCACTTTTGGGACTGTTCAAAAGTGGTCTTTAAGACCACTTTTGAACAGTCCCAAAGGTGGTCTTAATATAGGAATTTTACTGTATAGTTCTTCAAGCCCCGATGAGCGGGGCGCCCTTGTTGAAGCTGTGGGAGCGTTAATCGCGCTGGTAGGATGGCTACCTTATTCTTGAAGTTAAGCAACTGCGTGTGCAGTTACATGGAGTACATGGGTGGGTGGCCGTTATTTGACTTCGTGGACGACCCAGCTAAAACTACATTTGATGGCATTGTTTAGTTAATTTGTTTGTTTGATTTGAGGTTTAACGTCCCCGTCAACACTGTAAAGGTCATTTTGGGGACGTTGCTTCCAATTTTGTGGGACTTTTACCAGACTTTGATATGAAATGACTTCTCAAGCCCTGTCGACCAATGAAACCAATAGGGTTTATAAGCAAGGACGGTCCGAATCGCACCGCTTTGCCTTGGCAGGCTTAGATCCTCTAAGCAGTTTACCAGTACTTGTGTGTGGTCGGTTTCAGCGCTGCGAGGAAGCATCATGCAGCCCATGTATTTCTTCCAGCCCCGATGGGCGGGGGCCGCTCTATTTTGTGGAAGCAGGCAGATTAAAGATAGTGCCCTTAATGTGTTGCATGGACTCTGCCCTCGGTCCTGCCTGGTGAGGCATATGTGGCCTAGGGAACGAAGTGGAGAAGTGAAAGGATTTTTGTTATATACCACTTCTACAGCCTTGCTATAGAAGCCGAGTATTTTTAGGACCTTGTCTATGCACGAAGTAAAGCAATGGGCAGCGCGGATAGTACTTGGACGGGTGACAGCTACGACCTGGCAAACGCTACAGAGCCTGTAATTTGGAACATGCTGGCTAACGTTTTTGTTGTTTTTCGCACCCCTCTGAGACCATGCTTGGAAGACACACCTTTACCTTGCGCGGCTTACATCATAGTGTGGTTTATATTTTCTTGTCCTTTGGGATCATTGATTCCAATTATAGAATTTCGAAAATATGTGAGGGTCACTGATGAGGCCTAATTGGCCGAAACTAGCTAGTCTGGCCAAGAAAACATGTACACTTCATATTTTTCAGTTTTGTGTTGTATTCCTTGCTTCCATAGGATAACCCTATAATAGAACTTGTATTCCATCACCTTAGCAAAACGTTCATCAAAGAGATAATCCTTTGAAAGCACGGACTACAACACAGAACTGAAAACCGTCTTTTTCTGGGTAAGCATGGCTAGTTTCCGCCAATTAGACCTCATCAGTGACCCTCAAATATTTTCAGCTTTCCACATTGGTTACCCCACTATAAATAGGGAATAGCTCGGTTTATTGGTCTTATTTGTTTTCACAAAATTAGATTGTGGGTACTCGCTAGAACCGTCTCAATCACATTCAATCAGAATCAGAATTATTACTGGCATGACATTCAAATGACATTCATACACTAATGTTTGGAGTTAAAATAAATGTAACAGATGACAAAATGCTGTACACCTTTAACCAGCCGGGGATCGAACCCGGTCCGCCGGAGTGACAGGCCAACACTCTACCGCGTCGCTATAAAAGCCGGCTTGAACGGCAAGGCAGTACAAGTGTATTTTATACCTATCACTACTACATATTCCCCCTCCTATTTAAGATTCGTCCTCGAATCTCTCAATCTTTCTAACTAAATTCGCCGGTACACGGATGTGGTCCGAGTCTCTGTGGGTCATTTACGTTGGGCGCCAAATGTAACAGATGAAAAAAATGCTAATCACCTTTACCCGGCCGGGGATCGAACCCGGGCCGCCGGAGTGACAGGCCAACACTCTACCGCGTCGCTATAAAAGCGGGCTTGTACCGCAAGGCAGTACAAGTGTATTTTATACCTATAACTACTACATAAAGACAATATAAAAGAATAGCCATCAGAAGAGATAGCATATCCCCCGACCAAAAGCCAATATGCCTCCAGACGATTGTTCACAAATAGGAAGTGCATCAGAATTAAAATACGCTAGTAAGCCCACAATATAGTTTGTATATGTAATGTTGTTTGAGACTATCTCCACCTATTGATACTAAGGATCGCTTCTCAACATGATGAAGATCCAAGATTTATAATGTGTTGTGGTTCTTGCACACGAAATGCCTTTCAACCTCAGAAGTACCAGCAATATATCTCACAGGAATTGGAGCCGTTGCCATCACAAGATTACACTGTAAGGGGGGATAACAAAAACACGGGGCACTCAGAATTGTGGTTCTTACGCATGCCACGCCTGCTTGATCTCATGTACATCTGTACCAAACACCATACATATGTCAAAAAGGGTATCGGAGATATTGTGATCATAATCAGGTCATACTGTTATATTCAAACACCACAGCACCAAGTGTTGCGCATGTCATGCCTTATTTACCTTGTATACAATTGTGCCAAGTTCCTTCAATAATCTCAAAGGGTATTGGAGTTATGGTCATCACAAGGTTATATTGTCAGAGGAGATAGTTAAAAATCAGGGCACCCAGAATTGTAGTTCTTGCGCATGACACATCTGCTTAACACCATGCACATCTGAACCATGTACAATCAATATGTCTCAAAAGATATTGGAGATATGGTGATCACAAGATGGTCATACTGTTATATTGGAAGGGGAGATAACTAAAATACCATAACACACAGAGTTGTTGTTCTTAAGCATGACACGCTGTCTCAACCTTGTATATATTTCTGCCAAGAACCATCAATATATCTCGAAGGGTATTGGAGTTATGGCCATCAGAATGTTCCTCGTATTGTCAGAGGAGATAATTAATAAACCAGGACACCCTCGTCGTGACTCTTGCACATGACACGCCGGCTTAACCTAATGTAAAAGTGCGCCAAGTACCATCAATATATCTCAAAGAGTGTTGGAGATATGACCTTGACAATGTAGTGATTCTATGTTATTGGAAGGGGAGATAACTAAAAAGCCATCGGACGCAGAGTTGTGATTCTTACGCATGATACGCCGTCTCAACCTTGTAAACAATTGTGTCAGGTACCATCAATAGATCCCAAAGGCTATCTGAATTACGGCAATCACAAGTTAGTCACTTTATTTTAGTGGGAGGGGAGATAGCTTAAAACCATGGCACTCAGAGTTGTGGTTCTTGCGCACGACACACCGTCTCAGCATTGTGAACAATTGTATCAGGTACCATCAATATATCTAAAAGGCTTTTGTAGTAACGGTCATCACAATGTAATCACTCTCTTTTATCGGAAAGGAAGATAACTAAAAAACATGGCAAGCAGAGTTGTGGTTCTTGCGCATGTCACACCTTCTCAGCCTTGTGAACATTTGTGCCAGGTGTCATCAATATGCCTCAAAGGGTATTTGAGTTATGGCCATCACAAAGGAGTCACTCTAAATTATTGGAATGGGAAAAAACTCAAAATCCATGGCAACGAGAGGTGTTCTTGCACAAGACACGCCGTCTCAGCCTTGTAAATAACTGTGCCAAGTACCATCAATGAATCTCAAAGGGTATTGGAGTCTACGAACGGACGGACGGTCAGTCGGACGGGCGCCAGGCTGATCGCTATATCCTACGTACCTATTCGGTCGGGGATAATCATCTAAATATACTCGATCAGTCCACAGGTATGAAGGGCAACATTGAAGCATTAAAACGCGACGATTTACAGTACTGTTTTATTCTGTTTCCTTTGTTACATTAACTTATTTGGTAGAACAAAGAACAATATTTAGCGTAGCGTTTTGATTCAGAGAGACGTTGTATTGTATTCGTATTGCATAATGCCAATAGGTGGTAAAACAACATGACACGACTGATAGATATTCAAAAGATCAAAACACCGAAGACGTCACACAATGTGCATGTATGATCTTTACAGCATGATCGAAAAAATGTTATGATTTACGGCATTGTCTTTCTTAATATGGCTGCTTTTAACGCTTCATTTCATCGCCTGTTAGTAATCGATCCATTTTAAACGAGTTGATCGATACTGATGAACTTGACCCCATTAGAAAGGTCAAAGGCTTCAAACAAATGTCACATTTGGGTCCAAACATGCTTGTCGGCACGCTATCGCCTTAATATATTCGAAAACACGCCTATACAAATACATTAAAACCTTTATCGCCGAAAAAAAATGAAAATTTCAAGATGAAAAAGTGTGTATTTGTTTTTTTTTCTGCACAAAATATAGTTTGTGGGTACTCGTTAGAACCGCCTCATCGAGGCGGGGTACTCGTTAGAACCGCCAAATCGAGGCGGTTCTAACGAGTATCCACAGTCTATACTTTAGAGCATAAATAAGAAAAATAAGGTTTACTACCCCTGCAAACCTCACCTTTTCACATAAAAGTGGGGTTCGAGGGGGTCAAAATTATATACGCGTGTTTTCGTGATGTATGTATTTCGACGAAATGTGCTACAATATGTCATTGCAATCTATGTAAGACGTGTATCTCACCTGACGAAATTTTGGCCCCGCCCATTGGGGCTTGAAGAGATAAAGTGGGCTGCATGATGCTTCCACGATAGCTGACACCTGCTTTAATGTAGGCTGGGTCTCGAGACAGCCGGCTGGCACCAGACTTCTAGGTCTAGTGACAGCTGGCAGCCAAAAGTCTGCTGACAGCCAGCAATAATATTTGATAATAGTACGTACATTTTGTATATTTTTTTCACTTTTAAAATTATTCTTTTCCATGAGATGCTATAGTACCTTCTAAACTTTGTTGTATAGTGATAATGGAAGTTGAAATGTTACTATTAGACTTTGTAAAATAATTTAATCAATGTTTTGATGGGGAGGTTATTGATGGATGGGGTTCCTCCATGTGATATCGGTCTGATCCATTGTCTTTCATTCGCACTTTTGTTTGTTTGCATTGAGGTTTTACACCCCAATCAACACTATATAGGTCATTCTGGAGACATTGCTTCCAATTTTACCCGACATTGAGATGAAATGACATCTCAATCCCTGCCGCCCAATAAACCCAAAGGGTAAATATATAGGAACGGTCCGACTCGCACCACGTTGCCTTGGCAGGTTAGATCCATAAGTTGTTTACCGGTATTTATGTGCGGCAAGTTGCAGCTCTGCATGGAAGCATCATGCAACAATCTATTTCTTTAAGCCCCGTTGAGCGGGGGCGACTTTTGTTAAAAGATTCTAAACTAAAAGTGTTTATAATAGTTTTGTTCCCCAGCAAAGGGAGTGGGGAACGATTCCATAAATATTGCAGTAAGTACATGTATACCACTAAAATCAGGAAAAACAGTGGCATTGACTTAATTTTCAAGTATAGGCTCCACAAAACCGTCTACTTTTTATCAAAATGAGCTTGTCTGCATCCTGTTTCCAGACTGAATGCATGAACTATGGTAATATAGCATATCAATCACCTACATTTAACAACAACCTTCTGGCCCCTGCCCATCGGAGCTGGGTAATTGCCCAATGAAGAATGATGCAATTGGACCAACCCTGTTCCAATGCCATCAGCCCAGAACTGAAGAAGCAAGGGTCTTTGTCTCAGATCCTCTCCTCAGCTGCCGCCATGACTTCTTCGTCGGACCGGAAATGACGTCCACGGATATCCTTTGGTCAAGTTGAGAATAGGAAATTGTCACTAGGAGCTAAGTCTGGAGAATAGGCGGGGTGCGGTATTATCTCGTACCCATTCCGCTTAACAGCATCCATTGCAATTTTGAAAATGTGGACTCTCGCGTTGTCCTGTTTGAGCGGAATGTACCTCGGCGTTTTTCCCGGATCGCAGTTCGAAGTTGGTCGAGCAAATTTGTACAATATACACTTGTTATTGTACTTTTCTTTGCTAGAAAGTCAAACATAATAACGCATTGTGCGTGCAAAAAACAGTTGCCATCACCTTGCCAGCAGAAGGTTGATTTTTAAACTTCTTCGGCCTCGGAGACCCCTGCCCTACCCACTGGCGACTTTTCTGACTTTATTCTATGCCTCATAATAATGAACCCAGGTCTCCTCTACAGTCATCATTTCTTTGATCTAATCCGCTTCAACAATGCGCTGCATACTGCTGCTCTAGTTGCCATTTGCTCGTCGCTAAGGGATTTTGGGATCCAACGGGCTGTTCGCTTGCGCATATCCAAGCGATCATGTAAAATTGTTGAAATGCTACCATATGAAATGTAGACTGCATTCGCTAGATACCGTACTTTGTTACATATTTCTCCATCGCTTGCATCTGATCTAGACCTTGTTTCGTCTTCTAAAGACGTCCACCGCGTTTGAATTCACCAACCTAGAATTTAACTTGTGCACACGATGGTGCAGAAGACCTATAAACATTGGTCAACTCCCAATGTACATGTATGCCTTGACCTATTTTCCCTTTCAAATACAAGTACCGAATTACAGCACGGTACTCAACTTTTGACGAAAAGCTTGCTTTTGCACCGTTAGCCATGTTTTATGAGTGAATCACACGAAAAGGGAGCAGATTTGCCCTCGTGGCTTAAACATGTTTTGAAACAAGGCATGGCAATCGTGGTTTGTTTCGGTCAATTGGAAATGGGATAGGCTGTTTCTTATTGACTTGGCCTCGTACCACCGAATCAGACCGACGACGTGACGCGAGAAACTGCAACCGTACGGTTACAAGCAAGCAATAATATTGCATAACCAGTTGTCACTGTCCGAATTTATTGGCCATTTTGTGGGAAAGTAACTGTCCTTTTGGCTTTCCACTATTGATGTTTCCATTAGGGTCTAGTTGTTTCATGTTTGTGCTTCTTTCCCTTTGGTGTCTCTGATTGGAGCTGCGGGTTAATTGTTTCGATTCCTAATCATTACCTTCTTTTTTGAATTTATAATTACTTTCCATGGACAGACTCCATAAAACTGAGTTTTGCATATTCAAAAATTGTTTGATTTCTTGCTTCTAAAGATACCCATACAAACAGCGTTTTGAATATGTCATGGCACTACATTGTGATCAATGTTTGCCCGCACAAATCGAGATCGAGTGTGATCCTTCAAAGAGACAAGTTTATAGTATATAAAACATTTTTTCAGGTCTATGTAGTGATATGGAAACCAAACCATCATATGTTCTATTGTCCATTCAATGCTCAGAGCGTTCGTGTAACACACTGCATACAGAATTTTATGCGATCGTGCTAAACCAACATGGCATTTGAAAAATGGCATTTGCTGCCAAGTTATTGCAGATATTTTGACAAAACTTTTATAGAAATGTTCCTTGAGTAACTGTCTCTCAGCCATATACTTTAATGCCAACATGGGGGTCCCCAGGTTAAGCCGGGGCCATGCCCCACCCCTCCACTTCATAAAAGGCCATATAACTCAGAAACCATCCAGATCCCCACCCCAAAACCGTATATATTCTTGTTCCTTATGATAAAATGCATTCAGTGACTTCAACCTGGGGGCCCCCCGGGTTGTGCCGGGGTCATGCCCCACCCCCTTCATTCCATAAAAGGCCCAATATCTTGGAAACCTTACAAATCCCCACCCCTAAACCATATATATTCTTGTTCCTTATGAAAATATACATTCACTGACACCAACTTGGGGGTCTCCCGGGGTGCGCCTTGGCCTTGTCCCACCCCTTCTTCACAAAAGGCCATATATCTCAGAAACAATTTAGATCCCCAACCCAAAACCATATATATTCTTGTTCCTTATGATAAGACGCATTCAGTGACACCAACCTGGGGGTCCCAGGGGTTGTGCCGGGGTCACGCCCCACCCCCTCCATTTCATAAAAGGCCCAATATCTTGGAAACCTTACAGATCCACACCCCTAAACCCTATATATTCTTGTTCCTTATGAAAATATACATTCACTGACACCAACTTGGGGGTCTCCCGGGGTGTGCCTGGGCCTTTCCCCACCCCATCTCCTTCACAAAAGGTCATATATCTCAGAAACCATTTAGATCCCCACCCCAAAACCATATATATTCTTGTTCCTTATGATAAGACGCATTCAATGACACCAACCTGGGGGTCCCCAGGTTGTGCCCCACCCCCTCCATTTCATAAAAGGCCAATATCTTGGAAACTTTACAGATCCTCACCCCTCAACCCTATATATTATTGTTCCTTATGAAGAGACTCATTCATCGACACCAATTTGGGGGTCTTCCTGGGTGCGTCGGGGCCTTGCCCCACCCCTCCATTTCACAAAAGGCCATCTCTCTCAAAAACCATTCAGATCCCCACCCCAAAACCATATATATTCTTGTTTCTTATGATATGATGCATTCATTGACACTAACCTGGGGGTCCCTCAGGATGTGCCAGAGTAGTGCCCCATCCCTTCATTTCATTAAAGACCCAATATCTTGGAAACCTTACAGATCCCCACCTCTAACCATATATATTGTTGTTCCTTATAATAAGACACATTCATTGACGTCAACCTGGAGGTCTCCCGGGTCAAGCCAGGGTCTTGCCCCACCCCACCACTTCACAAAAGGCTATATATCTCAGAAACTGTTCAGAGCCCCACCCCTAAACCATATATAATTATCTTCTTTGTGATAAGACACAATCAAATAACACTAGCTTGGGAGTCATCTGGACTGCCTGGGTCATGCCCCACTGCTTTACTTCATTAAAAGCCATATATCTCAGAAATCATTCAGATCCCCACCCATAAACTATAATATTCTTGTTCCTTATGATAAGACTCATTCAGTTACACCAACCTGGGGGTCACTTTGTGCTAGGGCAATGTGCCCCACCCCTCCACTTTAAAGCGCCATATATTTCAGAAACCATTCAAATCCCCACCCCATAATCATATATGTTCTTGTTCCTTATCAATAGCACACCCACTTAGGGGTCACATGGGCCATTCCTCTCCTCTCCACGTCATAGAAGTGCCTCATATATCAGAAACCATTCAGATGCCCGCCCATAAACCATTTATATATATTCTTGGTCCTTATAGGGACAACAAACTTGGGCTTTCCTGGGATCAACAGGACATGCCCCAACCCCTCCATGGCTTACGAGTCCTTATAACTCCGGTATACAGATCTCCACTTCTACACCATATATATTCTTATTCCTTATGATAGGACGCATTTAGTGATACCAACCAGGGCTCCAATGGGTCCATGCCCTACACCCTCTACTTAATAAAAGGCCTAATGTGTTAGATACTGAGTCCAGATGGATGCTCATTTGGATATAGGTGTTCATTTGGAAGACTTTATAATTGGTAGATTGAAATGATATCATGTTAAAATACATGGCTGTTATTGGGCAGTGCCCACCTGAGCTCTGGTGAGCATAGTGGCCCATGGGCCTCTTGTTCATGATAATTCTCCACGAAAGAATGTTGCCGATCCCGGCAGGTATCGAACCAGTGACCGCCCCCCCCCACCCCCACCCCCGCCCTGATCACAAGCCAAACGCGCATCCGCCTGAGCTACCGAGGCCAAACTCACGTGAGCATAAAACTTGTCCTGCTTAGAAATTTTAAAATGCCAACAATTTTTCAAATTTAACATTTATAAGCAGGACAAACAACATTCTTTGCTGATTTGAGCAGTTAAATTTCATCATTTGTCTGTATTTAAATAATTATGAACATTTGAAATTTCGTGCTCAAGTGAGTTGAGCTGAAACAAATATCCGGAGACCAGAACAAGTTATCTGATCTAAGTCGTCGCCGATCTCATTATTCATATTGTAGGTTTTGTCGTGCGCTTGCTCATATGTATCATTTGTTTGCCGCGGAAACCTAAAATGAATCTTTCTGTATGTTTGTTTTGTTTGTTTGATTTGAGGGTTAACGTCCCCGTCAACACTGTATAGGTAATTTTGGAGACGTTGCTTCCAATTTTGTGGGACTTTTACCCGACTTTGAGATGAAATGACATCTCAAGCCCTGCCGCCAAATGAAACCAATAGGGTTTATAAGCATGGACGGTCCAACTCGCACCGCTTTACCTGGGCAGGCTTAGATCCTCTAAGCGGTTTACCAGTACTCGTGTGCTGTCGGATTTCAGCTCTGCGTGGAAGCATCATGCAGCCCATCTATTTCTTCAAGCCCTGATTGGCGGGGTCCCCTTTCTGTATGTGTGCTCAGCAAAGTCATATATCAATCCGCATTAAGACTGGCACGTTTAATCGGATAATCGATTTATTGATCGATACATTCCTCTAAAATGAGGATCGTTACTGATTTGATAATCTATAAGTGTAATTAACTACGCAATGACTGGATTAGTTGCAAACTGTGCAGACCCTGGTGAGACCCCTCGTTCTGTGGGGTCTCATCTGAATCTACACCGTTTACTCAGGCCTGTATGTCTTTATACATACAATAATGTATAACATGTTAGAAGAATCAAAGCCAGATAGGCAAAATTATGATAAAAAACGTCAGTGATTATTTATCGATTATCAATCACAATGGCAGAATAGATAATCGATTATCATTTCAGATCTGATAAGCCAACCCTCGTCTGCATACCCACAAAATAATTATTTTGTTTTTGATTTGCATGCGTGCGCAGGGGGGTTGGGGTGGGGCCTACATTTACATAGGTTGAAACGATGTTTTGCCATATAAGCTAACTATGTTAAAACCCCCAAAAGATGTCATTGCGTGTTGCAGCGCATCAGGAGAAAGTGTCTTTGAGGACAGTTGGAATTCAGCATCTTAATATTGTCATGCAAATACTCCAAAGATGAAACAGTATATTGGATTGAACTACAAATTCGAGGCATTTGCGTGAGTTAATATGCAAATATGCTTAGCCTAAGGGCGCTCGTCGCCTGGATACATGTCTGTATGCAACTAAATAATTCCTTTAATGACCCTAAGGCTGAAATATCGAAGCACAGTAGCTCATACAAAAGATTAAGGAGCTTTATTTAACGTCGCATATCGCAAACAAGTAACATAAGCTTCGCAGAACGTTCATAGTAGGGGATTTGAAATTCGTAGCACCCGTATTTAAGGAGTTTAATGCACCTTATTTTCTCACACTTAACTATGATATGAATTTATTGAGAGGTCTCTCACCATCTTGAAAATGGAGTTAGAAAATAAAAAAAAGTGGGGGGAAAGACATAAAAATGGGAGATAAATGTTCCTACCCCATTTAAGCATCCAAACAGTTCCAAACGACATCTCCTCTGAAACTACAAGGCCAATGGGAACTAAATTATATGTGAAGCCGCCATGGGTGGAAGAACAAACATATATTCTGAATGTCTGGGTCACATTACCAAAATGTTCACCATGTCCATAAATGGTAAAAAAAAAAACATTTGAAAATCGCCTTCTCAGGAACCAATAGACCGATGACCCTGAAACTTGGTATACAATATTGCGGACCCAGGCCCTATCAAATTTGTTCAAATGATGACATTTGGTTGATCTTGACCTTTCTTACGTCAAGGTCACATTCGGTCACTTGGGAATTCGCATGGAAAATACAGGCTTTTCTGGTTCTGTTGCAGCTTACGACATCAGAGTTGAAACTCGCAACCAGCTAAATAATCCTGGGGCCATTAGATTACATATTTCTACTTTTTCTAAAACTACTGTGCAAACTTATACCAATTACAAATACTAAGGCGTAGAGAAATCAAAGTTTGTTTGAGAGATCTGTGTGACTATCACACCAAATATGACCAAAAGTGATTTTGAATTCTGCATCTCAGGAAATTTTAGACCTTGGTATGCAACATTTTGGACTCTAGCCCTGCAATGATTGTTTAAAACTGACCACCATGTATGCGACGGCAACAAAAACAAACAGAAATGGCAGCAATGGTCCTGGGATTGGCCTCTGCTAATCCATTATGGTCTGTTAAAATAAATGGCCACCAAGGGGTGGGGCGATTTATAATTGCCCCGTTATGCTCTGGTGAGCGTAGGTTCCCATGGGGCTGCTTGTTTATATTTTGTGTTCAGGGTAGTTATTAAAAGTCCCGTAAGCTTTATGGCAGGCGTAAACTATATTTAATTGGCGTTGTCATGATACAGCAGCCACAGTGTTCTGCTTTACTGATTGCGCTTGTCGAGTTATCTTTTATTGCTTAGCTGCATTTTCCAGCCTTCCGATGACCAGTGGCAGTTTGGTGTGGTGACCATGACAGCAATACTTCTGAAAGACGACAATGTTCAGTAAATATAACAGCGCGGCCCTATTTCAGTCTTTTTCCGAACGGTTGGCAGATTTTTGTCCAGTATTTCATATTTTAATGAACAGTCCAGCCTACTTTTGACTGAAGGTCTGCGAAATTTTGCTGCAAACAAAATAGAAACATTATATAGTATTTACTGAAACACCAACTAGCTAGTCTGGCCCAGAAAACATGTACACTCTATATTTTTCACTTCTGTGGTGTATTCCTTGCTTCCAAAGGATAACCCTTTTATAGAACATATTTATCTTCAATACCGCTGGTGTGTGGGAATGTGTGGCGGCGGTAAAACGTCTCCCTGCCCTACATCATAGTGTAGATTATATTTTCTTGTCCTTTGGGATCATTGGTTTCGTTGTGGAATTTTGAAAATATCTGAGGGTCACTGATGAGGCCTAATTGGCCGAAACTAGCTAGTCTGGCCCAGAAAACATGTACATTCCATATTTTTCACTTCTGTGGTGTATTCCTTGCTTCCAAAGGATAACCCTTTTATAGAACATATTTATCTTCACTACAGCTGGTGTGTGGGAATGTGTGGCGGCGGTAAAGCGTCTCCCTGCCCTACATCATAGTATAGATTATATTTTGTTGTCCTTTGGGATCATTGATTCCATTGTGGAATTATGAAAATATCTGAGGGTCATTGATGAGGCCTAATTGGCCGAAACTAGCTAGTCTAGCCCAGAAAACATGTACACTCCATATTTGTCACTTCTGTGGTGTATTCCTTGCTTCCAAAGGATAACCCTTTTATAGAACATATTTACATATATGTTTTAGAGGTTTATTGTTTAGTTGTTGTTTTTTAACAATTAATTTGATGCAGTAAAAGATACTCTACTAAATTTAAATATCAGAATCTAATTCTCCATTTGCGGATTTGATATACACCAGCTTATTTGCTGACTGAATGATTCTGGTTTTTGTCGATCTGTTGGCAAAAATGAGCAAATTGAGGTCAACAAGTTACACGAAGAAGCAGAGAAGTAGAAATAAAACAAAGATCAGGAATTGATACAATTAACTTACTCCACCCATAAAAGACACCAAAGGGAAAGAAATACAAACATTAAGCGACCAGACCATAATGGAAACCTAAACAAAGGAAGGCCATAAGGACAGTTACTTTCCCACAAAATGGCCATATGGCCATCCAAAACCAAAAGACACAAGTGATACACACAGTAAGTAACAAACAACAACATATATAAATCGCCACAGAAGAACCGCCTTGGAACGGTAAGTGGAAGATTTCCACTGGGGGGCTTAAATCGATTTTACGTGGCCACAATCCTCGCCCTTACTTCCGTCGCGATTTAGACAAATAATTTGTTCAGTCCGCATGAAGGCCTCCTAACTCATCAGTGCAACATCTCCGTGAACACAAAAATCAAAGAACCACAGAGGTGAGACAACGGTGAGGACTCGACAGCAAGAAACCACTGAAATGCTGGAGCAAAAGAAAACCAACAGTTAGACTCCGATGAGCCCGACCAGAGACAGAGCATCAGGCACCAACCAATATTATCTCTCTAATTTTCAATAAGCCTTTACGTTGGAGCCGTCATAGAATCTGAGGCCTGACACACCGGCGTGCAATTAAAGAGGGAAGCAAAGTTGCCAACCGCGATTGGGTTAACTACCATGCATGCAGTCTGTCGTATAATATCCATGTTGTATCCAATCTTTTTATATCGAAGAATGATTTTACGAAATTGGGTGCTGAAGTCATTGCGGTTATATATTTTTCTGAATTTATATACTAAGTCACCATAAAATTCGGGTTCCGATAGACCTTGTTGCAGAAGAGATTTAAGTCCAATATTGAATTTTGAAATTAAATCAGAATGGCGTCTATAAAATTTTGAAAAGGCTTTGCGTAGTTTATGGTACCGATAACCCTGGTTAAGGAGATTAGCCGTTAATAATTTATTACGAGTGTTGAAGTCAGTTACATGACTACACACTCTAGCAAATCGAATTAATTGCGAAATATAAACGCCATAGGATGGCGCACGAGGAACATCACCATCCAAAAAAGGAAAATTGACAATCTCAAAATCAAAGTCATCGCGTTTATCATAAATTTTGCACGAAACAAATCCATCTACAATAGATAGATGTAAATCCAAAAACGGGGCCTCGGTATCAGAAGAATTTGCTTTATTTAACTGAAGTTCTAGGGGGTAAATCTGACTGATCAAACCATCAAAATAGGTATTATCAATATTTAATAAATCATCTAAATATCTAGAAGTAGAGCTAAAAGCTTCAATAATTTCAGATTGGTTATCAATGGAAAGCGACAAAATGAAGTCTCTTTCATTACAATACAAGAACAGATCAGCCACAAGAGGTGCGCAATTAGTACCCATCGGAATACCCACAATTTGTCTAAATAACTTAGTACCGAATCTTATATAAATATTGTCAAGTAGAAAGGTAAGGGCATCACACACTTTCTGACATGACCAAAGTGTATAATTATTATGCTCTTTAGAAGTGAAAAAGGCATTTCTGACATTACATGCAAGATAGAGAGAATCTTCTCTGTGAAAAGCCCATTCAATTAAATCATTCAGCTTTTCTTTTAAAAGATTATGAGGAAGCGTAGTGTAAAGAGTGGAAAAATCGTAGGTAGACAGACTAGAATCACGAAAATGTCTAGATTTCAATTTATTTAAAGTAGAAGTAAAACAAAGATCAGGAATTGATACAATAAACTTACTCCATCCATAAAAGACCCCAAAGGGAAAGAAATACAAACATTAAGCGACCAGACCATAATGGAAACCTAAACAAAGGAAGGCCATATGGACAGTTACTTTCCCACAAAATGGCCATATGGCCATCCAAAATTAAAAGACACAAGTGATACACACAGTAAGTAACAAACAACAACATAAATAAATCGCCACAGAAGAGCCGCCTTGGAACGGTCAGTGGAAGATTTCCACTGGGGGGCTTAAATCGATTTTACGTGGCCACAATCCTCGCCCTTACTTCCGTCGCGATTTAGACAAATAATTTGTTCAGTCCGCATGAAGGCCTCCTAACTCATCAGTGCAACATCTCCGTGAACACAGAAATCAAAGAACCACAGAGGTGAGACAACGGTGAGGACTCGACAGCAAGAAACCACTGAAATGCTGGAGCAAAAGAAAACCAACAGTTAGACTCCGATGAGCCCGACCAGAGACAGAGCATCAGGCACCAACCAACATTATCTCTTTAATTTTCAATAAGCCTTTACGTTGGAGCCGTCATAGAATCTGAGGCCTGACCCACCGGCGTGCAATTAAAGAGGGAAGCAAAGTTGCCAACCGTGATTGGGTTAACTACCATGCATGCAGTCTGTCGTATAATATCCATGTTGTACCCAATCTTTTTATATCGAAGAATGATTTTACGAAATTGGGTGCTGAAGTCATTGCGGTTATATATTTTTCTGAATTTATATACTAAGTCACCATAAAATTCGGGTTCCGATAGACCTTGTTGCAGAAGAGATTTAAGTCCAATATTGAATTTTGAAATTAAATCAGAATGGCGTCTATAAAATTTTGAAAAGGCTTTGCGTAGTTTATGGTACCGATAACCCTGATTAAGAAGTTTAGCCGTTAATAAACCTCATTCGAATTTTTTATAGACCAAAACAGATTTCTTCCTGATCTTTCAAAGACTTTATCACAATATTTAATTACATGCGTTTTAATAGCAGTAAGACAGGAAGTTAATAATTTAGAAAGTTCAGTGGTAGTGCAAGAGCTAGAATTTGCAATAAACCGTGCTTTGTAAGGTTTTTTTTTATGAAGTTTTGGTAACCAGTATAGCGTAGGAAGCTTGTCTTGGCCTTCGTTAACACACACAGCAAACTTGGTGGATGAAAGACAAACATGTTTATCTACTATAGCTCTCTCTTCAGCTAAAGGCTGAAGTTCATAGGCCTTAGTACCACCAAGCTCCTGCTTAAGCGTGTTAAAATAGTGGAGCCGTCACATAACGACGACGTTGTTAGCGGCCTTGTCTGCAGGGGTCAAAACAAACTTCTTATGAAATTCTTGAATACCTAGTTTAAGATGACGTAAAGACGTCTTGGGCTTAGGCGGTAATAAGTTAGTATTTTGAGAATAGAAAGAAATGCGTTTATTCACTAGTTTTAAAATGCTAAGTTTCCAGTGTTATGCATAAGAATTTATTTTTCTGATTCCCACTTGCACCCCACTGTGACCTAATAGTGCAATAAATATCTTGTTAATCTTCTTATAGAAGATTCTAGAAAACTGAGTCACAGATTAATTTTATTTTTGTAAACAACATGTTTACAAGGAAAAGTACTTCAGAACCTTCCAGAAAGTTCAGGTTTGCATTATTTTTAGAAAATTACCTCATCTTATTCCACAGCCATCTGGAATGTTCTAGAGAAATATTAGGGTCTATAAAAGAGCTTGATTTTTCTCATTGAGGGAGACTTTGGAGTTTGATGTTTGGGCATTTAAGAAAAGTTATTTCTAAATTCTGTGTTGGATTGTTAAAGGATATTACTTTTCATTTTGGACTGTGAATTCTGTGGGATCAAGGAAAATAGATTCATTCAGGATATTTCATAACAGAGCTAAGTACATTTAATTTTCTTACTTCTATAGGTTAAAGTTAACTTGTAAATAAATTTTGTTAAAATTTTCCAAAAGGCTTGTTTGCTTTTTCTTTCTGCTACGCCTGGCTCGTAACAGAAATTGGGGGCTCGTCCGGGATAAAACCATTTTAAGCATTTTAAAACCGACATTTCATGTGACGCAGGTAATTGTCATTTCTTATCAAATAGACTTTGCAGTTGCTTCACAGGATTGGTATTTCCCTATAGGCATATAGGGGATTGTCATTTCATGTGAACTGTCATTTCAGGTGAAATAGTACTTGTCATTTCATGTGAAATTCTCGTTGGGCTTGTCATTTCAAAAAAAAAAAAAAAATAATAATAAAAAAACTTTGTCAAATTAACCTCAATCTGTATTTCCATAATTACTTTATAAAACAAACAAAAAGCAAACATGTCGTTTGATTTGAGAAGCTTTTTGGCTCAGCCTACTCAGGAGTTGTTTAATCTGGCCAAAAGGACAGATTTGTTAGAAATTGCTTCCCATTATGGGGTCACTGCTGTCAAAACAAGCATGAAGAAGCATGAAATTAAGAATATTTTGGTACAGTTTTTCGTTGATGAAGAACTTTTCGATCCATCTGCTTTGTCTCTCATTATGGTTTCACATACTGAATTGCAAATGAGACAAATTGAAATAGGAAGGCAAATAGAATTAGAGAAGTTAAGATTAGAAATGGAAGAAAGAGAGAAGGAAAAAGAAAGAGAAATGCAGAGACGAATGCAGATGGAAAGATTAGAAATGGAGGAACGCCTTCAGAAAAAAAAATTCGAAAAAGAAGAGCGACTAGAAATAGAAAGAGAAAAATGGCATTTTCAATTAAAGATGAAGGAATTGGAACTTCAGGGTCAAGAAATGGTGAAACCTACCCCTGTTTTTGACTCTGGTAGTTACTTTGATGCCACAAAGCACATCAGATTAGTTCCGCCTTTTCAGGAAAAAGAGGTAGATAAGTATCTTTTGCATTTTGAAAAAGTTGCAGAAAATTTAAAATGGCCAAAAGAGCACTGGACCTTACTTTTGCAAAGCGTTGTCGTCGGAAAGGCTCGAGACATTTACACTCAGCTAACTGTCGAGCAAAGCTCAGACTATGATCTGGTTAAGGAGCTTATTCTTAAAGCATATGAGTTGGTCCCTGAGGCTTACAGGCAGAAATTTAGGAACTGTAAAAAAGAAATTTCCCAGACCCATGTAGAATTTGCTCGAACCAAAGAACAGTTATTTGATAGGTGGTGTTCTTCTAAAAAAGTAGGCTCTAATCATGAAAAACTTAGACAGCTTGTCCTTGTTGAAGAGTTCAAACGGTGCATAAATTCAGACATTAAGTCTTTTCTCGATGAGAGACAGGTTGAAACTTTGGAGGAAGCTTCTCGTTTGGCAGATGATTATGCTTTGACTCATAAAGTCTCATTTGTGAACAGGCCTTATCCTCGAAAACCTTATAATCCACAGACAGGTCCAAGATTCTATCCCAGTAATCCTTCTGGTAGTTATAGCCATACATCTAGTACTATGCCCAAACCTTCTGGTGAAAATAAAAGCCAGAATCCTTCCAAACCTTCTGGTGAAAACAGAAGCCAGAATTTTTCCAAACCTTCCGGTGAAAACAAAGACCATAATCCCTTATCTCAATCTCAAGTAGTATGTTATTACTGTAAAAATACAGGTCATTTGATCTCTGAGTGTTTAAAATTAAAGCGAAGGAAAGAAAGAGAAAGACAAGAGGAGCTTAAGCCTACAGGCTTGACTTCTATAAGGCCAAAACCACAGTCTTGTGTAAGGGAGGAAACTCTTTCTGATATCAAATTATCTGAGACTGATTCTGTTATGGAGATTTATGAACCATTCTTATCAGATGGTTTTGTGTCACTAAATGGTGACAGTTATGCCCATCCTACCCCTATCAAAATCTTACGAGATACCGGAGCTTCTCAATCTCTTATTCTTGCAGATACTCTGCCTTTTTCTGAGAAGACTTCTTTGGGCCAAAGTGTCCTTATTCAGGGTGTGGAATGTGGATTTGTTAATGTTCCGCTTCATAACGTTTATTTGTCATCAGACTTGGTATCCGGTTCAGTGGCTGTTGGTATTAGACCTTCTTTACCTTTTAAAGGTGTTCATTTGTTGCTAGGCAATGACTTAGCTGGAGATAAGGTTGTGGTAAACCCACGTTTGACTTCTAATCCTTGCACTGATCAACCACCTGATCCCATTGAGCAGGAAATTCCTGATCTTTATCCGTCCTGTGCAGTCACAAGGGCTATGGCACGTAAGGTTAAGCAAACTGATGGGAAACAGGATTTTGATTTTACTGATACCTTTTTGGGTCAGTCTTTTAATGACGAGATAACAAGGTCTCTGTCTTCAAACCTGCCTGATAAGCAGACAGATTTTCATGAGAATAACTCATCTTTAGATCTAGGCCACGACATAATGTCTGGGTCTCAACTAGCTATAGAGCAGCACAAGGATCCTGAAATTTCGCCTTTATTTGAAAGGGCCTTAGATGAGCAGGAAGTATCTCAGGTCCCAGTCTGTTATTATGTCAAAAATGACATTCTTATGAGAAAATGGCGTCCACCAGACGTCTCAGCAGACGACGAGTGGACTGTCAACCACCAGATAGTGGTTCCACGGATTTACCGTCCTGAAATATTAAACTTGGCACATGAAACTCCCATGTCAGGACATTTAGGTGTCAATAAAACCTATCACAAGATTCTTAATCATTTTTACTGGCCTGGGTTAAAATCAGATGTTTCTCAGCATTGTAGGTCCTGCCATACATGCCAAATGGTAGGAAAACCCAATCAGACTATACCTAAGGCTCATTTGCAGCCTATACCTGCTTTTGATGAACCTTTCAGTCGAATAATTATAGACTGTGTGGGTCCCTTGCCCAGAACTAAGTCCGGCTGTGAATATCTATTGACTATTATGTGTGCTTCCACACGTTTTCCTGAAGCCATTCCACTAAGAAATATCAAAACTAAGACAATCGTCAAGGCCTTAGTGAAGTTTTTCACATTTGTTGGGCTTCCTAAATCTATTCAGTCAGACCAAGGCTCAAATTTTATGTCTGGAATATTTCAACAAGTAATGCATGAACTTGGCATTGTACAGTATAAGTCATCGGCCTATCATCCTGAAAGTCAAGGCGCCCTTGAAAGATTCCATCAAACATTGAAAAACATGATAAGATCATATTGCTTTGACACAGAGAAGGACTGGGATGAAGGCATCCATCTCCTTTTATTTGCTGTTAGAGAATCTGTGCAAGAATCTCTTGGCTTCAGTCCATTTGAATTAGTATTTGGCCATACTGTTCGTGGTCCTTTGAAAGTTCTGAAAGAGAAATTTCTCTCTAATGATGACACTTCCTTGAATTTACTTCAGTATGTGTCTGATTTCAAAACTAGACTTTCAAAAGCTTGTGAGGCTGCTCGGACCAATCTTCAGTCAGCCCAAAGGAAAATGAAACAGCTATATGACATAGGGACAAAAGAAAGGAATTTTAAACCAGGTGATAAGGTACTAGCTCTTTTGCCTATTCCAGGAAAATCGTTGCAGGCCAGGTATTATGGTCCATACACTGTGGACAAAAAGATCAGTGACGTAAATTACATAATAAACACTCCTGGGAGGCGCAGGCTAAAGCAGCTATGTCATATTAACATGCTTAAGGAATACATAGATAGGGACAATTCATCTTTAACATCAGTCAATCTAGTTAGCTCTGTTCCACTTAATTCATGTGACAATGACTGTGAGGATATTAATTCAGTGAAGTCGGATCCAGCATCATCAAAACTTCAGAATTCTGACATTCTACGGAATCTTGACCAGAAACTGTCACATCTAGAGCCAAATCAGCGGAATGAACTGAAACAGCTGATATTTGAATATGAACACTTATTTCCTGACATTCCAACACGGACAGACAAAATATTTCACGATGTGGACATAAATGGGTCTAAACCTTTAAAACAACACCCATACAGGATGAATCCTGTGAAACAAAAATATCTTAAAGAAGAAGTTCAGTATCTATTAGACAATGACTTTATTGAACCAAGTCAAAGTGAGTGGAGTTCTCCTTGTATTCTTGTACCAAAACCTGATGGGACATATCGTATGTGTACAGATTTTAGGAAAGTTAATTCCTTAAGTAAAACAGATATCTTTCCAATGCCAAGAATAGATGACTGCATTGATAACATCGTACCCACGTGCAAAAGACAGCTGATGCGATTTCTTGGTATGGCTGGTTATTACAGAAAGTTCTGTAATAATTTCTCTGTCATTGCTGAGCCTTTGACAAATTTGCTCAGCAAAAGAACAAAATTCCATTGGAATGCAATATGCCAAAATGCTTTTGATAAACTTAAAGCCATACTCAAGAGTGAACCAGTTCTCTTTGCACCAAACTTTGAAAAGGAGTTTAAGCTAGCTGTAGATGCAAGTGACGTAGGTGCAGGTAGTGTTTTGTTGCAGGAAGATGAAAATGGTGTGGATCATCCAGTTTGCTACTTTTCTAAAAAGTTTAATAAGCATCAGAGAAATTACTCTACCATAGAGAAAGAGTGCTTGTCTCTGATTCTTGCTCTGCAACATTTCGAAGTTTATCTTACCCCTACTACTGCGCCGATTGTTGTTTTCAGTGATCACAATCCACTGACTTTCATACATAAAATGAAAAACAAAAATCAGCGGTTGCTCAGGTGGAGTCTTATGCTACAAGAGTATAATTTAGACATAAGACATATCAGAGGGAGAGATAACATTATCCCTGATGCCCTTTCAAGAGCTTGAGCAGTGTCAGGAGTTGTGTTTTTCTTTCCTACTAAAGTGGATTGTAGATACATGTAATTTTATATGCTATGCTCAATATTTTATTATTCTTAAAGCAAAAGAAAGCTTTATTACATAAATCTTTCTTTTCCTCGAAGAGGGGGAGTGTTATGCATAAGAATTTATTTTTCTGATTCCCACTTGCACCCCACTGTGACCTAATAGTGCTATAAATATCTTGTTAATCTTCTTATAGAAGATTCTAGAAAACTGAGTCACAGATTAATTTTATTTTTGTAAACAACATGTTTACAAGGAAAAGTACTTCAGAACCTTCCAGAAAGTTCAGGTTTGCATTATTTTTAGAAAATTACCTCATCTTATTCCACAGCCATCTGGAATGTTCTAGAGAAATCTTAGGGTCTATAAAAGAGCTTGATTTTTCTCATTGAGGGAGACTTTGGAGTTTGATGTTTGGGCATTTAAGAAAAGTTATTTCTAAATTCTGTGTTGGATTGTTAAAGGATATTACTTTTCATTTTGGACTGTGAATTCTGTGGGATCAAGGAAAATAGATTCATTCAGGATATTTCATAACAGAGCTAAGTACATTTAATTTTCTTACTTCTACAGGTTAAAGTTAACTTGTGAATAAATTTTGTTAAAATTTTCCAAAAGGCTTGTTTGCTTTTTCTTTCTGCTACGCCTGGCTCGTAACACCAGTCCTTAAGGGCTTTATGCTCCACATACTCTCGCTTACACCATCGATTACCGAATTCATTCAAGGAAGCAGCGATTTCATCTCGACATTTACTGAAATCAATTTTAGAAGGAAACCGATATTTCGGTCCTTTATAAATTATATTCCTTATCCTAGAATCAGGAATAATTTTCAAATTGCCAGTAATTACATGACCAGCAGCAGGATAGCAATACTTTGAGTTTTTACAATCACATGAATCAGGAGTATTAGTATCAATATCAAGATCTGAAACAAGTTTATTGAAATTAAAAATGATAGAT
This sequence comes from Lucinisca nassula, assembly GCA_963580285.1. Taxonomy (NCBI): domain Eukaryota; kingdom Metazoa; phylum Mollusca; class Bivalvia; order Lucinida; family Lucinidae; genus Lucinisca; species Lucinisca nassula. The sequence continues at coordinate 18,653,582 of OY757023.1, forward strand.
CTAACAGGTTTGTTATATTTATAGCAAATTATAGGTGTTTCAGTATTTTGAAAATAAGCAGGAATGGAAGAAAGCACCGATCTCTCACGGAAGATACTGGGCAAATCTATAAAATCCATACCCTTATTAATGAAGGATATTTTGAAGAAATGGCGTTTATGATTAATTTCAGAATCAATGTAAGGACGGAGAGTATGCTGAGTATAGCCTCTAGTTAAGAGAGCCGCATCATATAACTGATGAGAACTACCGTAGAATTTATTCGCCTCGGTGTCCAGAAGACGTAAAACAGAAACGGGTAATGAACTTAAAAATGAAAGAATAGAGTGGCGTCCATGATTTAATAATAGAATTGACAGTCACTTCAGTCTAGTATTGTTTCGTTTAAACGCACGTAATTTACGTTTAAAGTTACCATTTTTCCTGGTGCCTTGAGATCTAGTTCTGCGTTTTCGACATTCCAGGAGTGAGAAAATATCAAAGTCCGGCATTCTGGAAATATAACCCTCATGATAAATGTTGTCATTAAATCCCAGTGGAAAAGGGGTCTGTAAAAATTTAATCCATTTCAGTTCAGCTTCATGTCTTTTGATTATTTTGAATCTAGATGTAGAATTTGCATCGTAATAAAGTTTTTTCCACTGGTTGTATAACAATGTTATTTACAGAATGACCTGTACGTCGAAAGTGACGGTACAAGAAAGTGTCAGTTTTCTTAGGCTTACTCATTCTACGATAATGCTCGTTCAATCTAGTTTTAAGCAAGCGGTTAGTTTGACCGACGTACTGCATATTACAGTTAAGGTCAGTCGAGAGTCTGAGTTGAACCCGATGTTCCCACTCATCTTGATAAAGGTGTGGAAGAAGAAGCTTGATATCGTAGGAATTGTAACATTTATTAAGCCAAACATTGTCCCTGTCCAAGATATATGAAATCTTAGGTTTCAACCGCAAGTAAATTAACCCGCCCGTCTAGTTCCTTTTATACGAACGAATTTCCGCCAGAACCCCTAAAAGTAGGTGTCTGATGCTCTGTCTCTTGTAGGAGCAAACTGGAGCCTTATTGTTGGGTTTCCATTGATGTAGCATTCTAGCTATTTTATGCTGTCGAGTCCTCATCGTTGTTTCATCTCCTTATTCGTTTGATTTTATTTTCTCGGAGATGTTGCATTGATGAGCTAGAAATCCATGATGCTTATCTTTTTCATACAAAAGCGAGGACTGAAGCCGCCTAAAATCAATTTTTAAGTGTCCAACCCGCCCCCAGTAAAACTTCTTACTGGCCCCGTTCCAAGGCGATCCTTCTGATGTGGTTTATTATTAGTCTTTACGATGTTTGTATTGATAATTGCCTTTTTGTTTTTGATAGCCGTTTGGCCATGTTGGGAGATAATTGTCCTTCTGGCTTTCCATTTGTGACGTTTTCATTTTGGTGTTTTGAATGGGAGGTGCGAGCTATCTTGTATAGTGATGGCTTGATATAGAAGGCCTTTTTGGCCAATCTGTATGGGACAATTGGGGTGGTTGGGTGAGGCAAAGGTGACGTGTACCTTGCGTCAATATGGCGTCCAACTGATATTGGCTTACAGCTGGATAAGGCCTGCTGTTCCTGCAGCAAGTAAGGGTAGGGGGGATACTGTTATTTCTTCTGTTTCTGCACTTCCATTTATTTTCCTCTTTCTTCTCTGTCCCTCATTTTCATCTGCTCTACTATCTCTTATATCGCTTTTCTCTCTTTCTCTGGGAGAGGACACAAAATGACCAACGAGGATTGACGTGCCTTTAAACCCAAAAAATCATTATATTGGAAAAATGTCAGTAAAAGGCAGTAGTAAAAGAAAGGAGACGAAGAACAGATTAATCAGTGTGTGACAAGAGACACATGATAATTAAGAGCTAATGGTGAATAGAGGGACAAGGTTATCGAAGGCAGGTTGTCCAATGTAAAGGTAGAAAGTAAGTGCAGGTAACGTTTTAAGATGCACATTTAGAGGTTATACCACTACTCTGGGAAAGGGGAAGGAGGAAGAATGTTTAAGGGGTGGCTTTACATTACGTTAAAGCTCGGGTACTATTTATTTTTAGCCGTGCGACTTAGCCTACCAGAAATTAAGGTACCCAGTAAGATTTCAACAGAGTCTTTGTCGTGGCCATTTACGTGTTTAAAATGTAATAATGTCGTTGTTAGTTTGGGAGCCTTCAACACAAACCGAAAACTTTGGATTATGAATCTTGAAATATACAGTGTGTTAAATGTTGATTGATTCCAGTCACCAGTTTAGAGATCACTTGATAGTTCACCCGCTGACAAATATGCTTGGTGGTGTATAATAACAACCGGAAGGAAATGGTCATCAGTAACTTCAAAAATATATCTATTGGTCCCTGTTATGATACATCTATGACCAGACAGTAAAATAATTTAGTTCATGTATTTGTCGTAGTCCAAATAGGAATTTAGCCAGATCCGGAATCTGGCTAGGCCAAATAGGAATTCTTATTTTGCCTAGGCAGATTCCGGATCCGGCTAAAATAAAATTTAGTTTAGCCAGATTCTGGATCTGGCTAAACTCTGTTTAGTCCAAATAAGAATTCCTATTTGGCTAGGTTGATTCCGGATCCGGCTAAGCTGGTCAGACTAAATAGGAATCTTGATTTAATGCTAACAGACCTTAATTGAATATTTATCAATTGGTAACAGTTTTACAGAACATATTAAAATTATGACACTTTATTTTTTTGTCTTGAATGTTTAGACCACCCTGGTTTATTACTATGATATAAACAACTTTTCATCTTCTGATTTTTTTTTGTCTTACATGCTTCATTGATGATCTGACTGTTTCAAATATGTGTGAAAAGCAATCAAAGACAATTTGTTTTAATATGGATTTTTATCACGATCTGTGACACAACAGAAAAAGGCGACAAAAGGGTCCATAGGTATCTGAGTCCCTTGTTCATGCCCAAAGTGAAACAGAGTCATCAAGTTTCACAAAAATAACCGTCTTGCATATTGACGAAAAAGAAATTGTTAAAAAAATACTAAAGATCATTTAGCGCGAAAATAATGTAAACTTTTCCAAATTTGTGGGGGTTAACTTTTAATGGTCAAAATTTATGGTAACACCGGATATAGTTACGTCATTTCATGAATTTTGGTGTCTTCGAGAATTGACGAATATTTTGGCTGATGCAATAAATCAACATCCAGTTGTAAGCGCAAGCTACAGATAACTAAACTTAATCCAACTATGGGAATGGGTGTAAACTCATAGAATTTTCAACCCAATTTTCCCACCGGATTTGCTAAATAATCACATGTCATATAGGTTAAGCTTCTGTCTCAATGAAACAGCACAAATAAAGCGAGAGAATTTTGGGTGCATTGAATTTTTCGAAATCTGATCTTAAATCCTTGACTATTATTGCTACAAACCAATTGTCCTGTTAGTGTAACAAATACAATACTTGCCTGCCTTCATTCATCTTCCTAGGACTACCCCTGATGATGCGAACGGAAGCCAAGGGAGCGCCTAGTGCCATTTTTTCAGGCCTTCGGAATGGCGGCGCCGGGGATCGAACCCGCGACCTCCAGTTCCCGAACTTTGGACTTGATGTGGTCTCTCTGATGGGAGCTTTGGGTTAATTGTATCGATTCTGATCATTGCCTCTACTTCTATTATTGATGTTACATTAGAACTACGATGATGTCATAGACGCTCTTTGAATATTCATCACGAAAACACGCCTACATAATTTCAACCCCCTGGAACCCCACTTTTATATTGTAAAACTGTGGTTTACAGGAGTAAATATGTTCTATGAAAGGGTTATCCTTTGGAAGCAAGGAATACACTACAGAAGTGAAAAATATGGAGTTTACATGTTTTCTGGGCCAGACTAGCTAGTTTCGGCCAGTTAGGCCTCATCAGTGACCCTCAGATATTTTCAAAATTCCACAATGGAATCAATGATCCCAAAGGACAAGAAAATATAATCTACACTATGATGTAGGGCAGGGAGACGTTTTACCGCCGCCACACATTCTCACACACCAGCTGTAGTGAAGTTAAATATGTTCTATGAAAGGGTTATCCTTTGGAAGCATCAGTAAACCCTATTTTTCTTATTTCTGCTCAGAATATGGATTGTGTGCACTCGTTAGAACCGCTTCATCACTCGTTAGAACCGCCTCGATGAGGCGGTTCTAACAAGAACAAACAATCTATATTTAGCAGAAATAAGATAAATATCACAATTTTTCATCTTGATTTTTTTTATTTTTTCGGTGATAAAGATAACACTATATTTGTATAGGCGTGTTTTCGTAATGTTACTTTCTGACTCTGACAGTTTTAACTCTCGTGTACATTCAGTCTGTTGGGATCACCGAAACAGTATGGAATCTGTTGAACCACATCACGTGAACAAGTCCGTGAAATGAACACCCCCCTAATCCCCACTTTATGTAGAGAAAACTGGGGTTTAAGGGGGTATACCTTATTTTTCTTATTTCTACTCCAAGACATAGGTTGTGGGTACTCGTTAGAACCGCCTCAATGAGGCGGTTCTAACGAGCATCCACAACCTATGTTTGCAGTAAAAATAGAAAAATATTACGGATTTTCTTCAAAAAGGTAGCCATTTTGGAGATGTGAAAAAATGCACTATGTCGCACGGGTGTGTTATCGTAATGCATGGCGCCGAATACTGACAAAAATACAGTAGATGTAGAAGAAGGGAAAGAAAAGTTGTGGTCAGTGCTAATAAAGGTCTGAATAAATATACTGTGAAAACGTATGCATCAAAACAGTGATTTTTTTCAGCAAAATTCCAACTAGTAGGAAAATCCTACGCATTATTTCGCTCTCAATAACCAGAAATGCTGTGTATGAAGCAGAGAACAGCTGCTGGATGGATCTGCAGGCAAATTTAGAACACAAGTAGCTTCAACAACATGCTTAATGTACTAGGATTGCTATTCCTTTGAACTTGCTGTGACTTATAAGATACACACTAAGTGGTTTTATTTAAAACCTGTCCATTGGTCCAGGGGCTGTAATTATTGGGAAGGACCAGCTGAGTTGTGTGGTAGCTGGTCCTCCAGACGAACTTATTTTAAGGTTATACTTCAAAAAGAGTTAGACTATGGTTAAAATTGTAAGGAACTATGTGATGACCAGTAAACTAGCAGGTACTCTGAGATGACCAGTAAACTAGCAGGGACTCTGAGATGACCAGTAAACTAGCAGGTCCTCTGTGTTGACCAATAAACTAGCAGGTACTCTGTGATGACCAGTAAACTAGAAGGTACTCTGTGATGACCAGTAAACTAGCAGGAACTCTGTGATGACCAGTAAACTCGAAGGTACTCTGTGATGACAAGTAAACTAGCAGGAACTCTTTGATGACCAGTAAACTAGCAGAAACTCTGTGATGACCAGTAAACTAGCAGGTACTCTGTGATGACCAGTAAACTAGCAGGAATGCTGTGATGACCAGTAAAACCAAACACAATACAGAAGTTGGGCATGACACCTTAGCAAATGACCTGCACTCTTCGACATTCTTTTAACAAAGATGGAGTCCACACTTTGGATAATTACCATCATGGCCATCTTACAGTTGCGTAGGTGCTGTAGGGATGCATGCCTGGAGAAATTATTTCTTTCTAGAACCTTCCCATGGTGAACTAATCTCCTTGTATGCCTAGGCCATAGAGAGAGAGAGAGAGAGAGAGAGAGAGAGAGAGAGAGAGAGAGAGAGAGAGAGAGAGAGAGAGAGAGAGAGAGAGAGAGAGAGGGGAGAGAGAGAAAAAGAGAGAGATCAGATAGACATACAGACAGTTCTATGATAATCGGCATATCAGCATTAAGGTGCATTAAATTTGCTTTTAGTATTTTCTATTGTATTCAGTCCTTGTTTGAGAATGTCATTTGGCGTGTCACCAGTAACAATCCTGATTCTCAGTACAGTCTGCTTGTTTTAGGTACACCTGTTTGTGCACAGTATTTCTGAAGTAAGTACAATAAACGTAGTTCCAATATGGCGGTGTTATGCTAGACTAAACAAAAACGGAGAACTAGAAAATGTGTTTGTGAAACAATATGCCCCCAACCATAGGCTTGCCACTAATAGACACATAATTTAAAAAACATAATTAAAAATGCCTCTGTCGTGAAAGAACTGTCAGTTCGTACATTATTCATAAAATGTGCTCAAAATTTATGTAGAGCACCCAAACTGCATACGAAATATCATGAGCCTTGCTCAAGCGGTTCTCCAGATATTTTGTTCACAAAGTTTCCCTATAGCCACAATGCATAAGCCTGAAAAGGGCATAACTATGTTATATATTTTCGGAATTCCGTCAGAAGTTAATCAGGTCATCTACACCTTAGACTCAAACTGCATACCACAAAGCATGAACCTAGCTCAAGCAGTTCTCCAGATATTTTGTTCACAAGGTTTCCCCATAGCCACAATGCATAAGTCCAAAAAGGGGCATAACTTAATCAAGTCATCTACACTTTAGATCCAAACTATATACCAAATATCATGAGCCTAGCTCAAGAATTTCTCCAGATATTTTGTTCACAAGTTTTCCATATAGCCAGTGCATAAGTCCAAAAAGGGGCATAACTCTGTTAAATGTATTCGGAATTTCGTCAAAAGTTAATCAGGTCATCTACACCTCAGACCCAATCTGTAATGTAACTCTATTATATATTTCGGAATTTCGTCAGAAGTTAATCAGTTCATCTACACCTTAAACTCAAACTGCACACCAAATATCATGAAACTAGCTCAAGCAGTTCTCCAGACATTTTGTTCACAAGGTTTCCCCATAGCCACAATGCATAAGTCAAAAAAGGGGCATAACTCTGTTAAATGTATTTGGAGTTTCGTCAAAAGTTAATCAGGTCATCTACACCTTAGACCCAATCTGTATACTAAATATCATAAGCCTAGCTCAAGCGGTTCTCCAGATATTTAGTTCACAAGGTTTCCCCATAGCCACAATGCGTAAGTCCGAAAAGGGGCGTAACTCCGTTAAATATTTTCGGAATTTCGTCAAAAGTTAATCAGTTCATCTGCACCTTAGACCCAAACTGTATACTGAATATCATGAGCCTAGCTCAAGTGGTTCTCCAGATATTTTGTTCACACGGTTTCCCGATAGCCACAATGCATAAGTCCGAAAAGAGCATAACTATGCAAAGACAAGTCCGAAGGAAAAGAAAAAAAAATAAGGGTTTGCTTAAGTTTCATGCACATTCCATATATAAAATTTCAAGATCCTAGCACAAACCATTCTTCCGTTTCACATATGTATAAAGCGTAACGGACAGACGGACAGACTGACGCACGGACTGACGGACAGGACTGAACAGAACCAATATGCCCAATCAACTTCTTCGAAGTCGGGGGCATAATGACAAATAAGCATCGTTTAGATTTTTTTTTTTTTTTTGTTGCAAGTTCATTCGGTTTATAACGCCCGTTTCTGTTCTTTCTTGGTCATACGCCAGACATGTCTTCGGTTAACCCTATACACCGTTCGAATGTTCTTTAGCCGACTTCCGGTTTAGATCCAGTCAACTTCCGGGAACATGGTTGGCAAAATTTCAAGTCAGAACAAAGACAGCTGAAAGTATGTATCAATGTGTTCTATTTTTCTTGGTCAGATTCTATACCGTAGAGCTAACTTTGTTCGCGATGCGCTCCTGTGCTCGCTATATATATCAAATGGTTGAGTAGCATGTCAAAGGTCACCAGATAAATAAACACGTTTTTCAGCTACTATTCGGCTGTTTCCTTGGCTTCTTTCGAGGTTTAACGTCTCCGCCAATATTATTTTGGTCATTTTGGAGACTTTGCTTCCGATTTTGGAGACGAAATGATATATCAAGCCCTACCGCCCAAAAAGACCGGTAGGGTTTAAGGAGCGGTCCGACTCGCACCACTTTTCCTGGACAGGCTTAGACTTTCTAAGCGATATAACAGTACTCAAGTTTGGTTATTTTCAGCTCTGCAGAGGGGCCGCTCCTTTAGCTTACTACAGCAGGCTCTGGTGATATTGAGAAGCTGTCAGAACCTTATCATGTTAATAGTTCACACTTACTCATGATTAGTTTATATAACTCACATCATTACATGCAGTAACCACTGGAGCTAAATAGTTTATGCTTCATGAAGGGGGTTGTTCCAACAAGGCAGAATTTATCACTAGGGTTAACAAATGTTTCTAATGCTTAAACAGAAGACATCGGGACAAATAAGCTGGGTATATGTATTTTGTGATATTTGATTGAAAAACTTTTTAGTTCTCCACAAGCCCCCGTGTTGCAGGTTTTCATTTGAACCACATTCACCCAACACAGGTTTTTATACCGCAACCAGGCATTCTAGTAACCTAATAAAGGGGGTCGAATAACTGCACGTTATAACCGGTAGTGACCTATAATACCTTCTACTGACCTATAATACGTCTAGTGACCGTTAATAGACCGGACCTACTTTTCAGATCACTAATTTACATGTGTAAACAATAACATGCCACCTTTTATACATGGGAAAACAGCGAAACTGCAAGTTAAAATCTTTGCAATATTTATTTGAACCGATTTTCAGAAATTTCAGCTAAATTCTTACCTTCTTGGCCTTTCCTGGTTTGAATGGCCCATTGGAATAACTGCGCACTGCTACTGCAATTGAGTCTCAACCTCGAAAATAATTTCTAAAGCTTAAATAAACTACTTATTTGCAGATTTTCTTACGGAATGTAAAGCGCTGAGAAATTTTTATTCGAGCGTCCATGTTGTTTCCTGCGTCTTTGTGTCGTGGTGACGTCAGAAACTTTGCACTTGTTGACGTCACGTTATACTACGTGTGCGCGCCATGGCACTGAATGTCGTTTAACATGCCACACTGTCTGCTGTCTTTTTTTTGCTTAAATTTGCTAAATTATTGCAAAACCCCTTGATTTTTGAGTTGCGGTATAAACTAAACACATGATTAGTGCCTTTAATAAATAAAATATAATCGGTTCGCCGCGACAATTTTATAGGGGCTCGCTAAAGCTCGCCCCTATAAAATTGTCTAAGGCTCACCGATTATATTTTATAATTAAAGACACTAACCATGTATTTACTATATAAGAACAATTATCCTTCAAAGGACGGGTCTCCCTAAGGGGTTTTTTTGGCCTCCTAACGATTTTGTTTATTTCTGGCTTATTGTTAGCATACATATGCCTAATTATTTGGAACATATGTGGTTTTGGTATTTAAGCAGTTTTTTCTGAGTTACAGGCTCTTTAAAGTGGGTGGGGTAACTCCACACAGTTTTGACATGTATTTTGTGTCTCATTTAAAGGTAGAAAAATAGTACCATACATGACACGTTATTATATAAAATGACAGGGGAAGGTCTAACTCTATGTTTTGTCACTAGTTTATTCACCAAAATTCACTTTTTTGGGGAAAAATATGGTTTAAGGAACCTTGGGTCATTTGTGAGATTTTTTAACAGTAAAGTAGAAGTAAAACAAAGATCAGGAATTGATACAATTAACTTACTCCATCCATAAAAGACACCAAAGGGAAAGAAATACAAACATTAAGCGACCAGACCATAATGGAACCTAAACAAAGGAAGGCCATATGGACAGTTACTTTCCCACAAAATGGCCATATGGCCATCCAAAATTAAAAGACACAAGTGATACACACAGTAAGTAACAAACAACAACATAAATAAATCGCCACAGAAGAGCCGCCTTGGAACGGTCAGTGGAAAATTTCCACTGGGGGGCTTAAATCGATTTTACGTGGCCACAATCCTCGCCCTTACTTCCGTCGCGATTTAGACAAATAATTTGTTCAGTCCGCATGAAGGCCTCCTAACTCATCAGTGCAACATCTCCGTGAACACAGAAATCAAAGAACCACAGAGGTGAGACAACGGTGAGGACTCGACAGCAAGAAACCACTGAAATGCTGGAGCAAAAGAAAACCAACAGTTAGACTCCGATGAGCCCGACCAGAGACAGAGCATCAGGCACCAACCAACATTATCTCTTTAATTTTCAATAAGCCTTTACGTTGGAGCCGTCATAGAATCTGAGGCCTGACCCACCTGCGTGCAATTAAAGAGGGAAGCAAAGTTGCCAACCGTGATTGGGTTAACTACCATGCATGCAGTCTGTCGTATAACATCCATGTTGTACCCAATCTTTTTATATCGAAGACTGATTTTACGAAATTGGGTGCTGAAGTCATTGCGGTTATATATTTTTCTGAATTTATATACTAAGTCACCATAAAATTCGGGTTCCGAAAGACCTTGTTGCAGAAGAGATTTAAGTCCAATATTGAATTTTGAAATTAAATCAGAATGGCGTCTATAAAATTTTGAAAAGGCTTTGCGTAGTTTATGGTACCGATAACCCTGATTAAGAAGTTTAGCCGTTAATACTTTATTACGAGTGTTGAAGTCAGTTACATGACTACACACTCTAGCAAATCGAATTAATTGCGAAATATAAACGCCATAGGATGGCGCACGAGGAACATCACCATCCAAAAAAGGAAAATTTACAATCTCAAAATCAAAGTCATCGCGTTTATCATAAATTTTGCACGAAACAAATCCATCTACAATAGATAGATGTAAATCCAAAAACGGGGCCTCGGTATCAGAAGAATTTGCTTTATTTAACTGAAGTTCTAGGGGGTAAATCTGACTGATCAAACCATCAAAATAGGTATTATCAATATTTAATAAATCATCTAAATATCTAGAAGTAGAGCTAAAAGCTTCAATAATTTCAGATTGGTTATCAATGGAAAGCGACAAAATGAAGTCTCTTTCATAACAATACAAGAACAGATCAGCCACAAGAGGTGCGCAATTAGTACCCATCGGAATACCCACAATTTGTCTAAATAACTTAGTACCGAATCTAATATAAATATTGTCAAGTAGAAAGGTGAAGTTCTTTTTTTTTTCTTATATCTGCGGTATACATTAACCTATAGTGGTGAAACTCTTACCATGCAAGCATACTGATTAGGTCATATAACTCAAATGATCATTTGAGATGTTGACCTTTATTTCACGGTTGAATGAACATTCTTATTTCATGTTAATGGGTTAGATTTTTGTTTCCATCAGTTCAAGAGTTTAGATAATTCTGGCATTTGGATAAACAGGCGATGGGTTTAAACATATTTAAATAAAACGAAAAAACAATAGAAATGTGTAAAAAGTACCCAGATGCCCCCGCCTTTTTGGCTTAGCTAATATGCTTGCATGACCCCTGGGGACACATTGTACATGTATGTGTCATTGAATATGTATTAGCATCAGATATATATGTTCGTGGGTGGGTGTCTGAATATTTTGGATGTTGATGATATGAACTTGGCAGGGCAGGGGGCTGAGGCATGATTATGTGGGTCTCAAGATATATATCATTGAATGTGTCTAACCATAAACAGCAGCAAATAAAAAAGGTTGGAATCTAAAAAATCAACATATTTAATTATTGAATCAAGTTAATCTATTGAAGAATCGCTTTCATCGTCACCTGAACTTGAGCTGTCCCAGTCTTTTTGTGCAGCATCTGTAAGACTGTTCATATACTGTGACTTGAATGACTGTTCTCACTCTGACTTCGGCTGATGGCGGTAAAAACCTAGATACCACAACACGGAAGCGATATGGGCAAAGCAGCCGACTACCTTGATTTTATTTGGGCTTTCAAAATTCCATCCTCCTCCTTGTGAATCATTATCTCATACTGACCAGCTTCAGTAGTGTGTTCTTCTGTATACGAATCGGCCTGTTTTAATTGGTATATGCCCATGGTCATGTCTCTCAGCTCTGCTTCCGTTAATTGTGGGAAGTCTTCGAGGTTGACATCATCAATAGCTTTCCATGGAGCCTTTGCACGACTGTCCCAACCCTTTTTCTCTACCTTGTCTTTTAGTTTGTTTGGTAACTTGGCAAGTTGAAGCATACGTTATGCAAGAACCTCATCAGATTCAGAATTCTTAACAAGAACAGGCCTAAATGCATTTAACAAAGAACATACGATTCTGACGTAGTCACCAATGCAAGGTATATGGGAGTTTGGCATTACATTTGAATGTGCCTTCAATTTTTTTATTCGGCCATTGGGTCACTGATGAGGCTTTATTAGCCGAAACTACGTAGTATGACCCATCTTCTTTCTTATGAATGTTTTCATTGCTCTTAAAGGATTTCATTTTAGATTTTTATCAACCACCCACCTTACCTTGCAGAACACCTGGAGTACACTATAACTGTGAACAAAATGTTCTTCTTCTACTTATTGTCTTTTTTTATTAGTATTATTATTATTTTTATTATTATTATTATTATTATTATTATTATTCTAAAGAGAAAGAGAGAATGAGAGAACTAAACATTACTCTCAATATTACTGTTCCTGTAAATAATCATAGATCAGTCAGTTTGTTAGTCAAGCTAACAATTCAATTGCCCAGAATGTATTCCTATATTGCAGCATCATTCATTGTATCATGTTAAGTACAACAGCAGCATTATCATTAGATGTATCTTCAAAGTAAGGTAACATCTTTAATGAATAGTGGAAACATATAAGCAGATAAAGGGTCTCCGTGTCTAATACCTGAAATACAGAGATAGAGAGGGAGACAGGGAATACAATCTAAGGATTAAGGAAGGCCCTGGACTAGCGTCCATAATAGGGTGGCAGTGCAAATGAAAAAAATGGTGACGAGGTATTTGATTGTTGTGTCCATATCGCTTCTGTGTTAAATAACCTCGGTTTTAAGGCCATCAGCCAAAGTCAGTAAAAATCGTTGAAGTCACAGTATATGAACAGTGTAACAGATGCTGTTCAAAAAGAGGCAACAGCTCAAGTTCAGGTGACGATGAAAGCTATTCTTCTGTAGATTAATTTGATTCGGTATGCGCAAAACATGTCAGAATACAGTTGTGAAAAACCATTTTCAAATGTATATGCCTGTGTCTTCACGTAGGTGTACCACATTCTTTTAGATGTGCTCTTGAAGTGGGATTATTAAAGGTATTCAAGCAGACCTTTCTTATATCTCTGCATGCCAAAGGAAGACGTGAGTGAGGCATATATATTTTTTCGATGTGATGTTATGTTCGTATGTGCGTACTATGTCACACATTATTACGTTCATAACCAGGTTCACGTCTAGGTGCACATTTATGTCTGCTTTTCTCCTGCAGCTCATAACTGTTTAGCATGTTTATGGTCACTGATTCTGTCTGGGGTGGGGCTATTTGATAGGACCAAAGAAAAAGTAAAAAAAATATGTATCTCAGAAACTGTTCAGATTACCACCTTTTTTATTTGATGTTGTTTATGGTCAGATGCATTCAATGACACACACAATAATGCCCCAGCCCCCTGCCCATTTCATATCATCAAAATCCAATTATCTTAGAAAATATTGAGATACCCATCCTGATTTGTTTGTTTGATTTTAGGTTAAACGTCCCCGTCAACACTGTAAAGGTCATTTTGGAGACGTTGCTTCCAATTTTGTGGGACTTTTACCCGACATTGAGATGAAATGACATCTCAAGCCCTGTCACCCAATGAAACCAATAGAGTTTATTAGCATGGACGGTCCACTTCGCACTGCGGTTCCTGGACAGGCTGATACCCATCCTGAACATATATATCTGATGCTAGTGTGTCTCCTAGGGGTCATGCAGCTATATTGGCAAAGTCAAACAGGCGGGGGCATCTGTGTACTTTGGACACATTCTATTGTTTTTTTTTCGTTTTAAACTCATCGCCTGTTTATCCAAATGCCAGAAATATCTTAACTCTTGAACTGATGGAAACAATAATCTAACCCATTAACATGAAATAAGAATGTTCATTCAACCGTGAAATATAGGTCAACAACTCAAATTATCATTTGAGTTATATTGCCTCATCAGTATGCTTGCATGGTAGGAGTTTCACCACCATAGTTAAATGTATACCGAAGATATAAGAAAAAAAAGAACTTTACTGTTAAAAAAATAAAAAAAAATGACCCAAGGTTCCTTAAACCATATTTTCCCCCAAAAAAGTGAATTTTGGTGAATAAACTTGTGACAAAACATAGAGTTAGACCTTCCCCTCTCATTTTATTTAATAACGTGTCATGTATGGTACTATTTTTCTACCTTTAAATGAGACACAAAATACGTGTCAAAACTGTGTGGAGTTACCCCACCCACTTTAAAGAGCCTGTAACTCAGAAAAAACTGCTTAAATACCAAAACCACATATGTTCCAAATAATTAGGCATATGTATGCTAACAATAAGCCAGAAATAATCAAAATCGTTAGGAGGCCAAAAAAAACCCTTAGGGAGACCCGTCCTTTTACAAAATACCCGCCTTGTCTGTTGCTGCGATAACATATCATAAAACTCGCAAATCATTCCTTGTGGTATAAGTATACTGTCTTTCTGTTTGTTTGTTTTTAAAGTTTTACGTCCCCTCAACAATATTTGGGTCATTTTGGAAACTTTGCTTCCGAATTTGTGGGCTTTTACTCGGCGACATTTAGACTAAATGTCATCTCAAACCCTGTCTCTCAAAGGGACCTTAGGGTTCATGCAAAGGTCTGACTCACACCACTATCCTTGGCAGGCTTTGACCTTCTAAGCGGTTTATCAGTACTAAATCAGCTCTGTACGGTAGGAACATGTGACCCAATGTGTTTCCCTCGGAGGTGTGCATGAATTAGGAAACCAATGAGTATGCCGTCCTAATGTAAAGGTTACCGGCTCTCTCTCTCCTTCTCCCACAAGGTATTTGACCTTGTTTGTCAATGACGTATCTTCGCCCCAAGCAAAAGTAAAATGCGTTGTTATTTTCTTACCTAACAGTAAACGAACGTTCCTCTATTATGTTAACAGGACTTACTTACATGTTCTACATAGAAATCGTGTAATTCTCGTTGATGACAAAATATAAGACGCAGACACGCTACAATCTACTACAATTGTCCTATAAACTCTATAATTTTTGGCTCTGTGGTGATAATTGTTTGTATTATTTTATTCATGATCCGTTTACTGTGTATTTTATAATGAATCACTGTTCAGCTAGAAAGCCTCCATGCGGATCAATTTGTTATTGTTATTTTGTTTGATACTGCACAAGAAATGAGGGCGAGGGTTGAAATTTTATAAACTCCAGAGTTTAACCCCTCCCCCTGTAGTTTTAGTACAGACCGTCCCAAGGCGGTCGTTCTTTTGCAGGGTCTTATTTGTATATTGGCTCTGTGTCGGTTCATATTTCATCTGATGTTTTTCCTTTCCTGAGTGACATTTTCTTACTAGTTCAAGCAGGGTCGTTGTCAGTTTCTAGCAAAAGAATATGCACTGGATCTGTTTACCGCTTTTGCATAATAGAAGTAAAACAAAGATCAGGAATTGACACAATTAACTTACTCCATCCATAAAAGACACCAAAGGGAAAGAAATACAAACATCAAGCGACCAGACCATAATGGAAACCTAAACAAAGGAAGGCCATATGGACAGTTACTTTCCCACAAAATGGCCATATGGCCATCCAAAATTAAAAGACACAAGTGATACACACAGTAAGTAACAAACAACAACATAAATAAATCGCCACAGAAGAGCCGCCTTGGAACGGTCAGTGGAAGATTTCCACTGGGGGGCTTAAATCGATTTTACGTGGCCACAATCCTCGCCCTTACTTCCGTCGCGATTTAGACAAATAATTTGTTCAGTCCGCATGAAGGCCTCCTAACTCATCAGTGCAACATCTCCGTGAACACAGAAATCAAAGAACCACAGAGGTGAGACAACGGTGAGGACTCGACAGCAAGAAACCACTGAAATGCTGGAGCAAAAGAAAACCAACAGTTAGACTCCGATGAGCCCGACCAGAGACAGAGCATCAGGCACCAACCAACATTATCTCTTTAATTTTCAATAAGCCTTTACGTTGGAGCCGTCATAGAATCTGAGGCCTGACCCACCGGCGTGCAATTAAAGAGGGAAGCAAAGTTGCCAACCGTGATTGGGTTAACTACCATGCATGCAGTCTGTCGTATAACATCCATAATCCTGCTCAGCAAAAGTTTGGTTAGTAAACTAAATGGCTCGATATGATCTACATAGTGTTGACTTGGCTTCTTATGTCCAAAGCTAATACATTCACCTTATTTGCATTATCTGCTGGTTCCTAGTCTGAAGGTTATCAATGTTGGAAAAACAGGTAACCAGACCCCCCTGACCTTAAACCAGATGGCCCAGGTCTTTGATATTTGGTTTAAACTTTATTTCTTTGTATAATACATACATCTTTTACACATATAATGTTGACAAAGAATACAAGTATCATACAAATGGATTCAGAAAAAAGTCAAATGACTTATTCAAATCTGTATCCCTCGATTACACTATCAATGTACTAAGTATAGTTGTGATTGTCAAGTTTGTTCGAATTTGCATATTTGGTGTGAAGCTTCTTCTAGTGGACCTCTACTTATAGCCTTGGCGTCAAAAATGCCCCCGCGCCAGGGCCCTCGCGTTTACATAGGCTTATATAGGGAAAACCTTTAAAAATCTTCTTGTCTGAAAACAGAAGGTCCAGGTCTTTGATATTTGGTATGAAGCTTCTTCTAATGGAATTCGATCAAGATTGTTCAAATTATAGCCTTGGGGCCAAAAATGTCGCCGCGCTGGGACCCAGTTCTTTAACATAGGCTAATATAAGAAAAAAAATATTATTGTCTGAAACCAGAAGGCCCAGGTCTTTGATATTTGGTGCGAAGCTTCATCTAGTGGACCTCTACTTAGATTGTACAAATTATAGCCCTGGCGCCAAAAATGGCCCCGTGCTAGGGCCCGCTGGTTTTACATAGGCTTATAGAGGGAAAACCTTTAAAAATCTTCTTTTCTGAAACCAGAAGGCACATGTCTTTGATATTTGGTATGAAGCTTCATCTAGTGGACCGCTACCAATTTTTTTTAAAATTATAGCCCTTGAGCCCAGAATGTACTGGAGACACTGATACTCAGGTGAGCGATTCAGGGCCCTCTGTGCCCTCTTGTTTAAGTTTCCTCTTGATGCCATTGGCATTGGCAGGCTGTAACTTTGATTATGGCTTTTCTTGGGCATCTATTTCAATATTTATTTTCAATGCACCTCTATTTTTATTTCATAAAATTGGTTGTAAAGACTGCCAACGTTTTGTTAACGTACCTTTGATTGTCTCATCCCAGTAAGCATTCTACATAAATCTACAGCGGGCCGTAAGCGGCCCGTCTCTACCCTGACGGGCCGCTTACGGCCCGCTGTAGATTTATGTAGAATGCTAGCAGGGATAATGCACTAAAAGAGCAATAATCAACACTCATACTTTCCAAATCAACAAGTGTTCTCTGAAAGCGAATAACATCTTATTGTGTATGTTTAATGCGCTATGATGTAACTGATACCACGTCATGTAACAGCTGCTCATGACGTCGTAATACTACACCACTTTCAATCTGCATCACGTCATTAGAAAATATGTTTCTTTACCGTCTACGAAAAACAAAAGATCAACATCTTCGTTTTTGCTGCCTAGGTATTAAAAGTGAAATACCTCTTGTTAAAATTTCTAAATTTTCAAACCTACTGTTTGTCGGTAGTTGTATAGGGTGAGTATCGGGGTACTGAGATCCGGGTAACCTGGGTGGCACTCTGGGTACTGCTGGGAACGGTACCCAGAGTGTCACCCTTGGTACCAAGATCTCGGCACCCCGATACTCACCCCTTGTCTAAGCTTGACTAGGCTAGAAGGGATTTGGATGATAAACTCACCCTATACTACTCTCGGTGTAGCCGAGGAGGCTGCGGAGGTCAGATATCGTCTATCTAGTCGTGAATCCCGAAGACAGGTGTCATCAGGATGCGGCTCATATAATGAGTGTAGAAAGGTATTTTGGTATTTATGAAAAGTTCAGTTGACATATGATTCCAGAAAGCGATGTATGGCGATAACCTGTGTGATATTTAGCAATTAAGTTTTTGCTACAACAACACGTTAACAAGTCAATAGAATGGGCGTCCTTGAGAACCATAATTTTATGTACAATTCCTGGGTAGTCGCTCCTTTACACTTCCTTTTAATTTTATGATGACTTTGGATATTCATTTCGTTATCATTTTTTGTCGATGGATGAACGTGTGAATTTTGTGTTCGTGTGTGTTTGTGTGTTCATGTCGTGCATTCTTTCTGTTTTTAAGGTTTCTATCGGGGTATATTTTTGTTATAGTTTGTCTTTGAGTGTGTGTATGCTTATTTCTTTTTGTTTTGGATACGGAATGGGCCATGTTGTGGGAAAGTTACAGTGTCCTTTTGGCTTTCCGCTATTCATGATTACATTAGTGTCTTGTTATTTAATGTCTGTGTTTCTTTCCCTTTAGTGGCCCTGATGGGTGGCGTGGGTTCATTGTATCGATTCCTGATCGTTGCCTTTACTTCTATTTTTCAAAAGGCCCATTTCCTTGGTATGCTTTTTTATTAAAAATTGATAAAAATTAAAAAAAAAATGCAATTCACAAGAGATCACCTTATTATTTTTTTAACTATAATTTATGACATTTTTTAAAATCACATAATAATATTATTATGATCATTATTGTTATGGTTCTGCTACTACTACTACTACTACTACTACTACTACTACTACTACTACTACTACTACTACTACTTCTACTACTACTACTACTATAAACCACGACAGAAGAACCGCATTGAAACGGTCAATGAAACGAATTCCACTTGGGGGGCTTAAATCGATTTTGCGTGGTCCCAATCTTCGCCCTTACTTCCGTCGCGATTTAGACAAATAATTTGTTGAGTTCGCATGAAGGCATCCTAACTCACCAGTGCAACATCTCCGTGAACACAAAAATTAAACAACCACAGAGTTGAAACTACGGTGAGGACTCGACAGTAAGAAACCACTGAACTGCTGGAGCAAAAGAAGACCAACAGTTGGATTCCGATGGGCCCGACCAGCGACAGAGCATCAGACACCAACCAACATTACATAAAATCATGTCCGGTGCAATTACTTTTACTGTGTTTGGCACATAACGTAACCCTTAAAGCGACGAGAAAAACTACATCTGAAAATGTCGTCTTCTTATGTCGTCTGTTGAATCTTCTAGCAACCGTTTTAAAAATATATTTTCATGCGGCAAACGGTGTAGACCCCTATCAGACAGATCTGGATCCATACTGATTGCAGTAGTAACCGGCAGACGACAAAACAGACGACAATTGTCCTGATTGGCATTTTATAGATTCTTCGAGCATTGAATGAACACATAAGAAAAAAAAAAAAAAAAACACTTTGATAAATCCTTCTGAGCAGTCAGATATTTTCAGATGTCAGGCAATATCCGAAATACAAGAGACGCCGGAAACTGTCGTATCTTCACCAAAAGATTGGTGATAAAAGAAGGAACGTAATGGAATATGCCTTTTTTCTGTTCTTGATATGATTCCGAGTGAAACAGACGAACAACAAAGCGAATAATTTGATAAATTATGCAGATATGGTTATGTCGACCCGTTGTAATGACATTGCCCGACATTATCCCATAGAAGGCGGATATGGAAGCTTCCAATTAACAGAGCTGGAATATATTTAAAATTTAAGTGGCAACAGAATTGTTCTCTTTTAAAAGTTCATTACTTCAAGCAAACAGTATAGACATTGATCAGACGCCGTTCAACGTCCTCAGATCAGGGTCTACACCGTTTTCTAGTCATCTCATTTTTAAGACGCTAGGCATATATGGGATAATGAAATAACCTATATAGGTTTTGGACATCTCAAATATACCAGAAATCCACGGCAAATGGAGTTGAATAATTCGAGGAAAAATACACTTCAATATCATCTAGATAATTATATTAATTATCTTTCCGTATCTAATCTGAAAGTCATCACGAAAACACGCCTATATAATTTTGACCCCCTCGAACCCCACTTTTGTATAGTCACATGTGGTTTGCAGGGGGTAAACCTTATTTTTCTTATTTCTGCTCTAAAATATAGATTGTGGCTACTCGTTAGAACCGCCTCAATTAGGCGGTTCTAACGAGTACCCACAATCTATATTTGGAGCAGAAATAAGAAAAATATCACAAAGTTTCATCTTTAAATTTTCATTTTTTTTTTGGTCCATAAAGGTTACAATGTATAAGTATAGGCGAGTTTTGGTAATGGTTCGTGAAAAAGTATCGAAATGAGAATTTATGTTTGAGATAATGCATATACAAGGCACAAATTTCATCTGGGAAAGAACGTGTGAAACTTCGTGATCTTTGTTTTCCGGACAACTAAATTTACGCCCTTAAAATGGTTTGCTCCTGTAAACATAACAGATATATACCAATATAATTTTGACCGCCTGAAACCCCACTTTTATTTTGTTAAACTTGGGTTTACAGGGGTATTGAGTATTTTTCTTCTGTCCGTTCAAAACATAGATTGTGGACTGTGGGTACTCGTAAGAACCGCCTCGACGAGGCGGTTCCAACGAGTACCCACAATCTATGTTTTGAGCAGAAATACGAAAAATATATTAATTTTTTATCTAAAAAAATCATTTTTTGGAGGTAAAATTTTTAATATATTTGAAAAGGAATGTTTTCGTGATGGGAATGCAGACTACTTTTGTTTAGGATGATAAAATAATTTGGATACAGTCGATTGCTCTCTGTTTTACCTTTATAATGGAAGCATGTGCCTATTTTTATTTTTTCACGCTTTGTACTACACTACCTCAAAATCTTGTAAAAGGAAACGTATGATTTAATTGAATGACCATTACATGGAGAAGGTTCCCTATACCTTGCATTAACGAGTGTAACTCTTTTTTCACTGCCGAAGAGTATTTAAATTACACATTATTGTCATGCCAGAAAGAGTGTTACTCTCAGTCCCTTCTACGTGTTAATGGTTATATAAGAATGTAGACACATTGTGAAAGTCCAATGGGTACGAAATGCGCACGACTTATTGCTAATTCGTTTTGTTCTGTTATAAAAGAACCTTCGTGGTAACTGTCTTTTTGGCTTTCTGCTGTTGATGTTTCCAATAAGGTCTAGTTGTTCTTTCCCTTTGGTGGCTCTGCTGGGCGATATTGGTTAATTGTATCGATTGCTGATCATTGCATTCACTTCTATTTATCATGATGTACATGTACCTTTCTGATGAAAAACAATCTGAAGCTATTGAAACTTTCAGATCGACGGCTATATATTTGGATGATTTATGAAATATTGACAAACCGTACTCAGTCAAATTTATTCTTCAAAACTTCAAGTAAATTAAGTAAATTCTTCTAATACCGGAGCTCCGTGCTTGGCTTTAAATATATCTGTTCCCATTGTGTTTATTTAATACAAAATGTGTGACAAATACGATGATTTATAATTTGAGATCGTCTATTTTTTTCTTGGAGGTTTGTCTTGCGAGACCATACGATGTTTATATACAGTAAAGTCTGTTCGCCAGAGTGTCTAGTCTTGTTACCGACTTCAGCACTCGTTATGGAATATCAACTGCTAAACTTCAAAATCAGTAAATCAGTAAATAATGTAAGTAAAAATTTTTCAACAGTCTCCATTAAAGTTAGCATACAACATGAATAAAAAGGTTGGTGCCTGATTATCGGGGCTATCGGAGTCTACAGTTTGTTTTATTTTGCTTCAGCATTGCATTTATTATATGCTGTTGAGTCCTCGTCATTGTTTCATATCTGAATGGGAACTCGTTTGATTTTTATGTTCTCCGAGATACTGGACTTGTGATGAATTAGAAACCCTTTTCGCAGACTGAAAAATCACTTGCGTAAATCACGGTAGAACACAGTGCGAAAATTGATTTGATTTAACCGCCTCTTCCCGCGCCAATAGTATATATTTACTGACCGGTCCAGGGCTATACTTCTGTTTTGGTTTGTTGTTATTAACATTGTATGTCTTTGCCTGTGTGCCCTGGTAATATTTTATTTTGGATATTCGTTCGGCAATTTTGGGTGCAAAACATTGTCATTTTGGATTTAGATCGTGGTGTCGTTGCCGTAAGTGTGTTTTCCTTTCCGCTTGGCGTCTTGGACGATAGAAGTTAGTTAGGCAATTGTATCCTGTCCTGATTATTGCCTTTCTTTCATTTTGTCGGTTCCTTTGTGCTTTTTCGGTTTCTATCTGGAATGGCAAAGGAGGTTTGTCGTATTCATTAGAAAAACACGCCTATACAAATACATTTAGACTTTACCTCCGAAAAAAATTATAATATTAAAAATTTTGATATTTTTTTTATTTCTGCTCAAAATATAGATTGTGGAAACTCGTAAGAACCGCCTCATCGAGGCGGTTCTATCGAGTACAAACAATCTAAAAATATTGATTGTGGGTACTCCTTAGAACCGCCTCATCGAGGCGGTTCTATCGTGTACCAACAATCTATAATTAGCAGAAATAAGAAAAAAAAATACCCCTGTAAACCCCCTGTAAACCCTAGTTTTATTATTTAAAAGTGAGGTTCAAGGGGGTCAAAATTATATAGGCGTGTTTTCGTGATGATAATTCTCAGTTCATTTACAGAAAATTCCATATACCGGTACCTAATTATAAAGACGCAATCTTGTTCACTCCTCAACGAATACATTGAGTCACGCGACGTCAAATGTAATTCAGTGACGTCGAAAATAAACCATGGTTTCTCCAATATGGCTAGCCATGGGCGATGACTACATTATTAGGTTCATGACGCGGATCCGGTGTTAATAGGAAAACTGCGTGCATCACGTGAACATCCGTGAAATTAACACTCCTATATAGAGAAAACTGTCTTAGTTCTGCTTCGAAACATTGGTTGTGGGTATTCGTTAGAACCGCCCCAACGAGCCGGTTCTAACAAGTACCCACAAGAATGTTTGCAGTTTAAAAACAAAACAAAACAAAAAAAAATCCAAGGTTTTTCCTCAGAAAGGTAGCAATTTGGACGTGCGAAAAATAAACTATGTCGCACGGGTGTGTTATCATAATGTAATTGTTGTCTTCTTTCAAGTTAAGCCCGCAAACCAGATTTTCTCGTCACATTATGGATAGAAAATAATGTAAATATATATAATGAAGGTTTTTGTTTGTTTGATTTGATGTTTAACGTCCCCGTCAACACTATATAGGTCATTTTGGAGACCTTGCGTCCAGTTTTGTGGGACTTTTACCCGATATTGAGATGAAATGACATCTAAAGCCCTGTCGCCCAATGCAACCAATATGGTTTATAAGCATGGACGGTCTTACTCGCACCGCCTTGCCTGGGCAGGCTTGGATCATTTAAGCGGTTTACCAGTACTCGTGTGCGGTCGTATTCAGCTCTGCGTGGAATTATCATGCAGCCCATTTATTTCTTCAAGCCCCAATGGGCGGGGGCCGAAATAATAAAGGTATGTAGTTCATTCAACGTCCATTGAAGTATGAACAACATCGGGGGCCAGTTATTCAAAACTAACGACGTCGTTAGTTAACGTATCGTTAAAACTTTGAGCATTAAATATGGCAAATATGCTGAAATTTTTTGCTGCAAAATGTGAGCAGCTTTTGCGGATGCAAAAGCTGCACACATTTTTTCAGCAAAAATACCAAATTTTTCAATATTGTACTTGCAGGAACAGTTAACAATTCGACCATTAACGGGCTCGTTAAGCTAACGATGCTTTGAACAACTGGCTCCTTGTCATTAGCAAAGTACACAGGCTGCTCTACGCCTTAAAGTTTATAGTTCGCAAACTGCAACACAGGTTTTCTCATGGCGTACATTTCATGTCACCCAATTCGTTATTACAGCGGCGCACGCTGACCGTAATCCCATTGCATCAAAATCTTCGCATTTTGTTCAATCCAGAAATAATGATTTGCATGTTTAGAGAACATGAAAATGGTTGATAAACATTGCTATTTGGTATTTCACGAAATATGGAATGGGATACTTGTACTTTTGACGGCATGTCACAGGGGGGAACAACCTACGTCAGAGCAGTGATGTTGTAACCAATAGTAGGTTTGCCGGTGTTTTACTACACAAAAGGCAATTGTCACAACAAGTAGGCGCAGTCATAAAAAAATCAAACATACTGAAATCTGTCCCAGAAATGTAGCTCTTTCTTTAGATAATTCGACACAAACTGATTTTGCAATGATGTCGGAACTACCATTGTTTACAGCGCCGAATCAAATCTTGTGGCGAAGGTATCGAAGCCTTTTCAATGTTTCAAGGTAAAATTAGCTCACCGATGAGATTCAAATATTGTTCGTTACCAGCTGAAGTATGTTTTCTGAAAACTCGTAATGTACATACATATATATATAGTTTGTATCATTTTATCTACCCTATTTACACAAATATGGCCGCTACTGAAATGGGTATGACATCTCTGTTATGACGTAGGTTGTCACCCTTGTGTCAAGTCATGATTGAGTGACATCGGCGTGTTTTATTATTAAGTGTTTTATTATTAAGCTCTGTCCACTGCTGTCAAATGGTAACGACGCTTCGGGAATGATAATTATAACGGTATAGTCTGTCTTGCCAGCCAAGGATTGGTATGGTAATGATAACGGTGCAACCTGTCAAACCTACCTGTGGTGGTATACTCTTTTACGTCACTGTCTACTTATCCTCCCACGTCTTTTGAACGGTTTAACATTAAATGGACAACATGCTATAGGACTGGATATTGCTTCCTGTTTGTAAAATAGATATGCCGCTTGACGGGGGATTGCTTAATTGTCTTTACGAGAATAACCCGCTTTAGGATTGTGAATTGCTTAATTGGCTTTACTTTGTGTCACTGAACACCGTATTCCCAAGTATTTGGAGAGGAAAACATAAATGGCGTGGTCAGTGGGTAATACCAAAAATCCAACAGAACGAAAACAACACAAAACATTTACTTGGTTTCAAACATGCAAACCATTACTATACAACTTGAATAGAAAGAACTCCCAATCCAACCCAGGAGTGCAGTGGTTATGCTACTAACTTCATAAACCAGGGGCCGTTTGTTCGATTCCGGCTTCTACAGACAATTGGATGAGTCTTTAAACCGAGGCTCCGGCTCCGTATGATCTTAGCTGTTGGTGGAACATAGAACACACACACACACACACAAATGTATTTGAAAAATGCTAGTGCGACATGTATGAGCGACGTTGAGATCATACACCCGTGTCCACATCTCCTAAACGGCAACCTTTCTGATGAAAATCTGATATTTTTCTTATTTATACTGCGAACTTAGGTTGTGGGTGCTCGTTAAAACCGCCTCCCCCGAGGCGGTTCTAAAGAGTACTCACAACCTATGCCTTGGAACGGAAATTCGAAAAATAATGCATACCCCCGTAAACCCCAGTTTTCTAAATATAATGAGGGGTGGGGATTGGGGGGGGTTAATTTTACTGACTTGTTCACGTGATGGCCATGATAGCCCAATGAGGGGTTACATGTATCATAATGGGACTGTTAAAACGCATAGGCCCCGCCCATCGGGGCTTGAAATAATAGATGAGCTGCATAATGCTTCCACGCAAAGCTGAAACCGACCACACAGTTTAAGTGGGGTATAAGTGGGTCTTCATTTCACGGACTTGTTCGTGGAATTTTACTGTATTTTTTCCATGTACCAATTCAAGACTATGGCATCTGATTATTTTCCCTGATTATCCTTTTAAAACAAAAAAGAAATAAGAATATGCGGGCAATTACTTTTAAATTAACAAGTCCGCGTGTGATAACTACCCTAACGCTTGTAATCAGTACTGTGCATATAGAGAAAATATATAGTAAATGGTGTTCATTCTTGCTAACATTACAAAAACACACCTATACAAATACGCAGTAAATTTTGCAGCCGAAAAAACACGAACTTTTAAGATGAAAAAAAAAATGTGATTTTTTTTCTTATTTCTGCTCAAAATATAACACTGTAAAGGTTATTTTGGAGACGTTGCTTCCAATTTTGTGGGACTTTTACCCGACATTGAGATGAAATGACATCTCAAGCCCTGTCGCCCAATGAAACCAATAGGGTTTATAAGCATGGACGGTCAGCCTCGCACCGCAGTTCCTGGACAGGCTTAGATCCTCTAAGCGGTTTACCAGTACCAGTGTGCGGACCGGATTCAGCTCTGCGTGGAAGCATCATGCAGCCCATATATTTCTTCAAGCCCCTATGGGCGGGGGCCAGCGGCTGGTATATGGTGCTCTCTTTAACTACGTTTTATATTGCTAGAAAAACACATATCTGAAACACACAACATTTTTCAGTTTGAGAACACGCCTATTCAAATACGTCGTAAATTTTAACGCTGAAAAAATGTACATTTTCAGATGAAAAATAATGATATTTTTCTTAGAGCCGAAAAAAAAAATACACACAAAAAAGGTTTATCTCGGTAAACCCCAGCTTTACTATACAAGAGGACCCAGAGGGCCCTGGTTCGCTCACCTGTGTGTCACAGTCTCGAGTACATTCTATTTTTAGCTCTTGTGGCCATCTTGTTCATCAGCAGAGTGATTTTAGCTTATTTGGTAGGGGAGTAACCTTGGCAACATTCCTGGGAACTTCCGTTTGAATCAAATTTACAATAGTTTTCTATTTTTACCTCCGGTGGCCATTTTGTTCATCCGAGTGGGATTGTTTTAGCCTTTTTGGTAGAGGATCATCTAAGCAACATTGTCACAAGGAACCTACATGCTAAATATGAAGGCTGTATCTCAAATGCTTTAAAAGTTATGACAAAGTAGGTAAAAGGTCAAGGTCATGGGTCAAAAGTTTTGAATGGTTGAGAAAACCTTGTAACTAGGAACATGCATGCCAAATATGAAGGCTCTATCTCATGTGGTTCAAAAGGTATGATGAAGTAGGTCACAGGTCAAGGTCAAAAATAAACTATGTCGCACGGGTGTGTTATCATAATGTAATTGTTGTCTTCTTTCAAGTTAAGCCCGCAAACCAGATTTTCTCGTCACATTATGGATAGAAAATAATGTAAATATATATAATGAAGGTTTTTGTTTGTTTGATTTGATGTTTAACGTCCCCGTCAACACTATATAGGTCATTTTGGAGACCTTGTGTCCAGTTTTGTGGGACTTTTACCCGATATTGAGATAAAATAACATCTAAAGCCCTGTCGCCCAATGAAACCAATATGGTTTATAAGCATGGACGGTCTTACTCGCACCGCCTTGCCTGGGCAGGCTTGGATCCTTTAAGCGGTTTACCAGTACTCGTGTGCGGTCGTATTCAGCTCTGCGTGGAATTATCATGCAGCCCATTTATTTCTTCAAGCCCCAATGGGCGGGGGCCGAAATAATAAAGGTATGTAGTTCATTCAACGTCCATTGAAGTATGAACATCATCGGGGGCCAGTTATTCAAAACTAACGACGTCGTTAGTTAACGTATCGTTAAAACTTTGAGCATTAAATATGGCAAATATGCTGAAATTTTTTGCTGCAAAATGTGAGCAGCTTTTGCGGATGCAAAAGCTGCTCACATTTTTTCAGCAAAAATACCAAATTTTTCAATATTGTACTTGCAGGAACAGTTAACAATTCGACCATTAACGGGCTCGTTAAGCTAACGATGCTTTGAACAACTGGCTCCTGGTCATTAGCAAAGTACACAGGCTGCTCTACGCCTTAAAGTTTATAGTTCGCAAACTGCAACACAGGTTTTCTCATGGCGTACATTTCATGTCACCCAATTCGTTATTACAGCGGCGCACGCTGACCGTAATCCCATTGCATCAAAATCTTCGCATTTTGTTCAATCCAGAAATAATGATTTGCATGTTTAGAGAACATGAAAATGGTTGATAAACATTGCTATTTGGTATTTCACGAAATATGGAATGGGATACTTGTACTTTTGACGGCATGTCACAGGGGGGAACAACCTACGTCAGAGCAGTGATGTTGTAACCAATAGTAGGTTTGCCGGTGTTTTACTACACAAAAGGCAATTGTCACAACAAGTAGGCGCAGTCATAAAAAAATCAAACATACTGAAATCTGTCCCAGAAATGTAGCTCTTTCTTTAGATAATTCGACACAAACTGATTTTGCAATGATGTCGGAACTACCATTGTTTACAGCGCCGAATCAAATCTTGTGGCGAAGGTATCGAAGCCTTTTCAATGTTTCAAGGTAAAATTAGCTCACCGATGAGATTCAAATATTGTTCGTTACCAGCTGAAGTATGTTTTCTGAAAACTCGTAATGTACATACATATATATATAGTTTGTAGCATTTTATCTACCCTATTTACACAAATATGGCCGCTACTGAAATGGGTATGACATCTCTGTTATGACGTAGGTTGTCACCCTTGTGTCAAGTCATGATTGAGTGACATCGGCGTGTTTTATTATTAAGTGTTTTATTATTAAGCTCTGTCCACTGCTGTCAAATGGTAACGACGCTTCGGGAATGATAATTATAACGGTATAGTCTGTCTTGCCAGCCAAGGATTGGTATGGTAATGATAACGGTGCAACCTGTCAAACCTACCTGTGGTGGTATACTCTTTTACGTCACTGTCTACTTATCCTCCCACGTCTTTTGAACGGTTTAACATTAAATGGACAACATGCTATAGGACTGGATATTGCTTCCTGTTTGTAAAATAGATATGCCGCTTGACGGGGGATTGCTTAATTGTCTTTACGAGAATAACCCGCTTTAGGATTGTGAATTGCTTAATTGGCTTTACTTTGTGTCACTGAACACCGTATTCCCAAGTATTTGGAGAGGAAAACATAAATGACGTGGTCAGTGAGTAATACTAAAAATCCAACAGAACGAAAACAACAAAAAACATTTACTTGGTTTCAAACATGCAAACCATTACTATACAACTTGAATAGAAAGAACTCCCAATCCAACCCAGGAGTGCAGTGGTTATGCTACTAACTTCATAAACCAGGGGCCGTTTGTTCGATTCCGGCTTCTACAGACAATTGGATGAGTCTTTAAACCGAGGCTCCGGCTCCGTATGATCTTAGCTGTTGGTGGAACATAGAACACACACACACACACACACACACACAAATGTATTTGAAAAATGCTAGTGCGACATGTATGAGCGACGTTGAGATCATACACCCGTGTCCACATCTCCTAAACGGCAACCTTTCTGATGAAAATCTGATATTTTTCTTATTTATACTGCGAACTTAGGTTGTGGGTGCTCGTTAAAACCGCCTCCCCCGAGGCGGTTCTAAAGAGTACTCACAACCTATGCCTTGGAACGGAAATTCGAAAAATAATGCATACCCCCGTAAACCCCAGTTTTCTAAATATAATGAGGGGTGGGGATTGTGGGGGGGGGGGGGTAATTTTACTGACTTGTTCACGTGATGGCCATGATAGCCCAATGAGGGGTTACATGTATCATAATGGGACTGTTAAAACGCATAGGCCCCGCCCATCGGGGCTTGAAATAATAGATGAGCTGCATAATGCTTCCACGCAAAGCTGAAACCGACCACACAGTTTAAGTGGGGTATAAGTGGGTCTTCATTTCACGGACTTGTTCGTGGAATTTTACTGTATTTTTTCCATGTACCAATTCAAGACTATGGCATCTGATTATTTTCCCTGATTATCCTTTTAAAACAAAAAAGAAATAAGAATATGCGGGCAATTACTTTTAAATTAACAAGTCCGCGTGTGATAACTACCCTAACGCTTGTAATCAGTACTGTGCATATAGAGAAAATATATAGTAAATGGTGTTCATTCTTGCTAACATTACAAAAACACACCTATACAAATACGCAGTAAATTTTGCAGCCGAAAAAACACGAACTTTTAAGATGAAAAAAAAAATGTGATTTTTTTTCTTATTTCTGCTCAAAATATAACACTGTAAAGGTTATTTTGGAGACGTTGCTTCCAATTTTGTGGGACTTTTACCCGACATTGAGATGAAATGACATCTCAAGCCCTGTCGCCCAATGAAACCAATAGGGTTTATAAGCATGGACGGTCAGCCTCGCACCGCAGTTCCTGGACAGGCTTAGATCCTCTAAGCGGTTTACCAGTACCAGTGTGCGGACCGGATTCAGCTCTGCGTGGAAGCATCATGCAGCCCATATATTTCTTCAAGCCCCTATGGGCGGGGGCCAGCGGCTGGTATATGGTGCTCTCTTTAACTACGTTTTATATTGCTAGAAAAACACATATCTGAAACACACAACATTTTTCAGTTTGAGAACACGCCTATTCAAATACGTCGTAAATTTTAACGCTGAAAAAATGTACATTTTCAGATGAAAAATAATGATATTTTTCTTAGAGCCGAAAAAAAAAATACACACAAAAAAGGTTTATCTCGGTAAACCCCAGCTTTACTATACAAGAGGACCCAGAGGGCCCTGGTTCGCTCACCTGTGTGTCACAGTCTCGAGTACATTCTATTTTTAGCTCTTGTGGCCATCTTGTTCATCAGCAGAGTGATTTTAGCTTATTTGGTAGGGGAGTAACCTTGGCAACATTCCTGGGAACTTCCGTTTGAATCAAATTTACAATAGTTTTCTATTTTTACCTCCGGTGGCCATTTTGTTCATCCGAGTGGGATTGTTTTAGCCGTTTTGGTAGAGGATCATCTAAGCAACATTGTCACAAGGAACCTACATGCTAAATATGAAGGCTGTATCTCAAATGCTTTAAAAGTTATGACAAAGTAGGTAAAAGGTCAAGGTCATGGGTCAAAAGTTTTGAATGGTTGAGAAAACCTTGTAACTAGGAACATGCATGCCAAATATGAAGGCTCTATCTCATGTGGTTCAAAAGGTATGATGAAGTAGGTCACAGGTCAAGGTCAAAAATAAACTATGTCGCACGGGTGTGTTATCATAATGTAATTGTTGTTTTCTTTCAAGTTAAGCCCGCAAACCAGATTTTCTCGTCACATTATGGATAGAAAATAATGTAAATATATATAATGAAGGTTTTTGTTTGTTTGATTTGATGTTTAACGTCCCCGTCAACACTATATAGGTCATTTTGGAGACCTTGCGTCCAGTTTTGTGGGACTTTTACCCGATATTGAGATAAAATAACATCTAAAGCCCTGTCGCCCAATGAAACCAATATGGTTTATAAGCATGGACGGTCTTACTCGCACCGCCTTGCCTGGGCAGGCTTGGATCCTTTAAGCGGTTTACCAGTACTCGTGTGCGGTCGTATTCAGCTCTGCGTGGAATTATCATGCAGCCCATTTATTTCTTCAAGCCCCAATGGGCGGGGGCCGAAATAATAAAGGTATGTAGTTCATTCAACGTCCATTGAAGTATGAACATCATCGGGGGCCAGTTATTCAAAACTAACGACGTCGTTAGTTAACGTATCGTTAAAACTTTGAGCATTAAATATGGCAAATATGCTGAAATTTTTTGCTGCAAAATGTGAGCAGCTTTTGCATCCGCAAAAGCTGCTCACATTTTGCAGCAAAAATACCAAATTTTTCAATATTGTACTTGCAGGAACAGTTAACAATTCGACCATTAACGGGCTCGTTAAGCTAACGATGCTTTGAACAACTGGCTCCTGGTCATTAGCAAAGTACACAGGCTGCTCTACGCCTTAAAGTTTATAGTTCGCAAACTGCAACACAGGTTTTCTCATGGCGTACATTTCATGTCACCCAATTCGTTATTACAGCGGCGCACGCTGACCGTAATCCCATTGCATCAAAATCTTCGCATTTTGTTCAATCCAGAAATAATGATTTGCATGTTTAGAGAACATGAAAATGGTTGATAAACATTGCTATTTGGTATTTCACGAAATATGGAATGGGATACTTGTACTTTTGACGGCATGTCACAGGGGGGAACAACCTACGTCAGAGCAGTGATGTTGTAACCAATAGTAGGTTTGCCGGTGTTTTACTACACAAAAGGCAATTGTCACAACAAGTAGGCGCAGTCATAAAAAAATCAAACATACTGAAATCTGTCCCAGAAATGTAGCTCTTTCTTTAGATAATTCGACACAAACTGATTTTGCAATGATGTCGGAACTACCATTGTTTACAGCGCCGAATCAAATCTTGTGGCGAAGGTATCGAAGCCTTTTCAATGTTTCAAGGTAAAATTAGCTCACCGATGAGATTCAAATATTGTTCGTTACCAGCTGAAGTATGTTTTCTGAAAACTCGTAATGTACATACATATATATATAGTTTGTAGCATTTTATCTACCCTATTTACACAAATATGGCCGCTACTGAAATGGGTATGACATCTCTGTTATGACGTAGGTTGTCACCCTTGTGTCAAGTCATGATTGAGTGACATCGGCGTGTTTTATTATTAAGTGTTTTATTATTAAGCTCTGTCCACTGCTGTCAAATGGTAACGACGCTTCGGGAATGATAATTATAACGGTATAGTCTGTCTTGCCAGCCAAGGATTGGTATGGTAATGATAACGGTGCAACCTGTCAAACCTACCTGTGGTGGTATACTCTTTTACGTCACTGTCTACTTATCCTCCCACGTCTTTTGAACGGTTTAACATTAAATGGACAACATGCTATAGGACTGGATATTGCTTCCTGTTTGTAAAATAGATATGCCGCTTGACGGGGGATTGCTTAATTGTCTTTACGAGAATAACCCGCTTTAGGATTGTGAATTGCTTAATTGGCTTTACTTTGTGTCACTGAACACCGTATTCCCAAGTATTTGGAGAGGAAAACATAAATGACGTGGTCAGTGAGTAATACTAAAAATCCAACAGAACGAAAACAACACAAAACATTTACTTGGTTTCAAACATGCAAACCATTACTATACAACTTGAATAGAAAGAACTCCCAATCCAACCCAGGAGTGCAGTGGTTATGCTACTAACTTCATAAACCAGGGGCCGTTTGTTCGATTCCGGCTTCTACAGACAATTGGATGAGTCTTTAAACCGAGGCTCCGGCTCCGTATGATCTTAGCTGTTGGTGGAACATAGAACACACACACACACACACACAAATGTATTTGAAAAATGCTAGTGCAACATGTATGAGCGACGTTGAGATCATACACCCGTGTCCACATCTCCTAAACGGCAACCTTTCTGATGAAAATCTGATATTTTTCTTATTTATACTGCGAACTTAGGTTGTGTGTGCTCGTTAAAACCGCCTCCCCCGAGGCGGTTCTAAAGAGTACTCACAACCTATGCCTTGGAACGGAAATTCGAAAAATAATGCATACCCCCGTAAACCCCAGTTTTCTAAATATAATGAGGGGTGGGGATTGTGGGGGGGGTAATTTTACTGACTTGTTCACGTGATGGCCATGATAGCCCAATGAGGGGTTACATGTATCATAATGGGACTGTTAAAACGCATAGGCCCCGCCCATCGGGGCTTGAAATAATAGATGAGCTGCATAATGCTTCCACGCAAAGCTGAAACCGACCACACAGTTTAAGTGGGGTATAAGTGGGTCTTCATTTCACGGACTTGTTCGTGGAATTTTACTGTATTTTTTCCATGTACCAATTCAAGACTATGGCATCTGATTATTTTCCCTGATTATCCTTTTAAAACAAAAAAGAAATAAGAATATGCGGGCAATTACTTTTAAATTAACAAGTCCGCGTGTGATAACTACCCTAACGCTTGTAATCAGTACTGTGCATATAGAGAAAATATATAGTAAATGGTGTTCATTCTTGCTAACATTACAAAAACACACCTATACAAATACGCAGTAAATTTTGCAGCCGAAAAAACACGAACTTTTAAGATGAAAAAAAAAAAAATGTGATTTTTTTTCTTATTTCTGCTCAAAATATAACACTGTAAAGGTTATTTTGGAGACGTTGCTTCCAATTTTGTGGGACTTTTACCCGACATTGAGATGAAATGACATCTCAAGCCCTGTCGCCCAATGAAACCAATAGGGTTTATAAGCATGGACGGTCAGCCTCGCACCGCAGTTCCTGGACAGGCTTAGATCCTCTAAGCGGTTTACCAGTACCAGTGTGCGGACCGGATTCAGCTCTGCGTGGAAGCATCATGCAGCCCATATATTTCTTCAAGCCCCTATGGGCGGGGGCCAGCGGCTGGTATATGGTGCTCTCTTTAACTACGTTTTATATTGCTAGAAAAACACATATCTGAAACACACAACATTTTTCAGTTTGAGAACACGCCTATTCAAATAGGTCGTAAATTTTAACGCTGAAAAAATGTACATTTTCAGATGAAAAATAATGATATTTTTCTTATTTTAGAGCCGAAAAAAAAAATACACACAAAAAAGGTTTATCTCGGTAAACCCCAGCTTTACTATACAAGAGGGCCCAGAGGGCCCTGGTTCGCTCACCTGTGTGTCACAGTCTCGAGTACATTCTATTTTTAGCTCTTGTGGCCATCTTGTTCATCAGCAGAGTGATTTTAGCTTATTTGGTAGGGGAGTAACCTTGGCAACATTCCTGGGAACTTCCGTTTGAATCAAATTTACAATAGTTTTCTATTTTTACCTCCGGTGGCCATTTTGTTCATCCGAGTGGGATTGTTTTAGCCTTTTTGGTAGAGGATCATCTAAGCAACATTGTCACAAGGAACCTACATGCTAAATATGAAGGCTGTATCACAAATGCTTTAAAAGTTATGACAAAGTAGGTAAAAGGTCAAGGTCATGGGTCAAAAGTTTTGAATGGTTGAGAAAACCTTGTAACTAGGAACATGCATGCCAAATATGAAGGCTCTATCTCATGTGGTTCAAAAGGTATGATGAAGTAGGTCACAGGTCAAGGTCACAGGTCAAATCTTTATGGGTGGGAAGCCCTTGTCAGAAGGAACCTACATGCCAAATATGAAGGCTCTATCTCAAACGGTTCAAAAGTTATGACAAAATAACCTACTGATCTACTTTTTGATTTGACATGACCCATATTCGAACTTAACTGAGATATTGTCCAGATGATCATTCTGAGCAAGTTTTATGACGATTTGACTAAAACTGTGGCCTCTTAGAGTGTTCAAAACGTTTTTATATGATTTGACCTGCTGACCTATTTTCTGACCCGACATGACCCATATTCAAACTTGACACAGATATTGTCAAGATGGTCATTCTGAGCAAGTTTGATGATGATCGGACCAAAACTTGGGCCCCTAGTGTGTTCACAAGGTTTTTCAACAATCTCACCTACTGACCTACATAATGACCAGACATGACCCATATTCGAAATTAACCGCGATATTGTCAAATGATCATTTTGAGCAAGTTTGATGATGATCGGACTAAAAATGTAGCCGCCCGTGTGTTCAGAGGGTTTTTCTATGATTTGACCTACTGACCTACTTTTTGACCCAACATGACCCATATTTGAACTTGACTGAGATATTGTCAAATGATCATTTTGAGCAAGTTTGATGATGATCGGACTAAAAATGTAGCCGCCCGTGTGTTCACAAGCTTTTTCCTAATTTGACCTACTGACCTACTTTTTGACCCGACATGACCCGTATTCAAACTTGACCCGGATATTGGCAAGATGATCGTTCTGGGCAAGTTTGATGATGATCTGACCAAAACTGTGGCCTCTAGTGTGTTCACAAGGTTTTTCTCTGATTTGACCTACTGACCTACTTTTTGACCCTACATGACCCATATTCAAACTGGACAGAGAAATTCTCAAGATAATCATTCTGAGCAAGTTTTATGATGATCAGACCAAAACTGTGGCCTCTAGTGTATTCACAAGGTTTTTCTATGATTTGACCTACTGACCTACTTTTTGACACGACATGAACCGTATTCAAACTTGACCGAGATATTGTCAAGATGATCATTCAGGGCAAGTTTGATAATGATTGGACCAAAACTGGGGCCTCTAGTGTATTCACAAGGTTTTTCTATGATTTGACCTACTGACCTACTTTTTGACCCGGCATAACTCATATTCGAATGTGACCAAGATATTATCAAGATGATTATTCTGAGCAAGTTTGATGATGATTGGGCATAAATTGTGGCCTCTAGTGTGTTCAGAAGGTTTTTCTATGATTTGACCTACTGACCTACTTTTTGACTCGACAACACCCATATTCGAACTTGACTGAGATATTGTCAAGATGATCATTCTGGGCAAGTTTGATGTTGATCGGACCAAAACTGTGGCCTCTCGTGTCTTCACAAGGGTTTTTTTCTGATTTGACCTACTGACCTACTTTTTTGACCCGACAAGACCCATATTTGAACTTGACTGAGATTTTGTGGTGGTACAAATTGTGTGCAAGTTTAGTTAAAATCAAATCATAACTGAAACATCTATCATGCAGACAAGGCCAAAATAGGCAATTTTTGCCCTTTCAGGGGCCGTAACTCCGTAACACATGACGGGATATGGCTGGTTCGAGAAAGGAACCCAGATCTCATGGTGGTACCAGTTGTGTGCAAGTCTGGTTAAAATCAAATCATAAATGAAGATGCTATCGTGCGGACAAGACCAAAATAGGCACTTTTTGCCCTTTCAGGGGCCGTAACTCCGTAACACATTATGGGATATGGCTGGTTCAAGAAAGGAACCCAGATCTCATGGTGATACAAGTTGTGTGCAAGTCTGGTTAAAATCAAATCATAAATGAAGATGCTATCGTGCGGACAAGAAATTGTTTACGCACGCAAGCACGCACGGACGCACGGACGACGTACGACGGACAAAAAGTGATCACAAAAGCTCACCTTGTCACTACGTGACAGGTGAGCTAATAAAAGTGGGGTTCAAGAGGGTCACAATATATAGGCGTGTTTTCGTGATAAAAGCCGTCTACGGAAAAACAAAAACAACTACAAGCAATTGTAAACTAAATCGGAATGACGTCTATAGAAAAGCTTTGCGTAGATTATGATATAGTTCGAACAGTTTGACATGAGACTGGTGTCCTCTATTATCATAATTTCACACCCGACTGAATGCATATATTTATATTCGCCGTTTTCCGAAGAGGTCGATACTATTATTCAATACACAAAGGTCAGTAAATGGGTCGCCATTCACGAGATGCCAAAATTCACGGGGAGTTTACGAAAACCGATCTATTAGGCGAAAACCTGGCTAATTTATTCTTTGGATAAAGGTCAGTCTCATGTCAAATTGCACCAACTTTACCGATAACCCAGATTACGAAGTTTATCAGTTAACAATGTATAAGCCATTGCTGAAAAAAAGTCCCGCCTATGGTGGGATTCGAACCTAGGCCGTTCGGTTGAAAATTCAATACTCTTAGAATGAGCCAAAGAGTCGACACACTGACGCTTTTATCAGATATTTTTTATAAGTTCTGTGGAACGGAAATATTTTGGAAGCAAACACCACATAACTAAAAAATCGCCGAGTAGACAAGTTTTTCTGGGCCAAAGCACATGTAGCTTGTTTCGGCCATTTACGCTCATCAATGACCCTCAGATATTTTCAAACATTCGCAGTGGAATCAATGATTCCAAAGGACTAGAAAATATAGCACACACTATGACGAAGGGCCGCCACACATTCCCTGAACACCAGCTGTGTTAGCCATTAGCTGTGCATAACTGAAGGTAGGAGTTCATAGCCTAAAGCATAGCACTTCTCCATGCAAACGAGAAGGACTGTGTACTAACTCAGTGGGTAGGTAGCCACACTCAACTTAAATACTTCCCTGCGGGCACATTAATGGTATTGTCCCATATTCTTAAAGTTTGTCTTTCATATGTTTAAAAGTTTCATATATTGTTTAAAGATTGTTAGTACTCGTTAGAACCGCCTCATTGAGCTGGTTCTAGCGCAAACAAAGATTGTTGGTGTCAGCATATACAGTAAAATTCCTATAATAAGACCACTTTTGGGACTGTTCAAAAGTGGTCTTTAAGACCACTTTTGAACAGTCCCAACGGTGGTCTTTTATTTGGAGTCACTGGATGAGGAAAACACAAAGAAAGAATAACTGAAACCTTCTCAATAAGCTTTCAAAAGCAGATCTAGTCTTAATTTTAGGTGATTTATACTGAAAATTAAGAAAAATATATGCCTGCAATGGCTTCAGTACCCAATTTCGTAAAATCGTTCTTCGATATAAAAGGGTTGGGAACATGTACAACATAAATGTTATACGACAGACTGCAAACATGGTAGTTAACCCAATCACGTTTGATAACTTTGCTGGATTACACATTTATAAAGCAATTACAAGTATGAGCTGCCACATTTAATCAGATTATCGGGTCATTCATACTGAAAAGAGAATACAGAGGATTGTACTTTCTCTTTAAGCAGACATAACACAGCTATGTGGAAAGCATAATATACTATTACCAAAATAGAAGTAGAGGCAATGATCAGGAATCGATACAATTCAACCACAGCTCCCATCAGAGACACCGAAGGTTTCATGACCTATAATCTTTAATTAGGCAGGTACTACATTCTGAGCGGAGGATTACATGGATCCTAAGGCGGAATAAAAATAATTCTAAAAACGACTCAGTAGACGGTGGCTGAGCAGGGTCACCGAGCGACAACTAACGTCTGGCGAATTCACCGACTTAAACAGACTGTCAGTGTGTGCTTGCACAGGAATACGAAAAATACATCATAAATTTTACCGCCGAAAAAAAACACGAAAAATTTAAAATGAAAAAACGTAATATTTTGTATCATTTCTGCACAAAATGTAGATTAATCTATATTTTAATCTATATTTTAGAGCAGAAATATTAAAAACAAGTTTTACCCCTTAAACTTCCGTTTTACTTATTAAAAGAGTTGTTCATAGGGGTCGGCATTTATGGACGTGTTTCCTCATTGCTTGGTGCATGTGTTCGTCGGATGTCACCCCTTTTCTTTGACATAACTCAAATGAAAAGTGTCGTCGCGGATCGTGTTTCATGCATTATTTAAATGATCGTTGTACGTGATTCCTTGTGGAATTTAGATCCAGAAAAATCGTGCACCTTTCGTGGAAATTTGTTGGAGCATCTGGTTGTCACTTAGATGTATTACTTTAATCCAATTTTAAATTGCTTGCTGGTAGTTATTAAGATTGTTTCCTCAATGAAATCGAAACCCCAAGCGGAAGCCAGAATTAGATCTGAACAAAATGAAAAGAAACAAACAGAATGAGGACGAAAGGCAAAGTTTTAATTTGCGATAAGTTTAAAAATAAATTGATTCGTTAAGATCTGCGTAAGGACCGCCCATCGGGGTTGGGGAAATAGATTGGGTAGCACGATGCCTAGTATAAACACATTTATCGCATTTGCCAAGCAAAGCGGTTGGGCCACAAGTTATACCAGCATGGTGCTTCCAGCCAGAGCATAAATCGACCACACATGCAGATAAGCCGCTTAAAAGGTCTGAGCCTGCCCAGGTAAAGTGGTTCGTGCCGGACCGTCCCTGTATAAGAACCCTATTGTTTTGTTGGGATAGAGATGGCATTTCCAAAAGTCGCAGACAATCGGAACCAACGTCCAACAAATAACCCAAATTATGTAGACGGGGACGTAAAACCTCAATTCAAACAAAGCTATGACATGCATTTCATCACCAAGACACGCCTATATACTTTTGACCCCCTTGAACCCCACTTTTATATAGTAAAACTGGGGTTTACAGGAGTAAACCTTATTTTTCTTATTTCTGCTCTAAAATATAGATTGTGGGTACACGTTAGAACCGCCTCGATGAGGCGGTTCTAACGAGTGCCCACAATCTATATTTGGAGCAGAAATAAGAAAAGTATTACAATTTTTCATCTAAAAATTTTCATTTTTTCTGCAATAAAGGTTACAATGTATTTAAATAGGCGTGTTTTCGTAATGTGCATTGAACAGCCGATACACAGGAAAAAATGTCATCAGGTAAAATAGCCCATGTAATGGACAGCCACTCTAAAACCTCACTTCATATTTGGTAAAAGTGGGGTTTATGGGGATACTCATCATTTTCTTTATTTTTGCTGAAAACATAGACTGTGGGTATTCATTAGGACTGTCTCATTTAGGCGGTCATTTAGGCTGTCCTGTCGAACACCCAGATTCTATGTTTGGAGCAGAACTCATGGTAAAAATGTCAAAGACGTCATTGAAGCACACGGTGTTATTATCAGATAAGACTTTTTTTATCCGGGTGAGAAAAGGACTGATATTTGTCTTAATTCTGCATGAAAACATGTGTTGTGGTTCCTCATTAGAAGCGCCTCGCCTTTTGTTATTTCCGCACGAAAACATATGATGTGGGTACTCACAAAAAGCGCATCGGCGATGCGCTTCTAATCAGTACATGCAACCACAACACATGCAGAAATAAGAAAGGTAATATTTGGATACCCTCTTTTATGTGGGGCTTTGTATTATCGAAATGACTTTTTGGCATATTGGTTTAAACAAACATATTTGTTCTGTTTAATTTTGACATGCATACAGTATATATGTGGGATTTGGCATGTTCGACTGGTGAACAACGTGTCAGGCTATGGCACTGGTCAGCTTTGGTATTTGTACTATCTGGTTCTTAATATGACGCATGCGTGACGTCAGTGGTGTGTAAAAAAAGGTTGGTAAACTGTAACATCACGTGAACATGTCCATGAAATAAAGACCCACTAAACCCCATCTTATATAGAGGAATCTGGGGTTTACGGGGGTAAACATCATTTTCCTTATTTCTGCTCCAAAACATAGGTTGTGGGTACTCGTTAGAACCGCCTCAATGAGGCGGTTCTAACGAGCACCCACAATCTATGTTGAAAGGAGAAATGAGAAATAAGTTATCATTTTTACCCAAAATGTTTCACTTCTGACACCATGTTGGACG
Source organism: Lucinisca nassula (assembly GCA_963580285.1). Lineage (NCBI taxonomy): Eukaryota > Metazoa > Mollusca > Bivalvia > Lucinida > Lucinidae > Lucinisca > Lucinisca nassula. Next base: position 18,694,569 of record OY757023.1, read on the forward strand.
CCATTATTTCACACGGACATGTTTTCCTAATGAAATCTGGCTTAGGTTCATGTTTTGCATGTAGGACACTGACAAACAGATTGCGGCGTCTGATCAGGGTTTGCTAATAGTACAATTATTTCAAGGTAACCCCATATTTGACAATGGAATCGTTTGAATTGGACCTTTTCAGCTATAGGGTTGCCAGGTTTGTTTTGTGTGAAGTAAGTTATACGAAAATGAACGTACTTTAGGCAAACAGCGTAGACTCAGATACGACGCCGTGTTCTGCGGCGTCTGATATGAGTCTACAATGATTGCCAATTTCCAAAAAGAGGGCCGCTAGGCATATATGGGTTAAAAGAAACTGTCTAATTCTCCGTCTACGACAATTTCTCCAGCCTATGCTCAGAGAAAATCGGTGCTTTCAGGGCTTTGATTTGGAATAGTAGTCTATCCACATAATTCCGAAAAAAAAACCCAGCTTTGTTCCCGTCTCAGCGACGCTTCATATCAACGTCTATTTCAAGAAGCAATTTCCTATACTCGATGACAGTTACACTCGACAAATGAAACAAATTAAACCGAAAATAATGTCTTTTTCTCACTGTCCAACTCTCTGAAAGGCCGATTTCTAGTGCACAATGAAATAATATTTGCACCAGGAAATAAGATTTTCCTCTCCACTCAATAGCCATTTAATTGGCATTTCGTTGAATACAGAAATCGCTTGGATCGTGTCGAGTCATGTTGCGCCTTGATTTAATATAGTTTTGGTTACGTGATCGCGGTCGAATAAGGTTTCCCTAATTATTTTCGACAAAAGCAAACACGGGAACAATGGCAAGAACGTGCAGACCTGGAGCAGTGCTTTTACTCTTTGCGATAACACACCCGTGCTCCACAATGGCGTGATTTAAGCCCCCCCCCCTCCCCTAGTGAGCCAGTTTGTACTGACTCTTCCAAGGTTTAGTTATATCATGTTTGTTATCCCTTTGGTGACTTTGATTGGAGGTGTGGGGCAACTGCATCTATTCATGAGCATTTCCTTCACTTCTATTAAAATTTGAAAAAGTGTCCCTATATTTGCTGGGGTATCAGACCCGGATCAGTGTTTTTACTGTTTGCAAAATGTTCAGCACATCATGCTCAACAATGGCGAAAAATCGATTTAGGTCTCCACCCCCCACCCCCTAGTGAGCTACTGTGTACTGACCCCGCCAAGGCGATTCTTCTGTCTTGGTTGAACCCTTATCTTGCTGTTCACGACACCCCTATCTTTGCAAACAGTGTAGATCCAGATCAGATGGCTTCTGAAGAAGCCTAAGATCAGGATCTACACTGTTTGGCATTTAGTTTATGAATTTGTAGCGATAAATTACATCAAGTATTTTGATTGGTTGATAGACAGAAATGGGTGTGGCTAAAATGAATATTCAACAAGATAAGGGTTAATATTGCAAAAGTTCGTCTTTGCATGTATGTTTTGCTTATTCCTTTTTATGTTGGATAGCCGTTTGGCCATTTCGTGGGAAAGTATCTGTCCTTTTGGCTTTCTGCTTGTGATGTATTTTTATTTGGGTTTAGTTATTCCATGTTCCTGTTTCTTTCCTTTGGTGTCTTTGATATTTATTCCTTGAATCAGTCATGGTTAACGAGCCATCCGTGTTCGAGGCATTGAAGTTTTATTGTTCATTCTATGAAGCACACAGCTTGAAAAAAAAATAAAGACGTCTAGATACAGTTAAACCTGTGTTTAAGACCACCTGTCTGCAAAGACCACTTCTGAGACCTCCCAGACTAGTGTGCACTAGGACAAGGAGATCGTTAAAATCTTTCCCAAATGCAAATTGTTACCCTGCGCAAAGACCACTTTTCCTTTGTATGGCGCTGAACAAAGTAATTAATCAAACAATTAATTGTTCTAGTTTGTGAACATCTTCAAATTAGGCAAATTAAAGTTTGGAGTGATTCATTATCAAACCCTGAACATAATGTTGTCTGTAGGAGATTTACATATAATCAGTTAATTAATCAGGTCTAACTGGGGATATCCAGTACCTATCTGAATAAATGATGTGAAATAACTTGTATTCTTGAGGTAGAGCAGTGCATGCAAAACCCAACCTCTGAATAAATACCGCCTGTGAGTAAAGACCATACAGCCTCTTTCCTATGCGTGCTCTTTATAGACAGGTTTGTATTTGGAAGATTTATTAAATATTGACAATATCTATGTCGATGGTTTGCATTACGCAAACACGCCTATACAAATACATTGCCACCTTAATCGCCAAAACAAAAATGAAAATTTTAAGATGAAAAATTGTGATATTTTTCTTATTTCTGCTCAAAATATAGATTGCGGGGACTCGTAAGAACCGCCTCATCGAGGTGGTTCTAACAAGTACCCACAGCCTATATTTAAAAGCAGAAATAAGAAAAATAAGGTTTACCCCCGGAAACCCCAGTTTCACTATATAAAAGTGGGGTTCAAGGGGGTCAAAATTATACAGGCATGTTTTCGTTATGATAAGTCAACTTTACCCTTCAGAATTTAAGTTAATAAAGCAATTCGCTTTGCCAGAGTGTCTAGTCCTGTAACTGGCTTCAACTCTCGAAAAATATTAACTGCAAAAATTCTTAATCAGGGTTAGCGATATCATAAACTTCACAGAAAAGAAGTGAAGGCAATGATCAGGAATCGATACAATTAACCCACCCCTCCCATCAGAGACACCAAAAGGAAAGAAACACTCGACCCTTATGGAAACATCAATAGCGGAAAACCAAAAGGACAGTTACTTTTCCACAATTGGCTATCCAAAACAAAATAATATAAGCGATACACACACTCAAAGACCATAACAAAACTAAACCGCGGCAAAGAAACCACCTTTGAACGGTTAGTGAAACGAATTTCACTGGGGGGAGGGGGCATAAATCGATTTTACGCGGCCGCAATCCTCGCCCATACTTCCTTCGCAATTTAGACAAAACAACAAATAAGTTCTGAAGTTAGATGCGTTGGAAGCAAGGAATACAATAAATAAACGAAAATAGCAGACTAGCTGTCGAGTCCTCGCCGTTGTCTCACCTCTGTGGTTCTTTGATTTTTTTGTGTTCACGGAGATGTTGCACTGATGAGTTAGGAGGCCTTCATGCGGACTGAACAAATTATTTGTCTAAATCGCGACGGAAGTAAGGGCGAGGATTGTGGCCACGTAAAATCGATTTAAGGCCCCCAGTGGAAATTTTTCCACTGACCGTTCCAAGGCGGTTCTTCTGTGGCGGTTTATTTATGGTGTTGTTTGTTACTTACTGTGTGTATCACTTGTGTCTTTTTATTTTGGATGGCCATATGGCCATTTTGTGGGAAAGTAAATGTCCTTATGGCCTTCCTTTGTTTAGGTTTCCATTATGGTCTTGTCGCTTAATGTTTGTGTTTCTTTCCCTTTGGTGTCTTTGATGGGTGGAGTAAGTTAATTGTATCGATTCCTGATCTTTGTTTTACTTCTACTCAGCAGACTCGGTTTAATTGAGACTGTTCATGACCAGTACTGAAAAATGCAAAACCAGCCACGCCCTCAAGCATCGGCTTAAGCAGAACTCTATTTTCAAAATGATATCAAATGAACTCAATGATCCCAAAGGACCAGAAAATATAATGTGCACTATGATGATATACGGAGAGACCTTTTACGGCCGCAACACGGCACGAGACCAGCTACAAAGCCTATTCTAAACTTTATAGACGTTATTTCGATTTTATTTCAAAATTCAATGTTTGAGTGAGATCTCTTCTACATAAAGGCTTATCGGAACCTGAATTTTATTGTGACTTAGTATATATAAATTCAGATGTGTGGAACGATTTCAGAACACAATTTCGAAAAATTGTTCTTCGATATAACATATTTGGTACAACATAAATGCATGCATGGTAGTTAACCCAATCATGGTTAATAACTAATTGCATGCCGACAGGTCGGGCCTGAGACTCTTTGATGGCTCCAGCCCAAATATACTCAGATTCAATGGAAACGCACCACTAGTACTATATCTCAAATTTTAATTATCTATCTTCATATACGATCATACTTGGCAATTACCTCAGATGGGTGGTGCGCAAAATTTAGAATTTAGCAAAAACAAAAACAAAACAAGAACAAAAAATAATAATAATGATAATAATCACTGTATGAGTCCTTAAAACTATTTACAATCTGCTTTCAGAGGAGTACTAAAACGCATACCCCTGAGTCCCAATCTACACCATGCGGGCTTTGAACTGCTCTGCAGTTTTGGCATTTACCACAGAGGAGAGAAGTCTATTCCACTGGGGAATAGTTCAAGGGAATAAAGAATTCTTCAGAGCATCACTATATGCTTGGTTTGTCCTTGGGTGTTTGTGTCGCTTATATTATTTTATTTTGGATAACCTATTGGCCATTTTGAGGGAAAGTAACTGTCCTTATCGCTTTCCGCAATTGATGTTTCCATTAGGGTCTGTTGTTTCATGTTTGTGTTTATTTCCCTTTGGTGCCTCTGGTGGGAGCTGTGGGTTAATTGTATCGATTCCTGATCATTGCTTCCACTTCTACTTTGCATATTAGAGCTGATTTGTTTGTGCCGTGTGGTGGCCGTAAAAAGGTCTCCCCGTACATCCATTTAATACTCTTATTTTTCAAATCCTCAGGGATTGCTTTTACAATTGCTGTTCATCTTTCCTTAATTTGACATCCTTTTGATACCTGTTGAAGGTCTTGATTGGACCGATGTTCGTATCTCGTTGTATAACAATTGCTTGTTTGATATGTATGGGCTTTTCGTAGGCATAGCTGTTTTGTGGGCATTTGTTATACTCGCCTTCTATTTGAAGCGCCTTCTATTTGAAGGATTTATAAAATCGTAAAACATCTCCCTGCCCTACATCATAGTGTAGTTTATATGTTCTTGTCCTTTGGGATCATTGATTCCTTTCTGGAATTTTGAAACTATTTGAGGGTCACTGATGAGACCTAATTGTCCAAAACTAGCTAGTCTGGCCCAGAAAACATGTACACTCCATATTTTCCAGTTCTGTGGTGTATTCCTTGCTTCCAAAGGATAACCCTTTAATAGAACATATTTACAGTTCTTCCGTATACTGTTTAATTTAATGACCGATATGAATATCGCTTTAGTTTGGACGGTATCGCACCTTTAAACAAATATGAGTATCACAAATAAATCTAAACTTATAAGATCTCCCCTTAATATCTCAAACAAATTTAAACTCAAAATACATTCTGCTTCTTCTGTATGGATTCCCGGTTCTATTAATAATTTTAGTGCTATGTTGCCGTCGGTGTTGGTGAGGCCCATAATTTTTTTTTTTTTTTTTTTTTTTTTTTTTGCCGCTTCCGTTAATTTAAGTGGAGCTGGTAGTATTATTTTATTTAAAAATAACCTTCGAATTAGATTATCTCCTATCAAATCACCCATTCTTCGGACATATACCAATCCTTTCAGAAGAAGTGGAATGTGTCCTAGTATTTCCAAGTGCAATGCTAAGAGGTGCAGGTGCTGTTCACATTTATGCACTGCGTCTACCGTTTCTTCGTCTGTAAACGGTATACGTTTTTTTTTCTGTAGTTAACATGTCCGATTTGACATGTATGTCTACGGATTTGATATATGTGATAACCTGACATACTGCAAATTGTAAAATGCAGTATGTCGGGCAAACTGATCGCATGTTAAAAACACGATTTAACGAATACTGTCGTAGAATTAGTAAGCCTAAAAAACTGACACTTTCTTGTACCGTCATTTCAGACGTACAGGTCATTCTATAGATTGATATTTCTATGCAGCCAATGGAAAAAAATTATTATGATGTAAATTCTACAGCTAGGTTTCAAATTATTAAACGGCATGAAACTGAATTTAAATGGATAAAATTATTACAGACACCTTTTCCATTGGGCTTTAATGACAACATTTATCATTAGGGTAATATATGTAAAATGCCCGACTTTGATATATTCTCGCTTCTGGACTGTCGAAAGCATAAAACTAGATCGCACGGCACCAGAAAAAATGATAATTAAAACGTAAATTACGTGCTTTTAAAAGAAACAATACCAGACTTAAATGACTGTCCATAATATTATTGCATCATGGACGCCACTCAATGCTTGCTTTTCTAAGTTCATTACCCATTTCTGTATTACGGATTCTGGATATCGAGGCGAATAAATTCTACGATAGTTCTAATCAGTTATACGCCGCTGCTCTTTTAACTAGATGTTATGCTCAGCATGCTCTTCGTCCTTTCATCGATTCTGAAATTAATCACAAACGTCATTATATCGAAATACCCTTCTTTAATAAGGCTTAGGATTTTATAGATTTACCTAGTATCTTCCGGGACAGTTCGGTTATTTCATACATTCCTGCTTATTTTTAAAATACTGAAACACCTATCATTTGCTATAAATACAATAAACATGTTAGATCTATCTTTTTTAATTTCAATAAACTTGTTTCCGGTCTTGATATTGACACTAACACACCTGATACATGTGATTGTAAAAAATCAGTGTATTGCTATCCTGCTGCTGGTCATATTATAACTGGCAATTTAAAAATTATTCCTGATTCTAGGATACGTAGTATAATTTCTAAAGGACCGAAATATCCTTTTCCTTCTAAAATTGATTTCAATAAATGTAGAGATGAAATCGCTGCTGGCTTGAATGAATTTGGTAATCGATGGTGTAAACGAGAGTGTGTTGAGCATAAAGCTCTAAAAGAATGGAAACATACCATTCTGAAATTAGTGAACAAACGCATTTCTTTTAATTCGCATAAATACGAACTTATTACCTTCTAAACCTAAGACGTCTTTACGTCACCTTAAACTAGGTATTCAAGAATTTCATAGGAAGTTTGTTTGTTTTGGCTCCAGCTGATAAGGCCGCTAACAGTGTGGTCGTTGTTTGACGGCTTTCCGCTATTGATGTTTCTATTAGGTCTGTTGTTTCATGTTTGTGTTTCTTTCCCTTTGGTGTCTCTGATAGGAGCTGGCGGTTGATTATATCGATTCCTGCCCATTGCCTCCACTATTTTTCTTCACTATGTTAACACTCTTCAGCAAGAACTTGGTGGTACTAAGGCCTATGAACATCAGCCTTTTTAAATGTAGAGAGTGCTTTAGTTGATGACCATATTTGTCATTCAGCCACTAAATTTGCTGTCTGTGTTATAGGAGGACAAGACAAGCATCCTACGCTATATTGGTTACATAAACTTCATAAAAGACCATACAAAGCACGGTTTATTAAAAATTCAAGCTCTTGTACCACCACTGAACTCTCAAAATTATCAACTTCATGTTTTACTGCCATCAAAAAACATGTGATAAAATATTGCGACAAAGTCCTCGAAAGATCAGGTAAAAATCTGTTTTGGTCTATAAAAATTCTAATGAAGTTTTAAATAAATTGAAATCCAAGCGTTTTCGTGCTTCAAGTCTGTCTACTTATGATTTTTCACCTTTTACACTACACTTCCTCATAATCTTATAAAAGAAAAATGATCATTTCAAAGGGAAGACTGCCTGTATCTTGCACATAATGTGATAAAAGCCTTTTTCACTTCTGAAGAGCATAAAATTATACTTTTGTTCATGTCAGAAAGTGTGTGAAGCTCTCACCCATCTACTTGACAATATTCACATAAGGTTTGGTACTAAGTTATTTAGACAAGTTGTGGGTATTCCGATGGGTACTAATTGCGCACCAATTGTGGCTGATCTGTTTTTGTTCTGTTATAAGAGAGACTTCATGATGTCCCTTTCTGCTGAAAACCAGTTTGAAATCATTGAAGCGTTTAGCTCCACTTCTAGATTTTTGGATGAATTATTAAATATTGATAATACCTATTTCGATGGTTTGATCAGTCAAATGTACCCCCAAGAACTTCAGTTGAAGAAAGCAAATTCTTCTGATACCGAGGCCCCGTTTTTGGATTTACATTTATATATTGTAGATTGGTTTGTTTCTTGCAAAATTTATAATAAACGCGATGATTTTGATTTTGAGATTGTAAATTTTCCTTTATTGGATGGTGATGTTCCTCGTGCGCCATCCTATGGCGTTTATAATTCGCAATGAATTCGATTTGCTAGAGTGTGATGCCATGTAACTGACTACAACACTCGTAATAAATTGATAAAGGCTAAACTTCTTAATCGGGGTTTATTTTTGCTATGGTTTGTCTTTGGGTGTTTGTGTTGCTTATATTAATTTATTCATTTTGTGGGAAAGTAATTGTCCTTTCGGCTTTACGCTGTTGATGTTTCCATTGGGGTCTGTTGTTTCATGGTTGTGTTTCTTTCCCTTTGGTGTCTCTGGTGGGAGCTGTGGGTTAATTGTATCGATTCCTGATCATTGCCTCCACTTCTATTTTATCGGTACCATAAACTATGAAAAGCCTTTTCAAAATTTTATAGACGTCATTCTGATTTAATTTCAAAATTCAATATTGGACTTAAATCTCTTCTGCAACAAAGTCTATCGGAACCCGAATTTTATGGTGACTTAGTATATAAATTCAGAAAAATATATAACTGCAATGACTTCAGCACCCACTTTCGTAAAATCATTCTTCGATATAAAAAGATTGGGAACAACATAAATGTTATACGACAGACTGCATGCATGGTAGTTTACCCAATCACGGTTGACAACTTTGCTTCCCTCTTTAATTGCACGCCGGTGGGTCAGACCTCAGATTCTATGACGGTTTCAAGGTAAAGGCTTATGCTGTTTTGGTACCTGATGCTCTGTCTCTGGTCGGGCCCATCAGAGTCTAACTGTTGGTTTTCTTTTGCTCCAGCATTTCAGTGGTTTCTTGTTGTCGAGTCCTCATCGTTGTTTCATCTCTGTGGTTGATTGTTTTTTGTGTTCACTGCCATCAAAAACATGTGATAAAATATTGCGACAAAGTCTTCGAAAGATCAGGTCGAAATCTATTTTGGTCTATATCTTGTGGGAAAGAAACTGTAATTTTGGCTTTCCGCTATTGATGTTTCCATTAGGGCCTGTTGTTTCATGTTTGTGTTTCTTTCCCTTTGGTGTCTCTGATGGGAGCTGTGGGTTAATTGTGTCGATTCCTGATCATTGCTTCCATTCTACTTGGTACCTAGGATATTGACTGTTGTTCAATTTTGATGCTCTTGTTTGAGTTGAAGTAGTCAAAGGGGTCATGTATTCATCTTTATTGAGATACACTGTATCAGAGTGTATCTTATAAAAGAAGGTTAAAAAGGACTGCTCACGACGGGCCTCCAACGATGGCCATTCCAGCTCATCAAGCATATCGCCAACAGTACTTCTGTTCCGCCATCGCCTACAGGTCCATCTGGCAGCCGTCCTCTGAACATTATCAACCTGTTGAATCTGAGTTTTTAACATGGGCCAAACAGGTGATGCATACTCGAGTTGAGGTCGAACCAATGTTTTGTATGCAACATCATTCGTCTGCCAAGGAGCATAAGCCAGATTGCGTCTAAGAAATCCTAATATCCTAGTTGCCTTGGAATCGCAGAAATATGTTGACCCCAATCCAGATTATCAGTGATGGTAATGCCAAGATATTTTGCAGACTGGACATGCTCCAATGTATGCTGATGTAGTGTGTAATCGAATTTAATCTGCTTGTCTAGAGGGTGTCACATTGAACTTCATTTGCCAATCGGCCTCCCAACGTGCTAAGCTATCCATGTCATCTTGTAAGATAAGGCAGTCAGAAGGCTGATATATATTCCTATATAAAACACAACCATCAGCAAACAAACGGACAGATGGTCTGGTATTATCTGGAAGATCATTGATAAATACTACGTGAAGGATCGGTCCAAGTACCGAGCCTTGAGGGACACCAGACAAAACAGAGACTGGATCCGACGTTTGGCCATCAGGTACAACTTGTTGTGAGCGCCCGGAGAGCCTTGAGCTAATCTACATCAGTGGGGTACGTGCTGGTTGTTCCATTCAATATCTCCACAACTGAAGTCCCCTCCTACCAATATGTGTACATTTCCATTTGACATTATCCTAGCCAAGGATGAATTAAAAGTCTCAAGATAATCTTGGCCAGTCTGATCTGGTGGACGGTAAACAGATCGTAGGTACAGAGTCTTACATCCAATAAAATTCAACCTACACCAAACTATTTCATAGTCGGTGTCCAGCTCCGGAGTTTCTGTTCAGATCGGGTCTCTTTTAAATGCCACGAAGACACGACCATGGGCATCTTCAACTCTGTCTTTCCGGATGGCTTCAAATAGATCTGGAAAAAATCTCCGAGTTTTTGATATTTGGGGTTAACCAGTACTCATTCCCCAAAATGATGTCAGGTTTTGCCGGGTCAATAATAGTATGAAATTCAGTCCTGTTGCACTGATGAGTTAGGAGGCCTTCATGCGGACTGAACAAATTATTTGTCTAAATCGCGACGGAAGTAAGGGCGAGGATTGTGGCCACGTAAAATTGATTTAAGCCCCCCCCCCCCCCCAGTGGAATTCGTTTCCACTGACCGTTCCAGGGCGGTTCTTCTGTCGCGGTTTATTTTTGTTATGGTTTGTCTTTGGGTGTTTGTGTCGCTTGTGTTATATTATTTTGGATAGCCTATTGGCCATTTTGTGGGAAAGTAACTGTCCTATTGGTGTTACCATTAGGTCTGTTGTTTCATGTTTGTGTGTCTTTCCCTTTTGGTGTCTCTGATGGGAGCTGTGGGTTGATTGTATCGATTCCTGATCATTGCCTCCATTTCTATATCTTTTATTCTTATTTGACTAGTAATTCAAAATCAAAAATTCTGAGGGGGTTGTTAAGGACCGCTCTTTGGTCCTAGGTTTAGCTTCTCTTGATTGCTACACAATGGACGAAGAAGGTGCAGTGGGTGGGCCAATATTGTCTGGTATCGGACTATCAGGCTCGGACAGGGATAATAGTGGATCAAATCTGTTGTGGATGTCTAAAGCTACTGAATCGCGAAACAGCGATGTGGAAAGGTTAGGCAGTCCACATTTCAAACAATCCCATGCAATGCTTGTGCTCAATGGACTAGAATAAATGCTATACATAGTTGAAGACATGCTACCAGACATTACAAGTATCGCAACAAATTTCTCTGTCCTCCCAACCAAAGCTTTCAGTACAGACCCTACATGGGAAATGTGCATAATTGACTCACAATATTTTTAGCATTTGATCACGTTTAATGAATTATCACTAGCTTATCCACAAACTCACTACAGAGTTACAGCATTTAATTGGATGCAGAGATATATAGACTCGAATAAGTCCACAGACCCGAAAAATCAAAATCACATATCCTAATATCGGGTAATAGCCCCCACCCATCGGGGCTTGAAGAAATAGATTGGCTGTCTGATGCTTCCACGCAGAGCTGAAACCGACCCGCACACGAGTAATGGTAAACCGCTTAGAGGATCTAAGCCTGCCAAGGCAATGCGGTGCGAGTCGGTCCGCCCATGCTTATAAACCCTATTGGTTTCATTGGGTGGCAGGGCTTGAGATGTCATTTCATCTCAATGTCGGGTAAAAGTCCCACAAAATTGGAAGCAACGTCTCCAAAGTGACCTTTACAGTGTTGAAGGGGACGTTAAACCTCAAATCAAACAAACAAAATAATACCGGGTATGTCCACCATTAGCATCAAGTGTTGTTTGGGATCGCCGCATCATGCTTCAAATTCAACGCTGTATCTGGTCTTGTGTGTTGTTATCCCATTCTTCCTGCTGCTGACGGTTGATTGGCGGATGACGTCGGCTGTACACACGTTTTCCGAGCTGGTCCCAAAGGTGCTCAGTTGGGTTCAAATTCGGCGAAAACGCAGGCCAAGGAAGACCTTTGATTGAAAAAGCCCATGGTTAGCCTCGCAGAATAAGCACGTGCATTGGCCTGTTGGAAAAGCGTAACGTCACCATTATTGCGTAAAACCGGCACCACCTCAGGCTCTTAGATTTCATCGATGTACCGACGTGCCGTCAAATTGCCATCAACAACGATAAGTTGGGTTTTGTGGCGCCAGGAGATCCCTCCCAACACCATTACGCTACCATCACTCCAGCGTGACACCTGTTTAACACAACAGTCTTGACATCGTTCCCCGCGTCGACACCATACTTTACGCCGCCTATCAAACATGTCAACACAAAAAGGACCCGTCCGTGAACAGTTCACCACACGAGCGCTGTTGTGTCCATTGGATGCGCTGTTGACACCAATTAAAGCGACTGAATCGAAGTTTCGCCGTCAAAACGTTCCCCCTATACGTCTTATGGCTAGAAACACTGCGTTCCTGGAGACGCCGCGGTATAGTTAAGGCACTTACGCGTAGGTTATGGATTCTCATTGTCTCCTGGACAGTTTCCACAGACGTTCTGAATCGGTCGCGTAAATGACTCAAAACAATGTACCGATCCTGCTGACGTATAGTAAGTCGTTCACGTCCAGGGCGTTGTCTATCGTTCACGGACCCGTAGCGCTGCGCCTTTCAACCAATCGAGCAATCGTAGTGTGCGAACAACCCATACGCTCTGCGACTTTGCGGTATGAAAGCGCACCTTCAACCATACCGAGGGCACGATGACGATCGACGTTACTTACACGTCCCATTGGCTTGTGAAATATTTTGCTGCCTTTTAACGTAAAGAATCCGGACCTTATAATTACAGTAAAGAAAGTGCCAAAAATATCGTGATTACGAAAATTTTGCATTTTTTTTTTTCATTTTGCACGTGCACATGCACACCATGAAAATCACGCAGTATTCGTGTCAAACAAACTCATGCTTCGGTGACAACTTTACAATACCGTATTTATCAGTTGAAAAGGTCAATCATTTTTACCTTAAACTAAAGAAATCAAAATTCTAAAAGTGGTGTGTTTTGATTGCATCTGAGTATACTAATACTTAAATTTTTAAGTAATGTCGGTTGGTATCTAATGCTCTAGCTCTTGTCGGGCCCACCGGAGTCCAACTGCTGGTTTTCTTTTTCTGAAGCTAATATGCCAATTAGCTAGATACGTCCCGTAACGTTACATGTACGACGTCCCTAACGACGTCGCGTTCACTAAAGGCGGAATATTGACATTTTTGTAATCAATCGTGAATAAAATGTTTTTTAAATATTATATGATAAATAGAATCTTACATGAGTGCTCATGTATTATTGAATGTATTAAACGAGTTGAGGAAAAGGGATAAAATGCGAGGCTTTGCCGAGCATTTATCCCTTTTCCTCTACGAGTTTAATAAATTCAATAATGTAATGTAACGTTACGGGACGTATCTAGCTAATTTGCATATTTAATCCACTATTGGATTATCGAAAATATTACATGGCGTTGTTACACTCTCAGACGCGACGTCATATGATAAACACTATTTTTCTTATGTCTGCTCAAATAAAAATAAAAAATGAGTTCCTTTAAGAGCAATGAAAACATTCATAAGAAAGAAGATGGGTCATACTACGTAGTTTCGGCTAATAAAGCCTCATCAGTGACCCTGTAAAGATCCGGCAAAGAAAGCCAGAGGAAACATACTGCAATTTTGCGAATTTCGAATAGGCAGTCGATTCAAAGACTGATATAAATCAAAATTGGGTCCAAATCATTAAAAACCTGTCTAGAATATGAGTCTAAACCAATAATTTATTTCCGATTTCTCAGAATATTCACACTGATCTCAAAGGACCAAAAGTAAAATATAAACTGCACTATGGTTGATGTACGGGGAGACGTTTTACGGCCGCCACACGGCACAACACCAGCTGCAGTGAAGGCAAATAAAAATCAAAAATGAGTTCCTTTAAGAGACAAAGACATAAGTTGTTGGTACTCCAAAGAGCACCCCCAACGTACGTTTGCAGTATAAATAAGAAAAAAAAATATTACGGATTTTCATAGACGTAGCCATTTAAGAGATGTAAAGTGCACTATGTCGTACGGGTGTGATATCGTTTTGGATTTTGAGTAAGAATAAGGCAAATAAAGTTTCGGATTGGCAACTGCAAATGGCCAAAAAGCGTTAAAATGGCTATTTGCAGTCAACTGCAGACAGCCAAAATACGTTAAAATGGCTATTTGCAGTCAACTGCAGATAGCCAAAATACGTTACTATGGCTATTTGCCGTCAGTTGCAAACAGACAAAAAAACGAAAAAAACCTTTCTATATACCTGCAATTTATAGGCGCGCCCATCGAAGACTTGGATCAGCATGCGTGCATCCGCGCAGTCCATTTATAGTCTGCGCTGTGCGCTCTTAAGCGTGTTGAAAACACATCGAATTTTTTGGCCGACCATCCACAACAGCTTTTGGTTTGAATTAAAAGTAGTTTGAGGTAAAAGTAGTTTAAGTAAAACAAGTTGCAGGAAAACAGAATGACAGTTATAGCCATTTTAAAAATTCTTTGCCTATATCCTATTTCCAGTTGACTGCAAATAGCCATTTTAACGGTTTTTGTTTTTGGCTATCTGCAGTTGACTGCAAGTAGCCATTTTAACGTTTTTTTTGTTTTTTTTTTTTTTTGCTATTTGTAGTTGACTGCAAATAGCCTCTTCCATAATGTTTAGCCCTATAATACCAACACTCCATCATTATGCACATTTCAAGCGATTTGATTGATTAAAATTTAAGTGATATTCTTCGATAAAATCCATGAGCAAGAATCTCAGATCTGTTTCACATAGCGACAGGTACATATAGTAATATAACATGACGTCAAAAAGCACGTTTAGAACCCGTGCGTTACATCATTGTATTATGAAGTAACGTCAACAGCGTTCGATTACAATTTGGAAAACTATTGAAAACGTTACTGTTAGAAGAGAAATAAATTGAATTTAAAGACTTTCCTTTGCTCCAGCAATTCTGTTGTTGTATGCTGTCGTGTCCTCAACCTTGTTTCATCTCTGCAGTTTTTTTATTTGTATGTTCTCGGAGATGTTACACTGATAAGTTAGGAAGCCTTCGTGCGGACTAAACAAAATTAGTGTATACCGCGACAGAGGTACGGGCGAGGATTATGGCTATGTAAAATCGATTTAAGCCCCCCCCCCCCCCCCCCCCCCCAGTGGAATGCTTTCCACTGACCGTTCCAAGGCGGTTCTTCTGTGGCGGTTTTATTATTTTGTTGTTTGTCACTTACTGTGTGTATCACTTGTGTCTTTTTTATTTTGGATGGCCATTTGGCCATTTTTTTAGAAAGTAACTGTCCTTATGGCCATCATTTGTTTAGGTTTCCATTATGGTCTTGTCGCTTCATGTTTGTGTTTCTTTCCCTTTAGTGTCTTTGATGGGCGGAGTAAGTTAATTGTATCGATTCCTGATCTTTGTTTTACTTCTACTTTGAAGTTTTTTTCCGCTTGATTTTTTTTTTTTCAAAGATGGCAGCATCTAATTGAATAATCATTCCGCCGTGGCCGTTAGTAAGTTCGTTCTAACGCTTTCGAAATAATTCCTAAAGAATTACCTTTTTGGTGGTAGTTTTAATACTTCGATGACATGTTTGGCATTATAAGGAATGAATTATCATTTCTGTGGATTTTATCGATGTGTAAACTCTGGCCAATCACTCACATAATGCATAAAACCCGATAAAATCCACCAAAAACTCCGGAGTGTACACATCGATTAAATCCACAAAAATGAAAATCAGACCTATAGTATAACACGGTTTTCTCATCATCATTACGAAAACACGCCTATACAAATACATTGTAAACAGAAAAAAACTAAAAGGAGCAGTCTCTATAAGGCTATTTTCATGGCCACAACCGATTTCCTTTAAACTTTGTAGCTTCAAATTGGTACATATTGGCTGTCTAATGGTGAATTTTTAGACTCTTTGGTCCACTGGTTTTGGCTGTATACACTATTAAATAGGGTGGGGTAATGTCACCCCGTCAAGGGTATACCAACAAAAATGCTATTATTTTTGTTCAAAGTGCATGACTGGAGGCGATGTTTGCCGTATGCTTACTACACTTTTAGGCATAACAGCCGGTGATAACAGTCTTATAAATATAAAACAAGAGAAGAGTTTATACGCGCTTGTAAGTTGTACCCAAATATCAGTAATTTTTATTCCCCAACTTTACGAAAAACCACAACACCTTTACAGTTTTCAACTTATTTCAAAGATCTTTCATAAATATAATGTTGATGTAATAGTCATTCTAGGTATATGTCAGAATTATTGTTAGTGCATAAAACTGAAAGAGTTACCTGCCCCTGAAATTGGATTTACCCATTTTTTTAAACCAGAGTGCATTTATCCGTTTGTAGTACTCACAACTTCATTTGGAAGTGAATAAACCGATTCCATGCAAATATAATTAAATAGATGTGGACAAAGAAGTCATTTGATTTAATAGTGCATGCTAGCAAGCACATGAGCACAACATCCCACGGTACGAGCACCACTTCTTCACCAACAGTACCATCCAGTGATTGAGTTCAGTCCTTGTGGTCTAAACGCATTGCAAAACGAGCAAACAATTCTTACATAGTCGCCAACATATGGTATTTTACTATTGGATATTTTGTTGCTAAGGCCTTCCACTTTGTAATTCTCCCTTTAGCTGATTCGACAACCTATCTCACTTTGTACCTAGCCTTGAATCATTCGCCTCTTCAGTCGTATATTGCTTCTGAGATTTAGTTAGGAAGTGAAGCATATGAGAATTGATTTCATAACCCTTTAGTATTTCTCTAACATCCCTGAATCATACACCAACTTTTGCAAATGTCCTATTTGGGGATTCAAACTCTGATGTTGAAATCGCAGTGGCTGATGGAACGTACATATATATTGAGAAGAGTGGAAACTACTCATTTCAGAGAAGATCTTATTCCGTACATAGAGGACAGCCTTTGCTGAAACCTATGATGCTTGTGGCCACTGATGGTTACATTTTGACTGTGATGGGACCATATCTTGCAGATGGGAAAAACACAGATGCTAAGATTACCGAACACATGTTAAAGACTAATGCAGAAAATATTACTGACTGGTTTGAAGAAGATGATGTTCTCGTTGTAGACCGCGGCTTCAGGGATGCTACAGATATACTAAAGGATTTTGGAATCAATTCTCATATGCCTCACTTTCTAAACAAATCTCAAAAGCAACATACGACTGAAGAGGCGAATGAGTCAAGGCTAGTTACAAAGGTGAGATGGGTTGTCGAATCAGCTAATGGGAGAATTAAAAAGTGGAAAGCCCTTAGCAACACAATGCCCAATAGTCAAATACCATATGTTGGCGACTATGTAAGGATTGTTTGCTCAATGTGCGAAGCATTTAGACTACCTTTGGTAACAAGCAAAGATTCAGGCAAAGTAATTGCTAGAAGAATGATTGCCCTAGCAAAAACTCCAAATAAGCTGCAGGATAAGGTTGTAACAAGAATTCCGCCGAAGGCTATGTCGCGCCTGATGGGGCGCAAAGTCATCGAACCATGATATGTAGGTCAAGGTCAAACATAGATGCTTGCTCAAAAGATCCCATTCTCAAATGCAAGCTTGTACTAAGTATCATTAATGAAGCTCTAATAATTCTTGAGAAATGAACTTAACCATTAGGGTGAACGCTAGGCTGGTCACAATATTTTACAAAGTCAGTGAACCATGAAATTTAGGTCAAGGTCAAATATGGATGCTTGCATTTAAGTTGCCATCCCCAGATTCAAGTTTGCACCAAATGTCATTAATGAAGCTCTTATAAATCTTGAGAAATAAACTTGACCATTAGGGTGAACGATAGGGTGGTCGCAATATTTTACCAAGTCAGTGAACCATGAAATATAGGTCAAGGTTAAATATGGATGCTTGCATTTAAGTAACCATCCCCAGATACAAGTTTGTACCAAGTATCATTAATAAAGCTCTTATAGTTCTTTAGAAATAAACTTGACCATTAGGGTGAACGCTAGGGTGGTCGCAATATATTACAAAGTCAGTGAACCATGAAATATAGGTCAAGGTCAAATATGGATGCTTGCATGTAAGTTGCCATCCACAGAAACAAGTTTGTACCACATATCATTAATGAAGCTCTTATAGTTCTTGAGAAATAACCTGCCATTAGGGTGAACGCTAGGGTGGTCGCAATATTTTACAAAGTCAGTGAACCATGAAATGTAGGTCAAGGTCAAATATGGTTGCTTGCATGTAAGTTGTCATCCCCAGATAAAAGTTTGTACCAAGTATCATTAATGAAGCTCCTATAGTTCTTGAGAAATAAACTTGACCATTAGGGTGAACGCTAGGGTGGTCGCAAATGTTGACGCCTTGGCGAACGGACGAACGAACGGACGGAAAAACCGGACGCCTATATCGCGCCATGCTCATAGCAGGCGCGACAAAAAATGGCTGTGATAAAAAAACGGGTTATCTGGAAAAAGATCGATGATGAGAAACTTGAGAATTTCTCAGAGATGACTGAGGATGAACTCAGGGATTTGAAACTTGGTATTTACCAGCTGAAACAAGCCAAATCCTACACAGATGAACATTTTGACGACAATGGATCATATGAGATAATGGCACACAAAGAAGAAGATGGTGTTCTCAAAGCACAGATACGTTCTCGCCACACATCTAATAAAACATATAGCATGTGGGTTGAATATACACAAGGACTGAACCCAATCACTGGATGGTATTGTGGGTGCAGAAGTGGAGCTCGTACCGTGGGATGTTGCGCACATGAGGCTTCTGTTCTCTGGTATTTGGGATATTACCGGAACAAAACAGAAAATAGTGAAGCAAAACCAAGCCAGGAACATATCGATTTTGTTATGATGCTGCTGTTGACACATGGAGTACATCTAGCGATTCAGAGGAAGATCAGTAAATTAACAAATTCTTAAACATGTTGTGAGACCATACAGGCTTATATTTAGCACAGTATCAGTCTAAAATGAGGTTCCACAACATGAGCAAAGCCTGCTTTGGTGGTAAAAAATGTTTGACAGTTGACAAATGTTCCATTTGCACCTGGAAATTAAGAGTTCATAAATAACCAAAAAAAAGGAAATACTAGCATGCACTATTAAATCAAACGACTTCCTTGTTCACATCTATTTAATAATATTTGCATGGAATTGGTTTATTCACTTTCAAATGAAGTTGTGAGTACTACAAACGGATAAATGCACTCCGATTTAAAAAAATGGGTAAATCCAATTTCAGGGGCAGGTAACTCTGTAAGTTTTATGAGCTAACAATAATTCTGACATATACCTAGAATGACTATTACATCAACATTATATTTATGAAAGATCTTTGAAATAAATTGAGAACTGTAAAGGTGTTGTGGTTTTTCGTAAAGTTGGGGAATAAAAATTACTGACATTTGGGTACAACTTACAAGCGCGTATAAACTCTTCTCTGGTTTGATATTTATAAGACTGTTATCACCGGCTGTTATGCCTAAAAGGGTAGTAAGCATACGGCAAACATCGCCTCCAGTCATGCACTTTGAACAAAAATAATAGCATTTTTGTTGGTATACCCCTGATGGGGTGACATTACCCCGACCACTTTAATAGTGTATACAGCAAAAACCAGTGGACCAAAGAGTCTAAAAATTCACCATTAGACAGTCAATATGTACCAATTTGAAGCTACAAAGTTTAAAGGAAATCGGTTGTGGCCATGAAAACAGCCTTATAGAGACTGCTCCTTTTAAGATGAAAATTTGTGATATTTTTCTTATTTCTGCTCAAAATATAGATTGTGGGCACTCGCTAGAACCGCCCCATCGAGGCGGTTCTATCGAGTACCCAAAATCTATATTTTAGAGCCGAAATAAGAAAATAGGTTTACCCCTGTAAACCCCAGTTTTACTGTATAAAAGTGGGGTTCAAGGGGGGTCAAAATTATATAGACATGTTTTCGTGATGTAAAATGGAGGTTTACGGGCGTGTCTATTTTGATTTTTATGTTCTCGGAGCTGATACAAATCCCCCATGCGGACTGAACAAACTATTTGACTAAACCACGACATAATTTGGAGGAGGTAAAAATGAATTTCTATGAATGCTAGCGGTCAAGGTCATTTGAAGACTTTGGCCCAATGGCATTTGGATTGCAGGCCCATGAACATTTCAAAGGCCCTTTTTCTCTTAAACAACTGAGCCAATTTCAATTAAATTTCACATGTAGCCTAATGACAATTGGGGAATGAAATAATCTTCATCACGAAAACACGCCTATACAAATACATTGTAACCTTTATCGCCAAAAAAATCTGAAAGTTTAAAATTGTGATATTTTTCTTATTTCTGCTCAAAATATATTTTGGGTACTCGTTAGAACCGCCTCGATGGCGGTTCTCACGAGTACCCACGATCTATTTGTAGAGCATAAATAAGAAAAATAAGGTTTGCTCCTATAATCCTCAGTTTTTACTATATAAAAGTGGGGTTCAAGCGGGGTCAGAATTATATAGGCGTGTTTTCGTGATGAGATGGCCACCATGACGAAATATGACAACAACCTGTAAAAACTCTTCTCCTCCGGACGTTCTGGGCCAATTTTCTCGGAACTTTTTGTATAGCATCCTGTGACTAAGTACTACTAGATTTTTTTTTGAAATAATGACTCTAGGTGATGTTCAAGTTGACCAAATTAACGGTAAGGTCAAATTCATTCCCTTATGCTATTGAATGGGAAAATGGTAAAACAAGTCATTTTCGAAAACTAGTGTGCTTTATGGCATGAAGAAGGTACAATATGAATGTCGATGGAATTAAAAAATCAGTGCCATTTGATGGCCTTCGCTCGAGGTCACTTGGTTTGCAGGTTCACTGACTTTTCAAATGACATTTGCCTAAAACTGCAGAGCCAATTTCAGTTGGGTTTTATACGCAGCTTTCTGACAGTGGCAGAACGAACGTTTATTCGAATGGTTCAGGTCATATTACAAAGATTTTGGCCATTCCCAGATATGGCAAAACTCCTAAAACTTGCCTTGAAACTTAGTATGTAGCTTTCGGTGACAAAACAACCAGATTTGTTCCAATGTTGACCTTAGGTTGACCTTGGTTCTTGATCCATTACGAAAACTCGCCTATACAAATACATTGTAAATTTACCGCGCAAAAATTTTCAGATGAAAAATTGTGATATTTTTCTTAATTCTGCTCAAAATATAGAATGTGGGTACACGTTAGAACCGCCTCGGCGAGGCGGTTCTAACGAGTACCCACACTCTATATTTTGGAGCAGAAATAAGAAAAATAAGGTTTCACCCTGTAAACCCCAGTTTAGTATGTAAAAAGTCTCCCTGCCCTACATCATAGTGTAGTTTATATTGTCTTGTCCTTTTGGGTCATTGATTCCATTGTGGAATTTTAAAAACATTTGAGGGTTACTGATGAGGTCTTATTGGCCGAAACTAGCTCTCTGGCACAGAAAACATTTACACTCCATATTATCCAGCTCTGTGGTGTATTCCTTGCTTCCAAAGGATAACCCTTACTAGAACATATTTCAGGGGGTCATAACTATATAGGCTTGTTTTCGTGAGGATTGCCTTCACTTCTATTTCTGAACTAATATCGTTTTTTTTCACAACGAGAACATTTCATTTTTATTTGTTTCGAATATACATTGATTTCACTGCTTAGTATAGCTTGTTAAAGTTGACATGAGACTGACCTTTATGCAAAGAATTAATTAGTGTCATCGCCTAATAGATCGGTTTTCGTAAACTTCTCGTGAATTGTCGGCATCTCGTGAATGGTGACCCATTTACCGACCTCTTTGTATTGAATAACAACATTGACCTTTGCGGAAGACGGCGAAGATAAAATATGCATTCAGTCGGGTGTGAAATTGTGTTAATAGAGGTCTACAATCTCGTGTCAAATTGGTCGAACTATATAAACGTGCTATGCATGTTTATTTTAAGTGTTACCAATCACCCAGTACAATATTGTATAATGCCGTCTTATAATAAATCGAGATTGAATCCAATTCTACAGTTCATCCGTTGATCATCATAAAGCTGTTGTAACGACAGAGCAGTAACTCGATGCTTTAATTAAATTAAAGAATCAGAATTGTAAATTTACGGTGATCCGTCAACGGGGTACTTGGAACATTTAATTTAGCAAATGAAGTTTGTTCTCTCTGCTGATGGCTTGATGACAGGTTGAGCTGGCACTGTGGAAAAATCGTGTTATCATGTTGTGTGCCTTCTAATGGTACGCGCAGCCTCCGAAGTATACGACCAACTGTGAATAGATGTAGTCTGATAAGGGTTATAAATATTTGATAAAATAACCAACAAAAGCCTAACATGTTACTAGTTTCTTATAAGACTATGTGGACTTTCTTTATTTTCTTCTGAATTTCCTGCACTTTCAAATTTCAATTTATAAATAAATAAATAATAAAAATACAGTAAAACTCCTATATTAAGACCACCTTTGGGACTGTTCAAAAGTGGTCTTTAAGACCACTTTTGAACAGTCCCAAAGGTGGTCTCTTTCTTGAAGATACTGAGTGCAGAAAATACACAGAAAGAATGACTGAAACCTTTTAA
Organism: Lucinisca nassula; assembly: GCA_963580285.1. Classification (NCBI taxonomy): domain Eukaryota; kingdom Metazoa; phylum Mollusca; class Bivalvia; order Lucinida; family Lucinidae; genus Lucinisca; species Lucinisca nassula. The sequence goes on from OY757023.1 coordinate 18,717,191, forward strand.
ATATGCATTTTAAAGGAGAATTAGTCCTAATTTTAGGTGGTCTTAATAGCGAAATTTCACTGTAATAACAGAACATCCATGTTATATGCATCATGTTAACAATTCCGTGAAATGAGGACCCGTCTAAACCCCACTTTATATTGAGAAAACTGGGGTTAACCTCGATGAGGCGGTTCTAACGAGCACCCACAGCCTGTCTTTAGCGTGTTAATAAGAAAACTAGCAAAAATTTTCATCGAAACATGCTTGTTCTGGTGCTACAATAAACGCTATTGTAACACTCGGATGTGTTACCTTAATGTGTACCATTGCACCAACGATATTATTTGTGTATCTTGTAAGAAGAAAACTTAAAAATTGTGTATCTTGTAAGAACAGGACTAAAAAATGTTGCTACAACTTGTGATCAGTCTTATTCGTGAGTCGATTTGGGTCCCCCGGTGGAGTTCGTTTCACTGACCGTTCCATATCGGTTTTTCTGTCGTGATTATGTCCCCAAATTCAAAGAAGTTGTGGCGGCATATTGGTTTTGCCATGTTCGTCCGTCCGTCCTTCCCATTTTTTTACTGCAATGCATAACTTAAGAACCATGGGTGCTAGGTTTTTGAAATTTCATGTATGGATTCCTTTTGAAAAAATAATTGACCCGTGTTTTTTTTTTCTCGTCAGGATTATGCCCCTTTCTTGAGTTATGTACCTTTGCAAAAAATACTTTGAAATCTTGTAAGCAAGACATCTCAAAAAACTGTTCCAGCTTTTGCCCTGAAACTTTACAAACTGGTTTGAGATGATGAGTAGATGAACTGATTAACGTTTGAAACAAATCCGATTTTTTTTCTTGAGTTATGGCCCTTTGAAATTTTTTCCTTTTAAGCTTGTAAGCAAGATAACTAAAATCTGTTCGAGCTTTTGCCCTGAAACTTTTCAAAATGGTTGGGGATGATTGGAAGATGAACTGCCTAACATTTGACAAAATCCGTTTTTTTTTTTTTTTGAGTTATGCCCCATTGAAATTTTGCGTGTTTTAAGCTTGTAAGCAAGATATCTCAAAAACTGTTTGAGCTGTTGCCCTGAAACTTTATAGACTGGTTCAGGACGATGATTAGATGAACAGATTAACTTTTGAAAAAAAAATCCGATTTTTTTCTTCAGTTATGGCCCTTTGAAATTTTTGTGTTTTAAGATTTTAAGCAAGATTACTTGAAAACTGTTTGAGCTATTGCCCTGAAACTTTACAGAATGGTTTGGGATAATGAGAAGATGAACTGATTAACTTTTGACAAAAATCCACTTTTTTCTTGAGTTATGCCCCTTTGAAAGTTTGCCGGTTTGAAGCTTGTAAGCAAGACATCTCAAAAACTGTATGAGCTATTGCCCTGAAACTTTGCAGGCTGGTTCAGGATGATGAGTAGATGAATGATTAACTTTGACAAAAATCCGAAATTTTTTCTTCAGTTATGGCCCTTTGAATGTTTTTGCGTTTTAAGCTTGTAAGCAAGATAACGAAAAACCTGTTTGAGATATTGGCCTGAAACTTTACAGAATGGTTGAGGATGATGAGAAGATGACCTGATTAACTTTCGACAAAAATCCAATTTTATTTTCTCGTCAGGATTATGCCCTTTTTGAGTTATGATCTTTGCAAAAAAATACTTTGAAATCTTGTAAGCAAGATATCTAAAAAACTGTTGGAGCTTTTGCCCTGACACTTTACAGACTGGTTTGGGATGATGAGTAGATGAACTGATTAACTTTTGAAAAAAAAATCCGATTTTTTTTTCTTGAGTTATGGCTCTTTGATTTTTTTTGCGTTTTAAGTTTGTAAGCAAGATAACTAAAAAAACTGTTTGAGCTATTGCCCTAAAACTTTACAGAATGGTTTGGGATGATGAGAAGATGAACTGATTAACTTTTGACAAAAATCCATTTTTTTTTCTTGAATTATGCCCCTTTGATATTTTGCGCGTTTTAAGCTTGTAAGAAAAACTTCTGAAAAACTGTTTGAGCTATAGCCCAGAAACTTTACAGGCTGGTTCAGGATAATGAGTAGATGAACTGATTAACTTTCTAAAAAAAATCCGATTTTTTTTTCTTCAGTTATGGCGCTTTGAAATTTTTGTGTTTTAAGCTTGTAATCAAGATAACTAAAAATTGTTCGAGATATTGCCCTGAAACTTTATAGAATGGTTGGGGATGATGAGAAGACGAACTGATTAACTTTTGACAAAAATCCAATATTTTTTTCTTGAGTTATGCTCCTTTGAAATTTTTCGTGTTTTAAGCTTGTAAGCAAGATGTCTCAAAAACTGTTTGAGCTGTTGCCCTGAAAATTTGCAGGCTGGTTCAGGATGATAAGTAGATGAACTGATAAACTTTTTTAAAAAAATCGAAGTATTAAGCCCCTGTCTTGAGTTATGCCCCTTTGTAAAATACTTTGAAATCTTGTAAGCAAGATATCTCAAAACGGTTTCAGCCTTTGCCCTGAAACTTTACAGACTGGTTTGGGATGATGAGTAGATGAACTGATTAACTTTTGAAAAAAAAATCCGAATTTTTTTTCTTCAGTCATGGCCCTTTAAATTTTTTTTTTGCGTTTTAAGCTTGTAAGCAAGATAACTAAAAAAACTGTTCGAGCTATTGCCCTAAAACTTTACAAAATGGCTGGGGATGATGAGAAAATGAACTGATTAACTTTTGACAAAAACCCGATTTTTTTTTCTTGAGTGATGCCACTTTGAAATTTCGCGTGTTTTAAGCTTGTAAGCAAGACATCTCAAGATTGTTTGAGCTATTGCCCTGAAACTTGACAGGCTGGTTCAGGATGATGAGTAGATGAACTGATTAACTTTTGAAAAAAAAATCGGATTTTTTTCTTCAGTTATGGCCCTTTGAAATTTCTGTGTTTTAAGCTTGTAAGCAAGATAACTCAAAAACCGTTCGAGCTGTTGCCCTGAAACTTTACAGAATGGTTGGGGATGATGAGAAGATGATCTAATCATCTTTCAACAAAAAATCCATTTGTTTTTCTTGAGTTATGCCCTTTTGAAATTTTGCGCGTTTTAAGCTTGTAAGCAAGATATCTGAAAAAAAAAAAAAAAACACAAAAAAACTGTTTGAGCTATTACCCTGAAACTTTACAGGCTGGTTCAGGATGATGAGTATATGAACTGATTAGGTGAATTTTAATGCATTTGCATTTTTGGGGAACTTAATGCATGCTTGCTTAAGACAGGTTGCTCCTTAATAGAGGTAGACACTAAGACAGGTTTGACTGTATCTTCAAAACTCTATGAGCTATTGTCCTGTAACTTAAAACACTGGTATGGGGTGATAAATAAATGACCTGATTAACTTAAGTTTTTCTTGTGTTATGTTCCGTCTTCTTCAAGAAGTGGATACTTCGGCTGAAACTTTACATTTCTAGCCACGGGGAGTACTTCGAGAGCATGAATGAGCATTTTGGTGATAACTTGAAATTTGAAGTCTCCAGATAGAAATAAGCAATTCTTTTCGAACATCCCTCGTATGCTTTGAGCAGAAATATGAAACATATACAGTTTTCATCTGAATTTATTTATTAATTTATTTATTTATTTTTGGTTATAACATTTTCAAAATATTTGAAAAGACGTGTTTTCGTTATGACTTTAATATTTTTAAAAATAAAATATGGTTTATCTAATCTGGTAGGCTCCAGACGTGCAGCACTGGGCTCTGAAAGAACCGTTATGGTAAAGTTCCCGACATGACTGACATGAACAATCAAGGGGCATCATAGCCTAATTATTATTCTACTGTTGAATTTAAATTGCGTTTTCTAGGCCCTTTCTATTTTACCCCAGGCGATATCATCCGGATGTGTGAAGATGTCCCGGTAGTTGTGCCAAACAGAATTATACAAAATCCGTCATACCTCTTACTTCGGCTGTGTCACGTGCAAATTGTGGTCGATAGACTTATCTTATACTATTAAATTGACAAAATTATCAAGCAAACGCTATTATGGCAGTGCTATATTATATGGGCCCCGTCAAGCGATTTTGGTACTTATCGCCAATGCGAGCAACGAAGGTTCAGGCGAGCCTGCGCATCCGCGCAGTCTCGCCAGAACCTTCGCTGCTCGCTTATACAAGCAGTAAATCAAGAGGAACCTTCAGACAGAAAGCCATGTCACTGACCCCTCTGAATGGCTGGGCACGCGCAGTTAAAATTTGTCATGACGGCATGCTCGAAGACACAAATTCGCTTGGCGGGGCTCATATTTCGATTGATTGTCCTAGCTGCAGTAAGCAAGTTTCATTTCGATGACCTTATGCCTTACATGCTGCTACTAGAAATAATTATACCTTTCTAGGAGAATGGACTAGTTAGCACTCTTTATTTTAGGACAAACATGTAATAAAGTTTGAGTACAAAGGAAAGAATGCGAACTACGATCAAAGGTCCTGGTGAAAATTTGTCTAAGGACGTGTCACCAGTAAACAATTGTGATTCTGATTCTGAGGTCAATGAATACAAACCATCACGTGAAGACCCCTATAACCCACTTAATATAGACAAAACTGGGGTTTACGGGGTGTTCATTATTTTTCTTATTTCTGCTCCAAGACATAGGTTGTGGGTACTCGTTAGAACCGCCTCAATGAGGCGGTTCTTACGAGCACACACAACCTATGTTATGAGCATTTATAAGAAAAATATCAATGAGCTTCATCAGAAAAGTAGCCATTTTGGACATGTGAAAATGCACTATATCGCGCGGGTGTGTTATCGTAATGCGTTATACAGTCGAAAACAACAACAACAACAACAAATACTGCAAATAGTTTTCTTGTCGCATCCATGAAAATAATTGTACCACACGCATTGCATGGCCAGCCTATTAAACCGACAGTAATCCGAGAACACGTCAAATGGCTTCCGATATGATATGAACTCGGTCAGCTTGTAACAATTATATTTCTGACATAGAACCAATTCAGGATTATACGTAAGGATAACAGCGCAACGATACATAGTGCCTCGTGTATTGAAGAAGACAGTTATTGCTGTAAATGTGTGAAGCGTTTCTTATCGTTGCGATAGGAAAAGTAGAAGTAAAACAAAGATCAGGAATCGATACAATTAACTTACTCCACCCACCAAAGACACCAAAGGGAAAGTAACACAAACATGAAGCGACCAGACCATAATGGAAACCTAAACAAAGGAAGGCAATGAGGACAGTTACTGTCCCACAAAATGGACAAATGACCATCCAAAATAAAAAGACACAATTGTTACACACAGTAAGTAACAAACAACAACATAAATAAACCGCAACAGAAGAACCGCCTTGGAACGGTCAGTGGAAAGAATTCCACTGGGGGCTTAAATCGATTTTACCTGGCCATAATCCTCGCCCTTACCTCTGTCGCGGTATACACTAATTTTGTTTAGTCCGCATGAAGGCTTCCTAACTCGTCAGTGTAACATCTCCGAGAACATACAAATAAAAAAACTACAAAGATGAAACAAGGTTGAGGACTCGACAGCATACAACAACAGAATTGCTGGAGCAAAAGAAAACCAACAGTTACACTCCGAGGGGTCTTCGTGCGGATGCACTGGCTATTGTTACGTGGACCGTTCAATAAGTAACTGTCCTTTCCTACATAGAGATACGTTTGATTTCTTTTTTTCCGCCATTACGAAAACATGCCTATACAAATACATTGTAAAGTTTACCACCGAAAAACCTAAAATTTTTAGATAAAAAATTGTGATATTTTTCTTATTTCTGCTCAAAATATAGACTGTGGGTACTCGTTAGAACCGCCTCATCGAGGCGGTTCTAACGAGTACCCACAGTCTATATCTAACGAGTACCCACAATCTATATTTTTGTGCAGAAATAAGAAAACTAAGGTTTACCCCTGTAAGCCCCAGTTTTACTATATAAAAGTGGGATTCAAGGGGGTCAAAATTATACAGGCGTGTTTTGGTGATGCATTGTCACCCCGCGGCAATTAGCACTTCCTCCATCGATGTTCCAAGGCTGAAAGTTCATTTTTGTAGAATTCGGCGTCTTTAGAGTCAGTCCACCCTCCAACAGCGGCACATAATGACATCCACACAGTTCTTTCGTCAGGTTCGGAAGCAACAAGTAATAACTGGGTGCCAGATCAGGAAAATAGGGTGGATGAGGTAAGGGTTTGAAACCGTTCCGCTTCATTGCGTCAACAGAAATTTTGGAAGTATGGATTCTAGCATTGTCATGTTGCATCAGCACACCTTTAGTGATTTTTCGACGCCTTTTGTGTACCACAGCTGCACGTAATTGGTCCAAAATATTAGCATAGTAGTCACCATTAATAGCCAGGCCATAAGGTAAAAAATCGACCAACTTACCCCCTTTCCATCCAAAAACACGGTTGCCAGAAGGCCGAGTCTTGAATCCTTTGCAAGGGGTGAACTGTGTCCATTCCATTGTTTACTCTGTTGTTTAGTCTTAGTATCATACTGATGGATCCAAGATTCGTCCTCGGTAACACTTCTTTCAAAGAAGTCTTCCGGATTAGAATCATATCTTTCCGAAAGTGACTTAGACTAGGACACTTGGACAGTTCGTTGTTCTTTACTAAGGCATTTTGGCACCCAACGCGCTGAAACTTTCATTCACCCGTCCCCTTAGATTTTCACCAGTGACGTTATTAGTAGTGTTCACAGGTCTTCGACTACGGTGCTCGTCTTCCATCGTTACCCGACCACGTTTTAATCATTCATCCAATTTTTAACATATGAAGGAGCAGTCTTTCTGTAAACTTCAGACAATTCCTCATAAATTTCCCGGTTCGTCTTTTTTCCATATAACTGGTATCCATCACCAAAACATACCTATATAATTTTGACCCCCCCCCCCCTTGAACCCCACTTTTATATAGTAAAACTGGGGTTTACAGGGGTAAACCTTATTTTTTCTTATTTCTGCTCTAAAATATAGTTTGTGGGTACTCGTTAGAACCGTCTCGATGAGGCGGTTATAACGGGTACCCACAATCTCTATTTTGAGCAGAAATCAGAAAAATATCACAATTTTTCATCTTAAAATGTTTGTATTTTCCACGGTAAAGTTTCCAATGTATTTGTATAGGCGTGTTTTCGTAATGTAAACACTGCTCTGTCCTCTAGTTGGGGAGAAAATTCGACAGCACTGACCACTATCATGTAATTTTACCTCGCATGGACCACAAATAATAGACTGACCAGTAAAATGTTGTGATACCATGTATAAGGCATTGATGTATAATATGTGAAAGACTTGTTCTTGGACACCAGACAAGGAAATCCGCGATTTTACCCTGGGATAGAAATTTATGTTCTGACCCTGGTGTTCCGACCCAAAATTGAGTATAATCGCGTGTTTGATAAATGCATTGGTTGATTACGACCTCGTATGCGCCGTCGTTGACGTCACAGCACGTTACGGGACGTCACTAAACATTCCTGCAGTACCATCACAATAGGGCGGACGTCGGTAACCGAAGTGACTGCAGCATTAAAAGTCCTCGTTAAGAAATGACAGGTATGCGTGAAAAAGAAACCTATGCTGATGTGAGGGGCGGATAGAAAAATCCGTCCCTCGGGATCACTGTCTGGCATCACTCGGAAAGCCTCGTGATGCCGGACAGTGACCCTTTGGACGGATTTTTCCATCCATCCCTCACACCCATATAAGATTCTTATATTCTTGCCACGGATCAGTAACTGGGTTTAGCCTTTTAAAAATTGAACGACCTCGTAATTTATTAAAGACAATTTCTCTGGAATAATACTGGTTAACCATTCGTTTAAATAAACGTTATCTATAACTAGAGCTGTCAGCGGATCTGACTATAGCCCCGCTTCAGCGCTGTCAGAGAAGAAAGTTATTTAAGCTGCAGAGAAAACAGTTATGAACAAGAAATAACTGTTGAAAATTTTACATCATCTGGAAAAACTCTAAGAGTTGTGAGCCCTTGTCCCTCATTTCAATGAGCATGATACATTACCAGAATGTCCATGTTTATACTAAATTTCATCTTCCATTTTTCAATGTTCAAAGGGTAATAACTCCTAAAGTAGGCAAATCAGAGTCAGGGTTCCTGCGCTCTGCACATTGTCTCATGGTGCTTTACACTTGTGTGAAGTGTCATGAAAATATCTCAAATGGTTTGTGAGTTATGGAGCCGACACAGTCAAAATTGCCTTTTTAAATGTTCAAAGGGCAATAACTCCTAAAGTAGGCAAACCAGACTTATGGTTCCTGCACTCTGCACATCATCTCAAGGTGCTTTTCATTTATTTGAAGTTTCATGAAAATATCAGAAACGGTTATGGAGCGGACATAGTTAAAATTGCCATTTTTTAATATTCAAAAGCCTATAACTGAAAAAGTAGACAATCCAGAGTTTGGGTTCCTGCGCTCTGCACACGTAATATGGTGCTTTACATTTGTGTGAAGTTTCATAAAATTATCTCAAACGGTTTTTGAGTTATCGAGCAAAGACGGCTAAAATTGATATTTTTCAATATTCAAAGGGAAATAACTCAAAAATTAGGCAATCCAGAGTTATGGTTCCTGCACTCTGCACACCATCTCATGGTGTTTAATGTTTGTGTGAAGTTTCATGAAAATATGTGAATGGGTTTTAAAGTTATGGAGCGGACACGAAAATTGTTAATAGACACAGACAGACACACAGACAGACACACAGGAAATACGAAAACCAGAGTTATGGTTCTTGCGCTCTGCACATTGTCTCATAGTGCTTAACATTTGTGTGAAGTTTCATGAAATTATCTCAAACGGTTTTCGAGTTATGAAGCGGACACTGTTAAAATTGCCATTTTTCAATGTTCAAAGGGCAATAACTCCAAAAATAAGCAATGCAGAGTTATGGTTCCTGCGCTCTGCACATCGTCTCATAGTGCTTAACATTTGTGTGAAGTTTCCTAAAAATATCTCAAACGGTTTTTGAGTTATGAAGCGGACACAATTAAAATTGCCATTTTTCAATGTTCAAAGGGCAATAACTCCAAAAGTAGGCAATCCACAGTTATAATTCCTTCGCTCTGCACATTGTCTTATGGTGTTTAACATTTGTGTGAAGTTTCATGAAAATATGTTAAGCAGATACAAAGTTACGGAGCCAACACAAATTAACGGAATCACGGAATTACGGAATTACGGAAAATGTTCAAAGGGCAATAACTCCAAAAGTAGGCAATCCACAATTATAATTCCTTCGCTCTGCACATTGTCTTATGGTGTTTAACATTTGTGTGAAGTTTCATGAAAATATGTTAAGCAGATACAAAGTAATGGAGCCAACACAAATTAACGGAATCGCGGAATTACGGAATGACAGAAGGACATGGCAAATCCAATATAGCCCCACTTTTTCAAAGCGGGGCTATAATAACCCACAAGTGCCTAGCGTCCCATTTGTTGGTCACTGACAAACATTGTAGATCAAGATCAGGCGCCAAAGAACGCGGAGTCTGATCGGGGACAACACCGTTATTTATTTTTTATTTTGGTTTTGGTTTTGCAGCCCTTTTTACGTTCCACTCATATCAAGCCGATCGTTAAAATAAGAGGTGGGCGAAAATCGGACCATCTGGAGTAAAACCACCCGACCTTCCGTTGCAGAACTTGGCATCCCACTACTAAACCGTTTGCTTACATGCAGATTTGTAAAATTTACCACGTGCATACCATATCTGACACCCCTATAATTAGAAATGGACCAAGCCAAACTTATTTAGGCGGAAGATTCCATTGTCATCTATGGGTTAAGCAATTCATTCACATAACTAGATGTAGAATGACTACAGTCGAACTTCAATGGCTCTAACACCTTTGGGACCTCGAAAATCTGTTCGAGACAGGGGTAGTTCGAGTCACTGAGGATTACTGTCACTAGGCATAACGAGATACTTTTAGACATCTTTTCGGTGTTCTATAATGAAAATGTATGTTGTGTGTACTCATTAGAATCGCCTCATCGAGGCGATTCTGATGAGTACACACAGCATACATTTGCAAGATAAAAGACTAAAATCTCCTTAATTACCACCCCCCCCCCCCCACTATTTCTCATGTAGAGGATTTGGCTAGGGGCTCAAGAATGGGCTCGACACATCCATGGTAAACGAGCCAACGGTGTTCGAGCCATCGAAGTTCTACTGTATCTTTAATACAGATGTATATTTTTCTTCTAAATCTACTAGAGGCATCAAGCGTTATTTTCATATCCCCGAACCGGAATTTGTCGGCGTCCGCCTATTTCTTTTGTAGTTATTGACAAAAGGGTCAATGTAATTGTATCGATTCCTGATTATTTCCTTCTCTTCCATTGTGAAATGGGTATTCAATGCTCGTAAGGGAAAGGTCTTTGCTTATTTAGTTCTTCTGCAGTGCCCTCTTTCGCTGGGTGGTGATAATACGTACAAATTATAACAAAATAAAGCGGCTAACTGCGTAAAACATGGTAAGCGACGTTACCTGATGAAGTCGAGTTTGCAACAGAATATCATGGACTCTAATGCACTTGCGCATGTAACGTAACGTGTGATTGGATAATGTAAAAAAAAAAAAAATGCGGCAGTATATTCTGCGATATAATGTCGGAAATCCGACGTCATCAAGAAACGTCGCTTTCCATTGGCTGATATTTGGTTTTACGCAGCTCACAGTGTTTGCCGCTTTGAGCAAATTAGTACATTTTATACAAAAGAAAGAGGGTAAGTGCATTAGAATGGAGATAAGTGTTAATTATCATTTTGGGGAGGTAAATCGTCGGTGTTATGGTCGCAAAATCGTTTTTAAAACGACACTTTCTGCCGCCATCCGCCGATTTACCTCCCCAAATGGTATTTTCTACTACAGTTATCCCCCAAATATACCGTTGCATTTATTTGACAATATCCAATCAGACGACGCATTACTTTTGGAAGTGTGTTTATCACAAAAAGTACAATGGATATATCGGACAGACTTAAGATCTCAGTTGCGTTGTACTTTATCTGCCAAGCGTTATCTGCTACTACTTCTGTCCGATAAAATGCTCTAAATTTGTGCTAATGTGTGACCCATTAAATGATGCAAATTAGTGAATGAATCCTAATTTAATAGCCACAAACACTTATCTCTAGGACGCTGAACCCGAAATCTAAATGCCATTACAGCGTTGAACAACCCCCGTTAATGAGATTTGTAGTTGTTTGAAAGTGAGCTTATAAAATGATTATGTTTTCTAAGCTCACCTGAGCCGACGGCTCATTGCGAGCTTATAGTATGATAAGACACTTTTGTATGTCGTCTGTCTGTCTGTCGTCATTCTGTCGTCTGTCTGTCAATATTTTTTGATTGAAGTCAAGTTTCATATGGAGCATCCTTGGGATGGGGAAACGAAAGTTTATACGTGGGGTCCAGGTCACATGAACAAGGTGGGTGCGATGCCAATTTTCTTCAGGAACTGAGGGCTGATTATCATGAACTTTATATGTAGCATTTGGGACTCCAGCCAGTGACCCATGGATGACCTTGACCTATTTTGGGCCAAGGTAAAATTCGGTCACATGGACCTCTGTATGAAAACAACAACAACAACAAAAAACCTGGAAATTTTCGGAAACTATTGAGCCTCTGATCTGTAAATTGGTAGAGGCAGAAAGCTAAATAAGTTAATTAAACTATATGAGCATTCAAAGTTAATACCATTCCTTGAAGTTGGTACAAGGTCATTGAAAATTAAAACGTATTTTCCTCAGAAACCACTGGTCACCAAATTTCATATGAAAACTTGTAGAAACAAGGCAATGAAAATTGATTAATATGAGTTTTATCACATGACCAATACGACTGCCAGGCTATCACAAGGTGTTCAGAATAGAAATGAAGGCAATGACCAGGAATCGATACAAGTACCCTTCACCACCCATCAGAGACACCCAAGGGAAAGAAACACAAACATTGAATAACTAGGCCCTAGCGGAAAACCAAAAGGACAGTTACTTTCCCACAAAATGGCTAATCGGCTATCCAAAACAAAAAGATATTCAAATTTCCTAGGGACACTCGGATATTAAAATATGGGATAGAGGATTAAAAGTTCGTTCAAATGGTTTCGGTCAAATGACCATGAAAGCTGTCACGGTTAAAACCCTTCAAAGCTCTTCTTCTCAGAAACTGAATGACACCACCTACACTCAGTACTCAGTTGACCGTTTCAGGACTATTGGTCCTCGGATCTGATATGGAGCTAATATGTCTACACCCCCAAGAAAATATTTATTTAATAAACATTAGACCCATTGGCTTTGCCAGATTTTAGCTTTTTCACCGAGGACAAAATTTCTTCTATGGTAATTTCTCTATCCAGCTCATCTTTAACCCATTTACTACCAGAAACTCCAAAACGCAAACCCTGGTAAACAATGCAGGCACAGATCAGACGGCACAGAAAGCGGCGTCTGATCAGGGTCTCCACTGTTTGCAAAAAGTCCAGCCATTTTCCAAATAAATTTTGAAGAAAAACACAACCTAACACCCCTGTATTGTGATATGGAATCCTGCTATATATGAGGAGGAAGATTCCATTTGGTACAAAAAGGGTTAAATGACTCATTAGTACAACAGCCATGCTGGCAAAAAAGTTTCTCAGCCTCTTTGTGTACACAAGTAAATATATCATTTTCTAGAGACGAAAACTAGTTCAAGAATTCATCAGCTTACGTCACGAGTACACGCATATATAATTGTGACCGCCTTGAACCCCACTTTTATATAATAAACTTTGGATTTACAGGGATAAACTTTATTTTTCTTATTTCTGCTCTAAAATATAGATCGTGGGTACTCGTTAGAACCGCCTCGCCTCGGTTCTAACGAGTATGCCCAATATATATTTTGAGTAGAAATAAGAAAAATATCACAGTTTTCATCTTAAAATGCTAGTTTTACGGCGTTTAAGTTTACAATGCATTTGTATACGCGTGTTTTGGTAATGAATATCACATGTTTATTTAAGAAATAGATCAGCTCTAGCTGTGATTTGTTGAGTAATAAATCACAGTTTGGAGGTCAGTTGTAAAGTAGACAAATCACAAGCGCGTAGCGCGCGTGATTTGTCTACTTACAACTGACCGACAAACTGTGATTTATTATTCAACAAATCACAGACAAGAGCTGATCTATTTCGATTCTAACACGCTAAAAATCGGCAATAATGTTGTTGTTTCCTTCAAAATCTCACAACCTTTCGCCATTGTTAGAAGAAATCCCGCTAAAATTATCGACTGAAACACATGCATTTATATCCTTTTCTTACGTTTTCGATGCGAGAAAATGACGTTACACCGTCTAACGTCAAGGAAATCGACTAGTGACGTCATAAATTGGGAATTTTAATGACGTCACTCGTCACGCTCTTCCGAGCTGAGATTTGTTGCAGAATAAAACACAGTTATTTTCCATTGCCTATATAGGCGCGCTGTGTTAGAATTTTGTTTATTTTTATCTTAAAAATAGGCCCAAAACTCTTTTGGTTTACAATGTTTTAACTTCTCTATTTCTGTTAACTTATTTTAATCAAAACTTTATTTTCTCTTTTTTTTTACGAATTAATTTCTTAAGTTTTAAATACATTCTTTTTATGTCCCCGGTAGCGATAGCGGGGACATATTGTTTTTGGCCTGTCTGTTTGTTGGTTTGTTTGTTTGTTGGTTTGTTTGTTTGTATGTGGACAACTTTAACGTTGGTCATAGCTTTTGAACCGTTTGAGATGGAGCATTCATATTTGGCATGAAGGTTCTTTGTGACAAGCGCTTCACATTCATGCAAAAATATTTGACCTGTGACACTGACCTTTACCTTTGACCTTCTTAAAAGAAAAAATAAAATTGGTTATAACTTTTGAACCGCTTGAGATACAGCCTTCATATTTGGCATGTATGTTCCTTGTAACAAAAGCTTTACATTCATGCAAAATATTTTGGCCTGTGACCTTGACCTACTTGAAATAATAGATAACATTTTGGCCATAGCTTTTGAACCGTTTGAGATAGAGCCTTCATATTTTACATGTATGTTCCTTGTGACAAGGGCTTTACATTCACACATTTTTTTTACCTGTGACCTTGACCTTTGACATATATAAGAAAACGTTAACATTAGTCATAACTTATGAACCGTTTCATATTTGGCATGTATGTTCCTTGTAACAAGAGCTTTACATTCATACCACAAATTTTGACCTTGACCTTGACCTTTGACCCACTTAAAAGAAAAAAAATAACAATTCTGTCATAACTTTCGAACCGTTTCGGATAGAGCCTTCATATTTGGCATTTATGTTCCCTGTGATAAGAGCTTTAATTCATGTAAAAAATTTTGACCATGACCTTGACCTTTGACCTACTTAAAAGAAAAAATAAAATTGTTCATAACTTTTAACTGTTTAAGATAGAGCCTTCATATTTGGCATGTAGGTGCCTTGTGACAAGAGGTTTACTTTCATGCAAACTTTTTTGACCTGTGACATACTTTAAAGATTTTTTGTATTGTTCATAACTTTTGAACCGTTTAAAATAGAGCATTCATATTTGGCATGTAAGTTCCTTGTGTCAAGGGCTTCTCACTCAAACAAAAACTCTTGACCTTTGACCTTGGCCTTGAACTGTGACCAACGTAAAATAAAAAAGACCATGCCCGGGGACATGTTTGTGTTTCACAAACAGACATGTTTGTGTTTCACAAACACATCTTGTTAAATTAGTGTCTAAATAAGGCTTCGAAATACCGTTCCTTTGCTTGTGAACATTCAGAATCAAACCACTGAAACGACGCGGCAAACGCTTCAGTTGGTGGGAGCGATGGGATGGAAACATTGCCGTTGTTATAATGTAGTGGGCTGCATAGACTCTACACTCGCGTTTGTCCAGTGAGGCACGTGTGGCTTCGGGACGAGGTCAAGAGATGAGGGGGTGGGGGCGGGGTGGGGAATGTGATGGTTATTGGTATGTACCACTTCTTCAGTCGTGCTGCTGGAGGCGACTCTTTAGTAACACAGGTAGGGTGGTCGGCTTTTTCACGGAGTTCAGCAACGATATTCGCGCAAAATGAAAAGACAAATAAATGGTGGACAGGTGTCAGATGACTTCTCTCCATCACATCACGAAAACATACCTATATAATTTTACCCCTTGAAAAATAGAAGTGGAGGCAATGAACCCAACTTTTATATAGTAAAACTGGGGTTTACAGCGGTAAACCTTATTTTTCTTATTTCTGCTAAAATAATAGATTGTTGGTACACGTTAGAACCGCCTCGAAGTTCCTTATTTCTACTCTGTATTGTAGAGCAGAAATAAGAAAAGTATCAGAAGAGGCGGTTCTAACGAGTACCAACACTTTATATTTTAGAGCAGAAATAAGAAAAGTATCAAAATGCTTAATTTTTTTACTGTTTTGCGGCAAAATGTACAACGTATTAGTATAGTCGGGGTTTCGTAATGATTTTTATTTTTGTACACCCAGGCTGAGCTGTCTTTAGTAATCACTGATTTGCGTCCGTCTATCCATACCTCTGCTCAAAAGCCATTCAACCCAAACAGCTAGGTCGCGGCGGAGGTGGGGGCGGGGATTGTGGCCACGTAAAATCGATTTAAGCCCCCCCTTCGCCACCCCCCCCCCCCCCCAGTGGAAATCTTTCCACTGACCGTTCCAAGGCGGTTCTTCTGTGGCGGTTTATTTATGTTGTTGTTTGTTACTGTGTGTGTCACTTGTGTCTTTTTGTTTTGGATGGCCATATGGCCATTTTGTGGGAAAGTAACTGTCCTTGTGGCCTTCCTTTGTTTAGGTTTCCATTATGGTCTGGTCGCTTGGTGTTTGTGTTTCTTTCCCTTTGGTGTCTTTGGTGGGTGGAGTAAGTTAATTGTATCGATTCCTGATCTTTGTTTTGCTTCTGCTTTGCTTTTAAAATCACCACGTGAACAAGTCCGTGAAATAAAGACCCCCCCCCTCCTAAACCCAACTTTATATAGAGAAAACTGAGGTTAGGGGGTAAACATTATTTTTCTTACTTCTGCTCCAAGACATAGGTTGTGGGTACTCGTTAGAACCGCCTCAATGAGGCGGTTCTAACGAGCACCCAAAACCTATGTTTGGTGTGTAAATAAGAAAAATATATCAAATTTTCATCAGAAAAATTACCATTTTGGGGGGGGGGGGGGGGGGTTTGAAAAATGCTCTTTATCTCAGGATTTGTTATCGTAAAGTAAAAAGAGAAATGATTAGGAACTGATACAATCAGATCGCAAATTCTTCCCACAATATCCCCAGGGAAAGAAGTCGAAACATGGAGTGACGACAGTTAACAAAACGGACCACAGGTAAACCGTGTCAGCGGGTGGTGACTCAGAGTATCCAAACCTTCACCAACATCATTACGCAAACACGCCTATACAGATACATTGCCGCATTTATTGCCGAAAAAAATGAAAATTTTATGATGAAAAATTGTGATATTTTTATTATTTACGCTCTAAATATAGATTGTGGGCACTCGTTAGAACCGCCTAGATGAGGCGGTTCTAACGAGTGCCCACAATCTATATTTTAGAGCAGAAATAATAAAAATAAGGTATACCCCCGGAAACCCCAGTTTTACTATATAAAAGTGGTGTTCAAGGTGATCAAAATTATATAGGCATGTTTTCGTGATGATGGCAAACATTAAAACTTGAATTACAAACGTAACTAAAAATGAACAACCAAAAAGGTGGACAGAATCAGAATCATCAATGCAACAACATATATAATTAGGGAAAGAATCAGAACCATCGACACAAAACATGAAGGAACCACATATTGGAGAAAAAATTGCATTTGTTTTGTCATTCATTCTTTTTTTTAATTTGTTTTGGATTAACTCCTATTGTCAGTATTCTAGTGAAGATCCATTCAGTTACCACAAGAAATTTTCCAATACTATTCATGGCTGCAGCATTTATAAACAACGTAAAGATTTAGTAACCGTCAGTTGCTGGATCTCATTCGTATTAATGCAGCTTTTATTCTGAAAATATGTAATGACTTGATACTGGCTAATAGCTCACAGGTGAAAAGATATAAATGATATTTTTGTGAAATCGAATATTTTCCTAACATACAGTGGATGTGAAAAAGCATAGTTTGTTTGCGGTGAAAATAGGTAAGTAGTAAACAGTATTATTCTATATTTGAAAGACAACTAATTTTGTCTTACATTACGCCTATACAAATACATTGACTATTTTATCGCCAAAAATTGGAAATTTATAATAAAGAAAAATTTTGATATTTTTCTTATTTTGGCTCAAATTATAGATAGTGCGTACTCGTTAGAACCACCTCGTCTAAGTTTTATTGCCGAAAAAAACTAAATTTTTAAGATGAAAAACGGTGATTCTTTTCCTATTTCTGCTCGTAATATAGATTGAGAGTACACGTTAGAACCGCCTCATTGAGGCGGTTCTAACGAGTACCCACAATCTATATTTTAGAGCAATAGAGAAATAAGAAAAATAAGGTTTACCCCTGTAAACCCCAGTTTTACTATATAAAAGTGGGGTTCAAGGGGGTCAAAATTATATAGTCGTGTTTTCGTGATGACTACTACTCCTACTATTACAACTGCTGCTACTACTATCACGACTACTACTACTACTGCTGTTGCTACTAATATTACTTCTACTATTATCACTACTACTAGTACTTAAAAGACAAGAGATTTCTTTTCTAAATAGTTAGATAAATACAAAAATAAATAAATAAAGATCATAATTACTGATATCTGATATTTTAAGGGAGATAGAGAGAAATAATGGAAGTTAAGCAACGCGTCGAGAAAAAGGAAAAAACTTTAACTCTTATAACAATTATTATAATAATAAAATGGTAATAATATTATTTTTATACCGAGTTGTTAAAGTGCTTGTCTTTCATCACGGTAATAATGCCGTTTGATGAATACCCACTAAAACCCAACTTTAAATACAGAAAAGTGGGGTATACTGGGTCTATAGACCAGCTATTTATTCTTGCTCGAAAACATAGATTGTGGGTACTCGTGAGACTCGCCACAAACTATGTTTAAGGCAGTGAGATAAGAAATCACAATTAGTAGGCATTAAAATGTCATCCTATAAGTCATGAAAGAATTCACATTATCACATCACTGCGAAAGCACGCCTACCAATACATTGTAAATTTTACCCCCTACACCCCCCCCCCCCACCCCCATCCATAAAAAAAAAAAAACACACACACACACAAAAAAAAACAACACGAAACTATTAAGATGATAAAAACCTGATACTTTTTCCTTTTTCTGCTCAAGGAGCGTGATAGTTCAGTGGTTAGTGCACTTGCCTCTGATGCTATAGGCCCCCGGTTTGATCCCCGGAGGTGGTGATTATTTGGGTGTCCGAACACGTTCCATTGGCATCATTTGCAGGGATGGATGCCAAAAAGTGCACCGTCCTCCTTCGGATCGGGACGTTAACTGGAGGCCCCCCTGTGCAGGAAGAGTCATCTCCTGTGCAGGTTAAAGACCCCTACCGTAATTACATGATTACTGTGTAGGCTTTCAACCCTGCAGCCTAGAGTGTATGTAATGTACACCTGCGAGTGATGGTCAGATGTGACCGATCGCAGTATAAGTAGAAAGAGAAAGAAAGAAAGAAAGGAAAGAAAGAAAGAAAGAAAGAATACAGATTGTGATACACGTTAGAACGGCGGTTCTAACGCGTACTCACAATCTATGTTTTTGAGCCGAAATAAGAAAACATAATATAAACCACTGTAAACCCAAATTTTTCTCTATAAACTTGGGATTAAGGTGGTCAAAATAATATATGCGTCTTTTCGTGATGGTTTGTGGGTACTCGTTTGAACCGCCACAAACTATGTTTAAGCAGAAATAAGAAGAAATAACAACTGATAACCATAAAAATGTCATCTTATGAGTACTGACATTACGAAAGCATACCTATACAATACATTATAGCCTTTATCTCCGAAACAATGAAAATTTTAAGATGAAAAATTGTGATTATTTTCTTATTGCTGCTCAAAATATAGATTATGGGTACTCGTTAGAACCGCCTCATCGAGGCGGTTCTAACGAGTACAGATGATCTATACTTCCGAGCAGAAATAAGAAAAAATAACGTGTTCCCATGTAAACCCCAGTTTTACTGTATAAAAGTGGGGTTCAAGGGGGGTCAAAATTATATAGGCGTGTTTTCGTGATTGTGACATATAGAGGACGTTTGATTTTTTTCAACGTGAGACTTTTATTTCACCGAATGAACGCCAAAAGAAGTATTTTCACGTGTGGTGAAAACACGAGTAAAATACTAATTTCGGTGTTCATGAATGACATTAAAAACACTTACACTGACAAAAAAATAAATTTTTCGGTTTCTTACATGCTTTAAATGTGCATTATTGAGCTATCCGGAAAAAATGCTTCCAAACATTAACTACATATAGCCGGTATTTTTCTTTAAAACAATACAAATGAACGCATTTTATGCAAAAATGCGGACAATTATAATGGCAGGTAAACGAGTCTGAGAGGGATTCCCTAACTAGGTTTCGAACACTAGTTAGATCTATTTTTAGTTCGTGACAAAAATAGAATCTCCATATTTATGCGATGTTCATTTTTGGCCTTGTCTGCTTAGGCCATGCCTAAATCGGAAAAAAAATATGACGCTGAATACCATGCCATAAGTAACGACACTCAGAGACGATACTGTCGCCATGAATGTGTAAAGTGACGGATTTATTTTTAGAACAGAAATTCCGAACACATGTTCAGATCGAAGGGTAAACACGAATGAAAACGACCATTTTCACAAAGTTCTGAAGCTGTATTTGGCTCCAAAAGTGTACACATGACAAAGGAGTATGCATTGAAGATAAAAACCAGAAAAAAATTGAGACCCGGTAGCTCAATAATGCACCTTTAAACTGCAATAAAAATGTAATTTGAAAGCGTCAGCCGTAACCACATGGAACAATATTTTTCATGATGATTTCGCGTCGATTTATATGAGTTCAGCATGATAACTGGGCATAATATTGGGTGTAAATTAAAAGCTTGCTCCTGAAAAACAGCTTGGTATGTTATATTATAAAATGGTTTACTTCATTACGATAACACATCCGTGTGATATAGCGCATTTTTCAAACCTCAAAAGAGGTAATATTTCTGTTGAAAATTTGTGATTGTTTTCTTATTTATACTCCAAACAAAGGTTTTGGGTGCTCGTTAGAACCGCCTCATTGAGGCGGTTCTAACGAGTACCCACAACCTATGTCTTGGAGCAAAAAAATAAGAAAAATAGTGCATACCCGTAAATCCCAGTTTTCTCTATATAAAGTGGGGTATATGGGGTCTTCATTTCACGGGCTTGTTCACGTGATGTGGAATTGGCATTCAAATAATCATCACGAAAACACACCTATACAAATGCAGTGTAAATTTTGCAGCCGTAAAAATGAAGAGTTTAGGATGAAAAATTCTGATATTCTTCCTATTTCCATCCAAAACATAGACTGCGGGTGCTCGTCAGGACCGCCTGGCGAGCACCCACAATCACCACCCCAGAGCTGAAACAAGAAAAATAAGGTTTAACCCTGTAAACCCCAGTTCCACTATATAAAAGTGGGGTTCAGAGGGGTCAAAATTATAAAGGCGTGTTTGCGTGATGGTCCGCAGTTGCTAAGCTCGTCAGGCGTCGCGTGCATTATTTACGTTGCGTAGGTGCTAAACGTGACGTCATCAACGTAAACGTGCTTGGGGTAATTTCTTACACAGATTTTACGTTAAGCTAATTGACATATAACAAACAGAGAATATATATAATGTATGTTACTTTTCGATTATACATCAATGCACGAATTGAAGCCTCCGTGGTGTACGCCTTGTAAACCAGGGGTCGCAGGATCGATCACGGGCTTCTCCAAACTTTCGGATGAGTCTTTAAAGCGAGGTCCTGTCTCCGTATGACCTTAGCTGTTGGTGAGACGTAAAACTCAAACATTCATTCACTCAAGAATAGTGAAAAATAAAATAATCGTATTTTCACTATGATATTGATTTCGAGTTCACTGAGAAATCTCTATATTTCATTGAAAAGCAGGTAAGGAACTGCATTCTTTCATTTCTCCAATATGGCTACTTTTCCGATGAAAATTTCAAATATTTTTTCTTATTTATGCTTCCTCATTAAGGTGGTTCTAACGAGTACCTACTAATCTTGAAAGGGCCGTAAAACCAAAACAAATAATAATAAAAAAAATAACGGGTACCTACAGCCCATGTCTTGGGTCAGAAATAAGATAAATAATGAATACCAGGTTTAAAAAGGCATCACGAAAACACGCCTATATAAATTTGATCCACTTAAATATGTTCTAGAAAGGGTTATCCTTTGGAAGCAAGGAATACACCACAGAACCGGAAAATATGGAGTGTACATGTTTTCTGGGCCAGACTAGCTAGTTTCGGCCAAATAGGCCTCATCAGTGACCCTCAATTATTTTCGAAATTCATCAATGGAATCAATGATCCCAAAGTACAAGAAAATATAAACTACACTATGATGTAGGGCAGGGAGACTTTTTACGGCCGCCACACATTCCCAGACACCAGCTGTAGTGACGTCAAATATGTTCTAGAAAGGGTTATCCTTTGGAAGCAAGGAATACACCACAGAACCGGTAAATATGGAGTGTACATGTTTTCTGGGCCAGACTAGCTAGTTTCGGCCAATTAGGCCTCATCAGTGACCCTCAATTATTTTCGAAATTCATCAATGGAATCAATGATCCCAAAGGACAAGAAAATATAAACTACACTATGATGTAGGGCAGTGAGACTTTTTACGGCCGCCACACATTCCCAGACACCAGCTGTAGTGACGTCAAATATGTTCTAGAAAGGGTTCTAGAAACCCCACTTCTATATAGTTAAACTGGTGCATGCAGGGTTTATATATTATTTTTCGTATTTCTGCTCAAAACATAGATCGTGGGTACTCGATGAGGCGGTTCTAACGTGTACCCACAATCTATATTTTGATCTGAAATAAGAAAAAATATCACAATTTTTCATCTTAAAATTTTAGTTTTTTTCGGCGGTAAAGTTTACAATGTATTTGTATAGGCGTGTTGACGTAATGTTATACTTCCTCATTGAGGTGGTTCAAACGAGTTCTTAAAACCTGTCTTGGTACAAAAATAAGGAAAATAATAAAAACCAGGTTTAGAGGAGTATTCATTTCACAGACTTGCTAACACGATATTATCATGCGGGTATGCTATTCAAATGGTTAGGAAAACTTCCTCAACATTGTGTGTTAACAATAGCATCTGTTTCAGTATTTTCACATTTGATTATGCAATATATCAGGCTGTTTTTTTGATAGGACAATGATAAAGTGATAAAACATAACCTTTTGAAACTTGCATCGTCTCAGGTTTACAATGTAAACATTATTAGCATACAGACATGAGCCTTTTAAGACTGACACATACTGTTGTCGGAGGATAAGTAGACAGTGACGTAAATAGTGTACCACCACAGGTAGGTTTGACAGGTTGCACCGTTATCATCATCATACCCATCATTGGCTGGCAAGACAGACTATATCTTTATAATTGTCGTTACCGAAGCGTCGTTACCTTTTGACAACAGTGGACAATGCTTAATAAGAAAAACATTCGCTGAAGTCGCTCACAATGTTCACACTGGTAAAGGCAAGCGCGCAGGGTAAGGAACAAACACACCGGATAAAGAAATTTTTCCGCTCAGGATAAAAAAGAAAATGGCGGAATGGGTATCACATGTGCAGGTTTGTTGTTGTTCTAGATCTCGTGTTATGGTTACTTATCAATACGGCTGCTCACATTAGCTTCACGGAAGACACATATTATTCACAAATTTATCTTCGATGGTCCGAATTCGACAGTTACAGCCAGTCAAACGGAGAACCGGACACAGTGGAGCTACTCCACCGCGAAATCTCATTATTTTACATGAAACGCTCTTCTGGGAAGACGGCATTTACTATTTTGTTGGTTGTAGACATGCATATGATAATCGGACTGTTGCAAATACGATTGAAGGAAAATTTGAAATTAGAAGGCCCACAGTGAGAAATCCTAGTTCAATTTTCAATACAACGCCCACGGGCAAGGAAATGGGTACAACGCATATGATAAGACACAAAATTTTCCGGCGAAAATGGTTCTTGTATGGTCGTAGCACTAGGAAATTTCCATCTCCGATTAGGTTTTCCGATATTAATGATTAGTCCTACATAGTTTAAAGCACCAATTGTGACTTTTAGGAAACGTTCAAAGTTATGTGCATTGTCTTGGCATGTGCATTGCTCTGGTTCTAGCAATATATTCATCCCTATATATGAGGGGATAGATGGATTTGTTCATCGCGATCATGAATTAGAGAAATGATATTTATGTCCATGCAGTATTTGTGGTAGAAAATTGTATGTTTGTTCTTTTGGCTGAAAATAAGATAAATAACTTCGCCAAATCCGTGAGACATACCTATTGCATGTTTCGCCAAGTTCTGTTTCTACCACAAATACTGCATGGACATAAATATCATTCCTCTAATTCATGATCGCGATGAACCAAATCCATCTATCCCCTCATAGGGGATGATTATATTGCTAGGGGATGATTATATCGTAGAACTGTCGCAGATAGCCCAACGTCGCATTACATACGCAAGTGCGGCTCCCGTCCGTCTGGGCTTGAAGAAATAGATTGGGCTGCATTATGCTTCAACGCAGAGCTAAAACCAACCAAACCAACTGCACATGAGTACTGGTAAACCGCTTAGGAGGTCTAAGCCTGCCCAGGCAAAGTATGGTGCGTGTCGGACCCGCTATGCGTATAAACCCTAAATTGGTTTCATTTGGCGGCAGGGCTTGAGATTCCATTTCATCTCAATGTCGGGTAAATTAAGTCCAACAAAACTGGAAGCAACGTTCCCAAAATGACCTAAATGGTGTTGACGGAGACGTTAAACCTCAAGTCAAACAAACAAACAAACACACGCAAGTGCATTAGAATAAGGGCTTGCTCTCTTCTTTACACCTTATTAGCAAGTTCTTTACTTTAAGGGGAATAGGGGACATCAAGCAGAAGCTTCCGCCATTTTTCACAGGAAGACAACTTTCGAGACTTCCTTTTCGCTGTTCCACTGAAATGGTGGTCAACTCTTAAAGGAAAGAATTTGCTAATTTTGACCCCTATTGACATGGGAGACAAAAATACTTTTCTAATCAGGCAATGTGGTGCATGTCGGACCCTCTATGCATATAAACCTTAATCGGCCCCCGCCCATCGGGGCTTGGAGACATAGATGGCTGCATGATGCCTCCACGCAGAGCTGAAACCGACCGCACACGAGTACTGGTATACCACTTAGAGGATCTTAGCCTGCCCATGCAGGCAAAGCGGCGCTAGTCCGACCGTCCATGCTTATAAACCCTTTCATTGAGCCACAGGGCTTGAGATGCCATGTCATCTCAATGTCGGGTTAAAAGTCTCACAAAATTGGGAGCAACGTCTCCAAAATGCCATATTCAGTGTTGCCGGAGACGTTAAACCTCAAATCAAAAACAAAATTATAAACCCTGAATTTGTTTAAACCCTAAATTGTTTTCATTGGGCGGCAGAGCTATCTCAATGTCGAGTAAATTAAGTTCCACAAAACTGGAAGCAACGTCTCCAAAATGACTTAAATAGTGTTGACGGAGACGAAACCTCAAGTCAAACAAACAAACGCAAGTGCATTGAAACATTACGAAAACACGCCTATACAAATACAGTGTAACCCTTATCGCCGAAAAAATGAAAATTTTTGGATATTGTGATATTTTCCTTATTTCTGCTCAAAATATAGATTGTGGGTAATCGTTAGAATCGCCTCGTCGAGGCGGTTCTAACGAGTACCCACAATTTGTATTTTGGAGCAGAAATAAGAAAAATAAGGTTTACCCCTGTAAACCACAGTTTTACTATATAAAAGTGGGGTTCAAGGAGGTCAAAATTATATAGGCATGTTTTCCTGATGATAAGGGTAGGAAGCAAGTTCTTTACTTTAAATTGCCCATACCTTATTATTAAGTTCTTTACTTTAAGGGGAATGGGAACAGCTAGCAGAAGCTTCCGCCATTTTTCAAAGGAAGGCAACTTTCAAGACTCCTTTTCGCTTTTCTGTCCACTGAAAAGGGGGTCAACTTTTAAAGGAAAGAATTTGCTCCTCGGGAGCAAATTCTTTCCTTTAAGAGTTGACCCCTATTGACATGGGAGACAAAAATACTTTTGCAGGATTTGCCTCCTCTGAACCTTAAATTACCCATATCTTCTCTGCAAATTACCCAGCCTTTTCTTTATTGGTCAGTGATAATCACGCGGACATTCGCAGGTAAGCTTCTGAATCGTAGGTTTAGTTACATTGGGTCGATTTACCCAAAGTTACTGATTAACAATCGACGCAAAGTCACCCAACCCGGAGCTAGGCGAAGAGAGCCACGTTGCATCAAGCCACTCGATCCAACTCATTCAAACATTGGCCGCTGTTTTCATTTTTGGTAATTAGAAGCTGAAGCAAAAAAGTGTTGTCATTCTTGTTCATTGTACGTCCCACATGATTTCAGAGGAACGTTTGCCAAAGAAAACTAGAAATGGGCATGGTGGTCAGAATAAGCGATACAGGGAAACCAACCCTCAAAGCATCCCTTGAGGACTTCAACATTCAAACGAATCAATGGAACAGCAAAGTGGCGGGGTCTCATCAGAAGGTGTGCAAATGAATATGAGGCAAAAAGAATCAGCGAAGCTGCACAGCGCAAAGTCAGAGCTAATGTATCACAAACAGCAATATAGCTTTCTCCTCTGACCTCTCTTGCTCTGTCTGCAGCTTCGGCTATCTTACTTACATTTCTCGCATGTGATTAAGATTGATCATTGTCATTAATGACTGACGAATTATTACGTCCCACAAGCTGTTCCTTGTTTTGCCTCGGTAGCTCAGTCGGATGCGCGTCTGACTGGTGATCAGGAGGACGCAGGTTCGATACCTGCCGGGGTCGGCAACCATTCTTTCGTGGAGATTGATCATGAAATCTTTTCTACGGTCATTCTCTCCCTTCCACTGAGCTTATGACCCACAAAGAGGGTTGACGCGTCGTTAAACACGAAATCATCATCATCATCCCTTCCACTGATTAAAAAGGGGCAGTTGTCAGCTTTTATAGCGAAAGAATGTCGATTGTACTGGTAAACCGCTTACGTATAAGCTTGCCCAGGCAAAGTGTGGATAAACTGACCGGCTCAAAAATAACTTAAAAAGTGTTGACTGGGTCGTTAAATCCCAATACAAACCAACAAACAAATCAAATACTTACATGTTATAGTTCTCAAAAGACGGAGTTAGATGGAATAACTCGAAATGTAAGACAATATATCAGTCATATTCATATCGCGATCATGAATTAGAGAAATGATATTTATGTCAATGCAGTATTTGTGGTAGAAAATTGTATGTTTGTTCTTTTGGCTGAAAATAAGATAGATAACTTCGCCAAATTCGTGAGACATACCTATTGCAGTGTTTCGCCAAGTTCTGTTTCTACCACAAATACTGCATGGACATAAATATAATTTCTCTAATTCATGATCGCGATGAACCAAATCCATCTGTCCCCTCATAGGGGATGAACCAGAGCAATGCACATGCCAAGACAATGCACATAACTTTGAACGTTTCCTAAAGGTCACAATTGGTGCTTTAAACTATGTAGAACTAATTATTAATATCGGAAAACCTAATTTGAGATGGAAATTTCCTAGTGCTACGACCATACAAGAACCATTTCGCCGGAAAATTTTGTGTCTTATCATATGCGTTGTACCCATTTCCTTGCCCGTGGGCGTTGTATTGAAAATTGAACTAGAATTTCTCACTGTGGGCCTTCTAATTTCAAATTTTCCTTAAATCGTATTTGCAACAGTCCGATTTATCATGTGCATGTCTACAACCAACAAAAAAGTGCATGCCATCTTCCCAGAAGAGCGTTTCATGTAAAATAATGAGATTTCGCGGTGGAGTAGCTCCATTGTGTCCGGTTCTCCGTTTGAATGGCTGCAACTGTCGAATTCGGACCATCGAAGATAAATTTGTGAATAATATGTGTCTTCCGTGAAGCTAATGTGAGCAGCCGTATTGATAAGTAACCATAACACGAGATCTAGAACAACAACAAACCTGCACATGTGATACCCATTCCGCCATTTTCTTTTTTATCCTGAGCGGAAAAATTTCCTTATCCGGTGTGTTTGTTCCTTACCCTGCGCGCTTGCCTTTACCAGTGTGATGTTATAGTTTATCAACGACCTTTGAGAGTTCAACGTTCAAGCGTGCTAAGACTATTCCATGTTTTAGGGGAAGCAGGTTTCGGATTTCTTTTTTCACGGGTTTTTTAAAATTATAAATAAGTTTTTTGATAATGCCATTATGTAGAATTTATGGTCAATATAATGCAGGACGATCCTCAGTAAAACTATACTGCCCACTATGAAAATCCCAACTGAAGGCGATTTACCTAAAACGCGGACTAGTCCAAACTTAAAAGTGCATTCACGTCTCACTGCGTTTTGAAAGACTATACTGTTGTCGGAAGATAAGTTGACAGTGACGTAAAAGAGTGAACCAGCACAAGTAGGTTTGACAGGTTGTACCGTTATCATTATCACACCCTTCATTGATTGGCAAGACAAATTGTACCGTTATAATTATCGTAGCCGAAGCGTTGTTACCTTTTAGCAACAGTGAACAGTGCTTAACAAAAAAAAAAACATTTGCTGACGTCACTTTCAACTTATCCTCCGACAACAGTACTGTTGTCGGAAGATAAGTAGACAGTGACGTAAAAGAGTAAACCATCACAGATAGGTTTGACAGGGTGTACCGTTATCATTATCACACCCTTCATTGATTGTACCGTTATAATTATCGTAGCCGAAGCGTCGTTACCTTTTTTGCAACAGTGGGCAGTGCTTACAACAAAAACATTCACTGACGTCACTTTCAACTTGTCTGCGGACAACTGTAGTGGCACACACGTAGTCTTTTTTTATTTTTTATGTAAGAAATCTTCCACAAGCAAAGGCGAAGGGTTTCTCAAACATTTAGCTGATCAGTTATGACTTTGTAACATGTAAGGGAGTTACAGCTGATGCAATTTGACATGAGACTGACCTTTATGCAAAAATAAATGTTATCTATCGCCTAATAGGTCGGTTGTCGTAAACGTCTCGCAAATTTTCGGGATCTCGTGAATGGCTACCCATTTACGACCTCTATGTATTGAATAACAACATCGACCTTTTCGGAAGACGGCGAAGATAAATATATAGTTTACATTTAGTCGGATGTGAAATTATGATAATAGAGGTCACCAGTCTCATGTCAAATTGTTCAAAGTACAGTCGACTTTCAATGGCTCGAACACCTTTGGGACCTCGAAAATCTGTTCGAAACAGGGGTAGTTCGAGCCACTGAGGATTACTGCCAGGAGGCATACGAGATACTTTTAGACATCTTTTCGGTGTTATATAATGAAAATGTATGCTGTGTGTACTCATTAGAATCGCCTCATCGAGGCGATTCTAATGAGTACACACAGCATACATTTGCAAGACAAAAGGCTAAAATCTCCTGAATTATCCCCCACTATTTCTTATGTAGAGGATTTCGCTAGGGGCTCAAGAATGGGTTCGACACATCCATGGTAAAAAAGCCATCGCTGTTCGAGCCATCGAAGTTCTACTGTATAATATGTGAAGAAAAGTAGTCAATGAGGAGTATGATTTCATAGTTAGAATTCTTCAATCCATAGCAAGGGAGCCAGGCTAGTTATGTGTAGTTGGGAACGACTCTCGAAGACACGGCATTTCTGATCTGCTGGTACCCCGTGTCCAAGTGATATCGGTATAGTTACTCAGTCTTGAACAATTATCTTTGACTTCACAATTGCAATAAACGCATATGCAATAACACTCAGTGAAAGTCTAGATTGGGATGTGTGTGTGTGTGGGGGGGGGGGGGGGGGGGCTGTGAGGGTGTAATGTGCGTCCCGACGGGTCAGCTGCCTCGCCACAACTCTTCCTAAAAAAACTAGACACACCACGAAAACACGCCTATATAGTCTCTAAAATATAGATTGTGGGTACTCGTTAAAACCGCCTCGATGTGGCGGTTCTAACGTGTACCCATACTCTATACTTTGAGCAGAAATACGAAAAATATCACAGTTTTTCATCTTCTTCTTTTTTTTTCATTTGTATGGCGGCGTATACCCCTGTCTACATAATTTGGGATGAAGAGGTTCCTTCGTTTCGTGACGAACAAAGCAACAGGAAATGTTATACTAAAGCAACTTTCGGAGTCTATGTCGATCTGCCTATCCATTTTAGTTATAAAGGAATGAGGGGAAATCGTTGGTTATGACCGAATCAAAGGAGGAGTTTTGTTTTGTTTCATTTGAGGTTTAACGTCCCCGTCAACACTGTTGAGGTCATTTTGGAGACGTTGCTTCCAATTTTGTGGGACTTTTACCCGACATTGAGATTTAATGACTTCTCAAGCCCTTCCGCCCAATGAAGCCAATAGGGTTTATGAGCATGGACGCACCGCTTTGCCTGGGCAAGCTTAGACGACTCGCACCGCTTTGCCTGGGTAGGCTTAGATCCTCTAAGCTGTTTACCAGTACTTGTGTGCGGGTCGGTTTCAGCTCTGGGTGGAAGCATCATGCAGCCCATATATTTCTTCAAGCCCCGATGGGCGAGGGCCGTCAAGAGAGAAGTGAATCACAGTGTGTATAGAAATGTTGATTTGTAAATACTGACAATAGTTTTCTACTTTTGCTCTTAAACATAGATTGTGGGTACTATTTACCTGTGTCATTGTGTAGCAGTTCTATTTTATACCACATTGTAGTCAGTTGTTTGCAAAAATATGAATCATATCACAAATTTTAACGAAAAAAAATCCGTTGAAAGGAATCAGCATCGAACGTGACTGAATAATTATCGTTTTAGAAATTAATGTAATTTTTAACGTTAATTAACGTTACAAGTCATTAGGATAAAACACCCCTGTGTAGAAGCTTCCGCGGTTTAATGGGTTAAGCCACTCGCCTCATAAACCAGCGGTCGTGGGCTCGATCCCGGGCTTCTCCAGATTTATGGATGAGTCTTTAAACCGAGCTACTGTCTCCGTATGACCGTAGCTGTTGGTGGGACGTAAAAGTTTATGATACATAACGTAACAAATCCGTATGATATAGTGCAGACTTTCATGTCTCTAAAATGGTTATTTTTAATGAAAATTTATGATATTTTTCTCATTTACGCGCTAAACATAGGTTGTAGGTGCTCGTTAGAGCCGCCTCCTTGAGGCGGTTCTAATGAGTACCTTCAACCAAGATGTGGGAGCAGAAGTTAGAACAAGTAATATTTACCCCCGTAAACTCCTATTTTCTCTATACGGGGGTCTTCTTTTTCCGGACTTGTTCACGCGATATCGGGTCACGGCAAGTAATATCGGGTCACGTTAGGGTTGGCTAATCGGAGCTGAAAGGATGATCGATTATCAGTCCTATCACTGCGATCGATAATCTATAAGTAATCGCTAAGGTTTTTGTCATTATTTTACCTGTCTGGCTTTCTGTCTAAACATGACTCTTACCATATGTTGGTCTTTACCATATGTATATTTGAACAGACAGGCCTGAGCAAACAGTGTAGACCCAGATGAGACGCCGCATAATGCAGCGTATCACCAGGGTCTGCACTGTTTGCCACTCATCCAGCTATTTTAGGCATAACTTTGGGTAGTAAATTGTACCTATCAAGTAATCGATTAAAAGCAAATCAGAAATGATTATCATTTTTGTGGAATTTATCGATCGATTAATCGATTATAACATTAATCGTTTCAGCCTTAGGTCACGTGCACAGAATGTGAGTTTGCTCGTGACCAGATGTTATTCTTACATCAATGAACGTTAAATAAATAACCTTTATTACTTATAAGTTATCTACATCATCTTGTAACAGTTATGTGACGAAATATTCTGGTCTGAGGGCTAAAAATGAAACAAGAAAACAAGTGAACGCAGTTTTTCGATGCACACCGCAAGAGCGCAGTTGAGGTCCTAAAGTCGCTATCGGCCAATCATAAGGGAGGGAACCATGGTTTATTCTTGACGTCACTTAATGACCATGTGACTTCGGGTGAGCCAATGAATTCATTGAGATATGACTATTATGGTGTACCTATAATTAACTTAAAGGGGGTTTCAGAATATATAGATATAATGATTTGTGTTTGTTTATGGCCCTTTCAAGAGTATTTTACCCATATCGAGCCCATCCTTAAGAAGAGGTGGGCGAAAACTGGGGTACCCGAAAAAAAAAACCACCTGACCTTCCGTTGCAGAACTTGGTGTATCCAATGTTACCCGAGCCAGGCCGAACCACAGCGGTGGGAGACCTAATGAGTATAATTCCTCGCTCTTATCCACTAGGCCACGGAGGCCCTTTGATATAATGAATTAAATACGTATTGGTACTATTTGTCTTCGCTGTTGGGCTGCCAATCTTTTAACCACATTGTCTCCCACGATACTAATGACACAAGCCTTATTTACGTGACCGCAATACGAAAACATGCCTATGCAATTACATTGCAAACTTTACCTCCGAAAAATCGAAAGTTTTTAGTTGAAAAATTAAGATATTTTTCTTATTTCTGCTCAAAATACAGATTGTGGGTACTCGTTAGAACCGCCTCATCGAGGCGGTACTAACTAACACCAACAATCTATATTTTAGAGCAGAAATAAGAAAGATTAGGTTTACCCCCTGTAAACCCCAGTTTTACTATGTAAAGGTGGGGTTCAAAGGGGTCAATATTATATAGGCGTGTTTTCGTGATTGTGTTCCACAAAGAAAAGTATTATTTACATCATTAATGCTCTGCGGGCTCTGTGGATTAATTGTATCGATTCCTGCTCATTGCCTCCACTTCTATTTTGTATATTTGTGTCAGCAGATGACAAATATAAGACATTTTTCTTATTGCTCCTAGAAAATTAGATTTGACATCTCATGCAAATGTCTCAGTAATAAGACAGTTTTCATCAGATGTCAAATCTGTTTTCGATAAAAAAAAATGCAAACAGTTTTGAAGTCTGCTAAATTTGGACAGAGAATGGTAAAGGTCGAGTCATAAGCGGTGTTATTATGTTTTAAGAGACGAAACTAATACGCGACACTTAAGTCAGTAAACGAGAAAACATATCGTTTTGTTGTTTTATTTGAGTTTTAACCTCCCCGTCAACATTTCATGGGTCATTTTGGAGACGTTGCTTTCAGTATTGTTGGCCTTTCAGCCGACAGTGAGATTAATGACACATCAAGCCATGTCGCCCAAGGAAAGCAATAGGGTTTATATGCACGGACCACTTTGCCTGGTCAGGCTTAGACCCTTAAAGCTGTTTAACAGTACTCATATGCGGTCGGTTTCTGCTCTGTTTGGAAGCACCAATCTATTTCTCCAAGCACCGATTGACTGGGCGCAACATTTCTCTTCATCGCGAAAATATGCCTTTACAATTCTGACCCACTTCAATCACACTTATATATAGTAAAACTGGGGTATACAGGGGTAAACTTTATTTTTCTTATTTCTGCTCCAAAATAAAGATTGTGT
Source organism: Lucinisca nassula (assembly GCA_963580285.1). Taxonomy (NCBI): domain Eukaryota; kingdom Metazoa; phylum Mollusca; class Bivalvia; order Lucinida; family Lucinidae; genus Lucinisca; species Lucinisca nassula. Next base: position 18,750,085 of record OY757023.1, read on the forward strand.
GTACACGTTAGAACCGCCTCGGAATTGTACACGAACAAGAGCAAAATGACGTATGATATCCGATGTAATCTCAAGTAAAGACAGTTTCATGCGTTCGTGTAATTAACACGCAAAACAGAAAGATTTTTTTCTTTATATTCTTTGCTAATGCACTCGTCCTAAACGATGATTTTTATAAAGCATGAAAAAGTCTTGTACAAGTATCCGGTTGTAACCGGTCCGTGTAATGTACATCCCTCTAAACAGAAGTAAAGGCAACGATTAGGATTCGATACAATTACCCCACACCTCCCAGCAGAGGTCACCAAAGAGAAAGAATAACTTAACATGCATGCATACATCACAAGCGGAAAGCCAAAAGCAAAAGTTACCCCCCCCCCCCCACCCCCACCCCCCCCCAACAAAGATGAAAAAGATATAAGCAATACACACATGCAAAGACAAACTATAACAATAATAAATAATAAGCCACGACAGAAGAACCGCCCCAGAACAGCCAGAAAAACGGTAAAAAATATTTTCATCACAAAAACAAGTCCGTGAAATGAAGACCCCCCCCCCCCACAACCCTACATTATATAGAGAAAACTGGGGTTTACGGGGTGTACATCATTTTTCTTATTCCTGCTCGAAGACATACATACGTTGTGAGTACTCGTTAGAACCGCCTCAGTGAGGCGGTTCTAACGAGCACCTCAACCTATGTTTTGAACATTTTTAACAAAAATATTAAGGATTTTCATCAGAAATGTAGCCAAGTTGGAGATATGAAAAATGCACTGTGCTGCACGGGTGTGTTATCGTTATGACTGGGGCCCAAATCGATCCTACACGGCTACAACGCTCGCTCTTAATTCTGTCGTGGTTTAGCTTCACGATAACAAGTCCGTGAAATGTAGACCCCACTATATCCCACTTTATATAAAGAAAACTGGGGTTTACGGGGGTATACATTATTTTTCTTATTCCTGCTCCAAGACATACATACGTTGTGAGTACTCGTTAGAACCGCCTCAATGAGGCGGTTCTAATGAGCACCCTCAACCTAGGTTTTGAACATTTATAACAAAAATATCAAGGATTTTCATCAGAAATGTAGTCAAATTGGAGATATGAAAAATGCACTGTCCTGCACGGGTGTGTTATCGTTATGACTGGGGCCCAAATCGATCCTACACGGCTACAACGCTCGCTCTTAGTTCTGTCGTGGTGTAGCCTAAACAAGTCCGTGAAATGAAGACCCCCTATACCCCACTTTATATAAAGAAAACTGGGGTTTACGGGGGTATACATTATTTTTCTTATTTTTGCTTCAAGACATAGGGGCTTGAAGAAATATATGGGCTGCATGGTGCTTCCACGCAGAGCTGAATCCGGCCTGCACACTAGTACTGGTAAACCGCTTAGCGGATCCAAGCCTGTCCAGGAACCGCGGTGCGAGGTGGACCGTCCATGCTAACAAACCCTATTGATTTCATTGGGCGCTAGGTCTTTAGATGTCATTTCATCTCAATGTCGGGTAAAAGTCCCACAAAATTGGAAGCAACGTCTCCAAAATGACCTTTACAGTGTTGACGGGGACGTTAAACCTCAAATCAAACAAACAAAACCAAGACATAGGTTGTGGGTACTCGTTAGAACCGCCTCAATGAGGCGCTTCTAACGAGCACCCATAACATATGTTTGAAGTAGTTATAAGAAAAATATCACGGATTTTTATCAGAAAAGTAGCCATTTTGGAGATGTGAAAAAATGCGCTATGTCGCACGGGTGTGTTATCGTAATGGATAAATAATTTGTTCAGTCCGCATGAAGGTTAACGCGCAGAGATAAACTTACTATTCAATGTGTTATCAAACTTGATGCTAATCCATCCAGCCTGGCTTTCATAATTCCATTTCCACCTGAATGTGAAGTCAAGTATCAATTAAGCCATTGAATTACGCATATTACCAGTGCTAGAAAAACTGTTCAAAAACCTTCTATTCTGTTTGATCTACCAACTCTACTCAAACAAAACTTTCATGTACAGCGAATATGCTGCCAGAAAGGCTAAGGACTCACTTGAATTTGATCCGTCTCTTTTAACAATTTAAACCCGTTTATCAGTAAATACAACTTGTCTATATGGCAATGCTCGTGGGTCGCTGAAATAATTTATGTAACAAACTCCGTACCATTAAAGGCATTTATTCTTGATTATTGAGGACTATCATTACATTACATAATATTATGTAGCCCATCACAGCTGACTGAAGAGAAGTCCTCTGTCTTCAAGGGGCCTCCGTGGGGAAAATCAATCAATTACTTACTGTTGACTGGTGTACATTATTGATTTTCCTCTTAAGTGCCTCAGTCAGGGGATACAACAAGAGCTACCAATCACCATATTAAGAGTCGACTTTGATCTGTTATAGTCAGTATATCACAGGGGCAATAAAACAATTATGAACACACGGTGTGTTGTACTGTTACAGAATAAATGTCTTTAAACCTGACTGTTCTCCTCCACGATTTTCCAGAAAAGAAGATGTTGTAATAACTCGTCTGCGCAATGGTCATACAAGAGTTACTCATTCTTACCTTTTATATGTACGAGTATCACGTGATGATCGGTCTGCTGGTGTAGGCTGTAACAGTGTTGACTGTTGATAGTCACGAAACTCATCTCATTCTTAAGCAGCCCCCGCCCATCGGGGCTTGAAGAAATAGGTGAGCTGCATGCATGATGCTACCACACAGAGCTAAAACCGACCCGCATAAGAGTATTGGTAAACCGCCTAGAGGATCTAAGCCTGCCCAGGCAATGCGGTCAGTCAAACCGTCCATGCTTATAAACCCTATTGGTTTCATTGGGCGGCAGGGCATGAGATGTCATTTCATCTCAATGTAGGGTAAAAGTCCAATAAAACTGGAAGCAACGTCTCCAAAATGACCTTTACAGTGTTGACGGGGACGTTAAACCTCAAATCAAACAAAACAAAAACTAGAGCTATCACTAAAGGTGATGAATACCCCCACAAAAACTGCCTTGATAGTACATCAGCGACATTTTGCAATTTTTTCACTTGAAAGGGGCCATAACTATGTCGAAAATTGACGAATTGTGGTGGATATCGAACTTGACCTGTATTTTATGATGTTACATCAGTGTACCAAAAATTATAAAAATCGGTGAAGCGCTTTTTGAGTTATCGTCTGGAAACCAAGTCAACAGACCGACGGACCGACAGACCGACCGACCGACCGACCGACAGACCGACAAGCTCACTCCTATATACCCCCCCCCCCCAAATTTCATTTGTGGGGGTATAATCAAAACAAATACCACTAAACCTGACCGTTCTCCTCCACAATTTTCCAGACAAGAAGATGAAATAACTCGTGTGCGCAATGGTCTTACAAGAGTTACACATTCTTACCTTTTACAGGGATCACGTGATGATCAGTCTACTCGTCATTACGATAACACAACCGTGCGAAACAGTGCATTTCAACTTCTCCAAAATGGCTACGTTTCTGATGAAAGTATGTGATATTTAACTTTTAAATGCCCAAAATATAGGTTGTGGGTGCTCGTTAGGACCGCCTCAATGCCCCCGTGGGAGCCAATTTGAGGAAAGGGCCAGAACTCCTTCGAAAATGACAGGACCAACGTGAAACTTGTGTTAGGCATCCCTTCACCTCACAAGGAATGCATGTGCAAAGTTTCAGCTAAAAAAAAGTGCGGACTTTCAAACGCACAGACGGGCAGTGCAAAAACTATATGCTCTCCTACGGGGGCATAAGGGGGCATAAAAAAGAATGTCCCTTCCCGGGTTTCGTAGTTCCGATTCGATCTTTACTCTTTTGCTATGAGTACAGGACTAGTCTAAGACCCCGTTGAGGACAATATTCCAACCTACACACAGATGCAATCGGTGACGCAGTTCTTTGAGTTTCTTCTCTCTCTTTGTCAATTCTTCTCTAAATCAGCTTAACTTCATCTTTTCCTCCCAACTGGAATACTTTCTGCAAGTCTGACTTTGGTTTGAGATTTTCAGCTGCTATGACTTTGGTTTGAGATTTTCAGATGTTATTAAAGAGAGATCAAACAATTATACTGATATAATAAATATGAGACTGAGCATTCATCACGTGGACAAGTTCGCTAAAAACGAATATCTCTCTAAACCCCACTTTATATAGAGAAAACTGGAGTTTACGGGGGATATATATTATTTTTCTTGCGGATGCGCGTCTGACTGGTGATCAGGAGGACGCGGGTTCGATACCTGCCGGGTTTGGCAACATTCTTTCGTAAGCTTAATCATGAAATTTTTTCTACGGTAATTGTCTCCCTTCCGCTGATTCAAGAAGGGCAGTTGTCAGTTTCTTGCGAAAGAATGTGTACTTTACTTGTTAACAGCTTACGTTTTAGCCTTCCCAGGAAAAGTGGGGATAGGTGGATAGGTAAACTGACCTCCTCAAAAATTACCTAAATAGTGTTGACTGGGCCGTTAAACTTCAATACAAACAAACAATTATTTTAATTATTTCTGCTCTAAGACATAGGTTGTGGGTACTCGTTAGAACCGCCTCATTGAGGCGGTTCTAACGAGCACCCACAACCTGTGTTTGCAGTAAAAATAAGAAAAATAGCACTGGTTACATGTCAAAAGTAGCCATTTTGGAGATGTTCAAAAATGACCTATGTCGCACGGGTGTGCGTTCCTAATGGATCCAAATGAACAAACCATTGGGATAAAACATCGGCGTTTTACAGCGCGACCTTTTTTGCCTCCGGATACAACTGTGCGCCCATTATCATAAAACATCCGTGTGGCATGGTGCATTTTTTCATATCTTCAAAATGTAGTTTTTTTTCTGGTGAAATTTGTGTTATTGTTCTTATTTATACTTCAAATATAGCTTGTTGTTCCTCGTTAGATTTTGTTTGTTTAATTGATTTGAGGTTTAACGACCCCGTCAACACTGTATAGGTCATTTTGGAGACATTGCTTCCAATTTTGTGGGACTTTTACCCGACATTCTGATGTAATGACATCTCAAGCTCTGTCACCCAATGAAACCAATAGGGTTTATAAGGAAGGACGGTCCGACTCGCACCGCTATGCCTGGGCAGGCTTAGATCCTCTAATCTATTTCTTCATGCCCAAACGCTTTTGAGATGGTCAATGTGAAAATATAATTTACATATTATAAATAATAATATAAAGCCGCTTTTTCTCTATAGTTCTATATATTAAATGGATTTGAAAATGTGTTCTTCATACGGGCGTGTTGTAACTATGATACATGAGAGTCGGACCCGATACATTACATTTTCTGCCGAGGCAGTTTCTGGGTTAACAATGAACGAACGAACAAATGTACTTGCGTATGTAACGAGACATTCGACTGGATGACGTCAAAATTTTACAATAGTATTCATGTACAATCTAAGGTATTCTGTTGGAAGCCCGAAATTTGCGTTCCTTGACTATAATCTGGTTTTACGTAGCTCAAAGCGATTGTCGCTTTGCTTTTTGGCGCAATACGCATGTAAAAGTATTCTGATAAAAATCGTCGATTTCGATCGAAAATTCCATTTTACGGCTCCGCTGACGCGTCGCCATCAACCGAAATATCCGACCGTAAAACCGCAAATTTACCTCGGACGGTTCACTATAGACAATTTAGAATAGGGAAAACACGCCTATACAAATACATGTACATTGTAAACTTTATCGCCGAAAAAATGAAAATTTTAAGGGGGGGGGGGGGGGAGTGTGATATTTTTCTTTTTTTTTCTGCTCAAAATATAGATTGTGGGACGGTTTTAACGAATACCCGCAATCTATATTTTAGAGCAGAAATGAGAAAAATAAGGTTTACCCCTGTAAACCCCAGTTTTACTATATAGAAGTGGGGTTCAGTGGGTCAAAGGTATATAGGCATGTTTTCGTGATGCCCCTAATTGTGGTACGTTTGTTTGATTTGCGGTTTAACGTCCCCGTCAACACTGTAAATGTCATTTTGGAGACGTTGCTTCCAATTTTGTTGGACTTTTACTCGACATTGAGATGAAATGACATCTCAAGCCCTGTCGCCCAATAAAACCAATAGGGTTTATAAGCATGGACGGTCCGACACTCGCACCGCTTTGCCTGGGCAGGTTTAGAACCTCTAAGCGGTTTACCAGTACTTGTGTGCGGTCGGATTCAGCTCTGCGTGGAAGCATCATGCAGCCCATCTATTTCTTCAAGCCCCGACTGTCGGGGGCCGAATTGTGGTACGTACAATAAAGCTAGAAAGTCTATCTCTTGATACAGAGACTATTATATAGAATCAGAGCACTGAGAGTACTGGTGAGTCGATTGTCTCTGAGTGTAGGCTTGTAAAATAGTCATTGACTGAGACTTAAGGGGAATGGGAACACCTGGCAGATTTTCCGCCATTTTTCAAAGGGAGATAACTTTCGGCACTTCCTGTTCGCTTTTCTGTAAGTTCTTTCCGACGGAAAAAGGGTTCTACTCTTAAAGGAAAAAATTTGCTCCTTATGAGCAAAATCTACTCTTTAAGAGTTGACCCCTATTGACATGGGATACACAAATACTTTTACAGGAGCTGCCTCCCCTGAAGGTGTACCCATTCGCCTTAAACTGTTTCGTTTATCCTGTAATAGCCAGTTTTTTAAGCAAACAGTGTAGACCCTGCTCAGATGCTGCGTTCTGCGGCGTCTGCTGTTTGCCAAGTCCAGCCCATGATTCCAGTCCAGGGTCTATAGAAAACCTCATACATTGTACGCATATATAAGAATAGCGCGTCTATTTTCTATTAATACACGTAACCGTTACATGTACCTTGGGTTTCTGGCAGGCCACGCGGACGTCAGCATTGGAAAGATTATGGCGTTTTATAACTTTGGTTCGATTGATAAACAACTGACACAACAACGGGTGTCTAGGTTTTATTAAAATTCCTTCTACTATTTATTTCATTAAAATGATGTTTAGGTCTAGAACGTTTCCTTCAATTCAAACAGACATTCATTCACATACATCATGCTTTGTCATATAGCATATATTAGACTACAAACATATACATGTATTTATGATATGACGTCGCGTCTGAGAGTGTAATAACGCCATGTATTGTTTTCGATAATCCACTAGTGGATTAAATAGGCAAATTAGCTAGATACGTCCCCGGCCCCCGCCCATCGGGGCTTGAAGAAATAGATGGGCTGCATGATGCTTCCACGCAGAGCTGAAACCGACCCGCACACGAGTACTGGTAAACGGCTAAGAGGAACTAAGCCTGCTCGGGCAAAGCGGTGGGAGTCGGCCCGTCCATGCTTATAAATCCTGTTGGTTTCATTGGGCGGCAGGGCTTGAGATGTCATGTCATCTCAATGTCGGTTATAAGTCCCACAAAATTGGAAGCAACCGTCTCCAAAATTACCTGAACAGTGTTGACGGGGACGTTAAACCTCAAATCAAACAAACAATAGATACGTCCCATAACGTTACATGTACGACGTCCTTAACGACGCCGCCAATGGCGGAATATTGATATTTTCGTAAACAATCGTGAATAAAAGGCGTTTTAAATGTCATATGATGAATACAATCTTGCATTCGTGCTCATGTTAAACTCGTTGAGGGAAAGGGATAAAATGCTCGGTAAAAAGCCTCGCATTTTTTCCCTTTTTCCTCAACTCGTTTAATAAATTCAATAATACACTGTGTGTCCATGTATTATTGAGTTTATTAAACTCGTTGAGGAAAAGGGATAAAATGCCCGGCAAAGCTTCGCATTTTATCCCCTTTCCTCAACTCGTTTAATAAATTCAATAATACATGAACACTCATGTTTGTTTGTTTGATTTGAGGTTTAACGTCCCCGTCAACACTGTAAAGGTCATTTTGGAGACGTCGCTTCCAATTTTGTTGGACTTTTACCCGACATTGAGATGAAATGACATCTCAAGCCCTGTCGCCCAATGAAACCAATATGGTTTATAAGCATGGATGAGCCGACTAGCACCGCTTTGCCTGGGCAGGCTTAGATCCTCTAAGCGGTTTACCAGTACTCGTGTGCGGATCGGATTCATCTCTGCGTGAAAGCATCATGCAGCCCATATATTTCTTCAAGTCCCGATGGGCGGGGGCCGAGATGTTGCATTAAAATAACACATTCGGGTCATACAATGGCGCTTTTCACATCTCTGAAAGTAGTATTTTTTTAGATAAAGATTTGTGATTCTAGTCAAAACACAGATTGTGGGTCTAACAACTCATCACGTGAACAAATCCGTGAAATGGACACCTCTTAAACCCTAATTTATTTAGAGAAAACCTGAGTTACGGGTGTATACATTATTTTTCTTATATCTGCTTCAAGGCGTGTGGGTACCGCCTCTTTGAGGTTCTAACGAACACCCACAATCTATGTTTGCAGTATAAATAGCAAATATAACAGATTTTCAGAAACTATTACGTTAACACATCCGTGCGACATTGTGCATTTTTCACGTCTCCAAAATGGCTACTATTCTGATGAAAATCCGTTATATTTTTCTCATTTATACTGCAAACATAGGTTGTCGGTGCTCGTTAGAACCGCCTCATTGAGGCGGTTCTAACGAGTACCCACAACCTATGTCTTGGAGCAGAAATAACAAAATATATGTTATACCCCCGTAAACCCCAGTTTTCTCTGTATAAAGTGGGGTTTAGTTGGTGCTGAATTCACGGACTTGTTCACGTGATGCGTATAATTTTGGACATAAAGACAAAATGCACACTATGTCGCACATGTTATCGTAATGAACCACAGTTATGTTTTCGAGCAAAATTAAGGAAGATATGCATAACCCAGTAAACCTCAGTTTTATCTATGTTACATGGCGTGTAAAGGTGTGTCATAATGCACACCCTGTAAAAAACAGTTTTCTCTATATAAAGTGGGTTAAGAGGTGTGTTATAATGCATACCCCTGTAAACACCTGTGTTTTCTATATAAAATGGCGGTTTGAGGTGTGTAATAATGCATATCTCTGTAAATACCTGCGTTTTCTATATAAAATGGCGGTTTGAGGTGTGTTAATATGCATACCCCTCTAAAACCCAGTTATCTCTGTATATAACTGGATTTAGAGGTGTGTTATAATGCATACCCCTGTAAACCCCAGCTTTCTCTATTTTAAGTGGGATTTAGAGGTGTGCCCTGTAAAACCCAGTTATCTTTAGTGAGTTTAGAGGTGTGTTATTATGCATACCCCTGTTAACCCCAGTTTCTCTATATAAAGTGGGGTTTAGAGGTGTGTTATCATTTATACCCCTATAAACACCAGTTTTCTCTATCTTAAGTTGGATTTAGAGGTGTGTTATTATGCATACCCCTGTAAACCCCAGTTTTCTCTATTTTAAGTGGGAGTTAGAGGTGTGTCATGTAAAACCAAGTTATCTCTATATAAAGATGTATTTAGAGGTGTGTTATTATGCATACCCCTGTTAACCCCATAAGGTGGGGTTTAGAGGTGTGTTATTATGCATACTCCTGTAAAACCCAGTTATCTCTATATAAAACTGGATTTAGAGGTGTGTATAATGCATACCCCTGTAAACCCCAGTTTTCTCTATTTTAAGGGGGAGTTAGAGGTGTGTTATAATGCATACCCCTGTAAACCCCAGTTTTCTCTATTTTATGTGGGAGTTAGAGGTGTGCCCTGTAAAACCAAATTATCTCTATATAAAGCTGGATTTAGAGATGTGTTATTATGCATACTCCTGTAAAACCCAGTTATCTCTATATAAAGCTGTATTTAGAGGTGTGTATAATGCATTCCCCTGTAAACCCCAGTTTTCTCTATCTTAAGATGGATTTAGAGGTGTGTTATTATGCATACCCCTGTTAACCCCAGTTTTCTCTATTTTAAGTGGGAGTTAGAGGTGTGCCCTGTAAAACCCAGTTATCTCTATATAAAGCTGGATTTAGAGGTGTGTGTTATTATGCATTGCCCTGTAAACCCCAGTTTTCTCTATAAAAAGTTGGATTTAGAGGTGTGTTATTATACATACCCCTGTAAAACCCCAGTTATCTCTATATAAAACTGGATTTAGAGGTGTGGTATAATGCATACCCCTGTAAACCCCAGTTTTCTCTATACAAAGTGGCGTTTAGAGGTGTGTTATTATGCACACACCTGTAAAACTCAGTTTTTTTTTCTGCATAAAGTGGGGTTAAGAGGTGTGTTATAATGCATACCCCTTTAAACCCCAGTTTTCTCTATATAAAGTGGGATTTAGAGGTGTTTACATAACACAGACTTGTTAACATGATGAATCACACACGCCCTGAAAATACTGCAATCATAACGTGGCTGGAACTCATGCCCAGACATTACGAAAACACGCCTATACAAATACATCGTAACCTTTATGGCGGACAAAATGAAAATTTAAGATGAAAAATTTTGATATTTTTCTTATATCTGCTCAAAATATAGACTGTGGATACTCGTTAGAACCGCCTCATCGAGGCGGTTCTAACGGGTACCCACAATCTATATTTTAGAGCAGAAATAAGAAAAATAAGGTTTACCCCTGCAAACCCTCGGTTTGCTATATAAAAGTGGTGTGTACGGGCGTCAAAATTATATAGGCGTGTTTTCGTGATTGGTTATAAAACATTTCATTTTTAAATCCAGTGAGAATTTCATAATAATTAAGATGTTAATTTTTGATGCTGATTTCATTCTCAGATATTTTTCCTGTTTACTGACATCAAAATGCCATCATTTACACTAAAATTCCTATATTAAGATCACCTTTGGGACTGTTCAGAAGTGGTCTTAAAATTTTTGAACATTAAAATGTGATCATTTACAGTAAAATTTCTATATAAAGTCCACATTTGGGACTGTTCAAAAGTGGTCTTAAGACCACTTTTGAATAGTCCCAAAGGTGATCTAAGTGGTCTTAAGACCACGTTTGAACAGTCCCAAAGGTGGTCTCTTTCAAGAAGATGCTGGGTGCAGAAAATCCACATAAGAATGATCGAAACCGTTTTAATATGCTTTTTAAAGGACAATTGGTCTTAAATTTAGGTGGTCTTTATTGCGGAATTTCACTGTATTTTGTAATTTGGTGTCAAGTTTTAAGTTCAACAAATATTTGAATAAATGTTTGTTTGTTTGATATGAGGTTTAACGTCCCCGTCAACACTGTATAGGTCATTTTGGAGACGTTGCTTCCAATTTTGTAGGACTTTTACCCGACATTGAGATGAAATGACTTCTCAAGCACTGTCGCCCAATGAAACCAATAGGGTTTAAAAGCATTGACGGCCAGACCTGCGCCGCTTTCCCTGGGTAGGTGTAGATCCTCTGAGCGGTTTACCAGTACACTTGTGCGGTCAATTTCAGCTCAGCGAGAAATCATGCAGCCCATCTATTTGGCGGGGGCCAATATATTTGAATAAGAAATGCGTTATATATATATGAGGAGCATGCTTAATGCAATGCACTAACCATCACGCGAACATGTCTGTGAAATGAACACCACCCTCGACCCCACATTCGGCCCCCGCCCATCGGGGCTTGAAGAAATATGTGGGCTGCATGATGCTGCCACGCAGAGCTGAATCTGACCCACACACGAGTACTGGTAAACCACTTAGAGAATCTGAGCCTGCCCAGGCAAAGCGGTGCGAGTCAGACCGTCCATGCTTATAAACCCTATTGGTTTCATTGGGCGACAGGGCTTGAGATGTCATTTCATCTCAATGTCGGGTAAAAGTCCCACAAAATTGGAAGCAACGTCTCCAAAATGACCTTTACAATGTTGACGGGGACGTTAACCTCAAATCAAACAAACAAACTTAATAGCGGAATTTTACTGTATTTTGTTATTTGGTATCAAGTTTTAAAGGCATTTATTCTTGATTATTGAGGACTGTCATTTCATTACATAATATGAGCCCCGCCAAGCGAATTTGTGTCTTCGAGCATTCCGTCATGACAAATTTAACTGCGCATGCCCAGCCATTCAGAGGGCCCAGGGATATGGCTTTCTGTTTGAAGGTTCCTCTTGATTCACTGCTTGTATGAGCGAGCAGCGAAGGTTCTGGCGAGACTGCGCGGATGCGCAGGCTCGCCTGAACCTTCGTTGCTCGCATAGGCGATAAGTACCAAAATCGCTTGACGGGGCCCATATTATGTAGCCTACATTGCTGACACTAGAGAAAAGTCTCTGTCTTCATCAGGTAAGGGGCCTCCTTGGGGAAAATCAATAATTGACTAACTGTTAACTAGAGTGTACCTTATTGATTTTCCCCTTAAGTGCCTCAGTCAGGGGATTCAACAGAAGCCACTAATCACCCTATTTAAGGCCGCTTTTGATCTGCTATAGACAGTATATCACAGGGGACAATAAAACAATTATGAACACACGTTGTGTCCTACTGTCTAAGAATAAATGCCTTAAAAGGGGCATTTATTCTTGATTATTAAAGGCATTTATTCTTGAATATTGAGGTCTATCATTTCATTACATAATAGTATGTAGCCCTCAGTGCTGACTGAAGAGAAGTCCTCTGTCTTCAACAGGTAAGGGTTCTCCTTGGGGGAAATCAATAATTTACTAACTGTTGACTGTAGTATACATTATTGATTTTCCCCTTATGTATCTCAGTCAGGGGATTCAACAAAAGCTACTAATCACCCTTTTAGGGGTCGCCTTTGATCTGCTAAAGGTAGTATACCACAGGGGGAAAGAAAACTTATGAACACACGGTGTGTTTTACTGTTACAGAATTAATGCCTTTAAGGACTATCATTTCACTCCATAATATTATGTAGCCTACAATGCTGACTTTAGAGAAGTTCTCTGTCTTCAACAAGTAAGGGGCCTTCTTGGGGAATATCAATTGTTAAGAGTGTACAATAATGTTTTTTCCCTTATTTGCTTTAGTCAGTAGATTCAACAAGAGCTACTAATCACACTTTGATATGCCATAGACAGTATATCACAGGGGGCAATAAAACAATTATGAACACACGGTGTGTCCTACTGTTAGATGAATAAATGCCTTTAAGCTTAACAACTATTTGAATAAAAAAATGCGTTTTATAAATATGAGGAGCATGCTTAATTCAATGCACTGACCATCATGCGAACATGTCTGTGATGAACACCACCCTCGACCCCCACTTTATATAAAGAAAATTGGGGGTTAACTGGGCACACATAATGTTTTTCTCATTTCTGCTCCAAACCAAAGGTTGTGGGTGCTCGTTAGAACCACCTTACATATGTGGATACTCATTAGAACCGCCTTTTTGAGGCGGTTCTAACGAGCACCCACAAGCTATGTTTGCAGCATACATAAGAAACCTGTCACGGATTTTCATCAGTAAAGTAGCCATTTTTGATATAGGAAAAGAAACACTGTGTCGCACGAGTTTTTTTTATCAAAAGAATTGCCGGGCCTCTCGGAAGAATCACGAAGGCGTGACCTGAAGCATCGTCCCAACAATCTCCTCTGGACCTGGCCAACGTTTATGCATAAACAAGTATCCCTTATACCTACATTATTGCATTAAATCCTATGCACATACATGTAGCTGTTTTAAGCTATTCTTCAATAGACCAGAAGCCGTGATCCAACAATCGTTCAAATCATGACATTCACGTGCTGTTTGAACGCTGGTTTGGAACTTTTGAAATAAAAAGATTGGCCTTGCTTTGTTGACATTTGGTCGAGTGACTTAACGTTGTCGCCCTGAACGTAGTATTTCAATAGTTTATGATGACGACATAACGTCATTGCGACAATGACGTAATTGAACAAGCTGCGATGTTGGTTTTATGGTCGCTTTGTTGATTTGTTGATTTGAGGTTTAACGTCCCCGTCAACACTGTAAAGGTCATTTTGGAGACGTTGCTTCCAATTTTGTTGGACTTTTACCCGACATTGAGATGACATCTCAAGCCCTGCCATCCAATGAAACCAATAGGGTTTATGAGCATGGACGGTCCCACTCGCACCGCTTTGCCTGGGCAGACCTAGATCCTCTAAGCAGTTACCAGTACTCGTGTGCGGTCGGATATAGCTCTGCGTGGAAGCATCATGGAAGCCGGCTGCGATGTTAGTTTTAACGGTCGCATTTGGAAGAGATACTATGGAGTATTCAGGGCGTGTTCGTCAAAATTTGCCATTGGAATCCTACGTTATGCAAGAATAACGATCACCCATGGATATTTTATTGCAATAACATTTTCGGGTCCCACGGAAGATATTTGAACACTCGACCTAGCGGCCTCGTATTCGAGCAGCTTTTATTTTCAAGTACATGAAAAAACATTGATGATCCCTACCTTGGAGGGTTTTCACTAAGAACAGATGGCCCGCGTTATAACGGCAGTATTTGTTCCCTATTATTGTGCCGTTATAATGAATTATCCCAGTTAGGAGTATGATAGGTTATAAAAGGTCTTTTCCACATCATTACTCCAAGAAACAAATGTTATAGACATTTGTTAGAATCGCCTCGGTGAGGCGATTCTAACAAATATCTATAACATTTGTTTTTTGGAGTATTAAATTACAAGAATGTTTCATGACTATGGGTTCGATTTGGGCATTTCATACCTGAGGGAAGCCCACGTTGATCGGAATCGGAGCTAAGCCTTAAGCTAAGTAGACATTCCATTGAAGTTGTCGCTATACCGAGTTTTGTCGTTGTAACGAATGTCGGTATAACGCGGGTTGACTGTACTAGATAGTAAGTAAGTAAGTTTATTCGATTACAGTAGCCCTATTGGGCTTTTAGGATATACATCATATATAAATGACAGACAGTACAGAGTATTACAATACATTGCATTGCAAACACAAATCACATATTCGAGATACAATGAATATGTAGAACCATATTTGAAAATAATCGCAATACATAACTTGCCTCGCTGAGTATACAATATGGCATCATTACACGTGAAATACCTAATGCATTGTTGATTATGCAAACAACAGAAGAGCATTGGGAATGGATAGAGATGTAAAGAAAGTTTAAGAACGTCGGAGAAAGAGGATAGCTCACATGCATTTACATAACGTAACATAGCACAACATACTCTTTATTTACACTCTGGTCTTATACAACGTCGCATCAACGTTATAATGTGCCTTCGTCCGTATAACATAGGTACACATAACCAGAGAGAGAGAGAGAGAGAGAGAGAGAGAGAGAGAGAGAGAGAGAGATTAGGTATCCATCAGGATTTATGAACAGCACTAACGACACTTATAAAATTATTTATAATGAACTTACTTAGTTATTGGTGAATATAATTATCTTATTTGATCGTGCTAATTATTTTAATTATATTGAATACGACCTTATCATGATGCTAATGAAGAAAATAATTACCTGTATAGAAGGTTTTCCATCGCAGCGGAAGAGCTGATAACACACGGTTATTAGAGACGACAAAAAAGCAAAAGTAACTAAAATGCAGACAGGAAATTTCTGCTGTTAATATACAGTAACATTTCCTATATTAAGACCATCCAGTTTGGGACTGTTCAAAAGTGGTCTTTAAGACCACTTTTGAACAGTCCCAAAGGTGGTCTCTGTGGCCACTGTATGCAGAAAAGACAAAGAAAGAATAACTACAACCTACTAAATAAGCCTCTATAGGCAGATTAAGTCTGAATTTTAGGTAGTCTTAATAGCGGAATTTTACAGTATTCGCAGTGAAAAATATAGAGGATATTTACTTTTAGGGTTTGACTACCAAAAGTATTTCATCTCGTGTGTTGAAAAAAATCTAAATTTTCACGAGTGCTTCAAAATATTTCAAAATACGAGTGCGAAAATTTGGATTTTTTTTTCAACATACGAGATGAAATATTTTTGGTATCCGCCGATAAAAAAGGAAATTTTCTTTTATTTTATAATTTTATGCTGATATTTACGATAATTGATCAATCGTATCTACGTCACGATTTTGACCTGGCTACATGTATGACATCACAACCGTCAGTTACAAAACATAAACAGATCGCCATTTTGAATACAGCATTTTTACAGTTCAAAGAGTGCTTTCCAAGGTACTTTACAGAATTATTTTATCGATAACGTATGAATTTTTGCGAGAAAAGTAGTCCGGGCTGCTACTGTGAAAATAACAAGGTCATGATATTTTTCACAGTGTGAAAATCTCATATATGTCCACAGTGTGAAAATATCATTTTTATTTGTTTCAGATATGCATTGATTTCACTGCAGAGTATAAAATAACAACATCATGTCAACAAGTCCGTGCAATGAACACCCCCTGTAAACTCCACTTTATTTAAAAAAAACACACAAAAAAACATAAAATAAATAATAATAATAACGATCGTATTATGTTAGGGGGTAGGCGTCATCCGTCTGCGGTTCGTCCATAAACTGTTTAATTCCACCTACAATGTTCAATAGATCAAGCTAAAACTTGGTAGATAGTGAGACTAAAATATGGAGTAGCGCGTAAAGCTTCGATTGTAACCGTCCGCCAAATATTAACAGAGTTGTGCCCCTTTGAAATTTGCAGTAAACATTTTTGTTTCCGGAAAACTTCTACCGTTTTCATCGTTTTGATCAAATGCGACGTCGTTAAGGACAAGGACTTACGAATCCGACCGCAAATTTTGACTAAAACGCCCAGAAGCTTCATATAAATTCCATGTAAACTCTTCAAATGCGACAGGCAAACAAAATGGCGGCCAGTTCAGAATGTTGTTTACAATGACGTTGTTATGCAGTGCCGTCATCATAGAACCCCAAAACGCTACGTTCAGGGCGATAACGTTACGTCGCTCAACCTAACGTAAACAAAACAAGGCCAGCCTTGTGATATCAAAAGCTCAAAATCCATGTTCAAACAGCACGCGAAATACATTATTTGAACATGGTTTTTGCTGTTTGATCACGGCTTTCGTTCCATTTGACAATGGCTTCAAAAAGCCATGCGCATAGATATTTAATGCAAGAAATATAGTTAACCCATGATCTGGAGCAGTGCATATTGTTTCGAAGATTCAGTCCAACAAATATTAACTTGCCATAATATAATGCCACAGAGCTCTTGTTAAAACTGGTTTTAAGGGGTATACATTATCTTCCTTATTTCTGATCCAAGACATAGGCGTTTGGTACGCGTTATAACCGCCTCAACCTATGTCTGTAGTATAAATATGAAAGCATTACGCTTTCCGTTTCCGGGATATGATAGAATGCACTATATCACACACATGTGCTAACCTTACGGCCCCCGCCCATCGGGGCTTGAAGAAATAGATAGGCTGCATGATGCTTCCACGCAGAGCTGAAACCGACCGCACACAAGTACTGGTAAACTGCTTAGAGGATCTAAGCCTGCCCAGGCAAAGCGATGCGGGTTAACCGTCCATGCTTATAAACCATATTGGTTTCATTGGGCGGCAGGGCTTGAGATGTCATTTCATCTCAATGTCGGGTTAAATTCCCACAAAATTGGAAGCAACGATTCCAAAATGACCTATACAGTGTTGACGGGGACGTCAATCCTCAAATCAAACAAATAAACAAACAAATACACACATGTGCTAACCTTCTCAGACTCGGGCATCAATGGCTTGATTTAACAAGCCTGTACATGTATATCAGATTAACAAGTCCGTTAAATGAAAACTTCCTAGACCCCACTGGGTTAACTCTTATCTTGCTGTTCACGACAACCCCTATCTTTGCAAACAGTGAAGATCCAGATCAGATGGCTTCTGAAGAAGCCATCTGATCAGGATCTACACTGTTTGACATACAGTTTATGAATTTGTAGGAATAAATTACATCAAGTAATCTGATTGGTTCAAAGTCAGAGATGGGTGTGGCTAAAATGAATATTCAGCAAGAGAAGGGTTAAGAGGGGTGTTTATTATACGGAGATGTTAACGAGATGTATTTGAAACAAACATAAGAGACAGTTTACAAATTTCTTTAGAAAAATACCATTCAGGACATCAAGAAAACATGCCTATATAATTTCGACTCCCTTGAACCCTACCTTTATATAGCAAAACTGGGTTTTATTAGTTGTTTAGTTGATTTGAGGTTTAGCGTCCCCGTCAACACCGTAATCGCCCCCCCCCCGCCAATTGGGCTTGAAGAAATAAATGGGCTGCATGATGCTTCCAATCAGAGCTGGAGCCGACCGCACATGAGTACTGGTAAACTGCTTAGAGGATCTAAGCCTGCCTAGGTAAAGCGGTGCGAGTCGGATCGTCCATGTTTATAAACCCTATTGGTTTCATTGGGCGACAGGGCTTGAGATGTCATTTCCTCTCAGTGCCGGGTAAAAGTCCCACTAAATTGGAAGCAGCGTCTCCAAAATGACCTGTACAGTATTGACGGAGACGTTAAACATCAAATCAAACAAACAAACAACACCGTAATTTAGGTCATTTGGGAGACGTTGCTTCTAATTTTGTGGGACTTTTACCCGACATTGAGATGAAATGACATCTCGAGCATTGCCGTCCAAAGAAACCAATAGGGTTTATAAGCGATACACCGCTTTGCCTGGCAGGCATAGATCCTCTAAGCAGTTAACCAGTACTCGTGCGCGGGTCGGTATCAGCTCTGCATGGAAGCAGAATGCAGCCCATCTATTTCTTCAAGCCCCAATTGGCGGGGGCCGTTAACATGCCTGTATATCAGGCTAACAAAATAGAAGTGAAGGCAATGATCAGGAATCGATACAATTAACCCACAGCTCCCATCAGAGACACCAAAGGGAAAGAAGCACAAACATGAAACAACTAGATTCTAATGGAAACATCAATAGCGGAAAGCCAAAAGGACAGATACTTTCCCGCAAAATGGCCAATTGGCTATCCAAAACAAAATAATATAAGCGAAAGCACACACTCAAAGACAAACCATAAAAAATAAACCGCGACAGAAGTACGAACTTGGAACGGTCAGCGAAACTAATTCCACTCGGAGCGTGGGGATGGGGGTGGGTTGCTTAAATCGATTTTACGTGGCCACAGCCATCGCCCTTACTTCCGTCGCGATTTAGAAAAATTATTTGTTCAGTCCGCATGAAGGCCTCCTAACTCATCAGTGCAATATCTCCGTGAAAAAGAAAATTAATCAAGAAGTCCGTTAAATGAAGACCTTCTAGACCCCGCAGGGTTAAGAGGGGTGTTTATTATATGGAGTTGTTAACGAGATGTATTTGAAGCAGACATAAGATGCATTTTTCAAATTTCTTTAGAAAATACCATCATCAAGAAAACATGCCTATATAATTTTGACCCCCTTGAACCCCACCTTTATATAGCAAAACTGGGGTTTGAAGGATACATGTATTCCTTATTTTTCTGATTTCTGCTCTAAAATATAGATTGTGGAAACTTGTAAGAACCGCCTCGATGTGGCGGTTCTAACGGGTACCCATAATCTATATTTTGAGCAGACCTTAATTTTTCTTATTTCTGCTCTAAAATATAGAGTATAGGGAACTCGTTAGAACCGCCTCGATGAGGCGGTTCTAACGGGTACCCATAATCTATATTTTGAGCAGAAATAAGAAAAATATAACAATTTTTCATTTTTTTTCGGCGATATATGTTACAATGTATTTGTATAGGCGTGTTTTCGTTATGAGACATTAAGACACGAATCTCCGTGACCTAGTGGGAAAGATCGCTGACTCTTAATCATATAAAGTCTCTCTCGGTGGTTGTTTTCGAGCCTCGGTTTTCGCCCACCACGGGCTAACAATCAGTCCGAAATAATCTTCAAAGGGCCGTAAAGCTAAATTCAAAATAAAAGAGACACCCAGAAAGCAATGACACAAATGAATTAAAAATAGTTCTCCTAATGTTGAATATTCGATACATCTGTTTGAATTCATTGAGTTTTTATGTCCTCGTCAACAATATTTAGGTTATTTACGAGACGTTGATTCCAATTTTTGGGACTTTTACCCGACATTGAGATGAACTGAAATCTCAAGCTCTACAGTTCAAACACACAAATAAAGTCTATATGCAGGGGGGGGGGGGGGGGGGGGTGGGGGGGGGGGTTCGACGCTTCACTTTACATGTACCTGGGCAGACTTGTACCTACTAAGCGGTTTACCAGTACTCATCTGCGGTCGACTCTGCGTGGAAGCATCATGCAGCCAAATCCATTTTTCCAAGCCCCGATGGGCGATTATCCGATGAAATGACATGGCTTTAATGAACTGAAATAGTTTGCGCTTTGGTTGGCACAAATAATATGAGTAGAATGAAAGGCGGAAAGATAAGGAAACAAATGACAAAATAATACAAACAGGGCACCAACACGATTTATCATTGTTATATTTCTTTTAACTACAACATCAAGCATCAAGTATAAAGAGGGCACGTGCATGTAAGATGATATTTTCTTTCATGCCTGTTCAATTGAGTGAATTAATAAAATTGTCATTAATCAAGTAATTTCGCATTGGCCTGGTAACAGGAAGGTCCTCGGTCAGATGCATTGGCACTCGGCCGTCGGCCTTGGACCAATACAGCAGACCTCGGACCTGCAACCGGGCCAATATGAAATTATAGGATTAATAACATCATGATACAAAATTGGAAGCAACGTCTCCAAAATGACCTTCACAGTGTTGGTGGGAACGTTAAACCTAAAATCCATCACGAAAACACGCCTATATACGTTTGACCCCTTGAACCCCACTTTCATATAGTAAAACTGGGGTTTACGGGGGTAAACAGTTTTTTTTTTCTTATTTCTGCTCTAAAATATAGATTGTGGGTAGTCGTTAGAACCGCCTCGATGAGGCGGTTCTAACGTGTACCCACAATCTATATTTTGAGCAGAAGTAAGAAAAATATCACAATTTTTCATCTTAAAATCTTCATTTTTTCGGCGATAAAATTTACAGTGTATTTTATAGGCGTGTTTTCGTAATGCAAAGACCTTATTTCATTGAGTGTTAATCAAATACAAGCTTTTGACGTTTTCAACACATGAGATAAACTAGTTTTGATTTTTACGGAAAAAAGGAGTAAATTTGTCTTTTTTTATTTGATACTTTATTAGGCGAAGTACTCCAGGAAGCTGTTGTAATAGAAAATTTTATCCAAAAGCTTTAATTAATCTGAGAAAATGGAATTTTAATTCAGAGGTTTATCTATCACTAATGAAAAAGGAAATTGACTTCCTTCTCTTAGTTGGCCACAGAATGTTAGTTTGATACTTTGTTTGTTTGATTTGAGGTTTAACGTCCCCGTCAACACTGTATAGGTCATTTTGGAGACGTTGCTGCCAATTTTGTGGGACTTTTACCCGACATTGAGATGAAATGACTTCTCAAGCCCTGTCGCCCAATGAAACCAATAGGGTTTATAACCATGGACGGTCCGACTCGTGCCGCATTGCCTGGGCAGGCTTAGATCCTCTAAGCGGTTTACCAGTACTCGTGTGCGGTCGGTTTCACCTCTGCGTGGAAGCATCATGCAGCCCATCTATTTCTTCAAGCCCCGATGGGCGGGACCCGTTAGTTTGATACTCAAAATTGTAAGACTCCAGCCAATTTATTTTCTTAAAATCATCATGTGAAAAAGTCTGTGAAATGAACATCCCCTACAACCCACTTTATACAGAGAAAACTTGGGTTTAGTGGGGTGGGGCTGTTCATTATTTTCCTTATTTCTGCTCCAAGACATAGGTTGTAGGTACTCAATAGAACCGAGAACCTTCAACCTATGTTTGCAGTATTGATAAGAAAATTGTGAGGATTTTCATCAGAAAAGTAGCTATATTTTGGACATGTAAAGATGCACCATATCTATGGGTGTGTTATGACAATGTAATGAACTAGCCCTTTGTGGTACATGTAGTCGTGCCCGTACCAGGATTGTGTTTCAACATTGAAGTAAAAGTTACTGCCGAGACACTCGATCCTTGCTTTCCATGTGCATGCGCTTGCGTGTACATGTGTTTATGTATACAAACGGATTTCACTCAAGTTTAATCTTAGAAGATCAAAGAAACGAGACATGCTTTTTGCACAATTTTTGAATAAATGACAGGCACACACCAGGTTAACAAGTCCATGTAATGAACACCCATGTTAACAACCCTTTATGTAGAGAAACCTGGGGATTACCTTGGTATACATTATTTTTCTTCTTCATTATACCCGCTTTTTTGATTTTAGGTTTAACGTCCCCGTCAACACCGTAAAGGTCATTTTGGAAACGTTGCTTCCAATTTTGTTAGACTTTTACCCGACATTGAGATGAAATGACATCTTAACCCCTGCCGCCCAATAAAACCAATAGGGTTTGTAAGCATGGACGGGCCGACTCGCACCGCTTTGCCTGGGCAGGCTTAGAGCCTCTAAGCGGTATACCAGTACTCGTGTGCGGGTCGGTTTCAGCTTTGCGTGGAAGCACCATGCAGCCCATCTATTTCTTCCAGCCCCGATGGGCGGGGTGGTTCGTTTCAGTCATTATTTATTTGCAAAGACGAATTATGGATATCCATAAATCGAATTAGCGATATCTATAAATTGACTGAATTATATTATTCGAATTATGGATATCCATAAATTGATCTGATTAATGATATCCATAAATCAGCCGAAAAATGGATATTCATAACTCGAATTATAGATATCCATTATTCAGCTGGTTTATGGACATCCATTATTCGATTTTTGAATAATCCATAAATCGAATTATGGATATCTATACATATGGATTTAATAGTAAAACGGCATCCCATACTTAACTATTACGACTATTTCTTCCCTTGCACAACGGGCCCCCGTGGCCTAGTG
The DNA here is from genome assembly GCA_963580285.1 of Lucinisca nassula. Taxonomy (NCBI): domain Eukaryota; kingdom Metazoa; phylum Mollusca; class Bivalvia; order Lucinida; family Lucinidae; genus Lucinisca; species Lucinisca nassula. The sequence goes on from OY757023.1 coordinate 18,772,950, forward strand.
GATAAGAGCGCTGACTCTTAATTATAAGGTCTATCACCGCTGTGGGTTCGAGCCTGGCTCGTCTCACATGTGAGACGCCAAATTCTGCAACGGACGGTTAGGTGGTTTTTCTCCGGGTGCTCCGGTTTTCGCCCACCTCTGATTAACGATCGACTCGATATGAGTGAAATAATCTTGAATGGGTCGTAAAACCAAAATCAAAAAATCAAAATCTTCCCTTGCACGTTAGCCCTATAAAGAATCTCAGTATAATAGGTCATAAAGGGCCTTTTCCTCTAAACAAAATGTGTGGATATTTGTTACAATTGCATCGCATAGCTTTACTATATTTTGCTATGATTAATAGTATGTGTTCTGCTGTATTGGTTTTGTAACTAATATGCACACGGCTGTTGATAATGCATCACACTTATATATGTTTTCTTACATAAATGTATTTTAAATGAAAACATTATGGCTGATTATTTCTTTTTTCTTTCATGACGACAACACGCTTATACAAATACATTGTAAACTATAAGATGAAAAACCGTGATATTTTTCTTTTTGATGCTCAAAATATAAATTGTGGGCACTCGTTAGAGTACCGATAATCTATATTTTAGAGCAGCATTAAGAAAAATAAGGTTTCTTCCCGTAAACCCGCGTTTTACTATATATAGAAGTGGGGTTCAAGGAGGTCAAAATTATATATGCATGTTTTCGTGATGTGTTTAAATATTGGTGACACAATTTTCACACAGGACATGGTTCAGCTGAGCAGACCTGTTCAACCTAGAAATCTGCATCGTGTGAACAAGTCCGTAGCCCCACTCCCACCCCCTCCACACACACACACAGAGAACTGAAAAGTCTAGAGCGTATAAGTTTTTGCGGGGGGACAAGAATAGCTAGTTTCGGTCGATTGGGCCTCATCGGTGACGCTCAGAAAATTTCTGCAGTGGAATCAATGAGGAAAATATAAGCCACTCTGGTGAACGACTAGAAAATATAACCAACAACATGAAAGCCATTTTAATGACAGACTGTCATTCATAGCTATCACACGAGTTATTAACTTGACCCAGACTTTCACCGCCATGGAAATATGTATCCGCACAAAATGTAGTCCGGCTTATATTCAGTTTTAGGCACAATTTCACTCAAGTGATGCTTTTGAACATTTTCTCGCGCATGTATCAAGCGTGTTATTTTATCCTTAAAGCGCCATGAACTTTTTTTAAACAGACGACTTTGCAATGTTCCGTACTTTTCAGAGAAGATCAGGTTCAGCATTTCATACGAATCATGTTCCAGCAGAGGAATCGCATGAAATATGAAGTCACCTTTTCTGTGACGAAATATGACAAAAAAAAAACGGAAAATGAGCTCTGCTATAGTAAAAAATAGCAAAGTTAAGATTTAACCCTTTCACCCCAACATCCTGAAGTGCACTCTTCCATCACTGAATGTGGATACTTCCATTCTACTTCATGTAAATAGGGTGTCTAGACAATAATCGGCAACACAATGGCAAGCCATACTCATTATGAGCCATCTCATCACGATATCACTGATTGCATAGGTATCTGCAACGTGCTTCGGGGCTGAAAGGGTTATGATAGCAACACGCTGTGACCCTAATCAAAGACTAAAGTCGCGACACAAGAAACTGTAACCGTGCGGTGGCAAGCAAGCAATAATGTTGTCTAACGCATTTGCCACTGTTAAAATTTATTGTAGATTCTTTTGTAAGCTCAGTTGTAATTATAAATTAGTTACACGCCGCAAGACTTCAAACGTCCCGAAAAAGTAACTTTTCCTTGATAGAAGCACATGTCATAAGAAAGGTTGTAGACTGGTCTGCGCATTCACCTCGACATTAGGCAGTTCGATTCACTTTAGTCGAACTGTGGTTGCTGTGCCTTTTATTGTACCTTACGCCCTTGTTAGACAAACACCGAAGCAATGTCGACGAAAAACAAACTATATGTACTGGTTCTTGTATTCTGCTGCGCCTCAGGGGAAACTGGGAACCAGCCAACCATAGTCGGACCATCCTATCCCCGGGCCGAACTGTAGACACTAAACTGACGTCATTTTCTCTAACCAAAGACAATTCGATCTAACCCTAGACGAACTTTATTGACCGTAGTTCTCAGATCGAACTCGCTCATTTTCAGATGATGCAAATAGCGGAATGCAACATTATTTCATGAACGAATAAAAAGAAACGCAACGACATGTTATTCAACTCGAACACAATAAACCTTTAGCTGCAATGAAACAGAAAATTACGCAAACTGCAATCACGATTTTCATCCAATATATTAATAAATGACTGTATAATTATGCAAAATTACACATTTTGACAGATTTCTTACGTTACATACTTCTTTTGTAAACTTACAATTTCGTTCAGTTAACAAATGTTTGATTTTGGCTTTATGTTAGGCATAAAAAATAGCTGTGTTTTCGCTAACCCGATCGACCCTGATTTTTTTCTGCCGACCCTGCAATTTCTATTGATATCCAGAAAAAAAAAAGATCGTCTTACCTACTCACCTAAATATTTTCATAAAACTGACAAAATAGCAAAGTAGAAGTAAAACAAAGATCAGGAATCGATACAATTAACTTACTCCACTACCAAAGACACCAAAGGGAAAGAAATACAAACATTAAGCGACCAGACCATAATGGAAACCAAAACAAAGGAAGGCCATAAGGACGGTTACTTTCCCACAAAATGGCCATATGGCCATCCAAAATTAAAAGACACAAGTGATACACACAGTAAGTAACAAACAACAAAATAAATAAATCGCCACAGAAGAACCGCCTTGGAACGGTCAGTGGACAGATTTCCACGGTGGCGGGGGGGGGGGGGGGGGGGGGGCTTAAATCGATTTTACGTGGCCACAATCCTCGCCCTTACTTCCGTCGCGATTTAGACAAATAATTTGTTCAGTCCGCATGAAGGCCTCCTAACTCATCAGTGCAACAACTCCGTGAACACAAAAAAATCAAAGAACCACAGAGGTGAGACAACGGTGAGGACTCGACAGCAAGAAACCTGGAGCAAAAGAAAACCAACAGTTAGACTCCGATGGGCCCGACCAGAGACAGAGCATCAGGCACCAACCAACATTACCAAGAATTAGATCTCTCTAATTCTCAATAAGCCTTTACGTTGGAGCCGTCATAGAATCTGAGGCCTGACCCACCGGCGTGCAATTAAAGAGGGAAGCAAAGTTGCCAACCGTGATTGGGTTAACTACCATGCATGCAGTCTGTCGTATAACATCCATGTTGTACCCAATCTTTTTATATCGAAGAATGATTTTACGAAATTGGGTGCTGAAGTCATTGCGGTTATATATTTTTCTGAATTTATATACTAAGTCACCATAAAACTGATAATTGAAACCGTGTTCTTTTGCTTCCTTGATGCGTTTTGCCTTATTATTTGAATGTTTTAGTGTAATACAGTTAGAATTCAACCATTTTAACTTATTTTTGCTTGCTTCCATCAAATAAAAAGTTGGCAAAATATAAATATTAGCGACCTACCGACCCATCCATTTGTCGGCATGTTAGCAGAAACACAGGTATTTCTTTTAGGCCTTGGTTTAAAAATCTTCATGATTTTTTTTTCATAGAATCTGTCGTTTCAGTGCCTTTGGCGCTTTGATTGTTTATACACATGTACTTTACTTTTTTTATCTGTACAGTATGGAAGTGATGTCTATAATTTCAATTAAAACAGCAACCTTCACCAATGGAGTTACACATTATTACCTGCCTGGATCTTAGCCATCACCTGGAAGTGTTACAATTATATTGATGTTACATTTGTTACATATGAGAAAAATCCGATTTATGTTCTTCAGACAATGACTAGGGCAAGACTAAAAGAATCGTATATGGGTGTGAGGGGTGGATGGAAAAATCCGTCCCGAGGGTCACTGTCCGGCATCACGAGGCTCGCCGAGTGATGCCAGACAGTGATCCCGAGGGCCGTTTTTTTTCTATCCGTCCCTCACAGCCATTTAGGATTGTTTTTCTTGCATACCGCGTGGGCTTTTAATACTGTAGTCACTTCGGTTGCCGACGTTCGCCATATTGTGATGACACTACAGTGATGTTTAGTGACGTCACGTAACGTGCTGTGACGTCAATCTTAACGACGGCGCATATTAGGTCCTATTGAACCAGCACATTTATCAAACATGCCAAAATATTCGATTTTGGGTAAGAGCACCAGGGTAAGAACAGAATTTCTATCCGAAGCTAAAACTATTTTTTTTTCTTATCTGGTGTGCAAGAAATTACTTTTTGTATGAAACAACTTTAAGGTATCCAAACAGCGGGCAGCTAAATAGAAGTGAAGGCAATGATCAGGAATCGGTGCAATTAACCCGCCCCTCCCATCAGAGATACCAAAAGGAAAGAAAAAACTAAACCCTAATCGAAACATCAATAGCTGAAAGCCAAAAGGACAGTTACTTTCCCTCAAAATGGCCATTTGGCTATCGAAGACAAAAATATATCACCGATGCACACATTCAAAGACGAACTTAACAACAATTAACCGCGACGATACACACATTCAAAGACAAACTCAGTACAACAAAAATAAACCACGACAGAAGAACCGCCTTGGAACGGTCAGTGAAAAGTATTTAACTGGGCGGCTTAAAACTATTTTACGCGGCCACAATCCTCGCACTTACACTTCCGTCTCGATTTAGACAAATTTGTTCAGTTCGCATGAAGGCTTCCTTACTCATAAGTGCAACATCCCCGAAGACACAAAAATCAAACACAACCACTGAGATAAAACAACGGTGAGGACTCGACAGCAAGAAATAACTGAAATGCTGGAGCAAAAGAAAACCAAAAGGTGTGTCGAGTCTGCGCCTATGCACAACATTACGAAACCACACCTATGCAAATACAAGAATACAATGTAAACTTTATTTTCGGAAAAAAAAAGAAGAAAATTTTAAGATGAAAACTTGTGATGTTTTTCTTATTTCTGCTCAAAATATAGATTTTGGGTACTCGTTAGAACCGCTCATCGAGCTGTTCTAACGAGCACCCACAATATATATCTTAGAGCAGAAATAAGAAAAATATGTCTTACCCGTGTAAACCCCAGTTTTACTATATATAAAAGTGGGGTTCAAGGGGGTCAAAATTATAAAGGCGTGTTTTTCGTGATGCTCGTCTGAGGCTTATTGATCGCCTTTGCAATAAGTACCATTTTTCGTGAGTTGTAGCGATCATGTAATTTTATGGAAAGATAAAACACAATAACAACAATAAAATGGTAAAGGTCGACTGAAAAAGAAATTTATCTGATATAAAATGATCAGTCATTAATAGTTTTATCACCTTTTCGCCAGTCTATGAATCCTTAGAGAAAAAACAGTTTTTCATACCAGTCCATATACATTACAGAAATAGTTCTTGTAGTCTTTGTCTCTTTTGTTTTTGCTTTTCTCTCCCCATATTTCTTTCACAATCTTTTTTTTTTATTTTCTGCGTACCTTCCTTGTGGTCTCACCTGTTTGATATATGCAGTGTAACAACACTTAGTGTCCACACGACGCTTAGCGGCCATATGAACACAAAGCGTAGTCCATGTTGGGCACTAAGCGTTGCGTTTTATAGAGTAAAACTGGGGTTTGCATTGGTAAACCTTATTTCCTCTTATTTCTGCTCTAAACTATAGATTGTAGGTACTCGTTAGAACCGCCTCGATGAGGCGGTTCTAACAAGTACCCACAATCTATATTTTAGAGCAGAAATAAGAAAAATAAGGTATTCCCCCGGAAACCCCAGTTTTACTATATAAAAGTGGGGTTCAAGGGGGTAAAAATTATATAGGCGTGTTTCGTGATGTGTAGTGTAACAATGCTTAGTGTCCAAGCAGTCGCAACGCTTAGTGTCCATATAAACACTAAGCGTCATGTGGACACTACACGGTGTTACAATGCAGCCCCCGGCCCCTGCCCATCGTTGTTGCAGAAATAATTGGGCTGCACGATGCTTTTACGAAGAGCTGAAACTGACCGCACACGAGTACTGATAAACCGCTAAGAGGATCTATGTCATTTCATCTCAATGTCGGATAAAAGTCCCACAAAATTGGAAGCAACGTTTCCAAAATGACCTATACAGTGTTGACGGGGACATTAAGCAACAAATCAAACAAACAAAACAATGCAGCACACTGTCACAAAAGATCTTATTTGTTTCGAGGACACTATTTTGATCATTTTGCAGAAATGGCTTCCGAATTCGTAGGCTTTTACCCAACATTGAGATAAAATGATATCTGAAGCCCTACCGCCCAAGTAAACCAACATGGTTCATATTTATGAACGGTCTGATTCGCAGCACCTTGCCCGGGGAGGCTTAGACCTTCTAAGCGGTCTACATTCCTCATGAGCGGTCGGTTTCAGCACTGCCTGGAAGCACCATGCAGCCAAATCCATTTCTTTAAGCTCCAATGGGACGGGGCATAACGCCACAAGAAAAAACAGGACATACTGATAATTTCACAGGCTATTTTTCCGACTTTTTTCACTCGGTTTTAACCTCCCGGTCTTCTCCTTGCATCACTTGGAGGGCAGATATGTATGAGATGAACAGTTTTTGGATTTCATGTAAAATGTATGACTTAACATGTAAATGAGTGAGGAGACTGTTTCATGTGAGCATTTATTCTGCATTTAAGCAAACAGTGCTGACCCTAATCAGACCTGGCATTCAGTGGCGTCTGATCTTGTTCTACGCGGATCTTTGACTACCCAGCACAAGAAAGCATCAGGAAAACATGCCTATATAATTTTGACCCCCACCCCCATTGAACCCTAGAAAACTGGGTTTTCCAGGGGTAAACCTTATTTTCCTTATTTCTGCTCTAAACTATAGATTGTGGGTACTTATTTGAAACGCCTCATCGAGGCGTTTCTAAAGAGTACCCACACTCTATTTTTTGAGCAGAAATTAGAAAAATATCGCAATTTTTCATCTTAAATTTTTCGCTTTTCCGGCAATAAAATTTGCAATGTATTTGTATAGGCGTGTTTTCGTAATGTTTTTACGCCAGATTACCATCATTGCGCAACTCTCTGACGTCACTGCGAAACGAACAACGTGGTTGTGTATACATGTATATGAAACGGGGATGACGTGCAAAAGCTATTTGCATGGAAGATGTCGTACAATTGCTACAGCGGCCCCCGCCCATCGGGGCTTGAAGAAATATATGGGCTGCGTGATGCTTCCACACAGCGGAAACCGACCCGCACACGAGTTCTGGTAAACAGCTAAGAGGAAAGGCAAAGCGGTGCGAGTCGGCCCGTCCATGCTTATAAACCCTATTGGTTTCATTGGGCGGCAGGGCTTGAGACGTTATTTCATCTCAACGTCGGGTAAAAGTCCCACAAAATTGGAAGCAACATCTCCAAAATGACCTTTACAGTGTTGACGGGGACGTTTAACCTCAAATCAAACAAAACCGAGGACCCGCGTTATAACGACATTCGTTATAACGGCAAAACTTTTCATATCGACAATTTCAATGGAATGGATTCTTAGCTCAATGTTTAGCTTCGATTCCGATCGGCTTGGGCTTCATGAAAAATTCTTGTAATTTAATACTCAAAGAAACAAATGTTATAGATATTTGTTAGAATCGCCTCATCGAGGCGATTCTAATAAATGTATTTCTTGGAGTAATGGTGTGAAAAAAGACCTTTAATAAGCTGTCATACTCCTGATTCGGATTCTTTATAACGACAAATTCTTTATAACGGCACAATAATAGGGAACAAATACTGTCGTTATAGCGCGGGTCCTCTGTATATACATGGGGGATGTCGTCTGTTTGTTTGAATTGGAGTTTAACGTCCCTGTCAACATTGTATAGGTCATTTTGGAGACGTGGCCTCCAATATTGTGGGACTTTTACCCGACATTGAGATGAAATGACATCTCATGTCCTGTCGCCCGAAGAAACCAATAGGGTTTATAAGCATTGGCGGCCCGACTCGCACCGCTTTGCCACGGCAGGCGTAGTCCTCCTAAGCGGTTTACCAGTACTCATGTGTTGTCAGTTTCGGCTCTGCGTGGAAGCATCATGCAGCTCAGTCTATTTCTCCAAGCACCGAGGGGCGGTAGCGGGATGTCGTACAAATGATTTTTGTATGGGAGTGTCGTACAAGTGCTACATGTTTTTGCATGGGGAATGCCGTACAAATGCTAATTTGCATGAGGGTTGTCTTACAAATGCTATTTGCATGAGGGGATGTCGTACAAACGCTATCTACATGGGGGTGAGGTCGTACAAATTCTATTTGCACGGGGGTCAATGATAGTCATACGGACATAACTTTGCTCGTTTATCTAACTTTGTGCCGATTGTTATCAATCGACCGCAAAAGAAGACTGTTAATTCTGAATTTGAGTTCGTTGTGGCAAAAACCGCAGTACGATAAACAAAAACTACAGAATTACACACAGCTCACAGGCCCATTGAAAGACAGTTGCTCACAAATGCATCGATAATTAAACGCCTATTATAATGTTTCTCTAATTAATTAATTTTGCGAAAAAACACCGTTCTTTATCTTTTTCTCTAGTATTCAGCGGCTGTGTAAAATATTAAGAACTTTATGAAAAATGAGATGAAATAGCTGACTTAAAGTTGCAAACGTTGTGGCATTCAATCTTGTGCTCCATTCAGTCGAGACTTAAAAGATACTGATTTGTTTTCAAGATGTGGCAATTAATAAATTTCCACGTTTTCGAAATTGGAGGCGTTAACTACTAAAAAATTACCGTTATATGAAACAAACTTTACACTTTTTTATGCCAGCAAGAATCTTAATTCAATTCCGAGCAGTTAACGGGTAATTTAAGTTCGATATACTCGTAACAAATTAAGGTGCAACGTAAGGCCATTGAGTGAGGCAGAAAATAAACTAATAAATAAATAAATAAATAAATAACAAACAGTATATAGCACGACAGTTTTCATTATCAGTTACCCCCTATATCAATTACACTGTAAAATCTTGACCTGATAATGATATTCTATCTCGAGACAAGTGGGCTTTATATGGTCAACGTGGCATTGCACTTTTATGAATGACCCGGACTACTGGACAAATTGGCAAAACTGTTATTATTACTGGGAAAACTGGAAAAAAATATTTGAACAAAAAAAAAAAAAAAAAAAAAAAAAAATAATAATAATAATAATAATATGACAGTAAAAATTATGGACAATACTTAATATATCGAAGTAGTAGTAGTAGTGGTACTATATTATTGCGCGCCGAATGTTGAGGATCGTAAATTGCAAATTTAAGAATGTACACGTACAAGGGGATAAACTGATAAAAAGAATATCAGATTCGTTTCATTTGATATAAGGTTTATCAGACAGGGCATAGAGAACGCATATAGAATCGGTTGGCAAGCCTCGCAGTTCTACAAGCGTTCTCGAATCCTTGCCTGATGGTAGCTTTGCACTAAATACTGGAAGTACTGGGTTTTATCACTTTGGGACAGAGCTTTTAGTTGCAGTCTAAATACCAGACAGGCTTCCATTGGATAAATATCCCATGTTTCATTTCAATGTGGTTAGGAAATAAAATGATGTGTGTTTTATAATTATATCTGCAAGCTCAAAGAATTTGTGGCTGATTGTATATTGTCACCTCTCTGTTTAAAAGCCGGCTTGTATTCACTGCGAATCTGCATGTAAACAAATATGGCGGACCATAACTTGAAAAGGAGACGAGCAACATGTGGATTTTTTCTCATCAATTTGTTGAGCTAGGATGGCTCTATAAATAAGTAAGGTTTGAAAAGTTTTGTATGTGTAGTTTTTGTGGGAGCATGTAAAAGGTTACTATTGGCGCCTATGGAAAATATTTATTGGTAAGCTCCCTAATAAACTTGATCGAATCTTATACTACTCCGTATGCTCTATTGTCGAACGGTATATATACAAGGGAGATAACCGCAGTGAACTTTCAAATTGGAAATCGTCAATAGTAGGTATAGAGAATACCAGGTTCGTGTCTTTTGATACCAAGTCTATCAGGCGAGGCTTCGAGAATGCTTGTAGAATCGCGAGGCTTGCCGAGCGATTCTACATGCGTTCTCGAAGCTGAGCCTGATAAACTTGATATCAAATGACACGAATCTGGTATTTTATTTATCCTTTTATTCCATTATTCACTCTTAATCATGTTTATACATGCAATTTTCGTTCAGTTATCGATTGTCCTCAGTGCGTCTCAACATTCTGGCATGCAATTATCGGTCCATATATTTAGTATAATCTTACTGTAATTTTCAAATGATAATTTTTTTTTTCAAGTAATTTTTTTCCGCAGGACAAGTGATCTTTATCACGTCAATGTGACATTGCTCAGCTTCGAGAACGCATGTAGAATCGCTCGGCAAGCCTCGCGATTCTACAAGCGTTCGAGGAAGCCTCGCCTGATAAACTTGGTATCAAATGACACGAATCTTGTATTCTATTTATCCTTTTATTCCATTATTCACTCTTAATCATTTTTATATATGCAAGTTTCGACCAGTTAGCGACTGTCCTCAGTGCGTCTCAACATTCTGGCATGCAATTCTCGGTCCATATATTTAGTATAATCTTACTGTAATTTTCCTATGATATTTTTTTCAAGTAATTTTTCCATTTTTCCCCAGTTACAATAACATTTTTGTCATTTTTCCAGTAGTCCGCTTCATTCATAAAAGTGCATTTTCACATTGACGTGATAAAGCTCACTTGTCCTGAGAAAGCATATCTTTATCAGGTCAATGCGTTACAATGCAACATAGATAGGGGGTAACTGATGAAAAGATATACTTGTGTTTATATTGGTGCTGAACGTTCCAGCCAACCCCGCTTAGGTCATATCGAGCCGGTTAGTTTACCTATCCACAGTTTCTGAGCATGCTTATACGTAAGCGGTTAACTAGTACACTGCACATTATTTTCACCAGAAACTGATAATAAATTATTGTCCTGCGGAAGGGAAAGAATGACCGTAGGAGAGATTCCATGATCAAGCTCCTCGAAATAATGTTGCCGACCTCGGCAGGTATCGAATCCGCGACCTCCTGATCACCAGTCAGTCGCGCATCCGACTAAGCTGTTGAGGCCGGCCCTAGGTTAAGCACGGACCCAATATACATGCCTATTTGTTCCGATGGTTAAGCTATAAATAGACATAAATCTGTGGTATTCTGCTCTGGGCCTTTAACGTCTAGACCCTTTACCCTTGGAAGTAGGACATTGCCTTGGATTTAGACGAATAGTGTCCAAAAATATCTTATCAGAGCTGGCATTACTTAATCAATTTGTTTTTCTCTCAGGACAAAGTAAGAACCATGTCATTGAAAAAATCTTACCGTAAATATCTTAAAACTTCGGACAGCTTGAGGACTTGTCGTAATTCTCCTGAAATTTTAACAAATTTGTTTCACGATCCTGTAAAGATTCAAAAAGGTGCAGACGGAATGGCAAACAGTGTAGACCCTGATCAGACTGCTCCTTTAGGAGCAGTCTGATCTGGGTCTGCACTGCTTGCTTAGGCCTATCTGTCCGAATACTTGCGATCATGACGGCATTTCCTCCGATAATGGTCTATGCACTTACCAATGATTGACGCAGCTGTCCTCGTGTTAGTTATGGCTAACAAATTGACTGACTAACAAATTGACTGACTGAAAATATAATCTCCAGAGGTGGGCGGAGCGAACTTGAAGAAATGTTTTATTTCATTAATGTTTAACCCATACAACCCTCTAGGTGAATTCAGCAGACGACACATTGTTGGAATCTTTCTTATGTTTTCACGGAAAACAGGAATTGACATCTCATGCAAATTGTCTCCATAGGAGACAATTTGCATGAGATGTCAAATCCTGTGTTCTGAGAAAATTAGAAAATAACATATTTGAAACTGTCGTCTGCTGCGAAACAATACCCCGCATGCAGTGCGTTAAGTACCGGCATGCTGACGTAGTGAAAACTTCCGGTTGTGATAGTAGGCGACGTATTTTTTTATCAGCTCGGTCACATTTTTGTTTTGTTTGATTTGAGGATTAACGTCCCCGTCAACACTGTAAAGGTCATTTTGAAGACGTTGCTTCCAATTTAGTGGGACTTTTACCCGACATTTAGATGAAATGACATCTCAAGCCCTGTCGCCCAATGAAACCAATAGGGTTATAGGCATGGACGGTCCGATTCGTGCGCACCGCTTTGCCTGGGCAGGCTTAGAACCTCTAAGCGGTTTACCAGTACTAGCGTGCGGGTCGAATTCAGCTCTACGTGGAAGCATCATGCAGCCCAATCATTTCTTCAAGCCCCGATGGGCGGGGACCGTCCGTCACATGTACATGTAGGCCACAAACCAGCTTGCTAAACAAGTCTTAGAAACTAGAAGAATGGTTTGTTTTGTTTTGAGTTGAGGCTTGTAAGTGTTGACCCCGTCAACCCTTATTATGTCATTCTGTAGGCTCTTCCAACTTTTGTGGGGCGTTTACCCGACAGTGAGACAGCCCTACCGCCACAAGAAACCCGTAGTGTTTGAGGAACGGTCCGGAATGCACCACTTTTCTAGGGCAGGCTGCACTTCACCACAGCTGATGTTAAGGAAAAGTGTGGCGGCCGTAAAAAGTCTCCTTGACCTTCATCAGAGTGTGGATTATATTTTCTTGCACACCAGACAAGGACATCCATGATTTTACCCTGGGATAGAAATTTATGTTCTGACCCTGTGTTCCGACCCAAAATCGAATATAATCGCGTGTTTGACAAATGCACTGGTTGAATACGACCTTGTATGCGCCGTCGTTAAGGTTGACGTCAGAGCACGTTCCGTGACGTCGCTAAACATTGTTGTAGTGTCACCACAATATGGCGGACGTCGGTAACCGAAGTGACTGCAGCATTAAAATCCGAGCTAAGAAATGGAAGGTGTGCAAGAAAAAGAATCCTATATGGGTGTGAGGGGTGGATAGAAAAATCCGTCCCTCGGCATCACTGTCCCGCATCACTCGGCAAGCCTCGTGATGCCGGACAGTGACCCTTGGGACGGATTTTTCAATCAACCCCTCACACCCATATAAGATACTTATGTTCCAGTCCTTGGGCGGTCATCTTCACTGCGGTATCTACAAAATACAGTAATGTTCTGCTATTAAGACCACATAAAATTAAGACTTATTCTGCTTTGAAAACCTTATTTAGTAGGTTTCAGTAATTCTTTCTTTGTGTTTTCTGCATACAGTGTCCTCTGATCAGCGACCACCTTTGGGATTGTTCAAAAGTGGTCTTAAAGACCACTTTTGAACAGTCCCACAGGTGGTCTTAGCATAGGAATTTTTCTGTATTTGAGGGTCACTGATGAGAAACTTGCTAGTTTGGCCCAAAACAATCTTGTGCACTCAATGGTTTTCAGTTCTGTGCACTAGTCCATGCTTCCAAAGGATTTTCAGAACATTCAACTTCACCACAACTGGTACTAAGGGAACATGTGGCGGCCTCAAAAAGTCTCCCTGTCCTTCATCAACGTGTGGATTACATTTTCCAGTCCTTTGCGATCACTGATGTCACTGCAGGATTGATTAAATATTTGAGGTTCATTGATGAGGCCTAATTGGCCGAATCTAGCTAGTCTGGCCCAGAAAAATATTGTACACTCCATAATTTTAAGTTCTGCGCAGTAGTCCTTTTCAGACCTTCTACGCGGTTTACTTGTACTCAAGTTCGATCATTTTTAGCTCTGTTCGGAAGCACCATGCAGCCCAATTTTTTTTCTCCAAGCGCTGATGGGCGAGGACAATATAGTAGATCAGACAGCGCGAACACTGGCTCATCACCATCTTTGACGTCGTAAATCACAAAAGCAGACTTTCTATTAATGTGCCCCATATGCTATTGCAGCTAAACAAATTAATGTGTATGAAAATAACACGAATGCTACCATCAATAATACTGTTCATTATTGCTAATTTTTGTCCATCACGATACTACAAAACTGTGAGACAAAGTGCATCATTTTATATCTCAAAGAGGGTTATTTTTCTGGCAAAAAATTGTCATTATGATAACACACCCGTGTGAAATAGTGCATTTTTTCACATCTCCAAAATGGCAATTTTTCTGATGAAAATCCGTGATATTTATCTTATTTATACTGCAAACATAGGTTGTTGGTGCTCGTTAGAACCGCCTCATTGAGGCGGTTCTAACGAGTACCCACAACCTATGTCTTGGAGCAGAAATAAGAAAAATAATGAATACCCCCGCAAACCCCAGTTTTCTATATATAAAGTGTTGTTTAGTGTGTTTGTGTGTGTGTGTGTGTGGGGGGGGGTCTTCATTTCACGGACTTGTTCACATGATGATAACTCCGAACATAGGTTGAGGGGAATCGTTAGAACCGCATGATTGCAACGAGTACCCACAATATAAATAGTAAATACATGGTGAGTGTCTTTAATAATAAAATATAATCGGTGAGCCTTAGACAATTTTATAGGGGCGAGCTTCAGCGAGCCCCTATAAAATTGTCGCGGCGAACCGATTATATTTTATTATTAAAGACACTAGCCATGTATTTAGTTTATACCGCAATTCATAACAATCAAGGGTTTTGCAATAATTTAGCAAATTTAAGCAAACAAGACAGCAGACAGTGTGGCATGTAAAACGACATTCAGTGCCATGGCGCGCACACGTAATATAACGTGACGTCAAATAGCGCAAAGATTCTGACGTCACCGCGCCACACAGACGCAGTAAACAACATGGACGCTCGAATAAAAGTTTCTCAGCGCTTTACATTCTGTATGAATATATGCAAATAAATAGTTTATTTTAGCTTTAGAATTTATTTTCGAGGATGAGACGCAACCGCAGTAGCAGTGCGCAATCATTCTAACGGACCATTCAAACCAGGGAAGGTAAGAATTTAGCTGAAATTTCTAAAAATCTGGTGACATAAATATTGCAAAGATTATAACTTACAGTTTCGTTGTTTTCTCGTGTTTTAAAGTTTGCATGTTATTGTTTATGCTTGGAAAATAGGGACCTGAAAAGTAGGTCCGGTCTATAAACTGTCGCTAGACGTATTATAGGTCAGTAGAAGGTATTATAGGTCACTACCGATTATAGCGTGCAGTTATTCGACCCCCTTTATTAGGTTACTAGAATGCCTAATTGCGGTATAAATATGTTTTGGAAGAAAAGAGGTGGTTGGGTGAGGTAAAGGTGACGTGTATCTTGCGTCACTGGGGCATCCAACTGATATTGGCTTATAGTTGGACAAGGCCTGCTATCCTTGCAACAGGTATGGTTAGAGGGTTGTGTGTGTGTGTGTGGGGGGGGGGGGGTATTTCTTCTGTTTCCTAACTTCCATTCATTTTCCTCTTTCTCTACCTTGTCACTCACTTTCATCTCTTCTGCTACATGTATCTCCTCTATCTCCTTTTTCTCCCTTTTTCTGGGAGATGACGCAAAATGATCCACAATGGTTGACGTGTCGTTTACCCCAAAATAATCAATCTTGGAACTTAAATATGAAAATAACGTGTAACCCTGTAAACCCCAGTTTTATCTATATAAAGTGGGGTTTAGAGAGCGTTCATTACACGGACTTGTTAACTTGTTGTTTTATCTCTTACAGAAATAGATTGTGGGTATTCGTCTGAACCGCCTCACTGAGGCGGTTCTAACGAGCACCCACAACCTATGTTTGCAGTATAACATGATGAGATAAATATCACGGATTTTCATCAGAAATATTGCCATTTTTGAGGCTAGAAATATCTTCAATGATCACAAATAAGGAAAACGGATTCTCTTGTAAAGCCCACGTTTTTCTATAAATTGATGTTTACACAGCGTTTTCTGTTCAAAACCTTGCTTTAGTTCTGGATTGTGAGACCTCGTTAGAAAAGCTTCAATATGGCAGACTTGATGGTCTCTGATGAGGCCTAATTGGTCGAAATAAGCTAGCCTGGTCCCGAAACAAAATTGAACTACCTCGTTTGAGCAGCGTCAATATGGCAGATCGAACGGTCTCTGATAAGGCCGAATTGGCCGAAATGAGCTGGTCTGGCCCAGAAAAAAAGATTGAACACTCGACAGTTTTCACTTCTGTGTAGAAGCCTCCGTGGTGTAGTGGTTATCCTACTCGCCTTGTAAACCAGGGGTCGCAGGATCGATCCCGGGCTTCTTCAGACTTTCGGATGGGTCTTTATATGACCTAAGCTGTTGGTGTGACGTAAAACTCAAACACTCACTAACTCATTTCTGTGTCATTGAGCTTGCTTCTAAAGTATTAACTAGTTATACATGTAGAACTCACACTCTATGACTGAAGTCTCAGAAATCATAAATTATGATCGGAAAGCACTATATCTGACGACTCCATCGCATACGGGTATGTTATTGATTTTGTTTGTTTGATTTGAGGTTTAACGTCCCCGTCAACACTGTAAAGGTCATTTTGGAGACGTTGCTTCCAATTTTGTGGGACTTTTACCCGACACTGAGATGAAATGACATCTCAAGCCCTGTCGCCCAATGAAACCAATAGGGTTTATTATGGTATGTTATTGACAATGAATCTCAGTTATACTCGTATAGTTAACAATTCTGTTCATTATCTTGCCTATCAATAGCTTATTGACAAACAATGAAACATAAAACCAATTTGTTCATCTCCCGCGAAAACAACACACCCGTGCGACATTGTGCATTTTTTTACATCTCCAAAATGGCCATTTTTCTGACGAAAATCCGTGATATTTTTTTTACAAATGCTACAAACATAGGTTGTGGGTGCTCGTTAGAACCGCCTCATTGAGGCGGTTCTAACGAGTACCCACAACCTATGTCTAGGAGCAGAAATAAGGAAAATAATGTTTACCCCCTAAGCCCCAGTTTTCTCTATAAAAAGTTGGGTTTAGGGGGGTCTTTATTTCACGGACGTGTTCACGTGATGTAACTATTTATAGAACTCACACTCTATGACTGAATTCTTAGAAATCACAAATTATGATCTGAAAGCACTATCTATATCTGACGGCACCATCTCATACGGGCATGTTATTGACAACGAATCTCAGTTGTGATGTCCCCTAATACTCGTATAGTTAACAATTCTGTTCATTATCTTGCCTATCAACAGCTTATTGACTAACAATGAAACATAAAACCAATTTGTTCAGCTCCCGCGAAAATGGATCACCCACATCCATCAACGTCCAAGGAAATAGCTAGAAGAATAACTCCTCTTTTAATAACAATTTATCAATTTTCTGTCAGTAAAAGAGTTATATTTGGAAAAGACCGCCTTTGGACCTGTAAGACGCAGAAAAAAACAAACACACAATAAGAATTAGCACGTACAATTTCAAAATATGCACAAAGAATAGTTTTGATTCCATTGTGGAATTTTGAAAATATTTAAGTGTCACTGCTGAGGCCACATTCGCCGAAACTAGCTGGCCTGATACTGAAAAAAAACTTATACTTTCCAGTTATGTGGTGTATTCCTTGCTTCTTAAGGATACCCCTTTGATAGAACATATTGTTGCATAATTAAACTGGAACTTTCAGTTACTGACTCGATAAAATGACTTTCTTCGAGTTTGTTAAATTATACATGATGAAGTTTGAGACTGGTTGTAGAAAGAAACCGTTTAGTTGTAGAAAGAAATACTTCTCAACACGTGAACCAGTCCGTTATACATTACGAAAACATGCCTATACAAACACATTGTAAACTTTACCGCTGAAAAAATGAAATTTTTAAGATGAAAACTTCTGATATTTTTCTTATTTCTGCTCAAAATATAGATTGTGATACTCTTTAGAGCCGGCGGTTGTAACGAGTACAATCTATGTTTTAGAGCAGAAATAAGAAAAAATCAAGGTTTACCCCTGTCAGCCCCAGTTTTACTATATGGAAGTGGGGTTGAAGGGGGTCAAAATTATATAGGCGTGTTTCGTTGATGATGAAACCCCCTTTAACACCAGTGCATTCAGTAAAAAAATGGTGTTTTCGGGGGTATACATTATTTTCCTTATTTTTGCTCCAAGACATAGGTTTTGGGTACGTGTAAGAACCGCCTCATCGAGGTGGTTCTAACGAGAACCCACAACATATTTTTGCAGTAAAAATAAGAAAAAATATATCGATTTAAGATTTTTATCGAAAACGTATCCAATTTGGCGATGTAAAATAATGCCCTATGTCACAAGGGCGTGCTTTCGTAATGTTGCGGTCGTTGGGTGAGTGGAAGGTCTCTTCTTACATGTTTTTCAATGAAATATAGAGATTTCTCATGTTTCAAACATTGACTGATATCAATTTTATTTTTTAATGTTTGGGACTACTTTTTTCTCGAAATCTAATTCTATGGTCAGTTTTTTCATTGTCAGTTGATTAAAAATTAACGAACTGTATTAGAATTGATGCTTAGGCCGTTCACGCGTCACGAGGATGTTAATGACGTCATTTTCGACGCTGACGTCACGTATTTTGTCGCTTCGTTAGATCTGCTCGCACCTTCTATGGGAAACTAATCTTTCAATCATTTCAGTAACTGTTCAATAAAATGCCATCCAAGGTTATTTCTCAGGTGCAAACTTTTAGTTTACACCGGGTATTATACCAAGTAAATACGTTGGATACCACTAAATTGACGCATAACGACCAGGAACAAAGTTGGTTTTTCTCTGAGTGTGAGTGACGCGATAGGTGAAGCTAAATATTGCCATTTTAAAGCATGTAAGAAACAGAAAATTTGATTTTTTTTTCAGTGAAACATCAAATTGTATTTCACTCATGAACACCAAAAATGGTATTTTTACTCGTGGCTACGCCACTCGTGAAAATACTGGTTTTGATGTTAATTCGGTGAAATAAAATTCGATCTTACACTGAATAAATCAAATATCCTCTTTATGTATCTTGCGTCACTGGGGCGTCCAACTTATACTGGCTTACAGTGGAGGAAGGCCTGCTGTCCTAGCAGCAGGTAAAGGTGAGGGGGTGGGTATTGTTATTTCTTTATGAATATATGAAGATGTGTGTGAATTCGGATTTAACGTCGCTTTCAACAATTTTTCAGTCATATCACGACGAAGTCTGGTTGCGACTTGGAGCTCAATGCTCACTTTTATAGTGCTGCCTCACTGAAGTACGAGTATCATGTCCCAGACACATTACATGGTACCACTCCCAGTCACATTATCCTGACACTGGGTCGACCAATCCTAGCTCTACCCTAATATATGAAGATAGATAGATAGAATAAAGAAGTATATAATAGTTACATATATCATACTCTTTCCCCCACCCCATTATATCTGATCTAAGATATCTGATCTTCACCTTTGCCTCCATGCAATGTACCTCTGTTTTCTTTCATTTCAATATTCTTTAATTGCGCTCCAAGTTATATATATGCTATCGCCATTCAGACATTTTGCGTTATATCCTCATTTATCATACATTTAGTACAAAATACTAAGTTTTTGAATATGCGATATGAACGTGACACCAATGCACGTATCACGCTTGCACGTGCTGCCATATCGCATGGGCTTTATCATACCCCAAAAATCCATATCACAACTCTTTATGGCACCCCTTAGCCTTTATCATACCTCTGACGTCACCCTAT
The DNA here is from genome assembly GCA_963580285.1 of Lucinisca nassula. Lineage (NCBI taxonomy): Eukaryota > Metazoa > Mollusca > Bivalvia > Lucinida > Lucinidae > Lucinisca > Lucinisca nassula. The sequence goes on from OY757023.1 coordinate 18,792,690, forward strand.
TCGGAACACACGGCGTTCTTCCTTTTGCGGCATTTCGCATTTGTTATACAGGACGCCATTTGCAATTTGCAATATTTTCGTCTGTTCGAACTGTTTGGGAAAAAAAAACATGGCACGGCGCAGCGAATGCGAGAGGAAAATGGGCGAAAGAATGATGCAGGAGATTGCTGACAGACTTTTTCATCTGTCAAATCTTAAGGATCTCTTAAATTACATAGCTAGACCGAAGATAATGAGATTCTCATTGTAACTTTGGTATTAGGCAGATGCAATTTATTTTGAACATTTTTTTAAAGTGAAATGTATCATAAATAGATAATGATATGGCATTTTTCATATCATACCCCATATCAGCCCTCGACCCATATCAGCTGATAAGGGAGTCTCGGGCTGATATGGGGTATGATATGAAAAGTGCCATATGATAATCTCTATGTATCGCCTTTGTGTGATGTTATATTATGTTATGTTTTGTTATGTTATATTATGTTATGTTATGAATCTTGTTTAGATTCTACACTTCATTACTCTACCTCTTTTCCACTGTCCTTCATTCATCTCATCTACTTTCTCTTACATCTCTTACCGGCCCCGATAGCTCAGTTGATAGAGTGTCTGCTCCGGGGAACGGGAGGTCACGGGAGGTCACGGGTTCGATCCCGGGCCGCGACATACCAAACTCGTTAAAAATGGTACTAGCTGCTCCTCGCTTGGCATTCAGATTTACTGGGTAGAGCTAGGACTGGTCGACACAGTGTCAGGATAATGTGACTGGGTGTGGTATCATGTAATGTGTCTGGGACATGATACTTCAGTGAGGCAGCACTATAAAAGTGAGCATTGAGCTCCCTGTCGCAACGAGACACCGCCGTGATATGACTGAAAAATTGTTGAAAGCGACGTTAAACCCGAATTCACACACAATCTTACATCTCTTCCCCCCTTTCTCAGAGAGACGACATATAATGACCCACATGGGTTGGCGCGTTGTTAAATGGATAGCTATATATCTGATATCGGAAACATATAAATAACAATCTAATGCTGCTATGAAATCATAATGATCGTTACCAAGAAACTTATAACCGTCATAAACAGCAATAAAATGTATGCGAACACTTACAAAAATTGGACTGTATATTACCAACACAACACGTGAACATGTCCATGACAGGCAACAGGAACCATTTTAAACACCACTTTATTTTGATACAATATGGGTTTCAGTTGCATCAAGAAAACACTCCTATATAATTTTGACCCCACATAGGTAAACCTTATTTTTCTTATTTATGCTCTAAAATATAGATTGTGGATACCCGTTAGAACCGCCTCGGTGAGGCGGTTCTAACGATTACCACAATCTATATCATCACGTGAACAAGTCCGTGAAATGAAGACCCCCTAAACCCCACTTTATATATGGACAACTGGCGTTTACGGGTTATACATTATATGTCTTATTCTTTCTCAAAGACATACATTGTAGGTACTCGTTAGAACCACCTCAATGAGGTGATTTTAACGAGCACCCAGAACCTATGTTTGCTGTATTTATGGAAAAAAATCACAAATTTTCATCGGAAAAATGGCCATTTTGTAGATGTGTAACAATGCACCAATTAGCACGGGTGTGTTATCGTAAAGTTTGAGCAGAGATAAGAAAAATATCACAATGTTTCATCTTAACATTTTCATTTTTTTCGGCGATAAAGGTTACAATGTATTTGTATAGGCGAGTTTTCGTGATGTATGTTTTTTTTTTAATTTCTTCTCCTGGTAATCGTTAGAACCACCGGAATGAGGCGGTTCTAACGAGCACCCACAACCTATGTTTTGGGTAGAAATAAGAAAAATGTCACAAATTTTCTTCGGAAACATGCTTGTTCCGGCGATTTTGACAGACGCCATTTTAACACATGGATGTGTGTATCAGCAGAGACAACACGTCTACAAGTATTTTACATGAACCATTGTAAAACCCTCTTTATTTAGAAAAAAAAGGCTTTTCAATGCTTAACATTATTTTCTTTAGTTTTGCACAAGGACACAGATTGTTCGTATACATAAGAACCTCAATGAGGCGCTCCAACGAGCACCCGCGATATATGTTAGAAGCAGCAGCAAGAAAAATATTAGGCAGTTATGTCAGAGAAATGTCGGTCCTTTGGACAATGCATCAAATCCAATGTGCCACATGTATGTTGGTGGGTCGATTGTTTATCAATCGACCCAAAGTTAAAAAGCACAGTAGAAGTCCACGTAACTACTCTTGGCTGATTTGTAGACACTACAGTAACGGTTATTTATAAAAAAAAAACAGCCTCGCTATTCCTATCGTTTTATTTATTTATTTATTTATTTATTTATTTATTTATTTATTTATTTATTTATTCATTTATGTATGTATTTTTGACCAGAGCGTTGCGTAAAGGGTCATCTGTAGAAACTGGATTGCAATCATATGTTGGATTTGGACAACAATGTAAAGCCAGATGAGACGCCACAGAACGGAATCTAAGAGTCATTACTATAACACAACGTTTAATAATTTCCTTATGAAATAACGACTCGTGTATAGGATCCTTTATTTAGCCACATCTCCAAAATGGACACTTTTCTAATGACAATCTGTGATATTCTTCTTGTTTATAGTGCAAACATAGGCTGTGGGTACTCGTTAGAACCACATCTCCAAAATGGATACTTTTCTGATGAACATCTGAACTATTCTCTTATTTATACTGCAAACATAGGTTGTGGGTGCTCGTTAGAACCGCCTCGTCGAGGCGGTTCTTACTAGTACCCACATTCTAAGTTTTTGAGCAAAAAAAAAAAAAAAAAAAAAAAAAAGGAAAAACTGTAAATACCTCCGTAAAGCCACTTTTCTTTATATAAAGTGGAGTTAAGGGAGGGTGGGTGGGGGGGGGGGGGTGGGTATTCAAGCCTCGCGCTTCTACAAGTGCTATCCAAGCCTTGCCTGATAAACTTGATGTCAAAGATCGCGAGTCCGGTATTCTCTATGTACAGTTGAACTTTGATGGCTCTAACACCGATAGCTCGTTCACCATGGCTGAGTGGAACCCGGTTCTTGAGTCCCTAGGGAGCTCCTCTACAGAAGTAGTAAGGGATAATTACGGTGATTTTCAACTTTTATCTTGCAAATGTATGCTGTGTGTACTCATTAGAATCGCCTCTATGAGGCGATTCTAATGAGTACACACAGCATGCATTTTTATTATAGGACATCAAAAAGATGTCCCAAAATTAACCTCGTTATGCCTTCTGGCAGTTACCCTCAGTGGAACGAACTACCCCTGTCTCGAACAGATTTTCGTGGTCCAAAAGGTGTTTGAGCCAATAGAGTTCGATTGTACGAGGACTGTTCAAATATGAATGCAAGTAGAACGTTTTCTCATGCACTAATGCGAAAATCACTTGGAAATAAATATCACGGCGTAGAAAAACATTTTACCTGTACATTGATACCAAACCTGTTAAAATCCGTACACTTTAGCCATGTATAACGTTCGATAAACACTGTCTACTCTTGTATACTAATACAAAACATGGATGGAAGAAGGTCAGAGTACGCCGTTGAAATACGGTCCTATATTAAGAATCGTTGTATTCTTGGTTATACGGTGCAAAGCCATTTTTGATGAAATATGTTCGGTTTATGGGCATAATGAAATGTCTTTTCCGACAGTTTTTCGTTGGTGTAAGAAATTCAGCTGTGGGCTAGGCTCAACTGAAGATGCACAACATGATCGTCGGCCGAAAAGAGCAACATCTGCCAAGATGGTTGCTAGAGTGAAAGAAATAGTTGCTACCGATGCACGATACACCACTAGGCAAATAGCTAGTATGGAGGAGCAGCTCATACAATTCTGAAACGGGATTTGAAAATGAGAAACATCTGTGCTAGATGGATTCCCCATTTGTTGACAGATGAGCAGAAAAAGACACGCGTTCAGTGCGCCAAGAAGTTGCTTAAAAAGTTTCCAAATTACAATGCACGGTCTTTCGCTAATGTCGTCACAGTGACGAGACATGGGTTCACTTTTTTGAGCCAAAACGAAAGATTCAGAACAAAATTTGGGCAAGAAAGTATTGCAAAAGACCATGCATTGCAAAGCGGACCATGAGCGTCAAGAAGGTAATGTATGCCATATTCTTTTCAAATCAGGGCCCTGCTATTCAGGTTGCTGTGCCTAAAGGCAAATCTGTAAATGCGAAGTTTTACAAGAATAAAGTTCTTCGAAAATTGAAGAAATTTTTCAAAGAACGAAGACCCGCAATTGGTTTGGCCAATGTCAGACTGCTACATGACAATGCGTCATCGCACAAGGCGTTCATTGTGCAAGACTATTTGAAGCAGGAAAAGGTTGTTGAACTCCCTCACCCCCCGTATTCCCCTGACCTTGCCCCGTGTGACTTTTTTTTGTTCCCGCGGCTGAAAAAATACCTTTCTGGTCGAAAATTTGTACAGCGCAAACACCTCGGTTCTGCAATATTCCAGTACCTTCATAGTATACCTCGAAAAGACTACCAAAACGCATTCAATGATTGGATCAGAAGACTGAAAGTTTGTATATCTGTTAAAGGGGAATACTTTGAGGGGACAAAATAAATTGTTCATCGAAATCTGTCACGAAATCATTTTTATGTGCTTAGTTGCATTCAGATTTGAACAGTCCTCGTATATCAATTTCGAGTGGCTTGCCAGGAAACTACCGTAATTTTTCAATTGTATGGAACACTGACTTGATACCTTTGTGGAATTCCTCTCATCAGAAATGCATTAGGGAAATGCGATTTCAGTGAGTTCACACAACAATCCTTTTCATGATAAAATCAGAAAAAAATATTATCATAAATAATTCATTAGATATCTCAGTTATTTATGGATTATGTCATTAACTCTTCTTTATTCTTTTGATGGCTAAAAGTGGCTTTTTCCGTGTTCGTTGCCATTCCGATGCCTGCAACGACACGTCTTTCTATCTGGTGCGCGGAAAAAAAAGTTACCGGAAAAAAGTCACGGAAATAAAGTCACGGAGAAAAGTCAAAGGAAACAAAGTCACAAATAAGAAAATCAAGAAATATTCCACTGAAAGGATGTTGCTAATAAATAAAAATAATGACAACAACACCTCTTCCGCCTTTTACCTATATAAAGTGAGGTTTAAAATGATGTTCATTCCCCAGATCACTGCCTTCACTTCTAATTTGTTAATGTGACGCCTACATATATAGAGAGAGTGAAGAGTTTCTAAGACGATGAATGTTAAATGTTCATTCACTGACAAAATATATTTATAGCATGCTTATATTTAGAAAAAGTAATAATCAGGTCAACCGGTCCAAGCAATGAATATCCCTTTAAGCCCCACTTTACACAGAGAAAAGCTAGGATTTACGGGGGTGTAATAATGATACCCTATCGATATATTTCTCTTATTTTTATTAAAAAAAACATAGATTGTGGATACTTATTAGAACCACCTCAACAAGCTGGTTCTTACTAACACCCACAATCTGTATTTTGATTAGAAATAAGAAAATTACTTAACATGATTAAAACCAATTCTGTGACTTTCTTCCGTGACTTTTTTCCCACCTAAAATTGTGACTTTTTTCCGTGACTGTTTTTCCTGTGACTTTTTTTCTTACAACCTTCTACATGCATCTCAACCATGGACAAGAAAGTCAACGATCTTTAATCCTGGTCACATAGGCCCAGAATTCTCCAAAATAAGTCTTACTCCATAAATGTGAATTCAAACATTATTTGTCTGACCCAGTTTAAAACATAATATGAGCCAGCGTATGACAAAACCTACAATAAGATATGTGCGCCCAACGAAGACACAGATCAGCCTGCGCATCCGCGCAGTCTGATCAGAGTCTTCGTTGTGCGCTCTAAGGATAGCTTAGGGCCCAATACTCCTTAATACAGCAAGAGAAGTCTCTGGTCAGAGATAACGGTCTTTAATCCAGGTCACATAGGCCTAGAATTCTCCAAAATAAGTCTTTCTCGATAAATGTGAATTCAAGTATTATTCGTCTGATCGAGTGTAAAACATAATACTTTAAAGATGCTATCTTCTGACTGCGAAATCTCTTATAATTTGATATGAAGTTTAAAGGTTATATGTTTGCATGTCTAACTGGATGTTTATTGACAGTTCACAAATTATAAGTTATTGAAAAATTGACAAGAGAAGTCCATCAGCCCCGATTTCAGATTAGACTCGCTCTCATTTTAGATTTGGCGTCAAGATGTAGCCTCGCGATACAGCGTATATACTACGAAATGAAATTACCGCAGTGCGTGCGTGTGACATAGTTTATTTTTTCGGAGTGGCTATTGACAGTCGACTGGCAATAGCCAAAATACGTAAAATGGCCAGTCCCAGTGGACTGGCAACAGCGAAAATACGTTAAAATGGCCAGTGCCAGTCGACTGCAATAGCCATTTTAACGTGTTTTGGCCAGTCGACTGTCGCTAAGGAATTTTAACTTTTTTGGCTACATGTATTACCAGTCGCCGTTTAATACAAGTTTGCATCAAGTTAAACTCTTTAATGCGAGGACGAAAGAGAAACATTCTGTGCGACGAATAATTATTCTGCTTTCTGCAGGCTACAGTCCCAGTTTGTTCTTTGCCATAAATATAGATTGTGAGTGCTTTATTATTGGAGCAAAGATAATGAAAATATAACGATAGTTCTGTATGAATGCACCCGTCTCCGTATGACCTCAGCTGTTGATGGGACGAAACACACACACACACGCATACACAAAGGCCCGCACGCCCGCACGCCCACCCGCCCGCCCGCCCGCACGCACACAAACACACACACACACATATTGCTGCAAGGTGCCACTGAAAACTAGCGTTTGTATAAGCGTGGGAAACTCTCAACCCATCTCCTCGAATGTAGAAAAAAAACATTCCTCGGACACTCAAGACAGGACATGAGTTCGACCACACTGCCGCTGCGCCGCAGGGATTAAACCCACCAGGACTCTACAACCGTTTGAGAAAATGATGTATTTCTCGTTTTCTGTTGTTGTTTTTTTTTTTTTTTTGTTTTTGTTTTTTTTTTTTTTCGTAGAAAAAATGGTAATCTATATAATGAGTTAGACACAATTTATGTGTACCCGTCAGAAAAATCTCCACTATGAATACAAGTTGAGCATTATTTATATTCCAAAATTGCAGACCCCTGAAAACTAATTTTTCTCGAAAAAAAGATATAACCTTTGTCTTGTTGAATATGACAGCCCCTTCATAATGCCTCGGTCACAAATTCGGCGTACCCCGGCGGAGCTATACCAGACGTGGTTGTCGGCCGAGCTGTCCAAGTCGAGAAGAGTTCGGAAGCCGGTGTCTGGCTCGGTTTTGACAAAAAACCTATGCCGTGGGGGACCTGGAGGGACATCCGCCGGGAATCGGGCGGTGTCTGCCAGATTTTTGCGGGGAAGCATCGGCATATACGCCGGGCGGAAATCGGCCGGTGCACTGCAGGTTATCGGCCGTACGCCGGCCCTGTACCTGGCGATTGTTACTAGCCGGCCGAGCATCGGTCGATGTTCCGCAGATGTCCGCCCAGTTCTCGGCCGGGAGGGACGGGTTTACACACAGCGGGAATGGTCCAGTTGTCCAGGTGTATATAAACTGAACTTCTCCTGTCTGTACAACAAATGCGTCAGCTCGGTTGGTGAGTGAACAGCCTTTAATTTGTTGACGTCGAAGAAACCTTTCTTCGAAGAAAAGCGATACAAGATGCCTCTTATCCCTACCGGTCTGCTGAAAACGGGCAGGAATCGGAGATCGGGCCCTTACATAGTCGAGCGTCAATCAGTGGGACGCCGGCAGGAAACCGGTCGGCGATCGAGCGGCGACAGCCGAAACAGGATTCGTCGAGCAGATTCCGCTTGATAACCTGTCGGGCGTCGGCCGATTACTGCCCGATTATCTGATTGGTCGGGGTCCGTTCTATACGACCACCGGATGCCAGCCGATGCCATCGAAATCGTCCCGACGTCGGTACGAGCTCTGCTCGTCTTTAATTCGACATAGAAGTCGGTGAGAACTCGGTGAGAATTTTAAGTGCGAGTTAAAATTTGACGGGGCCCCTCCCGACCACCACCGATGCCTCAACATCCGGCGGGACGCCGGCCGGGCTCCAGCCCGATTTCAACCCAAATCAGTCGCCAACGAGTCAGGCGGGGCTCGAAAAGTGATTTGTGACCGTGGCATAAGCAGACAATGAATATGACTTCTTCAGAAGCCATTCGATATAATTTTCTTACTTTCACGAAAAAAAAAAAAAAAGATTGTTGGTGCTCGATAGAACCGCCTCATTGAGGCGGTTCTAACGAAAACTCATAACCTATGTCTTGGAGCAGAAGTAAGGAAAACAATTTCTTGCACACCAGACAAGGAAATCCGTGATTTTGCCCTGGGATAGAAATTTATGTTCTGACCCTGGTGTTCCGACCAAAAATCGAATATAATCGCGTGTTTGACAAATGCACTGGTTGAATACGACCTTGTATGCGCTGTCGTTAAGGTTGACGTCACAGCACGTTACGTGACGTCACTAAACATTCTTGTAGTGCCATCACAATATGGCGGACGTCGGTAACCGAAGTGACTGCAGCATTAAAATCCGCGCTAAGAAATGGAAGGTGTGCAAGAAAAAGAATCCTATATGGGTGTGAGGGGTGGATAGAAAAATCCGTCCCTCGGGATCACTGTCCGGCATCATTCGGCAAGCCTCGTAATGCCGGACAGTGACCCTCGGGACGGATATTTCCATCCACCCCTAACACCCATATAAGATTCTTATAGTATACCCCTTGTAAACCCCAGTGGTCTCTATACGTTCATTTCACGGACTTGTTCACGGGATGTCTTCTGAAGAAGCCATCTGATTAGCCTCTACACTGTTTATTAGGCAGTTTACAAATTTGAATGAATACATAGGATTAAGTTATTCGATTGGTTGAAAGTCAAAAAGTGGTGTTCCAAAATTAATTTATTCACCAGGACAAGGATTTAATGGTTATTCATTTCATGGAACTTGCTGCCGAATGTAAAAACAGGCTCGACTAGATCACTTTTTTACGCCAAATTGCATTATACATACTCAATTTAAACATGGAAATTAACTTTATTTATCGACAAGAATCTGATGATTTCCTGGCATATCGCTACACTTCAAGGTTATATGATCTAACAGTCGAATACCTAGAGGAATCCCTATGAATATTGCCGCCACTTGTATGTAATATGAAGTCTATAAAGATCTGCGTCCAGTAAAACCTATCTTATGACTTATCGGAATCCGCGCATCGCGACATGCGATGACACATTCATGTGGCATAAGCCTTCTTCTAAATAGAAGTGGAGGCAATGATCAGGAATCGATACAATTAACCCACAGCTCCCATCAGAGACACCAAAGGGAAATCCGCACGAACATGAAACAACAGACCCTAATGGAAACATCAATAGCGGAAAGCCAAAAGGACAGTTACTTTCCCACAAAATGGCCAATAGGCTATCCAAAATAAAATAATATAAGCGACACAAACACCCAAAGACAAACCATAACAAAACTAAACCGCAACAGAAGAACCGCCTTGGAACGGTCAGCGGAAACGAATGCAACGGGGGGGGGGGGGCTAAAATCGATTTTACGTTTAAGATGGTTCAGTGAGGCAAAAGTGACGTGTATCTTGCATCACTGTGGCGTCCAACTGATATTGGCTTGCAGTTGGGCCAGACCTTCTTTCCTTTCAACAGATAATGGTAAAGTCGGGTGGGGATGTTGCTATTTCTTGTGTTTCCTCACTTCCTGTTATTTTCCTCTTTCTGCTATGTTGTTCAATTCCATCTCCTCTTCTGTCTCTTATATCTCGTTTCTCCCTTTTTCTGGGAGATGGCGCAAAATGACCCACAAGGATTGACGTGTCGTTAAACCCAAAACAACTAGTTATTTTTCTGCTGAAAATATGATTTTAGGGTTTTAGTTACATTGTATACATCAAAAATAGATTGCGGGGACTCGTTATAACCCCCCCCCCCCTAACGAAAACCCACAGTCAATGGTTTTGACCACAAATAAGAAAAAATAATGCATACCCCTATAAACAATATTTTTCTCTACATATCATATGACGTCGCGTCTGAGAGTGTCATAAAGCCATGTATTATTTTCGATAATCCACTAGTGGATTAAATATGCAAATTAGCTAGATACGTCCCGTAACGTTACATGTATTACGTCCTTAACGACGTCGCGTTTATTAATGGCGGAATATTGATATTTTTGTAAACAATCGTGAATAAAATGCGTTTTAAACGTCATATGATAAATAGAATCTTGCATTCGTGCTCATGTATTATTGAATTTATTAAACTCATTGAGTAAAAGGGATAAAATGCTCGGCAAAGCCTCGCATTTTATCCCTTTTCCTCAACTCTTTTAATAAATTCAATAATACATGAGCACTCATGTAATATCCTCTATATAAAGTGGGCTTACGGAAGTAAGGGCGAGTATTAGCTTTCCGCTATTGATGTTTCCATTAAGGTCTGGTTAATTAATGTTTGTGTTTATTTCCCTTTGGTGTCTCTGATGGGAGCTGTGGATTAATTGTATCGATTCCTGATCATTGCCTCCACTTCTATTTTACAGACCTGGGCTGTACATTGTATGGACTTGTTATCAGATGCATAATTCTTAGACAGTGAAAGGTCGATGGTTAGAACAACGATTAAACTCAAGTACTGATTTAGATAACTATATTATATCTTTAATTTTTGAAGTATAAATGTCTATTTTTTCTAAAACTAAGACGGACTTGTTTTAGCGGATTTGGTTGCCACTTTCTGTAATATTTTAAATTTTGCAAGTCTAGCTACCTTGGACATCTCCTTCCAGATGCCCGGCTCTTCCGTGGAGTGTGGGTCATGTTCGCTGATGTTGGCTCGGTGGGGGACGCCTATAAGTCCGGGGGTGGGCGCCTCCAGTTGACCTGTGTCATGAGCTACGTCGGTCGGATTGTGCTCGGAGGGGGATGTGCTGTATTTGCCGGGTCTTGTCCTTCATCCGTTTCGGTTTCAAAACTTTGGGGTTGAGACAGACTGATGAAGATTAAATATCAGAAAGGCCTCTGTGTCACTAAATTTGGTATAGTTACGCCTTAATTAAACAAATATTTCCCATAGCTGTAGATATCAATTTTGTCGGAATAATTTTATCACATGGGTATCTACATGTATTCTTGAAAATGTAGGTAGTGAAAAACATAATGGTCTTCGTGGGATGCTGAAAAACGTTTGCAGAAACATAAGGAAGTATGGTCAATACGTATCACCTAAACACGCCTTTGTTATTTGAACCTCTTGAATCCCATTTTTAGCTCACCTGTCCGTCCGTCCACCATTTTCAAAGATCTTCTTCTCCTATACTGCAGGGCCAATCAAAGCCAAATTTCATATGGAGCCTCAGTGGGATGGGTGAACGAAAGTTTGTTCGCGGGGTCTGGATCACATGACCAAGATGGCCGCCATGCCCATATATGGTAAAAAGCCTTCAAATATCTTCTTCTCCAGAACCATAAGGCCAGTGGCCTTGAAACTTGGCATGTAGCATATGGTACTCGGGCCCATCATGGTTTGTACAAATGGTGACCCTGGGTTGACCTTGACCTATTTTACAGCAATGCCAAATTTGTCGACTTAGGCTTTTGCATGGGGCAAAGTGAAAATAATGGATTCATAGGAAACCATTGAAGACAGTGTCACCAAAATTTGTAGATCAGGTAAAGTAACTGAATACATGAATGTATATGGATCAAAAAGGTCAAGGTCATTCATTGGCCTTGTTCGCGGGTCTGGATCACATGACCAAGATGGCCGCCATGCCCATATATGGTAAAAAGCCTTCAAAAATCCTTTCTCCAGAACCTTAAGGCCAGTGGCTTTGAAACTTGGCATGTAGCATATGGTACTCGGGCCCATTATGGTTTGTACAAATGGTGACCCTGGGTTGACCTTGACCTATTTTACAGCAATGTCAAATTTTCCGACTTAGGCTTTTGCATGGGGCAAAGTGAAAATAATGGATTTATAGGAAACCATTGAAGACAGTGTCAACAAAATTTGTAGATCAGGTAAAGTAATTGAATACATGAAGATCTATGGGTCAGAAAGGCCAAGGTCATTCATTGGCCTTAGACCAAGGTCATTCAGGATCCATATTTCAAACATTTTTTTCTCCAAAACTGCTGAGCCAATTTAAGTAAAATTTAATATGGAGCCTCTGTGAGTTGAACAAATGAAAAAAATGCCAATACGGTCTAGATCACATGACCAAAATGGCCGTCACGCCCATATATGGTAAAAAGCCTTAAAAATTCTTCTCCTCCAGAACAGTAAGGCCAATGGCCTTGAAACATGGCATGTAGCATATGGTACTCAGGCCCATCATAGTTTGTACAAATGGTGACCCTGAGTTGACCTTGTCCTATTTTACAGCAATGTCAAATTTGCCGACTTAGGCTTTTGCATGGGAAAAAGTGAAAATAATGGATTTTTAGGAAACCATTGAAGACACTGTCACCAAAATTAGTAGATAAGGTAAAGTAGCTGAATACATGGACTTCCGGTTGGCGCCTATAACATGGCGGTCATGTTAAATTTGATCTGAGGAAAATTGTTGATTTGGCGGCCTGGAGAGATGTGATTTAGAAATCCAAAGCAGGAATTTGCTAACGACTATTTAATTAAATTATAGAAGTGAGTCTAAATAAACACCGCACGCCACAGAACTATCCAAATATTCTTTTAGTGAAATGTAAACAATACCCCACCCACTGAAACTCTACAGACAGTCTGGAATTTCGATTACAGTATTGGATTAGTGATAAAGCATAAACTATATATAAGTGTGTAAGCAATGCCTCCAAAACCTGCAGATAAATCAGCTCAAGTCTCTATGAAGACAAGGAGCACAGATACCCCTGGTAAAGGCAGCAGTGGCAGCCCTGCATCCACAGGTAATGCAGAGAAAGTGAAGCAATTAAAGCTAGTTCAAGAGTCAGATGGTGCTGTGGGAATGACACCATCAACCCCACCACCAGTACAAGCACTTGAGGATGATATCAGCATCAAAGTAATGTTACAAAAGATGGATAGTAAATTGGAGAAAAGATTCAAAGAGCTAGAAGATAGGTTTATAGGCATGTTTGATAGCCTACAGGGTGAGATTAAAGGTTTAAGAGCTGAAGTAGCTGAATCAAAAACTCAGTATGCAAAACTGGAATCTAAAGTTCAAAGCATGGAAGATGCTTCAGAGTTTAATAGTAATATTTGTAAAGAAAGAGCTGAAAACCAGACTGCTTCACTCAATAAATTAAAATCTGAGTTAGAGGATAAAGTGAAAGAGTTAGAAAATAAACTCTTACTTCAAGAAAAGCAAGACCGTAAATACAATTTGCTTTTTTACGGTATCAATGAAGAGCCAAATGAAGATATAGAAAACAAATTGAGGAATATGTTTGTTGATGATCTGCACTTAGATGATGAAAGAGTTAATAATATGTATTTTGTTCACTATCACAGAATTCCATCCAAGAGCCCAGGACCTAAACCAATAATATTAAGATTTTGCCAGTATCAGGACAGAGACTTAGTGTTGTCAAATGGTTATAGACTTGCTGGGTCTAAGAGAAGAATTATTCCTGACTGGCCAGTGGTTATGAAAAATGAAAGGGGGCGATTAGCAAAAGCAGCTTACAAAATCCGTAAGGAAGAAAAACTTAAAACAAGAATAAAAGACAAGGGTTTGGAAGTATATTTGGAGGTTCGCAAAGACGATACATCTGAGTGGGCAAGAAGAGATGTTTAAATCAGCCTTCAACATACATATTAATTCATATCCTGCCTCATGGTTTTATATATTGCCACACCCATTTTTGTAAAATTATCAACACAATATATTTCTCCCTATTTACCAACTGTATAATTTATTTGTCTCTATTAACCAATTGTATGACAAATAGTGTGGACCCTGATAGGTTGGCTTCAGAAGCCATCTTATCTGGATCTACACTGTTTGCAAAGGTAAGGATTATCATGCTTAGCAGGATGTGGGTTGAACTTAGTTAAATCTAACTGTGACACAGAATAGGAATAAATACCTGTAATTTGATGCACATTACCTTAAACTATCATAAACCAGATCAACAACTGTTCTATTAAAACTGACCCTGTTTAATATGTATGACTGCAAATATGCAGCCTGGATCATGGTAAAACTTGTGATCATCACTTCCTTGTACGTATGTGGGGGTGTATGACTGTGTATGACTGTTTATGCACAAGAGCATATGGGTGCATGCTAGTGTTTCGGTGGCTTTAACAGTGATCTTGCAAATTTTCGCTTAAGTCTTTTCTGATTTTGTCCTGGATTGGTATTGTATGGGTGCACATAGGAATCACCTTAACCCGTTGCATGCTGGTGGAATCTTCCATTGCAGATCAAGTGATTGGACAGGTTCATCTTTCATATAAGGGTTGTCAGGCCAGTTTTCCGGTTCTTATTCTAGTTTTGACGGAGAGTTCTGTTGGCAAATAGTGCGGGCCCTGGTCAGATGACTGATCTGGGCCTGCACTGTTTGCCAGGATGCCCCATTGGGGCTCTCCCCCATGCAGTGGGTTAAATTGACAGAATCTAGTATAATTATGCAGACACTATCAAAAGGTGTTCTCCATCGTGCTTCATCATAAAACCCAGAACATTCAGCATGAACTATCAAAATTTTATACCCAACAAGTTTTCTTGTTAATAATGGTTTTCGGGCAACTGGAGTTGGCCTGTGTGCATGTATTGGGGTAAATATATAGAAATAATGTTCATTAGCTTGGTATGTATTACATATTAAATTAATGAACAATTGTATGTATACATGTATATATATATGTGGATGTATGCATGATGAAATACGACAACCACTTTTGGGACTCCCTAACCCATTTAGTACCGGAAACCCCAAATTGGTACCAGGGCAAACAATGCAGGCCCGGATCAGGCGCCGCAGAACATAGTGTCTGGTCCGGGATGGTTGAGCCATTTTCCAATTGGCTTTTGGAAAAAAAAACAACCTGGCGCCCCTGGGTTTTGGGATAGACTCCTGCTATATATAGAGAGGAAGATTCCATTTGGTGCAAAAGGGATAAAGTGGTGCGAGTAAATCTGAAGAAGACATACACATCTATGTTTTCAGCTAGTTATCTTTGCAGGAAATATTACAATACAGTTCTAATGTTTAGAACCATGTCTATTCGTCGAAATGAAATTAAGGGGCTGAGCATGTTCGGTAGACATGGTAGATAACGTGCAATTCTAAATGTTACGACTATTAATACATGTACTATATCTATATGTATATATATGTATATAAAAAATATAAATATTTCTCTATAATGTATGTATATGGGTATACACATGTGTAATATGTACATGTATCATGTATAATGTGTTTGGTGGGTAGGGGCTTGAGTCAACAGGTTTACAAAGGCTGGCAGGATGTCGGCCTTAACTTTTATGTAAAAATGATTTATGCAAAGTTAGTTTGTAATCTGCTTCAGAATTTTCAGCAGTGTTTGGAGGGTTCAAAGCTGTCAGTATTTGTAATTTTTAAACCATATCAAGTTTAGAAAGTTACAAAGAAAATAGAAATATACAACAGTTGGTAACATGGATTCAGTGTAAAGCCTTATAGATATTTATGTATATAATTGTTTCAGGTGCAGAAACAAAACTTAACAGACTTGATTCAATTAAAGGTATGCAAGCTGTTTGGATTTGCTGTGTTTCAGGCAGAATGTTATACTGCCTATTTCAAACTTTCATGTTCAGTTTTATTTTATTTTGTTGGTCAAAGTAGGCCATAATTCTTCTTCTCGTCATAAAAACACACCTATGTTATAATTGTGACCCCTTAGGAACCCACTTTTATGTAATAGAAGTGGGGTTTATAAACTTGGACAGGTATACATTATTTTTAAGGTGCAGATTGTGGGTGCTCGATGGAACTGTCCCCAAGAGGCGGTTCTAGCGAGTTCCTGACTTCTATGATTTGGGCTGGAACATGATAAGCACCTGAAAATGTTCATGTTATGGGTAAATTTTCCAATAAATTTGATTAGGTGTGTTTTTGTGCTGTTGATTTATTTGTGTTTGTGTTGTTTAAATGCATGCAAATTACTTCTCCCATAGTGTACCAAACTGAAAATCTTCCAACCTACTTATGGCACAAGTTAGTTTCAAGACGGTTGTGCTTTCTTCAAAGATGATTTTCAAAATGGCTAAACTTTTAACAAAAAGTGTAGGCCCTGACTGATGCCGTGTCTGATCTGGACCAGCACTGTTTGCTAATAGCCATATTTTGGTGTTTCTAGTACACCATGGGTTAATTACCAATTCCAAATCTGCCAAGAACAATACTAGCAGGTGTCAGTGAGGGCAGAAATAGAGCCGAACAGTGTACTCAATGTTTTCTGCTATAGGTCCTCATTTCTTTTTGAAAGATTATACTTGTAACCCATGTTGACAGAAATCTAATCGGTACTTTCAAAAACGTTGAAAATTATCAAAACAATAAGTTTCATACTTACGTATAAAAGCTGCATATTATCCGATAATCTATATTGCTGCCGAGCCCGCAAAAATTCACACAAAATTACACAAACGTCTTGTATCATTTTTTCACCTCTGTGTTTACACAAAAAATGCCTAACTTTAGACCAGACGAGCATGAAGAAATTTATCTTCGCTTGGGTAGACAATTTTTCTTTACCATTTCATCCAAGTTCGTAATGAAACTTTCCTACCAAGTTACCAATCACATAGAAACACAATGTAATTTGATTTACAAGCCACTTAGAATATTAAAAACAAAACAAAATGTTCCCCTTTCAATGGCACGGTCTAAACGGGTCACGAGGCGTAACGACCTTAATTAACATATTACGTCATAGGAATAAGGTGGAGATTAACACTTTTTTTGTTGTTGTTGTTGATAGTTCTACTAGACATATTGTTTTTTCTATCTACATGTACAGTGTAGATGTTACAAATTCTGATACACAAACCCTGTAAATATATATCTAGAGAAAACTAGTCTGAGAAATGAGAGGGGGGGGGGAATAATAAAGTTTGCCTAACTTTATACTGCTGCACCGGTGGTGTACTCTACCTAACCGGCCGGCGCATCAATTTAGTCCGATCGGACACGGGACTGGTGCAGGGTGACTTGCGTTTTTCTTTGCCCCACTACTTGGTGTTATAATTTTCAAAATCTATTGTTAATTTATTCAATTTATCTTATTTTTTTTTCCAAATTGTTGTCCTTTTCTCAAATGTGTCGAAACCAAGAGTGTGAATTATTGTCAGACCGACCGACCTGTGCAGCGCATGGTCCGGATGGATTCGAAGTTGAATTGACGTTTTATACTTGATAGGGGGACAAGACGCTGTTACAAAGAGGTTGTGAGCTGTTACTTGCTCACTTTTCATCCCCCTCTCCATCTCTGTCTCAAAAGTGCACTAAGACTAGTAGAATAGACATACTTTTTGAATTTAGTTGAGTAAAACTCAGTCAGTACTTGGAGTACCCGTCGCTGGGGCGACGTCGGGTTAGTGTCAGTGCCGCGTCGTGACGAACCACCGACGCTGATGCGAAGTTGCGTTTATTAATATCCGTTGCAGCGACGTTGTATAAATGTCATGACGGTGTACCGGCGTGATTGCCAAGCAATCGGGCTGTTACGATAGTCAAGAAATCAATTTTGCTATTCTGTCGTTCGTGAGGATGTGGACGCGACGGGTCGCCTGCATAGTAAATGAACCCCAAAGGGGTTCTAGTAAACTTTGCTGCGACCCGCTATCGTTCATACGTTCATGAGCGGCGGCAGGGCGAAGTTTATTTTCTTATACTTACATTTTTCGCTCCTCATTGCTGGGCAAAATGCTTATAAGGCAATCTTTTAAAGCTAAAAAAAACAAAAAAACAAGTACTGGAACAGCGTTCAAATCGCCAACGCCTATTCAGACCGTAGCGAACCATGGTTCAGACTGACGTCACTGAAAATCATGTGAATCGATGCGTTCATGGAATTATGAACTTCATTGTTTTCTATAGGTACACTGGAAATGTAAAGATTCTCTTTTGAAGATATTTCTGTTATTGTAAATATTTATGTGGATTACTATGTATTGTCAAGACATTTTGTTGTTGTAGGGGTGTTTCAGCGACTCGAGTACCGATAGTTTGCTCGCTGTAGCTGTGTCTAGTACGTTGCCTTTAACCTTTGAGTTATTCTATTAATTCTCAAGGTCACTTTCTGCGGATGACTGTTATTTATTTCTCTATTGAATATTATTATTATTATTATTATTATTATTATTATTATTATTACATGAAGATGACGTAGGTTAAAAGTCAAATGCAGAATGTAATATTGACACAGCTCTAGGGTATATTAGGTGTTCGAGTTGCTGATATTCGTCTATAGTTACTTGTTTTGTTAAAATGGTCATTCAAAGAAGCATATTTCTGTAATATGAAGGTATGAGGCATCTCCCTTTTTCAAGGTGGGAGGTTTGCGCAGATGTGACTACACGTAATGACAGCTCGATGGTATTGTAAAATATTCAATAATATTTGCTTCAGGCCGTCTTAGCACTGACCGGGAAATGAGTTATTTTATGGTAAGTTTCTCTCCTTTTTCTTATCCCTTCTTCTTTCCTTTTCTACTTTTGCTTTCGTCTTATGTGGTTTTTTTATTACTGAAGGTTGCTGGTAAAATTAGCTTGTCATGTACTTATATACGGGATGTTATTTGTTTTTGTGGCGCGTTCGTCGATGGAATAGGGACTTTGATCGAACATAAACTCGATGGCAGATAAAATATCAATCTTTTCGCAAAATTGTCAAGGACTTGCAAACCCACAAAAAAGAAGGGCTGTTTTTAGGCATATGAGATTAAAGAAATATAATATAATTTGTTTGCAAGACATCCATATTCAAAGGCTTCAGGAACCATATATTAAAGCTGAGTGGGGTTATGATATTTACTTTAGTTGTTTTAATAATAGCAGTAGGGGAGTAATGGTGCTTTTAAATAACAATTTTGAACATAAAGTTGAACGTGTAAACTCAGATTCAAACGGTAATTACATTATATTAGATATAAACATAGAAGGAAAAAGGTTTACTTTAGTCAATATTTACGGGCCAAACGACGATAAACCAAACTTTTATAAAGACATTAGGCAAAAATATAACGCATTTCAAAATGATATTATTTGTGGTGATTGGAATTTGGTAATTAATCCAGACCTTGATACCAATAATTATCTGCACATAAACAATCCTAGAGCACGTCAGGAAGTCTTAAATATTATTAATGAGGAGGATTTTGTAGATATTTACAGAGAACTAAATGGAGATAAAAGAGAATTTACTTGGAGCAGGCGAAATCCAGTCCGAAAACAGGCTAGATTGGACTTTTTTTTTAATTAATGATGACTGTTTTCCATATGCATCTGAGGCAAAAATAACTCCAGGTTATAGGTCAGATCACAGTGGTATACTATTAGAACTCGCTTTTAATACAAATGAAAGGGGGCGGGGATACTGGAAGTTCAATAATTCTTTACTTAAAGATCAACATTATATAAACTTGGTTAAAAACACGATTTCTGAAGTAAAACAAACATACCTAAAAAATAATGACGAAAACAACATCGATAATGAAGAACAAGAATTTAGTATTAATGATCAACTGTTTTTGGAAACCCTTTTACTAATGATTCGTGGTAGCACAATAAAATATAGTTCTCAGAGAAAGAAACAGCGACAAGAGGAAGAAACCAAACTAGAACAAGATATAAAAATGATCGAAGACGAAGTAAATGCAAATTTTTTAAATATGTCTGATGATATTTTGGATGAATTAGAGAATAAGAAATCTTTGTTAAATGAAATTCAAAAAGAGAAAATTGAAGGAGTAATGCTAAGATCACGTAGTAGATATGAAGATTTAGGTGAAAAACCTACACGTTATTTTTTTAACTTAGAAAAAAGAAATTTTACCAGTAAAGTTATACATAAAGTAGTGAATGAAGAAGGGGTCGAGATTACAGATACAGCGGATGTCCTAAAATATCAAACTAATTTTTATGAAAACCTGTATACGGAGGTTGAAATAGACAATACTTTATCAATACAATCAATATTAGGGGAAAATGACATTAAATTATCAGATAATGAATCGCAGGAATTAGAAGGAGAGTTAACTTACTCAGAGCTAACATCTGCCTTACGAAATATGAAAAATAATAAAAGTCCCGGTTTAGATGGGTTCACAGTAGAATTTTTCAAATTCTTTTGGGTCGATATTGGACAATTTGTTTTACGTTCATTGAATTACGGTTATCGTACTGGCACACTTAGTATTACCCAAAAGCAAGGAATCATAACATGCATCCCTAAACCAAATAAACCAAGAATTAGTCTAAAAAATTGGAGACCTATATCTTTATTGAATGTTACATACAAACTGGCATCAGCAGTAATATCAAATAGATTAAAGAAAGTACTGGATAGGGTTATTCACGAAAATCAAAAAGGGTTTATAGCGGGTAGGTTTTTAGGAGAGAATGTAAGACTTATCTATGACGTGCTCTTTGAAGCCAAAAAACAAAATATACCTGGCTTGTTGCTTTCAATAGACTTCGAGAAGGCATTTGACACTGTCTCATGGACGTTCATCTCAAACGTCTTAGATTATTTTAATTTTGGGAGGTCTATTAAAACCTGGATTAGTTTATTTCAAAATGGGGCAGAATCGTGTATACTCCAAAATGGCTTTATGTCCGACTATTTTAACCTTAAACGTGGTTGTAGACAAGGGGATCCTATATCACCATAAATATTTATATTATGTGCAGAAATTCTTGGGAAAATGATAAGAAATAATAGAAATATTAAAGGTATAAAAATAAATAATAACGAATATAAATTATCACAATATGCGGACGATACCCAACTTTTATTAGACGGCTCCGAAAATTCACTTAAGGAAGCTTTGGATACATTAAAACAATATTACAGAATGTCTGGATTAAAAATAAATGTAGATAAAACAAGGGCTTTATGGATAGGAAGTTTAAGTAACTCAGAAGAAACTCTCTGCGATGAATATCCTTTAGACTGGTCACAGGAGCCTTTAAAAGCCTTAGGCGTAATATTCTCACCCCTAGTGTTTGATATATGGGACCTGAATAGCCAAGAAGTCCTCTTAAAAATTAAAAATATTCTTAAGCAGTAGTCCAGAAGAAAATTGACTTTAATAGGTAGAATAACTGTTATTAAATCTCTCGCACTTTCTAAGTTTGTACATCTTTTTATTTCCCTGCCAGCGCCACCAAACGAACTAATAAAGGAGTTAGAAAAACTGTTTTACAATTTTTTGTGGAATTCAGGACCAGATAGGATTAAAAGGAGAATTATTATAAAAAATATTTCCTATGCAGGTTTAAGAATGATTGAATTAAAATCATTTATTAAAGCATTAAAAGTCTCATGGTTACGACGAATACTACAACAATCAGATATAGGTGGATGGAAGGAATTAGCTTTTGTAAATTTTTCAAAGATATTTTCGTTTGGTGGCGCTTATGCGGCGAAACTCAGTTCCAATTTACAAAATCCTTTTTGGAAGGATTTAATGCAAGTTTGGTCGGAATTTTGTAAAGCTGTCCCCGTGGAAAACATAAAACAAATTCTTATATGCCCATTATGGCATAACGATCGTATAGGAAACGGGAAATTGTTTTTAAGAAATTGGTGCGAAATGGGCATAAGGGTAATTTATGATCTTATTAGTGAGGAAGGGGTATTTTATAGTTTTGATCAGTTAAAGCGAAATATAACATAAGGGGCACATTTCTTGATTATCAACATGTATTGAATAATATTTCTGAAGTATGGAAAGATCAAATTAATATGAATCGTGTATTTATTGTAGAATCTAAACAAAATGTAATTTGTAACATATATATTCAATATTTAATCAGTTCAAAGAAAGGAAGTAGAATCTTCTACGATATTCTGGTTAGAGTAAACGAATATACCCCACAAGTAAAATGGCAAGCGGAGATAGGTGATATAGGGGAAGATGAATGGAAAACGTACTATCAAACATTAAAGTCATTCCACGAGACAAAATTACGCGATTTTCAATACAAAATTAATAATAAAATTTTAGTAACAAATTCATTTCTTTTTAAAATTAATAAAACAGACAATCAGGCTTGTAGTTACTGTAAGGAACAACCAGAAACAATTCACCATTTATTTCTAAGATGCCCAAAAGTAAGAACTTTTTGGATTGAACTGAAAACATGGTTGACTACAAATATCAATTTAGATATATCATTAGAGGACCGCAAAATATTATTTTCATACGCTGGTAAAATAGAACTGGTCAATCACATCTATGGTTTAGCAAAATATTATATTTATAAAAACAAATTTGTTTCTAGAAATATTAGTATTCAAGGATTTGTCAGCCTCATAAAGAAAAAAATGCTTAGCGAGAGATACATTTCATACATAAATAATAGGTTAAATAAATTCTTTAAGAAATGGACTTCTGTATATAATCACTTTTATCCAAACACTGGTGACTCGTGAGGACTATTCCGATTTTTATGTTAGTATCAGAGTTCTGCTTCCCATTGACCGCCTGCCACGGGTATTGTGGAGTTGACACGCACCATTAGTCAGTTTCTATTGAAGACTAAATACCATACATCACGAAGACACGCCTATATAATTTTGACCCCCTCGAACCTCACTTTTATATAGTAAAACTGGGGTTTCGTAGGGGTAAACTTTAATTTTCTTATTTCTGCTCTGGGGTGTGGATTTTTGGGTGCTCGTTAGAACCGCCTCATCGAGGCGGTTCTAACGAGTACCTACAGTCTGTATTTTGGGCTGAAATGGAGAAAATATCACAATTTTTCATATCAAAATTTTCATTTTTTCGGCGATGGGGGTTACAATGTTTTGTTATGGCCACGTTTTCGTGATGTAACGTGTATTGATGTTACAGTTTGTTTTTGCTGTCTTGTTGAAGAACTATGTTTATTTATGTCTGTTCTTTGTAACTTGACTAACGCGGGTTCGAGACATTAGTGATTCTTAGAGGAATTACTTACATCACGAAAACACGCCTATAAAATTTGGATCCCCTTGAACCCCACTGCTGTATAGTAAAACCGGGGGTAAACCTTATCTTTCTTGTTTCTGCCCTGGGGTGTGGGTTGTGAATGCTCAGTAGAGCCGCCTCGTCGAGGCGGTACGGGCGAGTATCTGCGGCCTGTGTTTTGGGCGGGAATTGGAGAATTATCAATTTTCCATCTGAAAAGTGTCATTTTTGGCGGTATAATTTACAATTTATTCGAATAGGTATGTTTTCGTGATGCTTTCAGCGAGACGGACATAAGTCCAGGTTTTTTCTATGTATTATTACACTGAATTTTACTATTACAACCTGTTTGTCTACACTTCTAAACGATCCTCTCTCTCTCTCTCCCCCCTCTCTCTATAAGCTTTCTCTTTTCTACTAACTCCTAAAAGATTAAATTTCGAATTTAGTATATTGGACTATTATGCACTTCAAATATCAATATCCTATATATATATATCTGTATGTATGTACGTATTTATGATATTGAAATACATGTTTAGTTTAAATAAAAAAAAAAAAAGTAGCTGAATACATGAAGATCTATGTGTAAGAAAGGTCAAGGTCATTAATTGACCTTAGACCAATGTCACGCAGGTTCCATATTTCAAACATTTTTTCTCAGAAACTACTGAGCCAATTGAAGTGAAATTCAATATGGAGCCTTTGGGAGTTGAACAAATGAAAAGCTGCCAATATGGTCTAGATCACATGACCAAGATGGCCACCACGCCCATATATGGTAAAAACACTTCAAAATTCTTCTTCTCAAGAACCGTAAGGCCAATGGCCTTGAAACTTGGCATGTAGCATATGGTACTCGGGCCTACCATAATTTGTTCAAATGGTGACCCTGGGTTGAACTTGACCTATTTTACAGTAATGTCAAATATGCTGACTTAGGCTTTTGCATGGGAAAAATTGAAAATAATGGATTTTTAGGCTCATAGGTGAGCTTATAGTATAGCCATGGTCCTTCGTCCGTCCATCCGTCCGTCGGTCCGTCCGTCCACCATTTTCAAAGATCTTCTTCTATACTGCAGGGCCAATCAAAGCCAAATTTCATATGGAGCCTCAGTGGGATGGGTGAACGAAAGTTTGTTCGCGGGGTCTGGATCACATGTTCAAGATGGCCGCCATGCCCATATATGGTAAAAAGCCTTCAAAAACTTCTTCTCCAGAACCATAAGGCCAGTGGCCTTGAAACTTGGCATGTAGCATATGGTACTCAGGCCCATCATGGTTTGTACAAATGGTGACCCTGGGTTGACCTTGACCTATTTTACAGCAATGTCAAATTTGCCGACTTAGGCTTTTGCAAAGGGCAAAGTGAAAATTATGGATTTATAGGAAACCATTGAAGACAGTGTCACCAAAATTTGTAGATCGGGTAAAGTAACTGAATACATGAAGATCTATGGGTGATAAAGGTCAAGGTCATTCATTGGCCTTAGACCCAAGATGGCCGCCATGCCCATATATGGTAAAAAACCTTCAAAAATCTTCTTCTCCAGAACCATAAGGCCATTGGCCTTGAAACTTGGCATGTAGCATATGGTACTCGGGCCCATCATGGTTTGTACAAATGGTGACCCTGGGTTGACCTTGACCTATATTACAGCAATGTCAAATTTTCCGACTTAGGCTTTTGCATAGGGCAAAGTGAAAATAATGGATTTATAGGAAACCATTGAAGACAGTGTCACCAAAATTGGTAGATCAGGTAAAGTAACTGAATACATGAAGATCTGTGGGTGAGAAAGGTCAAGGTCATTCATTGGCCTTAGACCCAAGATGGCCGCCATGCCCATATATGGTAAAAAGTCTTCAAAAATCTTCTTCTCCAGTACCATAACGCCAGTGGCCTTGAAACTTGGCATGTAGCATATGGTACTCGGGCCCATCATGGTTTGTACAACTGGTGACCCTGGGTTGACCTTGACCTATTTTACAGCAATGTCAAATTTGCCGACTTAGGCTTTTGCAAAGGGCAAAGTGAAAATAATGGATTTATAGGAAACCATTGAAGACAGTGTCACCAAAATTTGTAGATCAGGTAAAGTAACTGAATACATGAAGATCTATGGGTGAGAAAGGTCAATGTCATTCATTGGCCTTAGACCAAGGTCATTCATGATCCATATTTCAGATATTTTTTTCTCCAAAACTGCTGAGCCAATTTAAGTGAAATTAAGTAGGAAAATTGTCACCAGACAGGTGAGCGGTTCAGGACCACTGGTCCTCTGGTTATATTTTCTTATTTCTGCTCAAATATACAAATTGTTGATACACGTTAGAACCGCCTCGTTGAGCCGGTTCTAACATGTACCAACAATCGATATTTTGAGCAGAAATGAGAAATTACCACAAGTTTTATCATAAAATCTTCATTTTTTTCGGCGAAACATTTTACTCTGAATTTGTACAGGCGAGTTTTCGTAATCAATGCTACCAAGCATCCCAGTACGGGCTACTTCCCATTCTTACTTATGTTTGGAAGGCATCCAAGATTGGCAGTTAATGCCTATTTAGAGGATTACTCCGCCCGAGGGCAGCGCAATCGTCTCACAGGACCTCTACGCAACGAAACAGAAAAAGAGGCTCGAGTTTGCCTATTAAGTTGCTGCTAAAGTATAAAAGACTGCTGACAGAAATAAGGCAAACTATGAGATGGCGTTAGGTCCCTGAAGCTTCTCTGGACACTGCAGATTGTGTCTTAATAAGACAAGTTGCCTTTAAAGCAAGACACAAGATCTCCGATAAATGGGCTAAAGAGCCATATATTATTGCAGATATCTGAAATCCAAGTTTTCAAAAAGAAAGAATCTGACTGTTCGGATAGAATAACTTCAAAGATATATGTTGTTAACTTTTTCGGCTATTCCTAGGACTACTGACATTGAAGATTATTATAAATATAAACGAAGAATTGAGTGTAAATTAATTTAAAATTGTTTCAGAAGTAATTGCAGATTTTGTGATAGATTGGACATTGTGTAGACTGAGTCCAAAATGTCGTATGATAATTAGTTATTTTGAGAGTTGCACAGTGAGGTTTTAATATTAAGCTTGACTGCTTCATTGCTGTTCTTGGTTTCATTTTCATTGTGCCTATGAAGCTGTAGGATTATGGCAAAGCATATCTGAGATAGTATTATGTATATAGCTGTCTTCTCTCATATTGATTATGAAATTATAAAATGTCGAGAGCCATTTTTTCCCAAGCAGGGGAGATGTCACAGGGTGTTTTTATTATGTAAAGCTTAATTCTTTGTAGTCGTTGCTTTGTTTCGGATTTGGATTGCAGTATCGGGTTTTCGGTTCGGCAAAAACACGGCGATTATACTGATAGTATGCGTGAGAGAATCAATGTGATTGGCTAATTTAATGAATTTCCTGCACTGACGTCACTCCTAGCAAAAAATTAGTTTTGCTCTTTGTTTGAGCTGTGCTGAGTTTTATATTCAGCCACAATTTGCTGTCTGTTGTAACCATTTATTGGTTATACGCAACCTAACATATTCCTGGCATTCATCTAGTGATGCCTTCTTGCCCAGGGCCCAGGATTGCAATCGCTACTTAAGTAAGGGTCGACTTAACGATTTAAGGAGGAATTCATATCGTAGTAAAGTATTTTCTTAAATAGTGGATTCGAAAGCCGCCTATTTCATTTACTTTGCAAAGTATTTAACTTCGGATAAGTTCGTAATTTTGACCCTGACGGAAATTTTCACGATTAACGCGTAAGTTTCAATTACACATTGATGAAGTCGGCCCAGATCTTTCAAAATTCGTTTTTTCTGTGCTATTGAATGGAGACAAAAATATGGCGTTGGTTTCCTTTTCACTACATAAAGGCTTTATATACTATAAAATCTGCCTCTTGGAATAATCACAATCGATCCATATCTTCGTATAACCTACTTGTAGGTGAGATGTGAAACGCTGACTCGCTGAACAACACGCTCTAACGTTCATTTTCATTCCCATAACGAAAACACGCCTATACAAATAAGTTGCAAATTGTATCGCAGAAAAAATGAAAATTGAAAAATTATGATATTTTTGCTATTTCTGCTTAAAATATGGATTGTGGGTACACGTTAGAACCGCCTCATCGAGGCGGTTCTAACGTGTACCCACAATCTATATTTTAGAGTAGAAATAAGCAAAATAATGTTTACCCCTGTTAACCCCAGTTTTACTATATAAAAGTTGGGTTCAAGAGGGTCGGAATTATATAGGCCTGTTTTCATTATGCTAACATTAGATTAAATGATGATGATGATGATGATTTCGTGTTTAACGACACGTCAACCCTCTGTGTGGGTCAAAAGCGTCAACCGGTAAATGATCTAAAGGTACCATTAGATTAAACATTCGCGTAAAGAATAATGAAGTGGTTCTAACGAGCACCAGCGAGAAACAACCAAATTGTTAAACAGTTTCATTGTGAAAATACTATAAATAAAAAAGACGAAATTTTAGCACACGCATCGCGAAAAATGACTATATGTATATAATTTATATAGACATACTTTTTCTTATTACTGTTTAAAAACATAAATCGACGAGGTGGATCCAACAAGCACATAAATCTATGTTTCGAGCACAAATAATATTTTATCTGAAAAGAATTTTTCGGCGGTTATATATCAATACAGTATTTTACCTTAAGGTGGGTGTCGCCCCCCTTCACCCTACCCCACCCCCCCCCCCCCCCACTGGGGCTTGAAGAAATGGAGATTGGACTGCATGATGCTCCCGCGCAGATCTAAAACCGACCGCTTTGAGGGTCTAAGCCTGCCAAGGAAATGTGGTGCGAGGACGACCGTCCATGCATATACATGTATAAACCCTATTGGTTTCATTGGGCGGAAGGGCTTGAGATATCATTTTATCTCAATGTCGGGTAAAAGTCCCACAAAATTGGATGCAATGTCTCCAAAATGACCTAAACAGTGTTGACGGGGACGTTAAACCTTGAATCAAACACACAAAACAAAACCTTAAGGGAAATGGGAACACCTGGCAGATTTTTCTGCCAATTGTCAAAGGGGTCAACTTTCGGGACTTCCTGTTTGCTTTTCTATAAGCCCTGTCCCACTGAAAAAGAAATCTACTCTTAAAGGAAAGAATTTGCTCATCAGGAGCAAATTCTTACCTTTAAGAGTTGACCCCTTTTTTACATGGGAGACAAAAATACTTTTGTAGGAGTTGCTTCCCTTGAAGGTGTTCCCATTCCCCTTAAGCCTTAAGGGGAATGGGAACACCTTCAAGGGAAGCATTCGTATTCGTAATGGATGTGTTATCGCCACGATCCTTCGAACGTTTGCGTGATCATCGCTATAAGCTTGTTCGATGACTTCTTATATCAGATAGGATTCCTCAAACAGTTGGATACCTACGAGGTCTCGATTTCGGGCTACCTCTCTGTGCATCATTCTTTTTCTGGTGCTTTTTGTAGCATTCAGCATTTTTGTCTACGCCCATGGGCGTGAACATTATAGAGGTATGGTCGAACACGGAAGAACAGCCGTTAGTCATCCACAATGCAGGTTAACCTTTACATTTATGCAAAAACAAGTATAAGCTTTCACAAGAAGGAAAGAGTGTTCCATAACAAGTATAAGCTTTCACATAAAAAGAGACCAGAATTGCTATCACATTTGTACAAGCCCATATTTGCTGTCATATTTGTACAGGCTAATACAAAAATACAAAATGTACATCTACAAACTTTCGTCCACGCTGGCGCAATGCCTATCCTATAAGTTCACAAGGAGCATTCGTCTCTGTTGAGCAAAACAACTTGCCTTGCCGTTAGCAAAAGGTTTGGGTTAATTTTCAATCAGTCTTCTATAAAGAATAAGAAAGTTGTCTACTTTACATCTCCAATATTATTCAAGCTTTCCATTTACAGTCGAAATTCAATGGCTCGAACACCTTAAGGACCTCGAAAATCTGTTCGAGACAGGGGTAGTTCGAGCCACTGAGGTTACTGTCAGGAGGCATAACGAGATACTTTTAGACATCTTTTCGGTGTTCTATAATGAAAATACATTTGCAAGATTAAAGACTAAAATCTCCTTAATTATCCCCCACTATTTCTTATGTAGAGGATTTCGCTAGGGGCTCAAGAATGTGTTCGACACATCCATGGTAAACGAGCCATCGGTGTTCGAGCCTTCGAAGTTCTACTGTAATAAGGTATTACAAGCAAATTGAAGTTGTTTATGTGCCTTTTTTCAAGATGAAAAAGTACTTTTTGACAAAATTTTGTTTGTTTGTATTGGAGTTTAACGGCCCATTCAACACTATTTAAGGTCATTTTTGAGCCGGTCAATTTACCTATCCACCATTTTCCTGGGCAGGCTTATACGTACGCGGTTAACCTGTGCAATGCACATTTTTTAGCCAGAAACTGACAACTGCCCTTCTTAGATCAGCGGAAGGGAGAGACTGACCGTAGAAAAGATTTCATGACCAATCTCCACGAAAGAATGTTGTCTGTTGATGTGGTGCGTCCGCCTTCTACAGTGGTCTAAGGTCAATATGAAGTGACCACTTCCCATTTAGCGCAGGCGGAAACGACACATCGTTCGCGACAGTGTCTCAATAGATACTGACAGTCCATTAAAATAATATCTTTACATGAGGAAAATCAAATGATTTCCTTCATGGATCTTCAAATGTCATTTCATTCGATGGAAATATTATTTTTTGCAGATTGCTGTGTCGAGTTGTTGAAAACTAACGCTTTCGGTTGTCCATTACAAAAATACGCCTATTAAAATATTTTGAAAATTTTATCACCAGGAAACGAAAATTTTCAGATATGAAAATCAAATGATTTCCTTCATGGATCTTAGAATGTCATTTCTTTTGATGGAAATATTATTTTTGTAGATTGTTGTGTCGAGTTGTGGAAAACTAACGCTTTCGTTTGTCCATAATGAAAAACATGTCTATTCAAATATATTGAAAACCATATCACCGTTTAAACTGTATTCTAACAATGATCGCCTTCGTAGGCAATATTCACCTTATTTGTATTATCTGCTGGTTCCTAGTCTGAAGGTTATCAGTGTTGCAAAAAACAGGTAACCAGACCCCCCTGACCTTCAAAGGTCAGGGGGGTCTGGTTACCTGTTTCAGTGTTGGAAAAACAGGTAACCAGATCCCCCCTGATCTTCAAAGGTTACCTGTTTTTCCAATATTGACAATGTGCAAGCTGGGAGCCAGCAAATAATGCAAATATGGTGAATCTGTTTGTTTGATTTGAGGTTTAACGTCCTCTTCAACACTGTAAAGGTCATTTTGGAGACGTTGCTTCCAATTTTGTGGGACTTTTACCCGACATTGAGATGAAATGACAACTCAAGCCCTGTCGCCCAATGAAACCAATAGGGTTTATTAGCATGGACGGTCCGACTCGCACCGCGGTTCCTGGACAGGCTTAGATCCTCTAAGCGGTTTACCAGTACTAGTGTGCGGGCCGGATTCAGCTCTGCGTGGAAGCATCATGCAGCCCATATATTTCTACAAGCCCCACAAATATGATGAATAAAGAAACTGTTGATTTACAGGGAGAAATAGTGTGATCATGAAAAACCGCCGTTTTGTGACGAAACTCGTGGATTTTTTTTTGCGTCAAACGTTGAAACGTCATTTTCTCGCATCGAAAACGTTAATAAATGCATTTGTGACAGTCCATAATTTTGGCAGGATTTCTTCTTACAATGGCGAAAGTTTGGAAGCATTTGAAGGAAACAGCGTAATTGCGGATTTTTAGTGTGTTAGAATCGAAATGGATCAGTTCTAGCGTATAAATTATTAGGAAATGAGATAAATATCACTCGCGATACGCGCTCGTGGTTTGATCTTCTTCACAAATGATCTCCAAACTGTGATTCATCACTTAAAAATTCACTGCTAGACTTAATTTTTTTTAAATAATTTATTATGTCAAGTATCCTCACTCTTTTGCTGAAACATGTGAACCGCTACCCATATTGTTGCAGTAAAAATACCAAAATATTGTATATTTTACTTGATATTGTCCAATAATGAGCTTGTTAAATTTTTGATACGTTCTAGCCTTAGCCTCTAGGTGTTAAAATGAATATCAACTTTTGCACTATAATTGTTTAGCTAAGTCTGGTCAATCTGGCTCAATTTTAACGATGATAATCCTAACATTTGGGACCCTACCAAATAGACTTGCCATTACTAACAAGGTGATAAATGTTTAATACAATAAAAATACCAAAAAATGATCAGACTTATATTGTTAGCCTAGTAGCTAGTCTAGATGCTTTCCGATCTGTTAGGGCTCATCCAGTGATGATTTTTTAAGTTAAATTCTAAATTTAGCCGCCCACCTAGGTAATGACCAAATATGACCGACTCAGTATAAGATGATAGATTTGCAACATCACAAACATGCCTATATAATTTATACTCCCCCCTTAAACCCCACGTGTATATTAGTAAAACTGGGGTTTAAAGGGTTATACATTATTTTCATTTCTGCTCAAAGACGTAGATTGTGGGTACCCGTTAGAACCGCCTCGCCGAGGCGGTTGTAACGAGTTCCCACAATCTTTGTTTTCGGGAGAAATATGAAAAATATCAGATTTTTTTTTATCTGATTTTTTTTTACTTCAATATGCATGTTTTCTTAATGAAGTAACGTTATAGAGCACGAACATGTTAGTAATGCAACAAGTCAACAAGCCCATGCAATGAACACCCATGTAAAGCCCACTTTATAGAAAAATTGGAATTTGCCTGGGTACAATTTTTTTTCCTTTTTCCGCTCCGAGACATAGGTTCTAGGTACTCGTTAGAACCGCGTCAATAGTGAGGCGGCATACGATCACACACAACCTATGCTATGACTAGAAACAAGAAAACTCATCACGTGAACAAGTCCGTGAAATGAAGACCCCCTTTAACCCCACTTTATATTCAGTATACAGGGGTTTACGGGGGTATACATTATTTTTCTTGTCTTTGCTCCAAGACATAGGTTGTGGGTACTCGTTAGAACCGCCTCAACGAGGCGGTTCTAACGAGCACCCAAAACCTATGTTTTTGTGGGTACTCGTTAGAACCGCCTCTATGAGGCGGTTCTAACGAGCACCCACAACCTATGTTTGCGGTAGTTATAATAAAAATATCACGGATTTTCATAAGAAAAATAGCCAATTTAGAGATGTGAAAAAATGCACTATGTCGCACGGGTGTGTTATCGTTATGATCAGGCATTTTCATTAGAACATTAACAGTTTTTTGGGGTCTCTGCCCATCGGGGCTGGGAGAAATAGATTAGGCTACATGATGCTTCCATGCAGAGCTGAAACCGGCCGCACACGAGTGCTGGTAAACCGCTCAGTAGTAGATATCTAAGCCCGCCCTGTCAAAGTGGTGCGATTCATACCTAGATATTAACCCGTTTGTTTGTTTTGTTGGCAGTGTCTGAGATGTTATTTCATCTCAGTATCGTGTAAAAGTCCCACAAAATCGGAACCAACGTCTCCTAAATAGCCTAAAGGTGCGTAAAATAGAAGTGAAGGCATTAGAAAACTATTCGTTTTGAATGCACTATGTCGCATGGATGTATTTTGGACTATTTACAAATATACAGTGAAATTCCGCTAGTAAGACCACCTAAAACTAAGACTATTTCTGCTTTAAGAAGCTTATTTTGAAGGATGCACTTAATCTTTCTTCGGAATTCTCTGGCCAGGGGCCATCTTTGGGACTGTTCATAAAGTGGTCTTAAAGACCACTTTTGAATAGTCCCAAAGATGGTCTTAATATAGGAATGTTACTGTATTTTAAATCTACACATATGCTTTTCTTCAAGAATGTGGAAATAAGCAATCATTTAGAAAATAAGATCTTTTTTTTTTTTTTTTTTTTTCGCTTTTTATGTTTTTTTTTTAATCAGCATTCTTGACTTCATTTTTTCCAGTTCATTGGCTGAAGTCTATATCAGCTGTGGAAGTACTTATTAATTCATATCAACTGGAATAAAAACCTAGCCAAGACTTGATAAAAATGTACTTATATCTTACATGTATCGTATTAGCGACCAGAAACCTACGGAAGCAATTGTTTGTTTGATTTGAGTTTTTACGTCCCCAACAACACTATTTAGGTCATATTGCAGACGTTGCTTCCGGTTTTGTGGGTCTTTCACCCGGCATTGATATAAAATGCCATGTCGCCAAACAAATCAATAGAGTTTATATGCAGGGTCTAGCATCACTTTGCCTGGACAGGCTTAAGAGAATGTGTGGCGGCCGTGAAAAGTTTCCCTGCCCTTCATCATAGTATAGTTTGTATTTTCATGTTCTTAGGGATCATTGATTCTATTGTGGAGTCTTGAAAATATTTGCGGGTCACTGACGAGGCCTAATTGACCGAACCTAAGTAGTCTGGCCCACTCCATAATTTTCAGTCCTTAGGTGTAGTGTTCGCTTCCATAGGATAACCATTTTATCGAACATATTAGACCTTCTAAGCGGTTTACCAATACTCATAAACAGTCAAAGCACCATGCATCTCCAAGCCCCGATTGGCGGGAGCCCATTTAGCAACCATTCAGAAAATATGAAATGCATTTTCGCGACCAAAAAAAAAATACTCAGCGGAACCTGCGAAACCAATTATTTATTTGAGTTTTACGTTCCCGTCAATACTGTTTAGGTCACTATGCAGACGTTTCTTCCAAATTTGTGGGACATTACCCGACATGGAGATGTAACGAGATTTCAAGACCTGCCGCTCAAAGAAACCGCTAGGACGATCTGACTCGAATCACTTTGCCTAGTCAGGCTTAGACCTTCTACGTGGTTTACCAGTACTCATCATGGCGGTTTGGTCGGTTTCAACTCTGTGCGGAAGCATCATGCAACCCAGTCTATTCCTCCAAGCCCCGGCATTACGAAAACACGCCTATACATGAGCAAATGCTTTGTAAAGTTTACTGCCGAAAAATTGAAAATCTAAAGATGAAAAATTGCGCTTTTTCTCATTTCTACTCGAAATATAGATTGTGGGTACACGTTAGAACCGCCTCATCGAGGCGGTTCTAACGAGTACCCACAATCTATATTTTAGAGCAGAAATAAGAAAAATAAGGTTTACCCCTCTAAACCCCAGTTTTACTATATAAAAATGGGCTTCGAGGGGGTCAAAATTATATAAGCGTGTTTCCGTGATCGGCCCCCGCCCATCGGGGCTTGAAGAAATAGATGGGCTGCATGATTCTTCCACACAGAGCTGAAACTGACCCGCACATGAGTACTGGTAAACCGCTTGGAGGATCTTAGCCTGCCCAGGCAAAGCGGTGCGAGTCGGACCGTCGATGCTTATATACCCTATTGGTTTCATTGGGCGGCAGGGCTTGCGAAGTTATTTCATATCAATGTCGGGTAAAAGTCCCACAAAATTGGAAGCGACGTCACCAAAATGACCTTTACAGTGTTGGCGGGGACGTTAAACCTCAAATCAAGCAAGCAAGTGTTTCCATGATGGTGCTTGCTGCTTGCTTATGTGATAAATACTCTTTTTTCATGTGCTGGCTCAGTGCTTGATGTGATATTTAGTTATTATTTTCGAGGCCTGACAAATCTAAGCTTTACTTAAAGCCAGTACTTATTATTTCTGAAAATCAGTTTTCATTACCTGATATCGAGGATAATTTTGTTGCATATGTCAGAAAATCGCAACAAGCTTTAATTAAAAGCTCTGACAGTACTGGTTGGCGACACCAGCCTATCGGGGCTTGAAGAAATACATTGGCTGCATTATGCTTCCACGCAGAGCAGAAACCAACCGCACCCGAGTACAGGTAAACCGCTTAAAGGATTTATGCCTGCCCAGGAAAAGCAGTGCTTATAAACACTATTGGTTTTATTGGGAGACAGGGCTTGAGGTGTCACTTCATCTAAATGTCGGGTAAAAGTCCCACAAAAGTGGAAGCAACGTTTCCAAAATGACCGATGAGGCGGTTCTTACGAGTACCCACAATCTATATTTTGAGCAGAAATAAGAAAAATATCACAATTTTTCACATAAAAATTTCGAGTTTTTTGGAGGTAAAGTTTACAATGTATTTGTATAGGCGAATTTTCGTTTTTTTTTTCTCATAGTACCTTTGTTTTTCCATTACGATAACACCATGACATAGTGCATTCTTTCATATCTCCAGAAATGGCTACTTTTTTATGAGAATTGTGATATTTTGCTTATTTATGCTTCAAACATAGGTTGTAGGCGCTCGTTACAACCGCATCAACGAGGCGGTTGTAACGAGTACCCACAACCTATGTCTTAGAGCAGAAATAAGAAAAACTAGATCAGCACTCGATGGTATATCATCGCAAATACCCGCTTTTTCTATGAGTAACACTAATGACTATGTATTAGCTAGCGAAAACTACATATAAGTTAAAAAAATTTGCAAAGAACATTCCAACTGATAAGTAAAGTTTCAGAAGTGTAACAACTCTTACAGTTTAGAAGATATGGCAAAGTCATACTTTTTGACCTTTGACCTTGAGGTTATGTTGAGATCCACCCAAAGCATCCCAATTTATTCTATATTCCAACAGCCATCAAATAACCAAGTTTCAGAAGTGCAACTCCAATAGTTTAGAAGATATGGCAAAGTCATACTTCTTGACCTTTGACCTTGGGGTCGAGGTCACACCAAAACATATTCTATATTCCAAGGACCATCCAATAAGCAAAGTTTCAGAAGTGTGACTCCAATATTTTAGGAGATATGGCAAATCATAATTTTTGACCTTTGACCCTAAGGTCACACCAAAGGTATCCACATTTAATCTATATTCCAAGGGCCATCCAATAACCAAAGTTTCAGAAGTGTAACTCTAATAGATTAGAAGATATGGCAAAATCATACTTTTTGACCTTTGACCTTGAGGTCAAGGTCACACCAAAACGAACCCGATATATTCTATATTCCAAGGATCCATCCAATAAGCAGAGTTTCAGAAGTGTAACTCCAATAGTTTAGGAGATATGGCAAATCATACTATTTGACCTTTGACCTTGGAGCCGTGTTGGGGTCAAGGTCACAAAAAGAAGATCTGCCATCTACATTCCATGTACTATCCATATGCAAAGTTTCAAAAGTGTAACTTCAGTGGTGGCAGAGGAGATTCATTTACAAGAAACGTGACAGACAGACAGACAGATAGACAGACAGACAGACAGACAGACAGACAGACAGACAGACAGACAGACAGACAGACAGACAGACAGACAGACAGACAGACAGATAGATAGA
The DNA here is from genome assembly GCA_963580285.1 of Lucinisca nassula. NCBI lineage: Eukaryota > Metazoa > Mollusca > Bivalvia > Lucinida > Lucinidae > Lucinisca > Lucinisca nassula. The sequence continues at coordinate 18,829,367 of OY757023.1, forward strand.
CAGACAGACAGACAGACAGACAGACAGACAGACAGACAGACAGACAGACAGACAGACGGACGGACGGACGGACGGACGGACGGACGGACGCCGGAGTGAACTGTGGTACGAAAACAATATACCCGATTTTTCTTCGAAAATTCGGGTATAATAATAAACCTAGTTTTCTCTATATACATGTAGAGTTTGGTTTAGAGGAACGTGTTACTTGTTAACATTTCATGGACTCGTTAACATGATGCGTTTCAGGCGTTATTTTATAGTGTGTGTGGGAATAATCTTTCCTTTCTTTGTTCTCGGAAAATAAGAACTATTTTCTTTTTATTTATTTTTTTTTTTTTTCGTTGCCAATGATACTTAGACTGGCACACGTTTAAGTAATAATTTAGTGACTAAAAATGTTTTGGTTTTATATAGAAATCTTTCGTTTGCAAATGATGTCTCATTGGCTTTATGAGGTAGGGGAGTTAATATGTGCAGAAAAGTAGTCCAGGAGGAGTTCTTTAACCTTTTGAGAAACTCGCCGAAGATCACTACTATTCAAATATATTGTTAAAATTTTACCATCAAAAAAATGTAAAAATCCCTATTATTTATCATGTTTCTGCTCAAAAACATAGATTGTTGGTACTCGTTAGAACCGCCTATGTTTTTGAGCAGAAATAAGAAAAATAAAGTATAGCCCTGTGAATCCCAGCTTGACTACATCACGAAAATCCGCCTATATAATTTTGACCCCCTTGAACCCCACTTTTACATAGTAAAAGGTTTCCGGAGGTAATCCTTATTTTTCTTATTTCTGCTCTAAATTATAGATTGTGGGTGCTCGTTAGAACCGCCTCATCGTCTTATTTCTGCTCTAAAATATAGATTGTGGGCACTCGTTAGAACCGCCTCGAAAATATAGATTGTGGGTACTCGTTAGAGCCGCCTCGATGAGGCGGTTCTAACGAGTGCCCACAATCTATATTTTAGAGCAGAAATAAGAAAAATATCACAATTTTTCATCTTAAAATTTTCATTTTTTCGGCGATAAAGGTTACAATGTATTGGTATAGGCGTGTGTTTGTAATGATTCAGATTCTACACCACTAATAGTTTAAAAGATTACAAATAAATTGACAGGTGTATCACATATTCTGGTTAGTATTAATAAACAATGTTGTACGCTAATTTTTAATCCTAGCAACATGTTTACATAAGACAATAACATAAAATTAATGCGCCGTCTTCTGCGAAAATCTGCTTTACATCATGAAAACACGCCTATATAATTTTGAACCCCTCGAACTCAAATTTTATATTATAGTAAAACTCGGGCTTAAAGGGGTAAATCTTATTGTTCTTATTTCTGCTTTAAATATAGATTGTTGGTAGTCGTTAGAGCCGAGGCGGTTCTAACGAGTACCCCAAATCCATAGTTGGAGCAGAAATATGAAGAATATCACAATTTTTCATCTTAATTGTTTTGCTTTTCCGGCGGTAAAGTTTACAATGTATTTGTGTATGCGTGTTTTCGAGCTGTAACGCGCGGCTATCGATGTACGGAATACCTGGCTAATTTACAAATACGCAGTCTAATCAGGACCCTTCAGTGTCCATGCACTGTGCATTATGTCAAATGGAGCATATTCGAAGGACCTGTTTGTACCTTTTTGCACCTGATCGATAATCGATAAGTAATCACTGAATACTTGGCCAAAATTTTACTTTTTTCTGGCTTACCTCCTGAGCATGACTCTCTTACCATATGCCATACTTTACCGTATGTATTTGAACATTCAGGCCTAAGCAAACAGTGTAGACCCAGATGAGACGCCCCCGAAAGCGGCGCCTCGTCAGGTTCTGCATTGTTTCCCACTCATTCGGCTATTAAAGTGTGGGTTTGAGTTTTATGTCGGACAAACAGCTACGGTAATAAAGAGGCGGGACCTCGGTTTAAAGACTCATCCGAAAGTTTGTAGAAGCCCGGGATCGAATCCACGACCCATAAATTTTGAAACGAGTAGCATACATGTAACCTCTACACCACGGAGACCGCAACTAAGACATTACATTCGTTAAAGAATGGAACTTATCAAATAATCGATAACTAGCAAATCAGTAACGATTATCATTTTTGGTTGGTGAAATTTTTCGATGGGTCAGTCCGATTAATCTTGACATCGTTACAATAGACTTTTCTCACAATCTTGAAAACACGCCTATATAATTCTGACCCCTTGAACCCCACTTCAGCAAAAAAAACGTAGGTCTACAGGGGTAAACCTTATTGCTTTTATTTGTGCTCTAACATATAGATTGTGGCTACTCGTTAGAACCGCCTCGCAGAGGCGGTTCTAACGAGTTTCCACAGTCTTTGTTTTGAACATAAAATACTTCAGCAAAAAAACGTAGGTCTACAGGGGTAAACCTTATGGTTTTTATTTCTGCTCTAACATATAGATTGTGGCTACTCGTTAGAACTGCCTCGCAGAGGCGGTTCTAACGAGTTTCCACAGTCTATGTTTTGAACATAAAATATGAAAAATGTCAGATTTTTTTTTATTTGAAATTTTTCTCTTTTTTTGTGCGTGTGGTAAAATTTTCAATATTTTTTTAACATGCGTGAAAGCAGTATTTCAGAAGACACATTTACCGTTGTCGCGGCTACCAGAGCGATGCCGATACAACCATCCGGAATTTTATAGAAAACCAAATAAGTCTTATCAAATCGATAGTCTGTCATTTAGCAGCTGTAGGATCAAAGTGCCCTGTATTCCAAGTAGTTCAAACAGTTATTCTGTCTCCGCGCTGGCTTTCATACCGAGAAAATAAATATTTGCATACAATTGCGTGGGCATAAATAAGTTGCAATTTTCTTTCCGAAGTTTCGGATTAATTTGGTAATTGTGCGACTGAGCCCAAAACAAGTAGATTTGTTTACAATAGCGACAATTTGCATTTCAAACAAAAATAATGAGTTATAGACCTGATGGAAATAGATTTTGTGATCGAACAAGATACAGTAAGTATTTTATTAATACGCGTTGTAATGTGGCATGTTCTGAGAAATTAAAATCAGATTTGACTACATGTAAATCTCGGTATGCAATTTTATTTATTTATTTATTTATTTATTTATTTATTTATTTATTTATTTAAGTAGTCCCTGTAACAAATCTCGTTGCAAACATTACGACAACAAATCCGTGTGATAGAGTGCATTTTTCATACCTCCAAAAAGGTAATTTTTCTAATGAAAATTTGTTGTATTTTTCTTATTTATACTCAGAACATAGGTTTTGGGTGCTCGTTAGAACCGCCTCATTGAGGTCGCCTCATTGAGGCGGTTCTAACGAGTACCCACAACCTATGTCTTGCAGTAGAAATAAGGAAAATAACGCTTACCCTCGTAAACCCGAGTTTTTCTCTATATAAAGTGGTGTTTAGGGTGGGGGGGGGGTGGTCTTTATTTCACAGACTTGCTCACGTGATGTATACGCGCTGTACATGTATTGCATGTTCTGAGAAATTAAAATCAGATTTGGACTAAATCTCGGCATGAAATTTTATTTATTTATTTATTTATTTATTATTTATTTATTTATTTATTTAAGTAGCCCCTGTAACAAATGTCTTTGCGATAACGACCCTGTATATGGAAAAGAAACCATAACGAAAACACACCTGTATAATTTGGATCCCCTTGAACCCCACTTCTGTATAATAAAACTGGGGTTCACAGGGGTAAACATTATCTTTCTTATTTCTGCTCTAAGATATAGATTGTGGGTACCCGTTAGAACCGCCTCGATGATGCGGTTCTAACGAATACCAACAATCTATATTTTGAGCAGAAGTAAGAAAAATATCACAATTTTTGTCTTAAAATTTTCGTTTTTTTCGGCGGTAAAGAATTTATACAATGAATTTGTATAGGCGTGTTTTCGTAATGATAAATATACAAGAAGCGCAGATAATATTGAGAGCGTTTCTGGTCATTCGGTCTGCTTGCAGAAAACATTAGAAACGCACTCTGGCCATTACTAAAGAACGCCTATTCAAATATACATGTTTTGAAAATTATATCGCAAAAAAAAAAAAAAAAAAAAAAATGAAAATTTCAAAAGTACAGATTTTTGTTTGTTTGATTTGAGGTTTAACGTCCCCGTCAACACTATTAAGGTCATTTTGGAGACGTTGCTTCCAATTTTGTTGGACTTTTACCTGACACTGAGATGAAATAACATCTCAAGCCCTGTCGCCCAATGAAACCAAAAGGGGTTTGTAAGCATGGACGGACCGACTCGCACTGCTTTGCCTGGGCAGACTTAGACCCTCTAAGCGGTTTACCAGTACTCTTGTGCGGTCGGTTACACCTCTGCGTGGAAGCATCATGCAGCCAATCTATTTCTTCAAGCACCGATGGGCGGAGCGGCCCCCGCCCATAGGGGCTTGAAGAAATATATGGACTGCATGATGCTTCCACGCAGAGCTGAATCCGGCCCGCAAACTAGTACTGGTAAACCGCTTAGAGGATATAAGCCTGCCCAGGAACCGCGGTGCGAGACGGACCGTCCATGCTAATAAACCCTACTTGTTTCATTGGGCAACAGGGCTTGAGATGTCATTTCATCAACCAACCAACCGATGGGCGGGGGCCGACAAAAGTACAGATAAAAAATTCTATTACTGTTCATATTTCTGCTTCAAACATAGATTGTAGGAACTCGCCGATGCGTTCTAACGAGTAACCACAATCTATGTGTTTGAGCTCATGTATGTAAACGCACGTAAAAACCAGTTTTACAATATGAAATTGGGGTTTAAGGGGGTGAAAATTTATAGGTGTGTTTTCGTGATGGGATTTTCTAAGACTCAATGAATTTGACACATATTGAAAAGTTCCGCTCTGATAAACTTACCTGCGACTACATGCATCACGACATGACCCCCTTAAACCTCACTTTTATAGTGTAAAACTGGGGTTTGCAGGGGTTTACATTATTTTTCTTTTGAGCAGAAATAAGAAAAAATCGAAATTTTTCATTTTAAAATTTTCATTTTTCCGTGGTAAAATCATCACGCTAACAAGTCCGTGAAATAAATACCCCCTTACACCCCACTTTTTGTAGAGCAAACTGGGGTTTACGGGGGTATACATTATTTTCCTTATTTCTGCTCCAAGACATAGGTTATGGGTACTCGTTAGAACCGCCTCAATGAGGCGGTTCTAACGAGCACCCACAACCTATGTTTGAAGAAAAAATAACAACAATATGGCAGTTTTTCATCCGAAATATAGCCATTTTGGAGATTTGAAAAATACACTTTGTCACACGGGTGTGTTACAATGTATTTGAATAGGCGTGTTTTCGTAAAGCAACATACCTGTTTTGCTGCAATGGCTTTTGTTCGTACCTCTTTTGTTTTGTTTGTTTGAATTGGGGTTAACGTCCCCGTCAACACTATTAAGGTCATTTTGGAGACGTTGCTTCCAATTTTGTGGGACTTCTACCCGACATTGAGGTGAACTGACAGCTCAAGCCTTGCCGCTCAGTGAAACCAGTAGGCCTATATGCATTGGGCGATCTGATCACACCGCTTTGCCTGGGCAGGCTTAGTCGTTCTAAGCGGTTTACCGGTACTCGTGTGTGGTCAGATGCAGCTCTGCGTGGAAGCACCATGCAGCCCAATCTATCTCTCCAAGCCCCGATGGGTGTGGGCGATGATACCTCATTTCGATAGCACATCCATGTATTATAGTGTTTCAAAAACGGTCATTTTTCTAAAGAAAATTTGTGACATTTTTCATCACGTGAACATGTCCTTAAATGAACACCCCTAAACCCCACTTTATATAGCGAAAACTGTGGTTTACGGGGGTAAACATTGTTTTTTTTCTTGCTTTTACTCCAAGTACTCGCTAGAACCGCCGCAATGAGGCGGTTCTAATCAGCACCCACAGTCTATGTTTGTAATATAAATAAGAAAATTATCACGGAGTTTCATAAAAAAGTAGCCATCTATCCATGTTTGTTCATCTGTTATTCCATTCACTTTCACTCTCCCAATAATGGCTAATGTCAAATGTTTCGTCAAAGATTTCTCAAGAACCATAGAAGCTAGAAGCCTTAAACTTAGTATACTAGGCAGTGATGATGACTTATACTATGTAAGACGCAACTGATTCTCTTTGTTTGTTTGTTTGATTTGAGGTTTAACGTCCCCGTCAACACTGTAACGGTCATTTTGGAGACGTTGCTTCCAATTTTGTGGGACTTTTACCCGACACTGAGATGAAATGACATCTCAAGCCCTGTCGTTCAATGAAACCAATAGGGTTTATTAGCATGGACGGTCCGCCTCGCACCGCGGTTCCTGGACAGGCTTAGATCCTCTAAGCGGTTTACCAGTGAGAGTGTGCGGGCCTGATCCAGCTCTGCGTGGAAGCATAATGCAGCCCATATATTTCTTCAAGCCCCTATGGGCGGGGGCCTGCAACTGACTGTCTCCGCTTATTGGTTCTTTTATTTTTCCTTCTCTTCAACAATTTGGTCAATGTTCAATTTGTTATTAGCTTAGTAGGATGCGCGTTTGACTGGTGATCAGGAGGATGCGGGTTCGATACCTGTCGAGGTCGGCAACATTCGTTCGTGGAGATTGATCACGAAATCTTTTCTACGGTCTTTCTCTCCCTTCCGCTGATTCAAGAAGGACAGTTGTCAGTTCCTGGCGAAAGAATGTGCATTGTACTGGTTAACCGCTTGCGTATAAGCCTGCCCAGGAAAAGTGTGGATAGGTAAACTGACCGGTTCAAAATGACTAAAATAGTGTTGACTGGGCTGTAAAACACCAATATAAACAAACAATCAATTTGTCGGCAAAGATTTCTCAGGGGCTATAAAAAGTTAGAAATCTCAAACTTGGTATATTATGCAACGATGATACATGTTACTAATATTGTGTAAAGCCCCTGTCACACTATGCCGCGTTTTCACTGCGATGGGACGGCGTTGTTTAATTTTTCAGAACGCCGCGAGATCGCAAGAAATATGGGATATTTTTGTGAACATGGACCTGTCATGGCGTCCCTACAGCGACCAAGACGTTGCTACGGAGCTTACATGGCGATCTATCGCGATCCTGCGGCGTTCTTGATGGCGATTGTATGCGCTCTCACGGCGCTTCCTCTGCGCTTTTACGGCGCTCACAATGCGTGCACTGCGCTTTTACGGCGCTCTCAATGCGTGACCTGCGCTTTTACGGCGCTCACATGTTGAAGACGTTCTCAAAGTGTAAACAGACATCTTCATCAGTCGAACAGTTTTGTTTGATTTGACGTTTAACGTCCCATCAACACATTATAGGTCATTTTGGAGTGGTTGCTTCCAATTTTGTGGGACTTTTACCCGACATTGAGATGAAATGACATCTCAATCTCTGTCACCCAATGAAACTAATAGGGTTAATAAGCACGGATGGTCCGACTCGCGCCCCTTTGCCTGGGCAAGCTTAGATCCCCTAAGCGGTTTACCAGTACTCCTGTGCCGTCGGAAGCAAGTCCACCGCAATCACCGCAAGCAGGAGCAAGTCCATCGCCATTACCTTACCCGGAATGAGTCACCTCAGAAGTAGGTTTTTCGGGACAGTACACAATCAAACTCTACTCTAGCCACTGTTTATACAAGCGGGCGGCCCCCTCCCATTGGGACTGGAAGAAATAGATCGGCTGCATGATGCTTCCACGCAGAGCTGAAACCGACTTCACACGAGTACTGGTAAACCGCTTAGAGGATCTAAGGCAAAGCGGTGCGAGATACGTGTAAACTCTATTGGTGTAAACATGCTTAAACGTGTAAACTCTATTGGTTCATTGGGCGACAGAGCTTGAAATGTCATTTCATCTCAAAGTCGGGTAAAAGTCCCACAAAATTGGAAGCAACGTCTCCAAAATGACCTATACAGTGTTGACTGGGACGTTAAATATCATATAAATCAATCAGTTAATCAATTATACAAGCGGAGCCTATATGGCGTTGTAGGAGACCTCTGTGCGCCCCTGCCGAGCTCCTGTAGCGTTGTAGGAGACCTTACTGCGCTGCTATGGCAACCTTACGGCGACCTCACTGCGCTCTGATTAGAACGCCGAGCGACGGCGTTTGTTTTGAGCATGCTCAAAATGCGCGCCGTCGCTTGGCGTTCTAAGCGATCCCAACGCGTCTACTGGCGACGCCACTGCGTTGCTACGGCGTTGTTTGCGATCGTACTGCGCGCACGTCGGCGTTCTGCATTTTTCTTGGACGCCGTGAGGACGCAGCCCTGGTGTGACAGGGGTTTAAGAGACAATGGGCTTTCGCGGCTTATTTGTTCATTTCTTCTTTTATTCTTCTTTCTTTCTGTTTGGACCAATGCTAAATATTTCATCAATTGTTTCTCAGGCAGTGGCTATAAAAGCTAGTAGGCTCAAATTTCGTATAGGCCTACTATGCCATGATGAGAACTTATACTGGGTGAGAGACAATAGACTTTGTCGGCTTATTTGTCCATTTGTTATTTCATTTCTCTCTCTTTCCGTTTCGGACAATCAAATATTTCTCAAGGGCTATACAAGACAGAAGCCTCAAACTTGGTATACAAGTCAATGATGATGACTTATATAGAGGATCTTACATGAGTGTTCATGTATTATTGAATTTATTAAACGAGTTGAGGAAAAGGGATAAAATGCGAGGCTTTGCCGAGCATTTTATCCTTTTTCTTCAACGAGTTTAATAAATTCAATAACACATAAGCACGAATGCAAGATTCTATTTATCATATGGCATTTAAAACGAATTTTATTCACGATTGTTTAACGAAAATGTCACTATTCCGCCATTAGTAAACGCGACGTCGTTAAGGACGTCGTATATGTAACGTTACGGGACGTATCTAGCTAATTTGCTTATTTAATCCACTTGTGGATGATCGAATTTATTACATGGCGTTATTACACTCTCAGACGCGACGTCATATGATAAATTGTACATATTCATTCTTCTTTAACAGTACTTCTTTGACTTGACTATTTGTCTACACATATAGAAACCCTTACTTACTGACCAGCCAAACAAAGAACAATGCTTTGCTGTAGAAAGATTTTATACATGTTAAATCATAGCATTTTATAAGAACTAAATTATTTGTGAGTGAGTGAGTGTTTGAGCTTTACGTCCAACCAACAGCTAAGATCATACGGAGACGGGACCTCGGTTTATAGACTCATCCGAAAGTCTTGAGAAGCCCGGGATCGATTCTGCGACCCCTGCTTTACAAGGCGAGCAGCGCAACTACTACACCACGGAAGCTTCTTAAAACTATTTGTATAATGGGAACCAGTCTCGCGGAACCCTTGAATGGACATGCAATTTATTTTAATATGTTGTGCGCACAAGATAATATCTTGTTCACACAATTTAATATCTGGTGCTGCGAACAAGATAATAAGTTGTGCCACCTTATTATCTTGTTCGCACAAGATACTATTTTTGTGCGCACAAAATATTATCTTGTGCGCACAAGTTATTTTCTTGTTCGCACAACATATTAACTTGTTAGCACAACATATTAACTTGTTTGCACCACATATTATCTTGTATGCACAACATATTATCTTGTTTGCACAACAAAGATCTTGTGCAAACAACATAATATCTTGTGCGCACACGTTAATCGGACGCATAAGATATTATGTAGTCCACACAAGATCTATGTTGTGCAAACAAGATAATATGTTGTGCGAACAAGATAATATATTGTGCGCACAAGGGAGCAATCACTTGCATCCATTATGGGTGGAAACAGTGACTTATTGCTGACATTACGTGCGTATGGGGCAGCTCAGAGTAGGAAAGGTTCTTTCGCGTTAGTGTGGAATTCCTGTGCAAACTAGTCTTGTGCATCTGGGGAAGATCATTTATATAACATGCTAAGCATCATGCGAGCATATACAATGACATATTTTATCAGCTCACAGTTAGCTAAAACTGATTTTGGTTTTTGTCACAGATAATGTTGATTATTTTTTGTCACAGATAATGTTGACCAGATCATATGAGCTCTCGGGTGTCTGGTACGATTGATCGTTTGGGCTATGCTCTCAATCTGAGGAATACTCACCACCAGTGAGAGTTCAGTCTAAATGACCTTGGTTTGCGGGGCTTTAGGGGGTTGAATGGCCAGATCATATGTAAATACATGAAAAATTGCCTTTGTAAAGACTATTCATAAGTGTATTTAACTGACTATGTATTTTTCGTTGTATTGTTGTGACTCTTCAGAAAGATTATTACTACTACTGCTACCTTCCCGGGTTTCGTACAGTCTAGAGCCAACAGCGTTTGTGTGCGACTTAGAACGAAAGCCAAACGCTTATTATGCATATTCCTTACTTTTTTTTTTTGTTTTGAAGGTTTGTAAGATAATAAATTTAGCACACATCCCCGGGCGAGCTTTTCGTTTAAGCTTATTTGAGCAGAAAATTCATTGATGCTTATGTACGAAGATTTCCTTACATTTGATTAATAGCATTTAAATCAGAGCTGTTAGCCGTTTACAATACGCTAAAATCATTTCGTAAGCGAATTTATTGATGAAAGACAAAGTGATTGATTTTACAGAAATGCATCTTCATATAGTGAACAGTTCAAATGATTTGCACTGAATGTTCCAGGATTTTCGAGAATCTTTAACGTCGTGTGAACAAGTCCGTGAAATGAACACCCCTCTAAACCGCACTTTATACAGAGAAAACTGGGTTTAAGCGGACTACAAATTGCTTTTCTTACATACATAGATTGTTGGTTCATGTTAGAACCGCCTCGATGAGGTGGTTCTTACGACTGCCCACAATCTATGTTTTGAGCAGAAATAAGAAAAATAATGTATACCCCTGTTAACGCCCATTTTCGCTGTTTTATTGTTTGTTTGTTTTTTGTTGTTGTTTGATTTGAGGTTTAACGTCCCCGTCAACACTGTATAGGTCATTTTGGAGACGCTGCGTCCAATTTTGTGGTACTTTTACCCGACATTGAGATGAAATGACATCTCAAGCCCTGTCGCCCAATGAAACCAATAGGGTTTATATGCATGAACGGTCCGACTCGCGCCGCTTTGCCTTGGCAGGCTTAGATCCTCTAAGCAGTTTACCAGTACCAATGTGCGGCCGGTTGCAGCTCTGCGTGGAAGCATCATGCAGACAATCAATTTCTACAAGCCCCGATGGGCGGGGGCCGCCATTTTCGCTGTGTAAATTTGGAATAACAGGGATATTTATTTCACGAACTTGTTTAAACTGACTGAAAGGATACACCATCAAGGGAGGCCCGTATGGCGCAGGGGTATTTCTTTCGCTTGTCCCCGCTTGGACTCGGGTTCGATTCCGGGTTTGCAAGGAACAACGCATTTCTCTTGTGTTTAAGGTCAATAGTTTTCCCCTGTCACATCACGAAAACACGCCTATATAAATTTGACCCGACTAAACCCCACTTTTATGTAGTTAAACTTGGGTTTAAAGGGGTAAACCTTATTTTTCCTATTTCTGCTCTAAAATATAGGTTGTGGGTACTCGTTAGAACTGCATCGATGAGGCGGTTCTAACGAGTACCCTCAATGTATATTTTAGAGCAGACATAAGAAAATATCACAATTTTTCGTCTATAATTTTCGCGTGGTTTTGTAATGAGTACGGTTTTGTCAAACGCGTAAGACTACAATACCAACATCCGCCCCAACTCATTTATGCCTACATGTAGCGGCGTCTGATCTGAATCTACACTGCTTAAGGTTGGTACATTTTTTTTAAAACCTACCAGAAACAAAACTGACGTGACACCCCTATAATTGGAAATGGGCCACTCTGAACTCATTACAAAGGGATATTCTATTGTTATATATGAGTTAAATTACGAGGGCGAGTCAATAATAATAATAATAATAATAATAAAAAACAACAACAACAAAAAAAAAAACAGCTCAACTTATTTTATGGGTGAGATCGATCTCTTCTTTGTCAATGTAATTGCCCTCTAGAATGATACACTTCGACCAACGCTGTTCCATAGCCATCACCCCAGGACTGAAGAAGCCAGTGTCCTTGTCTCCGACCCACTCCCCAACTGCCGCCACGACTTCTTCGTTGGACCGGAAATGACGTCCACGGATATCCTGGAATAGGAAATAGTCACCACATCACGTAAACACGCCTATATAATTTTACTCCCTTAAACCCCACTTTTATATAGTAAAACTGGGGTTTCCGGGGAAATACCTAATTTTTCTTATAATTTTCTCCCTTGAACCCCACTTTTATATAGTACAACTGGGGTTTCCGGGGGTATACCTAATTTTTCTTATGTCTGCTCTAAAATATAGGTTGTGGGTACTCGTTAAAACCGCCTCGATGAGACGGTTCTAACGAGTGTCCACAATCTATATTTGAGCAGAAATAAGAAAAACTAGCACAATTTGGCAAGTGTGCACTCTTGTGGTGCCCTGTTTGAGCAGAATCCCTTTGGAGGGTTTACCTAGGCGTTTTTCACGGATCGCAGTTCTCAATTGGTCGAACAAATTTGCATAATATGCACCTATTATTGTACTTTTCTTTGCTATAAAGTCGCAAAATTCAGTTGCCATCATCTTGCCAGCACAGGGTTGCATTTTGACATTCTTTGGCCTCGGAGACCCCAGCCCTACTCACTGGCGACTTTGAGTTTTATTCTCTGGCTCATATTAATGGACCCAGGTCCCATCTACAGTCACCAGACGTGAATGAAAATCATCTTCCTTTGACCTAAACCGCTTCAACAATGCGCTGCATACTGATGCTCTGGTTGCTATTTGCTCGTCGCTAGGGGATTTTGGGACCCAACGGGCTGAAGCTTGCGTATACCCAAGCGATCATGTAAAATTGTTGAAACGCTACCATGTGGAATGTGTAATGCATTCGCTATTTCTTTCACCCGAATTCGCTTATCAGCGTGCACCAGATCCCGTACTTTGTAACACATTTCTTCATCGGTAGCATCTGATGGGCGTCTAATAATGACACTTTACCGCGATGAAATTCCCAAACCCGGAATTTAACTTGTGCAAACGATGGTGCAGAAGACCCATAAACATTGGTCAACTCGCGATGCCCTGCCGCCCAAGCAAACAAATAGGTTTATATGAATTGCATTACGAAAATACGCCTATAAAATACATTGTATATTATACTGCCGAACAATGCTAAAAAGGGCCGCTAGGCATATATGGGTTAATTTAAATTATATTTCAAAGATCCAGCTTTTTCGATCCATATTGGGTCCAAAGTATATTATGCTAATTTCCATGACAGCATATATTTAAAGTTTTACCTTTCAAACATACGATCTTTCATCTGCCTAATTACAAACTTTGATGTCACCGGATATCGAAATAGCTTTTTAAAACAAGCTTAATTACACGATTAATACCAATATTTCTTGCACACCAGACAAGGAAATCCGTGATTTTACCCTGGGATAGAAATTTATGTTCTGACCCTGGTGTTCAAACCCAGGCAACTAACATAAATGCGCTTCAGTTCTATTCAACTGCCGGAACTACTTCCGCACTACTTTTATTTTGTAAACAATATACATGTGCGAGCTGTCAAAACTTACCGGATATGTTGTGCAAGAAAAATAATCCAATATGGGTTATTGTTGTAGATGAGCGTTTCCAACCCGAGGGATGGCCGTGCTGAGTGGAACCGAGGCGTAGTAGTATATTTTAACGAGCACCCAAAACCTATGTTTGGAATAAAAATAAGAAAAAATCACAAATTTTTATCAGAAAAATTACCTTTTTTTGAGATTTGAAAAATGCACTGTATCACACGGATGTGTTATCGTAATGTTAGTTTGCGACGCTGAGTTAACGGGGATTAAATTAACTTGACATACAATGTACTTATAAGTTCCTGCTATTCTACTTAATGGAGACAAACGTGATGGAAATTTCATTTTTGATCTCCATTAACCGATGATTTCTTGAAGAATATAAGAATCTTATATGGGTGTGAGGGGTGGATAGAAAAATCCGTCCCAAGGGTCACTGTCCGGCATCACGAGGCTTGCCGAGTGATGCCGGACAGTGATCCCGAGGGACGGATTTTTCTATCCACCCCTCACATCCATATTGGATTCTTTTTCTTGCATACCTTCCATTTCTTAGCGCGGAATTTCAATGCTGCAGTCACTTCGGTTACCAACGTCCGTCATATTGTGTCGACACTGCAGGAATGTAAAGTGACGTCACGGATCGTGCATGACGTCAACCTTAACGGCGGCGCACACAAGGTCGTAATCAACCAATGCATTTATCAAACAAGCGATTATATTCGATTTGGGGTCGGAACACCAGGGTCAGAACATAAATTTCTATCCCAGGGTAAAATCGCCGATTTCCTTGTCTGGTGTGCAAGAAATACATTTCCTCCGGGCGTAAACTTTTTAAACGTTTTAACCCTCCTGAAAGTTAAGCCAGTCCTTTTACGTCTTATCGGTACTTTGGTACTTTGCGGTAAAGTACGGAACCCGGGAAGGGACATGAAGTTTTTTAATATGTTGTGCGCACAACATATTATCTTGTTCGGACAATTTATTATCTTGTGCGCACAAGATAATATCTTGTGCGGACAACATATTATCTTGTTCGAACAACTTATTATACAAGATATTATCTTGCGCGGCAACATAATATCTTGTTCGCACAGCATATTATCGTGTGCGCACAAGATATTAAGTTGTGCAACAAGATATTATCTTGTCCGCACAAGATAATATCTTGTCCGCACAACATCGATCTTGTGCGGACAAGATAAAATCTTGTGCGCACACGATTATATCTTGTTCGCACAACATAGACCTTGTGCGGATATTGGGCCTCCATGGCCTTGTGGTTAAGGGCGCTGACTCTTAATCATTAGGTCTCTCAGCGCTGTGGTTCGAGCCTCGCTCGGGTCACATGTGAGACGCCAAGTTCTGCAACGGAAGGTCAGGTGGTTTTTCTCCGTGTACTCCGGTTTTCTCCCACCTCTGATTAACGATCGTCTCGATATGAGTGAAATAATCTTGAAAGGGTCGTAAAACCAAAACCAAAAAAAAAAAAAAAATGTGCGGATATTATGTTGTCCTTGTGCACACAAGATAATATCTAGTTCGCATATCTTCCCAAGATCTATGTTGTGCAAACAAGATAATATCGTGTGCGAGCAATATCTTGTGCGCACAAGATATTAAGTTGTACGAACAAGATATTATCTTATGCGCACAAGATAATATCTTGTCCGCACAATATAGATCTTGTGTGGACAAGATAATATCTTGTGCGCACAAGATATTATCTTGTCTTCACAAGATAATATCTTGTTCGCACAACTTCCCAAGATCTGTGTTGTGCAAACAAGATAATATGTTGTGCGAACAAGGTATTTTCTTGTGAGCACAAGATAATGTGTTGTCCACACACGATAAGTCATGTTG
Organism: Lucinisca nassula; assembly: GCA_963580285.1. NCBI lineage: Eukaryota > Metazoa > Mollusca > Bivalvia > Lucinida > Lucinidae > Lucinisca > Lucinisca nassula. The sequence goes on from OY757023.1 coordinate 18,844,897, forward strand.
TATGCACAAGATAATATCTCGTTCGCACAACATATTCGAAAAAGAAAATCATGTCCCTTCCCGGGTTCCGTAGTAAAGCGCACGTTCACAAACAATGCAGAACCTGCAATAACCGGATATGTCTCAGACAAATGTGTCCACAGATTATAACGTTCAGATTACATAAATGGATTTCTGTTTGTTTTTCACCCGGCTCCATCTGTTAAAGGCATTTCTTTTAGCGGCAAACTCTGTACTTTTACACCATTTAATTCGAAATCACGCAATACGCCTATATAATTCTTATTCCCTTGAACCCCACTTTTAAATAGCAAAACTGGGTTTTACATGGGTAAACCTTATTTGTCTTGTTTGTGCTCTAAAACTTAAATTGTCGGTACACGTTAGAACGGTTGTAACGTGTACCAACAATTTATATTTTGAGCAGAAATAAGAAAACTATCACAATTTTTCATTTTACAATTTTCGTGCGTTTTTTTTTTTCGACGGTAAAATATATATTGCATTTGTATGGGCGTGTTTTCTTAATGGGAAAAACCCTGGGAAAAAGCGCAGCTCAGATCAGATGTGATCAGGACTTTCTTCAGCCATTTTCAAAATAAATTTCTAAAAACTCATTTGACTGACAACCCCTTAATTTGGGAATGGAGTCCTGCTTTATATAAGGCTAACGGTTCCGTTCTGTACTAAACGGGTTAGCTTTGCCCAAGACTCGGACATATAAAAAATAGGTCCATACTTTTTTACAAAAAAATTTAAATTGTCACGAATACTTTTAGCTAGTCTATAGAATGGTTATACAGACCTAAGCTCAGTAAATAGACTAGCATTTCCCCAATCGATGTTTACATTAAGCCCTGCTCACACATCACCGGATATCACTAACGGACGTTAAACGGATGATAAAAAAATTAAATCCGTTCGTCTCCGTTTCAGGCTCGTTTCTCATCCGGTGAGTCCGTTCTTTGTACGTCGACTTTCGTTCATGTCCGTTACGTCCGTTGAAAAGTTTTGAGTATGTTTAAAGGGACACGAACGAAACAGGGCATCCGGTGGATGTACGTTAGCTTTCCGTTTTGTCCGCTTCTCGTTCGCTTGTCCGCCCGTCATCCGTTGGTGTCCGTTGGTACCCGGTAGACCCGATTCTCGACCGGACCTTTACCGAACATGCAACGGATCAACGGATGAAGTCTTCCGGACCTATACCGTACTCTGAACGAGCAAACCAGACACGGAACGCACAGACACAGATATCTAACGGACATTTAGCTGAGGCGAAGCAGAGGACAGACTGGGGCTACTCGCGGTGCCCTGGCCTTGGTCTTCGATGCCGCCTGAGTCCCCCGTGCCCTCGGTTTCGGAAACGCCTTCAGTCCGCAGATCAGGGATCCCAGCTACGTCATTCTCAGTAATTTGGAAACCTTGACCTTCCTCCGATTCTCGACGTTCATGTTCGGAGCTGCCGGCAACAGTGGAAGGAGAGGGAGTTCTTAAAGTTGGTCTTCTCCGACCTCAGCTTTTACCCCTGCCAGCAGTTCTTGACTTTCTCTTTGGTGACTTTTGGGGCGATTTTCCCTTTGTTCGTATATCTGACGTGTGTGTCGGACGATAGTTTGAACTTGGATGACATTTGAGATGGCGTGGTCTCTCCGTCACGTGACCGGTACGAGCACGTTCTGCATACGTTCTTAGTCCGTTTTATCCGTTATTCGTGTATAGGATGTTCGTTTTATCCGGTGTACGTCCGATACGTGTACGGTTCAAACGTTACTCGTTCGTTCCTTGTCCTGTACATGTTCGGTTGTCGTACGATCATTGTGCGTTTTACCATCATACCAAGACAGAGAGCTCGAGTTTCGATTTTTACAACCGGACAGCAACGGATATAATTTAATTCTTATTTTTATTATCCGTTCATCGTCCGTTAGTGCTGTCCGGTAATGTGTGAGCAGGCCATTAGGGTCTGGTTATATTTCATGTTCGTTTTTCTTTCCCTTTTGTTGTCTCTGATGGTGGTATCGATTCTGGATCAATGTCTTCACTTTTATTTTTGATTTAGATTTAAGGTTTAAAGTCCCCGTCAACACTGTGTAGGTCATTTTGGAGATGTTGCTTCCACTTTTGTGGGACTTTTACCCGACGTTGAGATGAAATGACATCTCAAGCCCTGTCGCCCAATGTAACCAATAGGGTTTATAAGCATTGACAGTCCGACTCGCACCACTTTGCCTGGGCAGGCTTAGTATTTTGGACAAAAGGTGGAAAGTATATAAATATATATAAACTGACCGGAATTGAAACTACACACTTTTAAATTGTCCCGCCTGACAAAACAAGTGGATAATTCAGTTTAAAAATACGGATTAAGGATTTGACTAACTATCGACATGAATCCTGTAACAATTTAAAGAAAATCTGGTGTTCAAAATAAAAGTTTTTGGGGAAAATGTAAAAAAATGCATTTTTCACAAAATCTGTTTGTAATCGAATTTTGACTTCAAAATGTTTGCGTATAGGTAACAAGTTAAAAGCAAGGAATAAAAAATAACATAACATCTAAAAATTATCGAGAAACAAACATGCTATTGAAATCTCAAAAACAGCTTTATTCAACGAGATTTTCTAAATAATGTTTCAAGCTAAAAATAGATCCAAAAGTGCCTTCAATCGTTTTAGCATCTTCAGCTGTGTCTTAAATATTGATAAAAACAAAAACCGCAATTAGAAAGGCCATGCTTTTCGCTCACTTTCGGTGGTTTGGTCCAATATTTTAACTTCGATAACATTTCAACCATGAAAATATTTATTTTATAAACACTATTCCCAACGTTAGATGATGTGTAATAACTGGTAAAAATGGGAATCACATTCGCGGCACAAAATGTTTGACTCAATGGAAACTTGAACAGCAAGATTTGGTCTCTTGCTTTGAACCTGTGGCTCTACCCGTTAAATCGTAGCTTTAGTTAAACATTTTATTCGATAAATCAGACATGCCACTGATGATAACTTATATAATTGGAATTCAAATTTCATTAAAATATTTCGCCAGTGACAACTTAGAAATGAGTGTATAGTTTCTATTTCCGGTGAGTATAGTATATTAAAACAACCCAATTATCAGACAAGTACGAGTAGTTAGTCTATAAATAGGTGAAGAAGAATATAAAAAACAGCTGGAAAACAGGTACTTCCCTCGAACGTGTAACAATACCCAGCAATATTCCCGCAAAAATCTTGATTTTATACTGCAGATAACAGCCCGAAATTTAGCGGAATGGAATGAATGTCATTATCTAAAGTGGCATCGAAACTGCACTTTGCGAGTTACTCATAAGTTTGCTAAGTTTCGTGCAGAAATACGAAAAAAAAAAAAAAAAAAAAACAAACAAACAAACAAAAAAAAAAAACAATAAAAATGAAAGCTTGCCATGACTGTGTAGAGCCATGGAAGACAACGTTTGGCCTCCTCTCATCGGGGCTTGTAGAAATAGATGGGCTGCATAATGCTTCCACACACAGCTGAAACCGACCACTGCTTAGATCTTAGCCTGCCCAGGCAAAGCTACGCCAGTCGGACCGTCCCAGCTTATAAACCTTTTTGTTTCATAGGGCGACAGGGCTTGAGATGCCATTTCATTTCAATGTCGGGAAAAAGTCCCACTAAATTTGAAGCAACGTCTCCAAAATGACCTATACAGTGTTGACGGGGAACCCCAGCCTCAAATCAAACAAAAGAAACCAAATGGAAGACAACAGTTCCACAATGACTGTTTTATCAAACAAAGTATCAGGATTGATTTCATGAACAAGAAATATATATTTCTCCTTCGTTTGATTGAGAACAAATTAGAAAATTTGTTTCCCCTGAATTGTATCTAATGTCCGCTAGGTAACGCGGGTTTTGTGCGTTATCGAGTGATGCGTCTCATTCAGCATTGGGACGCTGTTTTGTATTTGGAAATGTGATGCTCTATAGATCTTTAGTCTTTTAAGACGTGGTATACCTATTTTGGGACACATTTTTAGTTTAAAGACGAAAATCATTATCTTTTGCAGCATGTTGTGACAGAATTATAGTGATGTCCTGTCACTCAGTCGGCATCCCCAGTTCTTTAATCCAAATTATAGCATACCATTATTGTTTGTAATGATTGTTGTCCTTGACTTGAGACGTTAAGCGAATTTGTTTGTTTGATTTGGGGTCCAAACTCTTTAGGTAATTATGGTCTCTCATTAAAAACGCTCCAGAAAGGTGCTTCAATCAATAATCTATTTTTTTAGCAATAATTTGTTTTTCTCTGTATCCTTAGCACTGCCAGGCATTTTTGATATCATGACTAAAATGGGGATAGGGAAGAACATTTGGGAATTGTATTAGGAACCCGATTTTTGGGCCAATTAGCCTTTCCTTGATCATTTTCAATAGGAGATAGACTGTAGAAAACGATATTTCTGATGAGGTCATAGGTCTCGGACTTCTTTATTTATGTATGTATTTATTTATTTTTCGTTTTTCTCTTCCTAATTTTCCTCTCTTTCTCTCTCTATTCCCTCACGTACTTTTTACTCATTTGTACCTATTTTCAACATGTCTTCATTGTGGCCGTACTTGGTTGGTACAGGCAGCACGCATTTTCAAAAGACTTAGGTCAGAATGACAATTTGGTTTAAACAATATTTATTTATATATAAATCACATACATTTTCGTACAGTTAGAGGTGTTTCAGGATCTGACAGTAAGCGTAGCGCTTATGTAGAAGTCATCTCCTGGGACAAGTATATTTTACATTAAATGAATGGCTTTTGTAGTACATATAAACCAAGTGATTTCAGAGAAAGAAATACACATAACAATGCTGATTAATTCCAATAGGAGAGAGAGAGAGAGAGAGAGAGGAGAGAGAGAGAGAGGCAGAGAGAGAGAGAGAGAGAGAGAGAGAGAGAGAGAGAGAGAGAGAGAGAGAGAGAGAGAGAGAGAGAGAGAGAGAGAGAGAGAGAGAGATCAGTGACAGCTGACAAGGAGTACATTCGCTTACATATTAGTGTGTTAGTGACGTCATATTTCAGAAGAATAGTGCGACTGGCACTTCCTGTACTATTTAGGTTGCTAAAGTTGCTGTGCCCGCGAGTTAATTAACAAACTGTCACTGATGTCTCAAAGGAGAAATTTCATATAGAAGAGCAAAAGAAACGCTAGTAGTTGAAGGAGACCGATTCATCTCACAAACTCATCCGTGACCGGGCCGGAGCAAATAAATTAGACGGCAATATTATTTTATCTTTGTGCGTACTTAGTAACCTACTAGGCTGTGGGTCTAGTAATGAACCTGCCAGAGTGAATGATATAATCTTGAACTTTAGCAAAAAGGGTCTCATTTTCGTGGTAGGTCATAGTTTCTATGCCAAAAAGTAGGTCGTGAGAGTTATAGTTGTTGATATTGCTGGGCAGGTATCTTTGCCGAGTTTCCTCGTATCTGGGGCATGTAAAAAGGAAGTGGTGAACGCTTTCAAATCCACCACACTGACAGGTTGGATTGGACACTATATTTTTTCTGTAGAGGTGGGACTTTAGTGAACTGCATTCCATTCTCATTCTTGCTTGGAGAATTTGTCCCAAGCGCGAGCCCGAGTTGTAATACTTCGGGGGTTTTGTGATGTTTCTGTTGAGTCGATATTTAAACGAGGTAACTGAGGGAGTTTGCTTTACGTCTTCAGACAGAGCATTCCAAGCGCGTATTGTAGAAGGGAAAAATGAGTTGTAAAACAAGTTTGTATTGGCTTGAAGAGTTCGAATATCCGTTGAATTTCTAAAGTTGTATGAAGTGCTCTCACTAACTAGGGGTGGAATAAGATCTGAGAGGTAACTTGGCGTGAGACCGTTCATTATTTTATAAAAGATAACGAGTTTATGTTTGTCTCTCCGACTTTGGAGGGATTCCCATCCTAGATCTGAGAGCATCTTATCAATACTACATAACTTGGTTGCCCCAGTGATGATCCGTGCAGCTTCGGTGTGAATTGAGTCTAGTTGCTTTTTGGTCTGTGTTGAGCAGTTGTCCCAAACTGAGTCGCAGTACTCCAGCAATGGTCTTATAAAAGATATGTAGGTTCTTTCCAGAGCTTTACGACTGACTCTAAATTTTAGAGCTCTCATAAGGTTAAGTCTAGTCCAGGCTTTCTTAGCAATGCTTTCGATATGGGTTGACCATGTACATGTGCTTGTAAACGTAAGACCTAGGTGCTTATGTGTAGTTGTGTCTTTTATAGTGACATCGTTGAACCAAAGCGGAGGGTGGTTGGGTAGATTCATTTTCCTAGAAACAGTCATGGATAATGTTTTGCTTGCATTGAAATCGACAAGCCAATTTTGGGCCCAGTTACTTACAGATTGTAAGTCAGTGTTTAAGAGATCTGCAGCTCTTTGAGGGGCATCGACAATAACGTATAGACTTGTGTCATCTGCAAACAGTCGGACTGAGCAGCCTATATCATTGACAATGTCATTGATATACAGTAGAAATAGAAGGGGGCCAAGGATTGATCCCTGGGGCACGCCTGCGTTTACTATGGACCAATCGGATGACTGCCCATTCAGAACGACGCGTTGCTTTCGTCCAGTGAGATAACTAGAGAACCAGCGAGTTATTTTTCCTGAGCAGCCTATACCTGATAGCTTATGAAGTAAACCTCTGTGCCAGACTCTGTCAAAGGTTTACTGATGTCGCAGAATACGGCCCTGACTTCCTTACCATTGTCTACGGCTTCACAAAAGGCATGATAAATATGCAATAGTTGATAGACAGTTGAGTCACCTTGAACAAACCCGGATTGGAATGGGGTGAGAATTTGGTTTTCCATGATATAGTTATACAGATACTTGTGAATACAACGTTCCATCGTTTTTCCCATTTGACTCAGAAGTGTAATTGGCCTATAGTTTGATGGAATTGATTTATCGTCTTTCTTGTAAATCGGAGTAACGTTACCATATTTCCAGGGCTCAGGAAAGTAACATTGGCCCAAGGAGCGGTTAAATATAATAGAGAGAGGTTCTGCGATGAGAGTAGCTCCTTCTTTTAGGAGTCGTGGACTAATTAAATCTGGACCGCAGGCTTTATTTACATTGAGATTTGATAAGACATCCTTAACGTCCTCAGCTAAAATAGTTATGGTTCTAATGGTGTGTTGAACAAGCGGCAGCTGGGGTAATGGCCTGTTATCATCTATCAATGTTGACTGAGATGCAAAGTAATTATTAAGCATATTGGCTTTTTGGAGATCGTTTTCTGCACACTCATTATTCATAAATAGTGTTGGTATGGTATTTGATTTTTTCCCTAAATTTAGAAGTTGCTTGGATGTTTTATAAAAGAGCCTAGTGTCCGTTGTTTCACACGATAGTAGACGGTCAAGTTTTTCGTAATATTCTTTCTTGGATTTTCTTATTTCGTTAACTATTTTGTTACGGAGACATTTATATTTCTCCCAGAGATGGATATTGTTTGTTCTATTATGTTTTCTATAGGTACGTTTTCTTTGGCGGATGAGGCTTTTAATATGGCAGGTTATCCAGGGGTGGTCCAAAGGCCTGATTGTAACAGTTTTGTTGGGTATACTTTCACTTGCTGCAGAAAGTATAGCAGTAGAAATGTCTTTAACGTTTTCATCAATGTCTACGGTTGAGTTAAGCTTGTCAATTAGGTTTTGTCGGGAAAGTATTGCTCGAAACTTATCAAAGTCTGCCAGCTTGTAGTTCCATATCTTTCTTTTAAACGTTTTGACAGTTGGGCGTATGAATTTTAAGAGGACTATTGTCGGGCAATGATACCTAACTTGGTCTGGTATGAAGGGATCTACTACACCACTCATTAAGACATTAGATTTGTTACGTACTAAAATTAGGTCTATAAGGGAAGAGGAGCTTTCAGTAAAGTGAGTGAGTTTCTTTATTACTTGCACCAAGCTGTATTGTAAGACTAGTTCTGTCATTTTGTTGCTATTTGCCTTGGTCATATCGAAATTAAAATCCCCTAGAATAATGATATCCAGTACATTTGTATTAAATGCCCTATCAACGCTTTCGCTTATGCGATCGAAATACTCTGAATTACTGTTGGGTGGTCTGTAAAATCCACCAATAAGTATTTTTTTCTTTTTCATAACAAGTTCAATCCATTAAGCCTCGAGCCCTCTGACTTTTAGATCGCTCCTGCGCTTACATAAAAAAGTTTCGCGGACATAAATTACAACTCCGCCTCCAGGACGATCTCGCCTGTCTGCTCTGAAAGGAGGTGAGAAGTTTTCAATATAGATAGATTCATCTTTTACGTCTGGTTTAAGCCAGCTTTCAGAGAAGACAAGCACGTCGTATGCTTCTGCCTCGGCTTCAATTAAATCGAGCTTTGGCAGGATGCTCTGAACATTTAAGTGGAGTATACTAAGGTGGTTAGATAGCGTATCAATGGATACGTCGAGATTATTAAAACTGGCACTAGCAGAGCCCACGACAGAATCTGGACCGGGATTAGTTTCAATATCACCACTCAAAAGAACAAGAGAGAAAATCCAACATATAATTACTGCTGCTGAGAGCGAAGATATGCAGTATAGACTGAAAACAGTATTTTTCCTGGGTGGACACAATACTCGCTTATAGGGACATTTTATGTATTTGTACGTCTCATTGCTGCGCTGCAAGGCTGTGATTATACCCAGTGCTGAATGACTATAGTTAGTGTTAGTGTGCTGCTGGGTAAGTATCACTGCGAGTAGAAAGAAGTGAAACTTGTTAACCGTAATTTTTTTGTCAGTGCCTAGTCCTATGGTGTTTGACACTCCGAGGAAACCACCGAGGCCATCCGATCTAAAGCGACTACCCTTCATATGCTACATAATAAAAAGTGCAGAAATATCAGGACAGCCTCAGATAGCTTACTCCGAATGCCACAATGAGTCGCACCATTTGATTCATGTAATCCCTGAAATTCCCGTCGGATGAGTGGAGGGTGAGAGAATCGGTCATATGAAGAAAGGGAAAAAAAGTGGAAAGGCACATGAAAGGATGCATAAAAGAATATCATAGTATAATAGGTTGGAGTAAAATGTAAACTTTGTTATGTTAGACTTAAATGAGTCTGGACTCTTGAAATGACCACTCACTTGTTGTACGAAGACGCAGCTTTGTACATAAGTGCGGGGCCATTATTCATGAGTAAATGACAATTTCAGAGGATATTTTTCGACATGTTTGTCAGGTTTGGAAGCCACCAGTCCGCTTACAGTAGCTCATAAAGGAGTGGCATGCCTGTTGTTAAGAGTCGTGGATATACCCTTTCAAAATGTTTTGGGCAGCAATTACGCACTAGTACGATATGGTAGTGGAAATGATATTCTTGCACACCAGACAAGGAAATCTGTGATTTTACCCTGGGATAGAAATTTATGTTCTGATCCTGGTGTTCCGACCCAGGCAAGTAACATAAATGCGCTTCAATTCTATTCAACTGCCGGAACTACTTCCGCACTACTTTTATTTTGTAAACAATATACATGTGCGAGCTGTCAAAACTAACCGGAGGTGTTGTGCAAGAAAAATAATCCAATATGGGGTTATGTTGTAGATGGGCGTTTCTAACCCTCAGGATGACTGTGCTGAGCGGAACCTCGGCGTAGCCTCGGTTCCGCTTAGCACGGTCATCCCTCGGGTTGGAAACGCTCATCTACAACAGAACCCCATATCAGATTCTTATATAAAATGGAATTTACCAGGGATTTCATTACAAGAACTTGTTGACCTTAGACTATGAAGAACTCGATGCTAGGATTGTCAGGTTGTTGATCATGTAAAGGAGATTGGAGCTAATGATCAACCGGCGTAATACCACCCTCCTTATCGCGACCTACATGTATTTACTGTACTTAAACATACTTTTCCGTTTTGAAGAAATCTGTTTGTGACAGAGTAAATGAGCCCCGCCAAGCGAGTTTGTGTCTTCGAGCATTCCGTCATGACAAATTTTAACTGCGCATGCCCAGCCATTCAGAGGGGCCAGGGATATGGCTTTCTGTCTGAAGGTTCCTCTTGATTCACTGCTTGTATGAGCGAGAAGCGAAGGTTCTTGCGAGACTGCGCGGATGCGCAGGCTCGCCTGAATCTTCGCTGCTCGCACAGGCGATAAGTACCAAAATCGCTTGACGGGGCCCAAATAATCTTATTACTTGTACGAGCAGTATCGTATTAGGAAACCTTTGAGATCTTCTTTGACCTTATTAACCCTTGTATGGTTACGATAACACATCCACGTAATACAATGTCTTTTATTATGTCTGTAGAATTAGAATTTTTCAAACGAACAGTTTTGAAATTTTCCATATTACTGCTCCGAACATAGGGGAGCTTACCACTAAATAATTTCCATAGGCGACAATAGTAACCTTTTACCTGCTCCCACAAAAACTACACATACAAAACCTTTTCAAACCATACTTGTTTATAGAGCCATCCTAGCCCAATAAGTTAATGGGACAAAATCCACATGTTGAACAGCTCCTTTTCAAGCTACAGTCAACCATGTTTGTTTACCTACTAGAACGGAGTAAATAAAAACTAACATTTTTAAAGGAGGGGGTGACCATATAAAATCAGCAACAATTTCTTTGAGCTTGCAGATATATTTATAAAACACGCATCATTTTAGTCCCTTATACCTATCATTTTCTCACATTGAAATAAAACATGGGATATATATCCAATGGAAGCAAGTCTGGTGTTTAGAACGCAACAAAAAGCTCGGTCCTAAAGTGACAAAACCCGGTACCTCCCAGTATTTGGTGCAATGATACCTTGGTTTGTTGGAGATTACTGGGCTGCTGAAGAGAACCCGCAGTCCGTTAGATTGTGGAAGCTCGTTGGAAAAGCGTTGTTGAGGCGAAACTAATGACTACACCGACAATCTATGTTTCTGAATAAGAAATTAAGGAAATCATGAATAGCTAAAATGTCTAATTACGAGGTGTTGAAGCATCCATTTTAAAAATAGCGATTGCCGGGCGAGCGGGCTGGCGTCGTTTTTACATTTACGTTAAATGTTTTATAAAAAGGTAACACTTTGGAAACAGGGACGGCAACACAGAGCTAAAAACCGTGGAGTGTTCTAGAGTTTTAACCATTTTTTTCAAAGTGATACATGTATGTTACCTCCGTTATTAAAGAAGCCTTTGTAGTGTAGTGGTTATGCTACTCACCCTGTAAACCAGGGGTCGCAGGATCGATTCCGGGCTTCTTCAGACTTTCGGATGAGTTCATAAACCGAGGTCCCGTCTCCATATGGCCTTAGCTGTTGATGAGACGTAAAACTCAAACATTCACTCACACACCTCCGTTATTAAGTGGATTGTTTTCATATTAGAGCGATTGCTTCTTTGGGGTAAACCTTTCATACACAATACCGGCACCAAGGACAAGCATTTTGGTTGAACATTACTAGTTTTTTTAATGATTACCTTTTTGTCAACCGTTTTGTTTTTCAAAAATTTCCTCAATATTTCGACTGTGCTACCTCATTAGAGGTATTAGTTCAGTAAACACACCAGTGACTCCATCAAGCACCCAAATTTGTGTTGAAGATAGAATTTTTGTACATATATGCAAATGTCCCAGGTTTTTCAAAGGGCTATACTTCGGCATTTTCCAGTGGATTGTAACATATGCAGGATGTAGCGTCAATAGCCAAGCCTCTTCTTAATACTCATCAGTGCACGTTTGTGATAAAAGTGTATCCCCCCCCCCTGTTTTGCTTCTATTGTTTGAAGGTGATTTCTTGGAACTACAAGGTTTACACTTTTGAGATCTTGCTCGACTTTTTAATTTTCTTTCAGATGGTAAAAACAGTTTTGTCATTTCACTCTTTTTTATGTTGATTTTTCTTTTAGAAATTTAGATTTTAACATAATGGAATCTGAAATTTTCAAATTAAAAAAAAAAAAACAATTGTTTATCGGTATCATAAACTACGTAAAGCCTTTTCTAAGTTTTATAGACGACATTCTGATTTGGTTTCAAAATTCAATGTTGGACTTAAAACACTTTTGCAACAAGGCCTAACGGAACCCGAATTCTATGGTGACTTAATATATAAATTTAGAAAAATACATGCCTGTAATGACTTTAGTACCCAATTTCGTAAAATCGTTCGTCGATATATAAAGATTGGGTACAACATAAATGTTATAAAAACAGACTGCATGCATGGTGGTTAACCAAATCACGGTTGGCAACTTTGCTTCCCTCTTTGATTGCATACCTGTGGGTCGGGCTTAAGATTATATGACGGTTCCAGCGTAAAAACATAACTGGGATTTTATTTTATTTTAGTATTCTTTATGTTGGATGGCGCCTGATGCTCCGTCTTTGGTCGGGCCCCTCGGAGTCAAACTGTTGGTTTTCTTTTGCTCCAGCAATTCTGTTGTTGTATGCTGTCGAGTCATCAACCTTGTTTCATCTCTGTAGTTTTTTGATTTGTATGTTCTCGGAGATGTTACACTGATGAGCTAGGAAGCCTTCATGCGGACTAAACAAAATTAAGGTATACCGCGACAGAGGTAAGGGCGAGGATTATGGCCATGCAAAATCGATTTAAGCCCCACAGTTGAATTCTTTCCACTGGTCGTTCCAAGGTGGTTCTTCTGTTGTGGTTTATTTATATTGTTGTTTGTTACTTACTGTGAGTATGACTTGTTTCTTTTTATTTTATTTTAGTATTCTTTATGTTGGTTGGCGCCTGATGCTCCGTCTTTGGTCGGGCCCCTCGGAGTCTAACTGTTGGATTTATTTTGCTCCAGCAATTCTATTGTTGTATGCTGTCGAGTCATCAACCTTGTTTCATCTCTGTAGTATTTTGATTTGTATGTTCTCGGAAACAATAATGTATACCGCGAAAGAGGTAAGGGCGAGAATTATGGCCATTTAAAATCGATTTAAACCCCACAATGGAATTCTTTCCACTGGCCGTTCCAAGGCGGTTCTTCTGTTGTGGTTTATTTATTTAGTTATTGTTGTTTGTTACTTACTGTGTGTATCACTTGTGTCTTTTTATTTTGGATGGCCATTTGGCCATTTTGTGGGAAAGTAACTGTCCTTATGGCCTTCCTTTGTTTAGGTTTCCATTATGGTCCGGTCGCTTCATGTTTGTGTTTCTTTCCCTTTGATGTCTTTGATGGGTGGAGTAAGTTAATTGTATCGATTCCTGATCTTTGTTTTACTTCTACTTTATCATAATATCATTATTTTCTTTGTGTTCTGTTGTGGTTGTTTAAAATATCCTATCATGTGGTGAAAACGCTTTTGCAGGAGTCCTGATATATGTAGTTTGGATAAAATTTGATTTATTTTATATTATTTTGATTTTAGTTTTTATTCATTTACACAAAAATGGTCGGACTTTTATCTTCAATACGGGGGATTCACTCTTAGTTTTTTTTCTACTCTTTCCTGCCCTTTCAGGTGGAGAAAACCACCTTTTTTCTGCTTAATTTCATGAAAAATGGTTTTCATCACGTGAACAAACCCTCGAAATAAACACCCCACTAAACCCCACTTTATATAAGGAAAACTGGAGCTAACGGGAGTATACATTATTTTTCTTATTTCTGCTGCAAGACATAGGTTGTGGGTACTCGTTAGAATCTCCTCAATGAGGAGGTTCTAAAGAGTACCCACAACTTACGTTTGCTGTATCAATAAAAAAATATGACGCAATTTTGGAGATAAAAATCAATAAAAAAAAAATAAAAAAAAAAAAACCAGTGTGCTATTGTAATGTATTACTGATATCTTATTCTGTTGTCAGCTGTTGTCGTTTGTGCAAACTGTTTTGTTCAAGAACTGGCATTTGTTTTATAGAAAATGTCATTACTTAATTTTGTGTGTGAAAAATAATTTTACGACTGCCATAGTAAAATAGAAGTGAAGGCCATCATCACGCTAACAAGTCCGTGAAATGAACATCCCCTTACATCCCACTTTATATAGAGAAAACGGGGTTTACGAGGGTGTACATTATTTTTCTTATTTCTGCTCCTGGACATAGGTTGTGGGTACTCGTTAGAACCGCCTCGCTGAGGCGGTTCTAACGAGTACCCACAACCTATGTTTTGAGTATAAATAAGGATTATATCACAAATTTTCATAAGAAAATTACCATTTTGGAGATGTAAAAATTGCACTATGATGCACGGGTGTGTTTTCGTTATGATGATCAGGATTCAATACAATTAACCCACAGCTCCCATCAAAGATACCAAAGGGAAAGAAACACAAACATGCAATAACTTGACCCTAATGAAACATCAATAACGGTAAGCCACAATGACAGCTACTGTCCGTCGAGGAATAGTTGACAGTGACGTCACGACTTGTTTTTGTTCTGAACAATGCAAAGCTTATCGGGCTAACGGTAAAATAGCTCAAATAGTCAGCTACGTCACTGCCAGCTATTTGTTGGCGAACTATACGTAGCTGACTATTTGAGCTAATTTACCGTTAGCGCCATAAGCTTTGCACTGTTCAGGACAAAAACAAGTCATGACGTCACTGTCAGCTATTCCTCGACGGACAGTACTTGCCCACAAAATGGCCAACTGGCTATCCAAAATAAAATAAAATATATAAGCGATACACACATTCTAGACGTAATAAAACTCGTTCCAAAATTACAAAACCCGTTCATAATATCGTCAAGGATTTTTCTCGTCTCTTTATAAAGTCGGGTTTACTTTGCTTCCCTCTTTAATTGCACGCCGGTGGGTCAGGCCTCAGATTCTATGACGGCTCCAACGTAAAGGCTTATTGAAATTAGAGAGATAATGTCGGTTGGTGCCTGATGCTCTGTCTCTGGTCGGGCTCATCGGAGTCTAACTGTTGGTTTTCTTTTGCTCCAGCATTTCAGTGGTTTCTTGCTGTCGAGTCCTCACCGTTGTCTCACCTCTGTGGTTCTTTGATTTTTGTGTTCACGGAGATGTTGCACTGATGAGTTAGGAGGCCTTCATGCGGACTGAACAAATTATTTGTCTAGGTCGCAACGGAAGTGGGGGCGAGGGTTGTGGCCACGTGAAATCGATTTAAGCCCCCCAGTGGAAATCTTCCACTGACCGTTCCAGGGCGGCTCTTCTGTGGCGATTTATTTATGTTGTTGTTTGTTACTTGCTGTGTGTATCACTTGTGTCTTTTGGTTTTGGATGGCCATATGGCCATTTTGTGGGAAAGTAACTGTCCTTATGGCCTTCCTTTGTTTAGGTTTCAATTATGGTCTGATCGCTTAATGTTTGTATTTCTTTCCCTTTGGTGTCTTTGTGGGGTGGAGTAAGTTAATTGTATCAATTCCTGATCTTTGTTTTACTTCTACTTTACCAATGTTCTATAAAAGGGTTATCCTTTGGAAGCAAGGAATACATCACAGAAGTGAACAATATGGAGTGTACATGTTTTTTGGGCAAGACTAGCTAATTTCGGCCAATTAGGCCTCATCAGTGACCCTCAGATATTTTCATAATTCCACAATGGAATCAAAGATCCCAAAGGACAAGAAAATATAATCTACACTATGAAACCCTTCATTTTACGCACTTGTATACCTGATGGCTACAAACTCATAAAGATGTCACTCACGGATACTAAGGAACATACTTTTGTATCCGCTAAAAAGGCATTTTATTTTTTTTTTATCTAAGTTCTTATTTTTGCCTGAGGCATACATGTAGATTCAAGGTGCTCTCTCTGTTTTACGAAAACTCGCCTATACATATACATTGTAAACTTTGCCGCCGAAAAAAAGAACATTTAAAGATGAAAAATGTGACATTTTTCTTATTTCTGTTCCAAATATAGAGTGTGGGTACTCGTTAGAACCGCCTCATAGAGGCGCTTCTAACGAGCACCTACAATATATAAATACAACATATATTTTAGAGCAGAAATCAAAAAATAAGGTTTACCCCTGTAAGCCCCCGTTTTACTATATAAAAGTGGGGTTCAAGGGGGTAAAAATTATATAGGCGTGTTTTCGTGATGCGAGTTGACCAATTAGAATCACGTTAACTAGTCCTTGTAATTAATACCAACTTAAACCCCACTTTATATAGAGGAAACTGGGTTTACAAGGGTACAAAATATTTTCCTTATTAAAAAAAATTCATTTGAAAAGTATACATCTTGGAGATGTGAAAACATACATACTATGTAGCACGGGTGTGTTACCGAAATTGGTTGTAGGTGCTCGTAAACGGACTGAATCTCTGAACTGACCAATTAGAAGAGAGCACCATTGTTTCTTTTTTTTCTTTTTTTTTTCGCTTTGAGTCAATGTATCCATTCAAGTAAAAACAACACTATGTCTAAGCTGTCATTATAGGTGACCAATGCCCCCCGTGCCCCGTTGGAGCAAATTTCTGAGTTTTTTTCTTTTTTTTCTTCAAAATTTTAAGGGGAGATAATTCAGTCAAAAATAACAACAAAGTTATGGCCCTTGGTCAGAATGTAGCCCTTGTGATGGTGAAGAAATGTGTGAAGTTTCACGAGGCTAGGTCAAACAGTTTTGAAGTTATAGTCAAGGTTAAAGTTTTTGTGACGGGCAGACAGACAAATAAACAGACGTGACGGACAGACAGATAAACAGACAGACAGGGCAAATACTATATGCCCCCGAATCAAAGATACTCGGGGGGCATAAAAAAAACTAACCGTAGGATTTCATTCTGTAAATGCACCGGGAATGTAAATATGACTGATTAATCTTTATCTGAATCTCATCCGGAGATAGATGTGACTGCCCCTCAAAGACTATTTATTTCTAATCCACAAGCGGTCATACCACTGTCTAGACTGCGCATTACAGGGCTTCGAGGATGAAAAAATTAAGACTCTGATTTCCACTTATTACGTTGCAACAATTTTATCAGAAAACACAAACAAGTCTGCAATGGAAGCCACGCGTTTTCCAGCTCATCACGATAACAAGTCCGTGAAATGAACACCCCCTTACACCCAACTTTATATAGAGAAAACTGGGGTTTGGGGGGGGGGGGGGGTATAAATTGTTTTTCTTATTTCTGTTCCGAGACATAGGTTGTGGGTACTCGTTAGAACCGCCTCATTGAGGCGGTTCTAACGAGCACGAACAACCTATGTT
This sequence comes from Lucinisca nassula, assembly GCA_963580285.1. Taxonomy (NCBI): domain Eukaryota; kingdom Metazoa; phylum Mollusca; class Bivalvia; order Lucinida; family Lucinidae; genus Lucinisca; species Lucinisca nassula. Next base: position 18,862,084 of record OY757023.1, read on the forward strand.
ATGAGTAAAAATAAGAAAAATATCACAGATTTTCATCAGAAAAGTAGCCATTCTGGAGATGTGAAAAATGCACTATGTCGCACAGGTGTGTTATCGTAATGTAGACTAGAAATGCGTCCACAGGACACGGATGTCCCCGCCTAAAAATATGTTGATGTTAGTATTTGACCTTTGACCGCTAAGTATGACCTTGAGTGTACAGGTACAGACCTGAATCTTGCGTGCAAAAAATTGTCCCATGATGGTTTATATTTCTGCCAAGTAATTTTCAAATCCATCCAAGAACAATAAAGGTATTGAGCGGACACAAGCATAAAATACTTCTTTACCTCTAGCCTCGAATTATGACTTTGACCTTGCAGGTACAAGTACCAACCTGGGTTTAGAGCGCAACACATCCTCTCAGGATGTTTGACATTTCTGCCCAGTAATTTCAAAATCCATCCTATTGACCGAGTTAAAGTTCCAGACCATATTTTGACATTTGACCTCTAAGTACCACCTTAACCTTGGAGGTACAGACCTGGTTTTGCGCGCGACGCATCGTCTTATGATTGTTAACATTTCTCCCAAGCAATTTCAAAATTCATCCAGAAATAAGAAAGTTATTGGCCGTGTTTAAGTTTCGGACTTTGGTGTGTGGGAATGTGTGGCGGCGGTAAAACGTCTACCTGCCCTACATCATATTGTAGATTATATTTTCTTGTCCTTTGGGACCATTGATTCCATTTTGGAATTTTGAAAATATCTGATGGTCACTGATGAGGTCTAATTGGCCGAAACTAGCTAGTCTGGCCCGGAAAACATATACACTCCATATTTTTCAGTTCTGCGGTGTATTCCTTGCTTCCAAAGGATAACCCTTTTATAGAACATATTTAACTTCACTACAGCTGGTGTGTGGGAATGTGTATGGCGGTAAAACTTCTCCTTGCCCTACATTATAGTGTAGATTATATTTTCTTATCCTTTGGGATCATTGATTCCATTTTGGAATTTTGAAAATATCTGAGGGTCACTGATGAGGCCTAATTGGCCGAAACTAGGTAGTCTGGCCCAGAAATCATATACACTCCATATTTTTTAGTTCTGCGGTGTATTCCTTGCTTCCAAAGGATAACCCTTTTATAGAACATATTTAACTTCACTACAGCTGGTGTGTGGGAATGTGTGGCGGCGGTAAAATGTCTCCCTGCCCTACATCATAGTGTAGATTATATTTTCTTGTCCTTTGGGATCATTGATTCCATTTTGGAATTTTGAAAATATCTGAGGGTGACTGATGAGGCCTAATTGGCCGAAACTAGCTAGTCTGGCCCAGAACACATGTACACTCCATATTTTTCAGTTCTGCGGTGTATTCTTTTTTTCCAAAGGATAACCCTTTTATAGAACATATTTAACTTCACTACAGCTGGTGTGTGGGAATGTGTGGCGGCGGTAAAACGTCCCCCTGCCCTACATCATAGTGTAGATTATATTTTCTTGTCCTTTGGGATCATTGATTCCATTTTGGAATTTTGAAAATATCTGAGGGTCACTGATGAGGCCTAATTGGCCGAAACTAGCTAGTCTGGCCCAGAAAACATATACACTCCATATTTTTCAGTTCTGCGGTGTATTCCTTGCTTCCAAAGGATAACCCTTTTATAGAACATATTTATTTTTTTATCTTTGACCTTTAAGTAAGACATTGACCTTGGAGGTACGGACCTGGATTTTACATGCGATACATCGTCTCATGATAGAAAATATATTTGCCAAATTATTACAAATCAATTCAGAAATAAGAACGTTATTGACTGTGTTTAATTTCGAACGAACGGACTGACGAACAAACGAACGGACGGACGAACGAAAATGGGCAACAATATATGCTCTTCAACCATTCTTCGAATGACTGGGGCATAATAACGAAGACTAGGATCAAATTGCGCATGCTGATCTTTGTCTTCGCCAATCGAAGTTAAGCTGATAGTGTGACTGTAGATTACGCCTTCTGACAGTCAAAAATATTGCATTACGAAAACACGCCTGTGCAAATACATTGTTAACATTATCGCCGAAACAAAGACAACTTTGAGATGAAAATTGTGATATTTTTCTTATTTTTGGTCGAAAAATAGACTGTGGGTACTCGTTAGAACCGCCTCATCGAGGCGGTTCTAACGAGTACCTACAAGCTATAGCTTCGAGCATAAATAAGAAAAAATAAGGATTAACCCTGTAAACCCAAGTTTTAGCATATAAAATGAGGTTCAAGGGGGGGGGGTGGGGATTTATATATGCGTGTTTTCGTGATGATTGTTCCTCTGAGAATGAACAAAAATGGCCTGGATCCTTGATAGCGTGGTACCAAGGTTCGGTGTGAACTAAGGTGTCAAATTTTAGAAAATTAAATTAATATTTTATAGAATGTTAGCTCCATTTCCGCAAATAGAACTTCTGGCATCATCAATGTAGCACACTGCTTAGCCCGAAGGTCAGAAAATAGCTTCAGCTATCTGCTTTTAAATTAACGGCACTGGGCGAAAAGGCCTCTTAAGGTGTCTGCAGTAAGGGTGAGGTTTGTGGCCACCAAAAATCGATTCAAGCCCCCTCCGCCCTCTCCTCAGTGAAATACGTTTCACTAACGGTTCCAAAGCGGTTCTTCTGTCGCGGTTATTTTGTTATAGTTTGTCTCTGAATGTGTGTACACTAATATATACTGAGAGGCAAAAGTAAGTATACAGGTTAATGAACGCCGATTTGCGTCCCAATGTCTCCCTCTCTACATACATATGTGGCATCATAAATAAGAACAACCACTACTGCATAATTTGCAGCAGTTTCCGTTAAAATTGATTAAAGGATAATGAAATTGCGTCACTTGAAATGGACGGGGGGGGGGGGGGGGTCTGATCCAATATTTTGTCTTGAGTAGTTTCCCTTTAAACATGTGTTTCGAATAAGTGTTATTCAATAAATGAATTTTTGTGCAACAGATTCAAAGAAGGGGAACTGATTGGCAAGAATATATCCCATATTAAAATTAAACACAAGGTAAAATGCAACATTTCTTTGTCAAAGAAAATTTCATTTTCGCCTTTTACGTTGAACTTCTTCCTTTGATTAAATGCTTTATGTTTCTTTGGGATTTGTATTGGTGATAAACTTTTCTTTGAGTTATTTTCGAGGCATCACTATGGAGTAAGCATAAAAATGCCGAGGAAAACAAAAATTATGTGAAAGTTTCAAACGAATATCTCTTACACGATTTGAGAAAAAGACTCATTTAATTCATTATGATTTTAATTGAAAGGGAGATCATCCGGAACAGGCAGAAATTACAATTGAGTTTGAAGCTGTTTGTTTGGGCTTAATGGCAAAGTAATGATGGCGTCTTATCGATGAACATTCGTACATGACTTCTGCGGTGCGAATAGATTTGAATGTCAAGTACAACACGAGATTCTGTTGGAAATATTGATTATCAATTAAGGGCAATAACTCCATCATGGATGACTGCAACAGGAAAAGAATTGGACTTTTACAAAACTTAGACGTTTGGGAAAATCGGACATAGGCATAGTTTATTACAGACAGCAATACAAGATCCGGTATTCCAAATCAAAAACTGTATACTTTTTATTGCCTCTGAGTATATACTAACTTAAACTCCTAACGCAACAAACAACTTGAATTGTTTAAATACAGTCAAACTTCAATGGCTCGAACACCTTTGAGACCTCGAAAATCTGTTCGAGACAGGGATAGTTCGAGCCATTGAGGGTTACTTCCAGGAGACATAATCAGATATATTTGGACACATTTTTGGTGTTTAAAAATGGGAATGTATGCTGTGTGTTCTCATTAGAATCGCCTTATCGAGGCGATTCTAATGAGTACACAAAACATACATTTGCAAACCAAAACACTAAAATTTCCGACATTATATTCCACTTTTTCGTACGAAAAGGATTCCCCCTAGGGACTCAAGAAAGGGTCCGACTCAGGCACGGTAAACGAGCCATTAGTGTTCGAGCCATCGAAGTTCTACTGTACTAGGGAAGATGTTATTGTAGGGAAACGTGTGCGATATATGAGGATCAACTACCTCTGGCCAATTGATTACGAACGTTTATTCAAGATTTTCTGCAATGGTTCATTAAGCTTCATTCTGATTGGTCAAAAGGAGGTTTTCTGGAACCGCATGCTTTCTGTCAGTTTTTAAAAGCCAAATTTTAAGTTCACCTTACTCAGACATCAGCCCATTCAGATGAGTGCCTATAAAATTTTGCCCCCCCCCCCCCCCCCTTGAACCCATTTTTATACAGTAAAACTGGGGTTTGCGGGGGTAAACCTTATTTTTCTAATTTCTGCTCTAAAATATAGAGTGTGGGTACTCGTTAGAACCGCCTTAAAATATAGAGTGTGGGTACTCGTTAGAACCGCCTCATGAGGCGGTTGTAACGAGTACCCTCAATCTATATTTTGAGCAGAAATAAGAAAAATATCACAATTTTTCATCTCAAAATTTTCACGTTTTCGGCGATAAAGGTTACAATGTATTTGTATAGGCGTGTTTTCGTAATGAGCAGCCGTTTGCTTCCGTAGTCCTAAACTATACCCTAAAGTTTATAACATCCAAATTTTGCGTTTCTTACAGGATAGTCAAAGACTGTTACAAAATGAATATCGCTTTAATTCTAAGAAATAAAGATTTGCTTTCATGCAACCTAAATGAGCATCTTTTTTATAATGGCCAATGTATCCGTGCATTTTCTAATGAATCGTAATGTATTAAATCCCGTTCTTATCAAGCAAATTTTTCTTATTGCTCAAATTACTCTTGCTGGAAAAAAGTGCAATTTACCTCTTTCTTACGACTGAATTTTTTTTTTAAATTCAAACAAAGTCAGAGGCTTTCTCATACACCGGGGTTTCATACAAAAAGGTACATACTCATTTCACATTCCGACAGGAATTTCACTTTCTATCAGACAAACCAAGTCCATAATAGAAGTGAAGGCAATGATCGGGCATCGATACAATTTTACCCACAGGTACCATCAGAGACGCCAAAGGGAAAGAAAAACAAACATAAAACGGCTCTTTTCTTGCATTTATGCCAGGCTAAAGAGGCAAACGATATTTTCAATGATGCCTTATTGATGAAACTTTCAGGCCATGAACTATAGTTTTTTCCAACATTTGTAGGAGCAATAATACTTTCAAATAACTGCGTTGTTGTGTTGGGACTTTGGGCTAGTATATTTTTGTTTTAGATAGCGAATTGGTCATTTTGTGGGGAAGTATCTGTTCTTTTTGGCTTTCCGCTAGTGATGTTACCATTAGGGTATAGTAATTGCATGTGTCTGTTTCCTTCCCTTTGGTGACTGTGGTGGGTTAATTGTATCGATTTCTGATCATTGCATTCACTTCTATGTAAATTTAACTTCACTGGGCGAAACGGCATTTTCCAGCATGTGTGAAAACACTCGCATCAAGCTAAATATCCGCAATCTGACTACATACAAATCGTTTAGTACAATAATTACTACAAGTGCCAAAAGTATCTATTTTATGTTCATAACAAGTGTAATAAAACATATCTGTGAAGCTGGCATGTTGACTAACCTATATTGATGCCTTCAGCATGATTGCCCTTCAAATTAACCTGATACATATTTTTTAATCTTTTTTACGAAAACACGCCTATACAAATGCATTGTAAACTTTACGGCCACAAAAAAACGAACATTTTACGGTGAAAAACTGTAATTTTGTTTTCTTATTTCTGCCCAAAATATAGATTTTGGGTACAAGTTGGGACCGCCTCATCGAGGCGCTTCTAACGAGTACTCACATTCTATATTCTAGAGCAGAAATAAGGTAAATAAGGGTTATCCCAGTTTCTTATACTATATAAAAATGTTTGTTTGTTTTTTCTTTCTTTTGCGGGGGGGGGGGGGGGGGGGTTGTTTGTTTGATGTGATGTTTAACGTTCCCGTCAACACTGTGAAGGTCATTTTGGAGACGTTGCTTCCAATTTTGTGGGACTTAAAGGTCATTTTGGAGACGTTGCTTCCAATTTTGTGGGACTTTTACCCGACATTGAGATGAAATGACATCTCAAGCCCTGTCGCCCAATAAAACCAACAGGCTTAATAAGCATTCGCACCGCTTTACCTGCGATCGGATTTCAGCTCTGCGTGGAAGCATCATGCAGCCCATCTGTTTCTTCAAGCCCCGATGGGCGGGGGCCGAAAAGTGGGGCTGAAGGGGTTCAAAATTATAAAGGCGTGTTTTCGTTATGTTTCCCGCTGAATACGGTATAACTTACCCCTACCTTTGCAAACAGTGTTGATCTTTACTGTTTGTGAACATTACGAAAACACGCCTATACAAATACACTGTAGGTTTTAAAGACGAAAAAATGAAAATTTCAAGATGAAAAACTGTGATATTTTTCTTATTTCTGCTCAAAATATAGATTGAGGGTACACGTTAGAACCGCCTCATCGAGGCGGTTCTAACGAGTACTCACAATCTATATTTTGAGGGGTTTCCCCTGTAAACCCCAGTTCTACTATATAAACTTGGGATTCAAGGGGGTCAAAATTATATAGGCGTGTTTTCGTGATGATATATTTGGAAACAGAACGAATAAATTACGTTCTGATAGTAAGAAATAGATGTGTAATTAAATTAGTTTACTCAGCAAGTTAAGAGTTAAAAATTCTAACAACTATAATGTGCACTAAACACACATATGAAGGCAAAGAGTCTGTATCCGTTACAATCTTCTGGAGTCCATGTCTGTTGATCTGAACATTGAGATTTGCCATTTTGTCTATGGATTAATGATTTTGGATTAACGCTTTGGAACTACGCCCTAAACTACTGACAACGTTTCACTTAGAGGGAGCTTACCACTAAATATTTTCCATAGACGACAATAGTAACATTTTTCCATCTCCAACAAAAACTGTACATGCAAAATATTTCAAACCTTGGTGGTTTGTAGAGCAACTCTAGCTGAATAAATCTCAAAGAAAAAATCCACATGTAGCCCGTCTCCTTTTTGAGCTATTGTCCGCCATATTGTTGATGTGTAGCGCCGCAGTGAATAACAGGGCAATTTTTTCTCAAAGGGGTGACCATGAAAATGTGGCAGCAATAGTTTTGGGCTTGCAGATATAATTGCAAAGCATCTATTATTTTGTTTTGCTATAAGTACCCTTTTCTTAAAATGAAATAAATCCAGCCTATATAACCAATGAAATGCACAGCTGGTATTTGATCCTCTATCAAATCTTCTGTCCCAAAGTGCTGGTTCCCCGGCTCAGCAATATTTAGTGTTAAGCTACCTATACCAAACCCTTATTGTCTTTATGATCCATCAAAAGCATTGTCAAATAGAAATTTAGATCATATCTAATAATTTAAGCATGCATAATAAATGTTCAGTGACAAAGAATCTTTGAAGTTTGCGAAAAAGTTATCGCTTTCAGATTCTACAATGAAAGCCGAACAAACAATATTTTGTGAAAAAGGGCAAAGTTTACCTCTTTCTGGAATGGAACCCAGACACCGGCTGGCATAAGTGGTTCTTCTCCTATGTCTTTGGAACACTTCAATCCTAAAATGCACTAAAGTATGCCTTAATAGCATACCAACTGGTATTTATGGCTGATTTCACACCTATACCCCCTATTTTATGTAAAAATGGCATTTTGAGGATATTTTGATGATAAAACTTTGACAAAAATGATTATAAATGCCTCAATACCATGAGAAATAGTGGATATATATCTGTTCAGACCCTTTAACATGAATCTAATCAATAAGAACCAATAAGAGATGAGAAAACTTATCGCGATATTGCAGCAGAGACAATTTTGAAGTTTTGCTTTCGCTAGAGACCAAGGCCAAAAACCAGGTAACCTTAGTGTTAAATTCCAGATGGAGTAGATCCTTTCTCTTGTGTTTCTGGTTATACACTTACTGTAAGACTTTTTCCAAAACAAACCCATTAACAATTGATAAACATGGCTTTAAAGTACCCCCCCCCCTCAAAATGCACAGATCAGAAGCAAAAACTGATCAAAACAACCAGTTAGACCTAAATTACCACAAACCTTACACTTTTTTAGAGTTTCTATCTATGGCAAACCACATGCCAGGAATATCCATTTTATGATACAGAATTGGATAGAACCTACCAAATGTGTGAAAATATGATGTAATGACTGAAAACTGGAGTGTGGGGCTGATTTTCCAACTTTTGGTATAGGGAGCTTACCACTAAATATTTTCCATAGACGACAATAGTAACATTTTTCCATCTCCAACAAAAACTGTACATGCAAAATATTTCAAACCTTGGTGGTTTGTAGAGCAACTCTAGCTGAATAAATCCCAAAGAAAAAATCCACATGTAGCCCGTCTCCTTTTTGAGCTATTGTCCGCCATATTGTTGATGTGTAGCGCCGCAGTGAATAACAGGGCAATTTTTTCTCAAAGGGGTGACCATGAAAATGTGGCAGCAATAGTTTTGGGCTTGCAGATATAATTGCAAAGCATCTATTATTTTGTTTTGCTATAAGTACCCTTTTCTTAAAATGAAATAAATCCAGCCTATATAACCAATGAAATGCACAGCTGGTATTTGATCCTCTATCAAATCTTCTGTCCCAAAGTGCTGGTTCCCCGGCTCAGCAATATTTAGTGTTAAGCTACCTATAATGGCGATTTATGCGAAGACAGCTCGTACTGCTGATCACGGTGAAAGAATGATAAATTGTTTTCAATCGTTACTGCTTAACCGTGAGAGTTTCAGAGACATATTTTGAGATTTCGAGTTTTAGAAACTGGTCTATGAATATTTTGAGATTTCGAGTTTTAGAAAGTGGTCTTTGAATCAGGTGTTGATTGAGTATGTTTAGTCCGCATAACGGCATACCTCATTAGTGCTACATCTCTGAGAACATAAAAATCAATCGACTACAGAGTTGAAACAACGATGAGGACTCGACAGCATGAAATAACCAAAGTGCTGGAGTAAAAGAAAACCAGAGGACCCGACTAGAAATAGAGTAATACTGAATAAACAATTAAGACCAACAGGTTTTCTTCCATACAGATACTTATGACATAAAGCTAGACAGCGTGGCTCTGTTAGACTGAGTCACCTGTGCTTTATATGTTCTTTGATTATAAATTTTATTTGGACTTGTTGTTTTCGCAATATGGCAATGGTTGCAATGCAGAAATCGGAATGCGGCTTTAGAGCAACTGAACACTCACTGAATATGTTTCAATTGGCGACCGTTTCAGTAATAAACACCCCTATAAACCCCACTTTTTACAGGGGAAACTGGGGTTGTCAAGGGGTAAGCATTATTATTTGTTCTCTTAGAGGCGGTTCTGATGAGCAGCTAAAATCTATGTTTGGAGTGCAAATACGGATACTATCACAAATACTTATTAGAAAAACAACCATTTTGGAGATTTTAAAGACTGTACTACGTCACAGGGATGTATAAGCTTAATTGTGCACTTATTTATACTTAAAGTTCTGCAAAGGCGACAGTGATTAAAAGTGTTGATCAGTAATCGCATGCTATGGCGTCCAATCAGTCCTTGTTGCAGTATTGACCTGAGACTGGTGAACTCTATTAACATAATTTCACACCCGACTGAATGCATATATTTATCTTCGCCGTCTCCCGAAAATGACGATAATGTTATTCAATACATAGAGGTCGGTGAATGGGTCGCGATTCACGAGATGCCGAGAATTCACGAGAAGCTTACGAAAGCCGACGTATTAGGCGATAACGTTGATTAATTTGTTCCATGCATAAAGGTCAGTCTCATGTCAAATTGTCCGAACTGTACAGAAAATGATGTTTGTAAGAAATAATACAAATCGTAGCAATCCTTTTGCTGTAGTCTGACCCGTTCTAAAGTTTGTCGTGGAATTGTCTACTTGCCATTCGCAAATTATATCTTAAGCGTCACGGGCCGCATTTGCTACTGTGAGAAACGTCGCCCACGCATAATGCTCTTAAAAGTGCCACAAACGCTATAATCATGAACAATTTTCGACTCAATTTTCCTACATCTGGATAATGTTGTAATTATGTCAGATGAAGGCGTATTTTGGTCGTTTTACGACACTGAGTGTCACAAAAGACCAGGTTTGTTTTGGCTGCGTAGAAATTTGGAAAACATATGCACCCATTACCGTCTGGATAGCACAGTTCGTGAAAGCTTTGAATATGCATGTATCATGCTTTAAAATGGAACCAAGCATACAACCAACCATAATGAAAACACGCCTGTAAACTTTACCCCAGAGAAAACAAAAAAATTAAGACGAAAAATTGTGATATTTTTCTTATTTCTGCTCTAAAATATAAATTGTGGGTACTCGTTATAACCGCCTCGATCTATACGAGGTGTGATATAAATATTGAAAGGAAATGACTCATTCCGGGGTGTTATATATAGGCTAATATGTAATAAAACGCCGCATTTATTGTGTCTATAGCGAGCGTCAAGCCATAAAAATGATCATACGTGTAATAGCATATATAGTTACTGGCGCGTAACGTTCCGAGGGTCAATGTCCGGCCTCTGAGCGATGCCGGACAGTGATCCCGAGGGACGGATTTTCTATCTACCACTGACAACCATATAAGATTCTCTTTCTTGCATACCATACATTTCTGAGAGCAGATTTTATTTTATAAGGCAGTCAATTTGACTTTGACTTCCCCCATATATTGATGACAATAATACGGCCTTTTAGAGGTCACTGTACGCGCAGTGTAACGACAAACTTAACAACGGCGTACATGACGTCCTATTCAACCAGTGAACATCAAACACGTGGCAATTCTTGACTTTTATCCTATGCCCGGGGAGGAAAACCTGGGTAGGAAAAGAATATCTATCCAAGGGTTATTTTTCTATGATTTCCTTATCTGGTGTGCAAGAATTGATGACCACGTGTCACGGTATCGCACATTTTTATAACAGATATCGTATCCGGTCATTTTGCTACATAGCCGTATATAGTTCGGTTTATAGTCTATTATTTTTTCTGCATATATACTTAGTCAAAAAAGTAACTATACCAACTTTCGGGTGAAACTCACTAGATATCTGGCAGCTATTGAGCTAAATTTGGCTGCAGACATTTAAATCGGACGTTTAGCTAGAGAATGCTCAAACTTGCATTTGTCCATACCTTTCTGCTCCAGAGTTGTCTTCCAATATGTGCCTAGAAAGATTTTGGTAGAAAATGGACATTGCGCATGCGCAGAAAGTTCTTTTTTGACTAAGATGGAAGACAATATTCTTTGAATATCGGATAACACGTTACTTGTACAATATCTCATGATCTCGCATTATAAGCGAGGTTTTAATTTGTGAAATTCTCAAATTATCTCCCTTGCAATTAAAAATATAGCAATTTTCGAACTGCTGTAATTTTTATTTCTGTCAATCAATTTTTGCCATTTTTTTCAAGAAACGCTTTGTGTCCACCATTGCTTTTTATCCTGATGGTAAACAATACAGATAATTCATGTAGCATGTAGCACTATCGATTGCGATTTTCTATGGAGTTCCCATTGAAAGCAGCATTTGCACACAACTTATAAGAATTGGGGGTCAATGTGTGATAGCCTGTTTCTCGTAGCTGATGCAACTAAAGTTCCAAATCTTTCGTGAATAGACGCAAATGGTATCTAAAGAAATGTCACATGCATCAAATTTTAGAAATGTAGGGTACAGGGAAATTTTGTGATGTTAAATCATAGCATGTTTTAATGATTTTCTCTGCAAAAATGACACAGTGACCCCTCGGGTGTTTAAAGCAATGGTCTACGATGATGTGTTTACGAAAACAAAAACGAATGGTGCTTTTGCACGGAACAATGAATCTTCTTATCAAAACATAACAAACTTTATGCAGTTTTTATCTGTAGTAGCTATAGTAACAGAAGCAATTTTAGTTATAGGAACTTTTTTGACTGAGTATAGTTTATTATCTGTCTGCATGCAAGAAGGTCATTGTACGTAAACCGGTCATAATTTGAGTTTAAGCTACTTGAATACTGTTGTAAACAGATCAGAAAAATGAACACATTTTCAAAGTAGTTGTGGTGTCTAATACTGCAATCAGTCGTAGGAGGGTTCAATTATCCGATCGCTAAAATCCTATCCAGGCACCTCGATGGAATTATAAAGTGAAGCGAATCGCAAGAATCCGATTTTCTTGTGTCTCTCAAATAGCTTATTTCTTTGTTCAAACTCTCTTAAAAAGCGATTGCTGCTGAAGCAAGTCCGATAGTTCTGTATATATTAGGAAGTGGATACAGACAAAATCAAGTGACCTTATCTGAGCCCCGCCAAGCGAATTTGTGTCTTCGAGCATTCCGTCATGACAAATATTAATTGCGCATGCCCAGCCATTCAGAGGGGCCAGGGATATGGTTTTCTATCTGTATGTTCCTCTTGATTCACTGCTTGTATGAGCGAGCAGCGAAGGTTCTGGCGAGACTGCGCGGATGCGCAGGCTCGCCTGAACCTTCGCTGCTCGCATAGGCGATAAGTACCAAAATCGCTTGACGGGGCCCAATTCTGATATAAGTAAATACAATGGCCCTGTAATTTTCTCGAGTGTATTATTCGGGAAGATTCTCTGACAAATTAGCGTTGCTTCAACAATCTAGCTGCCTCCAGGGAATAGAGAGGCAATATAGGCTGACCATATAATCAGTATTTGCGTAAATCTTTCCCTACATACGTACAAAAGGTATGTATGAGTCAAAACCTACAACCAAAACTGTGCGACGAGTGTTTTGTTTGTTTGATTTTGGGTTTAACGTCCCCGTCAGCACTGTATAGGTCATTTCTGAGACGTTGCTTCCAATTTTGTTGGACTTTTACCCGACATTGAGATGGAATGACATCTGAAGCCCTGTCGCCCAATGAAACCAATAGGGTTAATAAGCATGGACGGTCCGACTTGCACCACTTTGCCTGGGCAGGCTTAGATCCCCTAAGCGGTTTACCAGTACTTGTGTGCGGTCGGTTTCAGCTCTGCGCGGAAGCATCATGCAGCCCATATTTTTCTCCATGCCCCAATTGGCGGGGGCCGTGTGCGACGATTGCAGTCTGAGACATATATACACTAAAATTCCGCTATTAAGACCACCAAAATTGAGACTAATTCTGCTTTAAAAAAGCTTATCTAGACAGTTTGAGTTATTTTTTCTCCCTGGGTTCTGCATACAGTGTCTTCTGGTCGGCGACCATCTTTGGGACAGTTCAAAAGTGGTCTTAAAGACCACTTTGAACAGTCCCAAAGGTGGTCTTTATCTAGGACTTCTACAGTATAATATATATCTTGTAATCAAAGCACTGGGGGTATTGCTGGGTTAATTGTCTCTGAGTGTAGGCTGGCAATAATAGACTGTTTCCTTCTACCTTAATTTACAGGTTTTAGCAAAAAGTGTAGACCCTGATCAGACGCTAATTTTGTGGCGTCGGACCTCTAGATTTCTATACTGTAAGCAAACAGTATAGACGCTGATCAGACATCTCGTTCTGTGGCGTCTGATCTGGGTCTGCACTGTCTACCAAGCCCAACCCATGATACTAGCCCAGATTATACAGTTAATCCTATTACGCAACAAGCTGATTGATCTCACTGCGATAAAATTAACGCTGCTACATTTTATGAATACAAAACAATGATAGGCACGTGGACTAGAACTAATTAACTTTGGGTCGGTTGACAATCTACCCAAGTCGATTGATAAACAATCTACCTCAAAGATAGTTCGCTTGTCTCTCGTTTTGACAGTTCAGAAACTGTACACGGTTGGTGCGATCAGCGATGAACCTGATTCGCCTGTGGGCATGCGCAAGGTGATCTAAACCTTTGCTGGCCGATAAGACTTATTGTAGGATCTGACGAGTTTTGTCACATGTTTTGAATTTATTTTAGATACATAATTTATGTACATATAATATGCTGCAGTGTTCAGCAGTCTTCATAATTAGCAGCTGCCTATTTTGTTTACTGTCGTTTACTAGTTTATCCCTTCCCTGTAAGGGCAGAGCTGATGAGAGAGAGAAAAAAAAGATATAGAGGTTTTTTAATTTACTTAGATGAATACCAAAAATCTGTCATCGATTCTGTTGAAAATATCAGAATTTGCACTCGTAAAATTCTGATGTTTTCAACACACGAGATGCGAAACTCTCGTGGAAATTCTGATGTTTTCAACACACGAGATGCGAAACTCTTGTGGAAATTCTGATGTTTTCAACACACGAGATGCGAAACTCTCGTGGAAATTCTGATGTTTTCAACACACGAGATGCGAAACTCTCGTGGAAATTCTGATGTTTTTAACACACGAGATGAAATTTTTTAGGTATTTATTAAAAAAAAAAACTTGAAGTAAATTTTCCTCTTATTTTATCCGTAACTTCAGTGATGTACTGTAACTGAAACAGCTGTTCATAACATGCTTTGCACGCCTGAAAATGTCTGGTGTTTTCAACACCAAATATGTTTTCAACACATTTGATGAAATATTTGTAAAATGTTGTTTTTTTTTTTTTCATTTTATACGAAAAACATACCAAAAAGTAATCCGGGCTGCTAATGTGAAAATATTTTTAGATCATGTTATTTTTCGCACTGTGAAAATATTTTTTGGTCATGTTTTTTTATTGCACTGTGAAAATATATACCATTACGAAACCACGCCTCTTAAAATATATTAAAAAAAATTACCAGCAAAAAAGAAAAAATTCAGACAAAATTTCTCTTATTTTCCATATTTCTGCTCCAAACATAGATTGTGGGAACTCGTTAGAACCGCCTCAGTGAGGCGGTTCTAACAAGTACCCACAATCTGTGTTTTGAGCAGTAATAAGAAAAATAATGTATACCCCTGCAAACCCTTTTTTACTGTATAAAAAGGGGGTTCAAGAGGGTCATATTTATATAGTCGTGTTTCGTGAGGTGTGAAAATATCATTTTTAATTGTTTCAGATATGCATTTATTTCAATGTTTCACTGTCAAATAAAAAAAATGTTTTCTGCTTCTGCTGCAGAACCCTTTTACCTATAATCCTTTCCACAGACTCTTCGTCAAGACTGATACGAAATTAATTAATTTTGTATTCCACAGACTGAACATGATATGTGGTACAAATGAAATCGGACCTGATCGTGTCTCTTTGTATCAAGCCGCAGTCGGCAACTCTTAATTTCTTGTCCTACTTGTTTACTTGACTTGATAGATTTTGTAAGGTAACTGGGCGCTAAAAGCACATAGCGGCTACCCCTCCCCCCCCCCCCCACCCCCTACTTGTTTATACATGTACTTACATTGATATGGCTGCCTTAAAAACAGTGTTGTTCTCAAGCATAAACAAATAAATTTGAACTACGTCATTTAATTTAAAGTTCAAGTTTATTTGTAGAAGAGAGAATCAAGAGAATCAAGTAGAAACATAATTATGCATGTGTGCATATGGCGGTAGCACTTGTACAGGGATATGTTGGTTTAATATGTTCCGTACCCATTAGGCTTTATTTGCAATCAAATGAGATTTGATTCGCGGGGAGATCGACTGCACCGTGGCACTGGCATATTCTCAGTGCAGATAATAATTTTATCGATATTATCGGATAGTTGAGTAATTGTTTAAATATGACCAATCCAAAAGAGTGTATATAAATATAAATAGTTTGTTTTGATGCTTTATATACCTGTACAACTGCTAGCTACAGTAGCTTTTCAATGACTCGAACCCCGATGGCTCGACTACCACAGATGAGTCGAACCCGCTCCCAGCCCCCCAAGGGGATCTCTCCAAATACGAATAAAAAGGAAGACTCTCCTCCTATATCTTGCAAGTGTATGGTGTGTAAACTCACCAGAAACACTTCTAATGAGCACACATAACATACATCCATGTCATAGAACACCGAAAAGATATCCACAGTTACCTCCAATATACCCTAGTACAACATCAAGTATATTCCTCCGTGGCCCGAATTGTCACGAACAAATATTTGTGGTCTAAAAGGGGGTTCGAGCCATCGAGATTCGACTGTTTATTTTTTATTTATTTTTTGGCAAATAGTGCATTTACATAATAAGCGTGACAAGTAATGACATTTTAGATAAAAACCTTTGGTATTTACGTCATACGTATTGTGGTCGGGCCTAAAAGTTCGCAAGCGTCGTTTTCTTTTGTTATAATGCTTAATGTTGTTTTGGAATTCGTTCCAATTATATGCAGTCTATAATGTCGACCTCCATTATCATTATGGAGCCAATTCCGGGATTTCTTAAAAATAAATGGATGAGAGTAGTTAATCAAGTCCATAAACCCCGACACTCCTTATTTGTGTATATTTATTTCACGCTATAATATATCATTTTAGGATCTATCCATTATTTCTTTATCTTCAAAATTCTCTGACTATCACTCGTACATATAACCGGATATATTCCCTTATTAAATATCTTAAGGTATCCACTCCTGGAGGTAATAGTTTTCATAAATGTCTAGATGGCACATGATGTGATAGCACAAGATCCAGTGCGATATGTTTACGATACGACCATAAAATAGTTATTTCAGAATATCTTGAGCATTCTATTAAGGGATTCCTTAAAGATAATTATAGGACATTAGGAAACGCTGTAATGATCATAGTAGTTAAAAGTACATAAATGCCAGCTACCTAAACCAAAACCCTGACAACACTGATAGTTGAATTGTTCGATGGTCCTGAACGGGGACTTAGATTTGTCTAAATCGCGATGGAAGTAAGGTCGACGATTGTGATCGCGTAAAATGGATTTAAGCCCCCCCCCCCCCCCCCCCCCGCCCCAGTGAAATTCTTTTTCACTAACAGTTCCAAGGCGGTTCTTCTGTCGCGGTTAATTTTTGTTATGGTTTGTCTATGAGTGTCTGTATCGCTTACATATTTTTGTTTTGGATAGCCAATTGGCCGTTTTTGGAAAGTAACTGTCGTTTTCGTTTTCCATTATTGTTGTTTTCCATAAGGGTCTAGTTATTTCATGTCTGTGTTTCTGTCCCTTTCGTGTCTCTGTTGGGAGCTGTGAGTTAATTGTATCGATTCCTGATCATTGCCTTCACTTCCATTTAGAGGATTTCGTTAACTTTTGAATTTCTGCATAATAAGCAAACGGTGTAGAATTGCACGGCTATAACAAATATCTACCAAGATTCGTACACATTATTACGTAAACAAGTCCGTGAAATGAACACCCCCTAAACCCAACTTTATATAGAGAAAACTTGGGTTTCGGGGGTATACATTATTTTTCTTATTTCTGCTCCAGTACATAGGTTGTGGGTGCTCGTTAGAACCGCCGCAATTAGGCGGTTCTAACGAGCACCCCCACAACCTATGTTTGGAGTATAAATCAGAAAATGTCTCAGATTTTCATTGGAAAACTAGCCACTTTGGAGATGTGATAAAATGCACTTTGTCGCATAATGCGCTCTTTGTGCGAGAGTCATTGATAGCCAAGTGGACATCAGTGACGAAATCTTTGCTTGTGTACCTTTGAGCTGAGTGGACACAATCGACCCAAAATATAATGTGCGATCGAGCTTCTTGCCTTGCCCTGCCTTGATACAGAAAGGACGCCATCACGAAAACACGCCTATATAATTTTGACCCCCCTTGAACCCCACTTTTATGTAGTAAAACTGGGGTTTCCGGGGGTATACCTTATTTTTCTTATTTCTGCTCTAAAATATAGATTGTGAGTACTCGTTAGAACCGCCTGGGGCGGTTCTAACGTGTGCCCACAATCTATATTTGGAGCAGAAATAAGAAAAATATCACAATTTTTCATCATACAATTTTCATTTTTTCGGTGATAAAGGTGGCAATGTATTTGTATAGGCGTGTTTGCTTAATGAACAGCATGCCATAACGTAAAATACAACGGATACGCATATACAAAGCCAAACAAAATACACTTATATGGCTCATAGACATCTTGAACGTAATGCATTGTTTTAGCTCATCGCGAAAACACATATATGCAAATGAAACCCCCTTGAACCCTACTGTTCCACAGGACCAATGGTCAGGAATCGATACAACTACCTCACATCCAGTCAGAGACACCAAGGGGTAAGAAACACGCCCATGAAGTTATTAGACCTAATGAAAACATCCTTATCGGATAGCCAAAAAACAACAACAAAAAAAAAAAAAACAGCTACTTTCCCACAAAATGGCCAAACGGCTATCGAAAATAAAAAATATGTAGCACTATAACTACTACTACTTATTATAATCGACTTTATCTATAGAGGGTAACACATTGAGGCGGATATAATGAGAACAGGCAATCTTTGTTTTGAGCAGAAATAGAAAAAATATTAGAATTTTTTATCTGAAAATTTTCATTTACGGAGATAAGAGTTTCAATGTATTTTGAATAGACAAGTTTTGATAACTGATACTCGGGCATTCGAAAATCGGCTGCATGTTTGCATTAATTTAATATGTTATTTCTGTTGTTGTTTTTTTCAGGCAAGAGAATCATCGGAAACGTGTGGAGTGGCATTTCCTTGAAGAAAGAAAAGTGACGACCGCACAGCCTTGCCTAGGAATTCAGTGCATATTTTGATTAGACATCGTGGACAGATATGAAAGAAGTATTAGATTAGCGTGTGCAATTATTGTTTTAGGATACTAGTTTGAAAATGATTCGGTTCTGTGTTTGACAGATGCTACGTTTTCATGTCCATATTGAGACTGTCAAGTTCAGCAACAGAGTAACACGATATTTCTGCCACGGGAAACATAACATTGAAGGGCCTTATCGTAGTTTCAGTTCTAACGTTTCTCAGACTGGATTTTGACACCTGTTGCGGGAAATAAGATCAGTAATGGAGAAGCAATAAAAAGCCAATCGCTTGTCCGGACAAGCAGTCAAAGGATACATGCTGCGAATAAGCTTATTCACCTTACTTCTCTAGGAGGCGACTTTGAGCACGATGGAGGAAGAGTCTTCTGTGGCCGTTCTTGTAATGCTGTCTGTGTTTTCGTTGGTAGGGACTATAGGCAACAGTTTGGTTTTGTACATTTATGCGAATAAAAAGACAAAAACTACGGCAGGAGTATTCATAATGTGCTTGGCAGGCACAGACCTTTTCACATGCTTGGTGATTGTACCATACACAGAGGTAGTGATATACCTGAAATATAAACTATTGTACGACGTTGTTTGCCGGGCTTACATGTTTCTCATTACGTTCAATGTTCCTTTCTCGGCCTTTATCATGGTGGCAATTGCAGTCGACAGATTTTTCTGTATTTGCTATCCGTTTCTACACGCGCTGAACCTACGTAGAGCTAGAATGATTATTCTGTGTCTATTGGCGCTAGCCTGCCTTTGTGGTGTTATAACCGCACTGCTTCATGGAATTGTACAACCGGAAGAGCAACCGGTGGAAGTTCAAATAAGCAACACATCAACTAATACCTCAGCTGCCTTAATAGTCTCAAATATCACGTATCTAAAGCTTTCAGACGTCGGTTCTTCAAAAGCTGATGAAAATAATCAGACAATTGTTCAAACCACAGCTGCCTGTGTCTACAATATGACATGTAGCAATAACAATAAATCAGATGACCTAGTCACAGAACAGGCGAATGAGACAATGGGAGAATTTATAGGATTGTGTATGCCCACAAATGACCTTATTGATAGTAGTTTTGCAGATGTGTATCAAAAGATATATTCTTCATTTTATCTTCTATCCTTTGTGCTGGTGTTGGTTTTGTATGCTCTCATATATAGATCTATATGGAGACACAGAGCAAAAAAGAGGAAAAGAAAGAGGTCAAGCCTTTATCCTGCAGGGGTAGGTGTACAAAAGAGTTAGGCTATATTGAGGATCTTACATAAATGTTCAACTCGAAAGCACGCTTATATACTATTGACCCCCTTGAACCCCAATTTTATACAGTAAATATGTTCTATAAAAGGGTTATTCTTTGGAAGCAAGGAATACACCACAGAACTGGAACATATGAAGTGTCCAAGTTTTCTGGGCCAGACTAGCTAGTTTCGGCCATTTAGGAACTGGGATTTATATGGGTAAACCTTATTTTTTCTTATTTCTGCTCTCAAATATAGATTGCTGGCACTCGTTAGAACCGCCCTGATGAGGCGGTTCTAACGAGTACCCACAATCATCTATATTTTGAGTAGACAAAAGACAAATATCAAAATATTTTATTTTAAAATTTTTGGCTTTTCAGCGGTAAAGTTTACAATATATTTATATAAGCCTGTTTTCGTAATGCATGTATTACTGAATTAGTAAACGAGCTGACGAAAAAAAAAGAATAATAAAATGCGAAGATTCGACGAGCATTTTGTCCCTTTCCGTCGACGAGTTTAATAAATTCAATAATACATAAGCACGAATGCAAGATGCTATTTATCATATGGCATTCCAAACGCATTTTATTCACAACTGTTTGATAAAAATGTCAATATTCCGCCATTAGTAAACGCGACGTCGTTGCGGACGGCGTACATGTAACGTTACGGGCTGTATCTAACTAATTTACATATTTAATCCACTAGTGGATTACCGAATTTATTACATGACGTTATCACATTCCATTACGAAAACACACCTATAGAAATACGTTGAAAACTTTACCGCCAAAAAACTAACATTTTAAGATGAAAAACTGTGATATTTTTCTTATTTTTGCTCAACGAATACCAACTATCTATATTTTAGAAAAAAATAAGTATACCCCTGTAAACCCCAGTTTTACTGTATAATAGTGGGCTTCAAGGGGGTCCGTATTATATAGGCGTGGTTTCGTGATGTCATGCGTGACGATATACGATAAATAAGATATATTAGCTAAGGATAAATACACTTCCCTTTGCGTTTGTTCAAAACAATAACAAGTCCATGCAACATCACGAAAACTTGCCTATGTATTTTTGATCTCTTTGAACCCCACTTTTATATAGTAAAACTGGGGTTTACATGGGTAAGCCTTACTTTTCTTATTTCTGTTCAAAAAATATAGATTGTGGGTACTCGTTAGAACCGCCTCGATGATGCGGTTCTAACGAGTGCCTACAATCTATGTTTTGAGTAGAAATAAGAAAAATATTGCAATTTTCGGCTGAAAATAATTGTTTTTTTTTTCGGCGGTATAATTTACACTGTATTTGTATAGGCGTGTTTTCGTAATGAGTAACAACTTTGTCTACGCAAAGGTGTCTACGCAAAGGTATATTTCACTGCAGTACATTATTTTATGTAATTTTGCTCTCAAATACAGAGTGTGCATCACGAAAACACGCCTACATAATTTTGACCCCCTTGAACCCCACTTTTATATAGTAAAACAAGGGTTTCCGGGGGACACCTTAATTTTCTTATTTCTGCATTAAAATTTAGATTGTGGGTACTCGTTAGAACCGCCTCATCGAGGCGGTTCTATCGAGTACCCTCAATCTATATTTTTAGCAGAAATAAGAAAAATATCACAATTTTTCATCATAAAATTTTTCATTTTTTCGGCGATAAAGGTGGCAATGTATTTTGTATAGGCGTGTAATAGGGTATTCTTACTCAGCGGTAACCTGTCATCATTTCGTACACACGTAATGTTGTACAGTTGGCATGTTGGTCAATTAACCCATTTCAGTGGTTTCTTGCTGTCGAGTTCTCACCGTTGTTTCATCTCTGTGGTTGTTTGATTTTTGTGTTCACGGAGACGCTGCACTGATTAGTTAGAGGCCTTCATGGGGACATAATAAATTATTTGTCTATATCGCGACGGAGAAAGGGCGATGATTGCAGCTTCATAAAATAGATTTACACCCCCACCCCCAATGAAATTCGTTTCGCTGACCGTTCCAAGGCGGTTCTTCTGACGCGGTTTATTTTTGTTATGGTTTGTCTTTGAGTGTGTGTATCGTTCATGTCATTTTGTTTTGGATAGCCAGTTGGCCATTTTGTGGGAAAGTAACTGTCCTCTTGGCTTTCCGCTATTGGTGTTTTCATTAGGGTCTAGTTATTTCATGTTTGTGTTTCTTTCCCTTTGGTGTCAAAGCTGGGAACTGTGGGTTAATTGCATTGCCTTCTCTTCTATTTTTTATTTCATGGGATTTAGACTGGTGTTAATTACATGGCATTACGATAACATACCCGTGCAAATTCGGTTCATTTTTACTCATCTCAAAAATGGCCATTTTTCTGATGAAAATCTGTGATATTTTTCTTATAAATACTGCAAACATAGGTTGTGGGTGCTTGTTAGAACCGCCTCATTGAGGCGGTTCTAACGAGTACCCACAACCTATGTCTTGGAGCAAGAATAAGAAAAATACTGTATACCCCCGTAAACGCCAGTTTTCTCTATATAAAGTGGGGTATAGGGGGTCTTCATTCCACGGACTTGTTCACGTGATGGAATTATTACCCTGATCGAATATTGAATGGGTGTTTTATCGAAATAAAATACGAGGTCTGATTGATATGTTGGGAGCCTCATATTGAAGGAGGTACGTAGGGATGTTCTTTTAAGTCCTACTGATCTTTGACTATAGTGGACCGTGTACCCAAGGCGTACATTCGTTTCAAACAATTTTATGTATAACATTGCCTGGTTGAGTGTTGGTCGGTCACAGCTTCAGCAGAAAGGAGTTTTTTGAAAATTGTGTAATCAAAACCAAGCAAAGGCATTATCTGTCATGAGTTCTGACAAGGTTACACAGTGTTAAGTAGGTGACACTGCAGAGCAGTCATGGCATTAGATTAAATTTTGTCCGTTAGCTGACCTGTCATACACACAGCTATTTATTTACGGTGTTCCATGTGAACAAATGCAACATTTCAATGAGTTCAATCTAGAGGATCTTACATGAGTGTTCATGTATTATTGAATTTATCAAACGAGCTGAGAAAACGGGATAAAATGCGAGGCGTTGCCGAGCATTTTATCCCTTTTCTTCAACGAGTTCATAAATCTAATAATACATGAGCACGAATGCAAGATTCTATTTATCATATGACATTTAAAACGCATTTTATTCCTGATTGTTGAAAAAAATGTCAATATTCCGTAAACGCGACGTCGTTTCGTGTAACGTTACTGAGCGTATCTAACGTATTTGCATATTTAATCCACTAGAGGGTTGTCGAATTTATCACATGGCGTTTTTACATTCTCAGATAAAGTATTTTATGCTTGCGTTTCTCTCCCTTTTGTGGCTTGGATGTGAGGTAATCTATCGATTCACAGCAAAATGCAAAATATACACCCCCTCACCAGGTAGACCTGGACATGCACTTAAAAAATAGTAATATCAGGTTTGATGATTACAATCATTTTCGTTTGTTTTGCAAGCATTCATTAAATTTAAATGCATGTACATGTACAATGTACTATTTTGGTATTTTGCATACAATGCCTCTATTGCAGTGCCAAAGGCAACTGTGGGCTACATTTCAATGAATGTGGTTCTGTGGACACAAATCTCATTTTTCCAAACTAAGGATAATGCAATAAATTACTAAAACGAAGACCTTTTCACATTCCTACATTTACACAAACTGCAATCTGATGTGAAATTGTTCAGAAGATTATTGGAAAAATGATTTATTCAATACTTCAAATGCAGGGAAAAAACTATTTTGAGGAACCTTAAGGCATCGTTTACGCATTCTACTGCAGAAGGCAGAGATACTTGTCAAAGGACCCACTTAATTCCTTGTGTAATGACTGTCAGACAGATAAATATCTCGTCGTTTTATCTGATTAACACTTCAGATGGAATTCCGGCCGACTGGGAAATATCAATGCTCGACTGTCTGTGTCTAGATTATTTACGTTTAGACGGTAGTTATTAAATTTTCTGTCGCGGATGAGAGAACTAACAGATAACATGTAAATCTTTTAAAACCAGTTATGCTTCACTCCAATCAAATTACTTCTTCCGCAAATAACTTGCATCTGCCTTTCTTGAATCAGCAAAGGGAAGTCAATGATAATAGAAAATATTTTTCGATCACTCTCCACATTACGCAAAATGTCTATACAAATACACTGTAATTTTACCGCCGAGAAAACAAAAAAAAAAAAAAAAAAAAAAAAAATCAGAAAAAAAGTGTGATATTTTTCTTATTGCTGCTCAAAATATAGCTTGTGGGTACTCATTAGAACCGCCATATCGAGGCGGTTCTAACGAGTATCTTATTTCTGCTCAAAATATAGATTGTGGGTACTCATTAGAACCGCCTCCACATCGAGGCGGTTCTAACGAGTACCCACAATCTATATTTTAGAGCAGAAATAAGAAAAATAAGGTTTACCCCTGTAAACCCAAGTTTTACTATATAAAAGTGGGGTTCAAGGGGGTCAAAATTATATAGACGTGTTTTCATGATGATGAAATAATGTTACCGGGCCTATCGGTTATCCAACCCAAAACAATCAGGCGTATCCAATTTATCCGATGGCTCCGACTGAAGTATTACAATATCCATGTGGGTTATAGTTGGGTGTCGGGGAAGCCTTTATGCATCACGAAAATACGCCTATATAATTCTGACCCCCTCGAACCCCACTTTTATATAGTAAAACTGGGGTTCACAGGGGTAAACCATATTTTTCTTATTTCTGCTCTAAAACATAGATTGTGGGTACACGTTAGAACCGCATCGATGAGGCGGTTCTAACGAGTACCCAAAATCTATATTCAGAGCAAAAATAAGAAAAAAAATCACAATTTTTCATCTTAAAATTGTGTTTTCGGCGGTAAAAATTTCCAATGTATTTGTATAGGCGTGTTTTCGTAATGATTAGCTTGAGACATGATCAAGCCTTGCATATGTGTGTCGATAACTTGATGATGTGCTGCTCGAAATAGCCCTTCTGTCATTTGCATGGTTAATAAGTCGGGGCTTGGAGAAATAGACTGGGCTGCATGGCGCTTCCACGCAGAGCTGAAACTGACTGCACATGAGTACTTGTAATCCGCCTAGATTGTCTAAGCCTTCCCAGGCAAAGTAATGCGAGTCGGTCCGTCCATGCATAAAATAGATGTTGGTTTCATCGGTCGGCAGGGCTTATGGTGTCATTTCATCTCAGTGTCGGTTAAACGCCCACAAAATTCGAAGCACTTCTCGTAAATTATCTAAAGAGTGTTGACGGGGACGTTAAATCTCGATTCAATAAACAAACAAATGGTTGCTAACCCAGCAGGCACACGTCGCTAGGGAAACGTCACATTACGTGTATGTGACATTGGATAAACGTCATGACGTTGTACCGACGTTTATGTGACGTCACAATTACGTCATGTGCTTGCTGGGAAGTAAGCCGCGTCGGGAGAAAGCCTGTTTCATGGAATTCGTTGATAATAAATATGCAGATTCATCACGAAAGTATGCCTATAATATGATTTTGACACCCCTTAAACCCAATTTTTGTACATTAAAACTAGTGTTACATGGTATACATTATTTTTCTTGTTTCTGCTCAATAACATAGGTTGTGGGTACATGACGAGAAATGAAGATTAAGAACGCAAACCTCAATTATTGCCCAAATCAGTGATTTCTTATGCCTGGAGGTGTAAGCATACACGCTGAATTTGTACAGTAAACACTTTTATCTTTGCATTTCAGTTGGTGCCTTAACACGCCTATACAAATACATTGCAAACTTTACCATCGCAAAAACGAAAATGTTAAGATGAAAAATTGTGATATTTTTCTTATTTCTGCTCGAAATATAGTTTGTGGGTACTCGTTGGAACCGCCTCATCGAATATTTTAGAGCAGAAATAAGAAAAATAAGGTTGACTCCTTTAAATCCCAGTTTTACTGTATAAAAGTGGGGTTCAAGGGGGTCAAAATTATATTATAGTTCGTCGTTGCATGTATGTATCGCTAATATATTTTTATTTTGTGGGACAGTAACTGTCCGTTTGGCTTTCCGCTTCTGACGTTTTCATTGTGGTGAAAAACAGAAGTGATGGCAATGATCAGTAATCGATACAATTAACCCTCACCTCCCATCAGAGACACCAAAGGGAAAGAAACACAAACATGAAAGAACTGGACACTAATGGCAACATCAAACAAAATGGCCAGTTGGCTATCCCAAACAAAAAGATATTTTGAGTCTTTACTAATCATTGCGGTTCTCCTTTAACAGAACGTTACGTTAAGAGCTGGGTTAGTTACGTATGTTTTTGTTGTCTGTTTTACTGATGGTATTCAGTTTTATAAAATGTTATGCATTACGAAAACACGGCTATACAAATACATTGTAAATTTTGCCCCCGCAGAAGCGAAATGTTTAAGTAAAAAAAAAAAAACGATATTCATCATATTTCTGCTCAAAACATAAATTGTGGCTACACGTTAGAACCGCCTAATAGAGGCGGTTCTAACGAGTGCCCACAATCTATGTATTTGAGCAGAAATTAGACAAAAAATACTGTTTACCCCTGTAAACCCCAGTTTTACTATATGAATCTGTTTTTTTTTTTTGTTTTTTTTTTGTTTGATTTAGGGTTTAACGTCCCGTCAACACTGTAAAGGTCATTTTGGAGACGCTGCTTCCAATTTTGTGGAACTTTTACCAGTCATTGAGATGACATGATATCTCAAGCCCTGCTGCCCAGTGAAACCAACAGGTTTTAATCATGGACGGGCCGACTCGCGCCGCATTGCCTGAGCAGGCTTAGATCCTCTATGCGGTTTACCACGGCACTCTTGTGCGGGTCGGTTTCAGCTCTGCGTGGAAGAATCATGCAGCCCATCTCTCTCATCAAGCCCCGATTGGCGGGGGCGCATAAATCTAGGGTTAAGGTGTGGGGGGGGGGAACAAAATTATATACGCGTGTTTTCGTGATGTCTAGATGTCTAGGGGCTAAGAAAAAAATACTGTTTACCCCTGTAAACCCCAGTTTTATTATATAACTCTTGGGTTAAAGGGGGGCAAACTTATATACATTACAAAAACATGCCTATACAAATACACTGTAACCTTTATCGGCGAAAAAAAAAATGAAAATTTTAAGATGAAAAATTGGGATACTTTTCTTATTTTTGCTCAAAATATAGATCGTGGGTACTCGTTAGAACCGCCTCGTGAGCATGAGTACCTACAATCTTTGTTTCGGAGCAGCAATAAGGAAAATACTGTTTACCCCTGTAAATCCCAGTTTTACTGTATAAATCTGGGGTTGAAGGGGATCACAATTATAAAGGCGTGTTTTCGTGAAGTCTAGTATGTCCATTTTTCGAAACTGTGATATTTTTTGCAGGTCGAATTCTCAGCAGCCGAAACGCAGTTTACAGCTGTGACCCATCTCAACAACGGAAATGGTAGAAATCAGGATGAAACCGCGGACCAGTCGGAAATGGAACCAATGCAAAAGCGGAACCGGAAGCAGAGCAAACCAATGTCGTTAAAGGACAAAACGCTTTACGCTAATATAAGGACAGCGGCTATGTTGTTTGTTGTAACAGTTGTATTTCTGATTGCCTTTTTGCCAGCTTGGCTGATGGCCCATGATGTGCTTGTGTACAATGAAATTATATTCTATATGTACTTTGTCTATAACACAGCCAACCCGTTCATTTATGCCTTTATGAATAAATCATTCCGGGACGACCTTAGGAAGATCTTGAAATTTGCCTAGAAATGAGGTGTCATCGAATTGCATTTGACAGGTCGCTTTCATATCACTAGTGTTAAGATAATAAAATTGTGTTATATTTTATGTGGAAAAGACAGAAATGCGTTCAGCTCTTTTTGTCGAATATTTCGATGTTTAAAAACCTTCAGAGTGATACAAGGGGTATCAGTTATTTTTATTCTCTCTGCTCCAAGATATAGGTTGTTAGTGCAAGACATAGGTTGTAGGTACTCGTTAGAACCGCCTCAATGAGGCGGTTCTAACGAGCACCAATAACCTTTATCTGAAGTATAAATAATCATTACGAAAACACGCCTAAACAAATACATTGTAACCTTTATCGCCGAAAAAATGAAAATTTAAGATGAAAAATTGTGATATTTTTCTTATTTCTGACCAAAATATAGATTCTGGGTACTCGTTAGAACCGCCTCATTGAGGCGGTTCTAACGAGTACCCACACTCTATATTTTAGAGCAGAAATACAAATGTAAGAAAAATAAGGTTTACCCCTGTAAACCCCAGATTCACTGTATAAAAGTGGGGTTCGACGGGGTCAAAATTATGTGGGCGTGTTTTCGTGATGAGAATTATAACAATCATTATTAATTTTTATCCGAAATTTAAACAATGTGGTGTTATGAACGAATGTACCAAGTCAAACGGATGTGATATCGTGACTAAAATGACAGAAAAAACAGGGTGCCAAACAAAAACTCATTTTAGTTTCATCCCATTTAAAATGACAGAGAGTTTGTGTTATGTTCCCTTATGTTTTTTTTTTTTTTTTTCAACACCCAAATGTCAGGAAACACACAATGTCATGAGATCTTACTTCAAGAACCTAGGGATGTTATTTTTCATATGAAAGTCCGTGATACATTCTTTTTTATTTTTGTACATATTACTGTTCGTAACAAGAACTTAAACTCCTGTCTCAATTTTTTTTATTTTGGAACACAGTTCTTTTAACCCCTTTTCATCTACATATATGTTTTTTTTTTACCATGGAGCATATCTTCTGGAGTACATGTAGCAGATATTTTCAACACATCACGTTATCGAGTTCATTAACTGTATATCATTCTCAGCACATTTTATATGGGGAGCATTTCATTACAAAAAACACGCCTTTACAAATACATTGTAAACTTTACCGCCGAAAAATGAAAATTTTAAGATGAAAACTTGTGATATTATCTTATTTCTGCTCACAATATAGATCGTGGGTACGCGTCAGAACCGCATCATCCAAAATATAGATTGAGTTTACTCGTTAGCACCGCCTCATCGAGGCGGTTCTAACGAGTACCCACGATCTATATTTAAGAGCAGAAATAAGAAAATATACAGTATACCTCTGTAAACCCCAGTTTTACTATATAAAAGTGGGGTTCAAGGGGATCAAAATTATATGTGCGTGTTTTCGTGATGTTTAGTTTTGCTCAAATACATAGATTGTGAGTTTTGTTTGTTTGAATTGGGGTTTTACGCTATCAACAACACTATTCAGGTCGCTTCCAATTTGTGGGACCTTTACCCGACACTGAGCTGAAATGAAATCTCAGACCCTACCGCCCATATAAACCAATAGAGTGTATATGAAGGAAAAATACGACTCGCACCACTTTGACTGGACAGGCTTGGACCTTCCACGCGGTTTACTATTAATCATATGCAGTCGGTTTCAGCTCTGCTTGGAAGCACCATGCAGCCTAATCTATTTCTTCTAGCCCCGATCAGCGGAGGCCACTCTTTAGCACCGTCTTAATAAAGTTATTCTTATGAGCATAAAAATCTTTGTTTGCAGCAAAACTAAAGGTTTGATTAAGATCTAATCATCTGAAGACATGCTAGCTAGTTCTACAGATGTCACGGGGGTGTTATCTTAACCCTTTTCCCGCTGAATAATTAATTTAGCCACACCCATTTCTGACTTTGAACCAATCAGATTACTTCATGTTATGTATTTCCCATACATTCAAAAACTGAATGCCAAACAGAGTAGATCCAGATCAGATGGCTTCTACAGAAGCCATCTGATTTGGATCTACACTGTTTGCAACGAAATGGGTTGTCGAGATCAGCCGAATAAGTATTAATGCAGTTTAGACTAATTTAATTCAGGCGCTATAGTTGTGAAAAAGTTTGAACTATTGCAAGCGTGTAAAGCAGAATATCAAACGACTTTTCCATTCATATTTGCAAGCACATGTTCTTTTCTACGGAACCCGGGAAGGGACATGAATTTTTAATTTTATTATGTTGTGCGAACAAGATAATATCTTGAGCGAACAAGATATTATCTTGTTCGGACAACATATTATGTTGTGCGGACAAGATATGATCTTTTTCGCACAACATAACATCTTGTGCGCACAAGATATTATCTTGTTCGCACAACGTATTATCTTGTTTGCAAAACATAGATCTTGGGAAGTTGTGCAGACAAGATATTATCTTGTGCGAACAAGATATTGTCTTGTGCGGACAAGATAATATCTTGTGCAGACAAGATAATATCTTGTGCGCACAAGATCTATGTTGTGCAGACAAGATATTATCTTGTGCGGACAAGATAATATCTTGTTCGCACAACTTAATATCTTGTGCGTACAAGATAATATCTTGTCTGCACAAGATAATATCTTGTCCGCACAAGATAATATGTTGTGCGGACAAGATATTATGTTGTGCGGACAAGATATTATCTTGTCCGCACAAGATAATATCTTGTCCGCACAATATCTTGTCTGCACAAGATATTATCTTGTGCGCACAACTTATAAAATAAAAAAAAAACATGTCCCTTCCCGGGTTCCGTACTTTTCTGTTTGTAATGTTGCACAAACTTGTACATGTTATCAATAGCGATCCGAAATATGAAGCATTGTTTAGTCCTTTGTTTCCAAGTTATGAATATTTTGTTTCGTTTTCCTTTCTTAGTGATAACGTAAAGGTGTCAAGTAAAACATGTTT
The DNA here is from genome assembly GCA_963580285.1 of Lucinisca nassula. Classification (NCBI taxonomy): domain Eukaryota; kingdom Metazoa; phylum Mollusca; class Bivalvia; order Lucinida; family Lucinidae; genus Lucinisca; species Lucinisca nassula. The sequence goes on from OY757023.1 coordinate 18,892,845, forward strand.
GAGTAATAAAAGAGAAACAAAATATGTTTAAAAGTGTATACATTAGTACAAGTGTAAGATAAAAGGGCCACCAATTATCTCGAGGAAGAAACTTTATCCCTTTGACGCCCTATTTGTACAGGCATCTCTGAAAAAGGAGCAGCTAATCCATCACATTAACAAGTCCGTGAAATGAACACCCTTATAATTCCCACATAATATAGAGAAAACTCGGATTTACAGAGGCATAATCTTTTTTACTTATTTCTGTTCCAAGTAATAGATAGTTGGTACTCGTAAGAACCGCCTCAACAAATAAATGTACTGACGAGTACCAACAGCTATCTCTGGCGTATAAATAAAACAAGAGGCCCAAGGGCCACTATACTCACCAGAGCTCTGGTGGGCACCATTGGCAGCCGATTACTACCCCCACCCATCCCAGTGGAATTCGTGTCACTGACCGTTGAAAGGCGGTTCTCCTGTCGCAGTTTATTTTTGTTATGGTTTGTTTTTGAGTGTGTGTATCGCTTATATGCTTTTGTTAGGGATAGCCAATTGGTCATTTTGTTTGAAAGTGACTGTCCTTTTGGCTTTCCGCTATGGGTGTTTCCATTAGGATTTAGTTATTTTATGTTGGTGTTTCTTTCCCTTTGGTGTCTCTGATCGCAGCTGTGGGTTAATTGTATCGATTCTTGATCATTGCCATTACCCTCACTTCCAGTATGTATTTTAACTTGCTATGCGTTTGATCTAGAAGTTATAAAGTCCCTCCCGCGAACCCCTATTCCCAAATGAGCACCAATGTGGACTCTGTATCTGAAATATTAGGCATTTTGTGAAGTTGAGGAAGTGGCGCATGGACTCGAAGGAGCCCTGGTTGCTACATTGTACCACTGAATGTGTCATATCATAAGGAATAAGAATATAATGGTTTCGGGGTGGGGATCTGTACGGTTCCTGATATATAAGGCCTTTTAAGCAGTGCAGGGGCCACGGCATGGGCACAGCAGATCCCAGGAAAGCCCACGATTGTTGTAACTGAATGTGTCTTATCATAAGGACCAAGAATATATATATAATTTAGGGGTGGGGATTTGAACGGTTTCTGAGACATATTGCTTTTTATGAAGTGGAGAGGTGGGTCATGACCCTGGCATCCCTGGGGACCTCTAGGTTGGTGTCACTGAACATGTCTTATCATAAGGTACATGAATAAATGTGGTTAAGGGGTGGGGCTCTCAAAAGTTTCTCAGATATTTGGCCTTTTGTTAAGTGGAGGGGTGGGGCATGGCCCCTACACAACCTCTGAGACTCCTAAGTTGCTCTGACTGAATTTGTCTTGTCTTTAGGAACATAAATATATATGGTTGAGGGGCGGGGCTCTCAACAGTTTCTCACTGACAGATATTTGGCCATTTGTGAAGTGGAGGGGTAGGGCATGGCCCCGGCACAACCCGTGAGACCTCTTGTTTGTTATCACTTAATATATCCTGCCATATGGAACAAGATTATATATGATTTAGGCGTTGGGATCTGAACGGTTTCTGAGATATATGACGTTTCATGAAGTTTGTTTGTTTGGTTTAAGGTTTAACTTCCCCGTCAACGCGGTAAAGGTCATTTTCGAGACGTTGCTTAAAGTTTTGTGGGACTTTTACCCGACATTGAGATGAAATGACATCTCAAGTCCTGCCGCCCAATGAAACCAATAGGGTTTATATGCATGGACGGTCCAACTCGCACCACTATGCCTGGGCAGGCTTAGATCCTCAAAGCGGTTTACCAGTACTAGTGTGCGGGTCGGTTTCAGCTCTGCGTGGAAGCATCATGCAGCTCATCTATTTCTTCAAGCTCCCATGCTTTCATGAAGTGTAGGTATGGTACATAACCAGGGCACCCCGGGGACCCTCATGTTAGTGTCATTGAACGTGTCTTATCATTAGGAACATGGATATATATGGTTTTTGGGTTAGGCTCTGAACAGTTTTTCAGATATATGGCCTTTTGTAAAATGTAGGGGTGGTGCACCCATACAGGCCCCTAGGTTGGTGTCACTTAATGAGTCTCTTCATAAGGAACAAGAAAATATATGGTTTAGGGGTGGGGATCTGTAAGGCTTCCGAGATATTGGCTTTTATTAAGTACAGGGGTGAGGCATTGCCCCGGCGCAACCCTGGGGACCCCATGTTTTGGTGCCACTGAATGTGTGTTATCATAAGGAACCAGAATATATATGATTTAGAGTTGGCATAAAAGCATGTGGCTAAGAGAAGCTTGCTCAAGAAACATTTCTATAAAAGCATCACGAAAACACGTCTGTATAATTTTGACCCCTTCGAACCCCACTTTGATATAGAAAAACTGGGGTTTACAGGGGTAAACATTATTTACTTATTTCTGCTCTAAAATATAGAATGTAGGAACACGTTAGAACCGCCTCGATGGTTGGTTGGTTGATTTGAGGTTTAACGTCCCCGTCAACACTGTAAAGGTCATTTTGGAGACGTTGCTTCCAATTTTGTGGGACTTTTACCCGACATTGAGATGAAATGACATCTCAAGCCCTGTCGCCCAATGAAACCAATAGGGTTTATTAGCATGGACGGTCCGCCTCGCACCGCGGTTCCTGGGCAGGCTTAGATCCTCTAATCCGTTAACCAGTACTAGTGTGCGGGCCGGATTCAGCTCTGCGTGGAAGCATCATGCAGCCCATATATTTCTTCAAGCACCTATGGGCGGGGGCCCGAACCGCCTCGATGAGGCAGTTCTAACGGGTACCCACAATCTATATTTAAAATGTGGGCACACGTTAGAACCGCCTCGATGAGGTGGTTCTAACGGGTACCCACAATCTATATTTTGAGCAGAAATAAGAAAAAAACCACAATTTTTCATCTGAACTGTTTCGTTCTTTCGGCGGTTTAGTTGACAGTGCATTTGTATAGACGTGTTTTAGGTAATGTTATGTCAAAACTTGGCAGTAAATCCCATTTTTCAATTTTCCTCAATTATAAGTCTATGGAAACTCTTAGTTGCCATAGCAACCAAACCAAAAATCTGATTGTCATAACCCCCCCCCCAAACAAACTGTTAATCCCCTAGCCAAAGGATGGCATAGATGAACTTTGGGCTCAATTGGCCCGGTGGCTTCAGAGGAGATGTCGTTTGAAAACTTTGACGCCAGACGACGCAAGACGCCAGATGGCATACTCTAGACGACGACGGACAACTGCCTCTCCTTTAAGCTAAAAATCGATAATTTTCATAGGAAAATTGATTGTTTTTGAGATCTGAACCAATGCACGTTGTCGCACGGATGTTATAAACAATCGACCAAAGTGTGTTTTTTAACAGGGTACATGTCATTAACCATAATTCTGTTCATAAGATGAGGCGGTTCTATCGAGCATCCAAAATTTATGTTTGGTTTATATTCTAGGAAATCTCGTGACATGACATCTGATATTTGCCAGTTCAGGCAATGCTACCTGACCTTCCTTTGCAGAACGTTGCGTCTCGCATGTTGCCCGGGCGAGCGGTGAGAGATCTAATGATTGAGAGACATCGCTCTTACCCATTAGTCCACGGAGGCCAGTTAAACAGAAACATGTTAAACCCATAATTCTTAGCGTCCAATTTGTGTGACATTGACAGACCATGTAGACCCAGTTCAGACTCCAGAGAGTGCGCCGCCTGATCCAGATCTACACCGTTTGCTTAAAGAACTTTCTCTTTGGTAAAATTTATCACAAACAAAACAACCAGACACCATTTTATTGGAAATGAGCTGGTTCCCAGCTAGTGGTTGGAATATTCTATTGTCATAATTATTACAAAGTGTTCCTTCGCGCACTCTTAACTTCTAATTTTAATGTTGGGCGTGATGTTCAAAGTTTAAGAAACTTTTCACCATGTTTACAAGTCCGTGTAATGAGCACCCCTCTAAACCACATTTTATATAATGAAAACTTGAGTTTAATAGGAGTATACATTTTTTCTTATTTTTACTCCGTGCCATAGGTTGTGGGTACTCGTTAGAACCGTCTCAATGGTACAGAGACAGCTAAGTGCCTTTCTATGGGGGAGACCGTCGAAAACTTCACAAAAGAATATTGTTGGTCCCAGACCTCCAGAACGTGCGTCAGAGACGCATGTGATAGAGTCACGCGTCAGAGGCGCATGTTAGAGAGCCAAGCGTGAGTTTGTTTTTAGCTGACGAGGTGAGCTTTTGGGATCACTTTTTGTCCGTCGTCCGTCCGTGCGTCCGTGGGTAAACTTTTTCTTCAAACGACATCTCCTCCTAAACCACTGATCAGATTTTGACCAAACTTTACAGGAATGATTCTTAGGCGGTCCCCTTTCAAAGTTGTTCAAATGGTTCCGATCCGTTGCAGATCTAGGTCACAGGAGCCAAAAATATATTTTTTTCACCGAAAACTTAAAAAATCTTCTTCTCTGAAACCACAAGGCCCAGGTTATTGATATTTGGTATGAAGCTTCATCTAGTGGACCCCTACCAAGATTGTTCAAATTATAGTGCTGGGGCCAAAAATGCCGCCGTCCTGGGGCCCTTTAGTTTTACATGAGCTTATATAGGGAAAATCTTTAAAAATCTTCTTCTCTGAAACCGCAAGCCCAGATCCTTGATATTTGGTATGAAACTTCATTTAGTGGACCCCTACCAAGATTGTTCAAATTATAGTGCTGGGGACAAAAATGCCCCCGCCCCGGGTCCCTTTGGTTTTACATAGGATTATATAGGGAAAATCTTTAAAAATCTTCTTCGCTGAAACTGCAAGGCCCAGGTTTTTGATATTTGGTATGAAGCTTCATCTCGTGGACCCCTACCAAGATTGTTCAAATTAAAGTGCTGGGGCCCAAAAAGCCACCGCCCTGGGGTCCTTGGTTTTTACATTGGCTTATATAGGGAAATCTTTAAAAACTTCTCTGAAACCACAAGGTTCAGGTCTTTGATATTTGGTATGAAGCTTCATCTGGTGGACCCCTACCAAGATTGTTCAAATTATAGTGCTGGGGCCAAAAATGACCCCGCCCTGGGGCCCTTTGATTTTATATGGGCTTTTATAGGGAAAATTTTTAAACTCTTCTTCTCTGAAACCGCAAGGCCCAGGTCTTTGATATTTGGTATGAAGCTTCATCTAGTGGACCCCTACCAAGATTGTTCAAATTATAGTGCTGGGGTAAAAAATGCCCCCACTCCGGGCCCCTCTGGTTTTGCATAGACTTATATAGGGAAAATCTTGAAAAATCTTCTTCTCTGAAACCACAAGGCCTAGGTCTTTGATATTTGGTATGAAGCTACATCTAGTGGACCTCTACCAAGATTGTTCAAATTATAGCCCTGAGGCCAAAAATGTCCCCGCCTGGGGCCCTTTGGTTTTACATAGACATATATTGGGGAAAATCTTTAAAAAATCTTCTTCTGTGACACCACAAGGCCTAGGTCTTTGATATTTGGTGCGAACTTTCATCTAATCGACCTCTATCAAGATTGCTTTGGTTTTACATAGACTTATACAGAGAAATCTTTAAAAATCTTATTCTCTGAAACTGCATGGCCCATTTCTTTGATATTTGGTATGGAGCTTCATCTAGTGGACCTCTACCAAGAGTGTTCAAATTAAAGCCCTCGGGGCCACAAATGCCCCCGTCCCGGGGCCCTTTGGTTTTACATAGACTTATATAGAGATTGTCTTTGAAAATCATCTCCTCTGAAACCACAAGGCTTAGGTCTTTGATATTTGGTATGAAGCTACATCTAGTGGACCTATACCTAGATTGTTCAAATTATAACCCTTAGATAAAAAAAATGCCCCCGCCTATGGTCCTTTGGTTTTACAGAGGCTTATGTAGGAAATATCTTTAAAAAAAATCTTCTTCTTTGAAACCGCAAGACCGAGGTCTTTGATATTTGGTGTGTAGCTTCATCTAGTGGACCTTTGCCAAGATTGTTCAAATTATAGACTTTGTTGATATTTGGTATGAACCTTCACCTTTTTAGACCTCCCTCAACATTATAGCCCTGGGGTCAATAATTGCCCGCACCAGGGCCCTTTTGTTACTCTATGGATCAGGTGAGCGATCCAGTGCCATCATGGCTCTCTTGTTTGATTTGATGTTAAACGTCCCCGTCAACACTATAATTTTTGAAACGTTGCTTCCAATTTTGTTGGACTTTTACCCGATATTGAGATGAAATGACATCTCAAGCCCTGTCGCCCAATGAAACCAATAGGGTTTATAAGCGTGGACGGTCCTATTCGCACCGCTTTGCCTGGGCAGGCTTAGACCCTTTAAGTGCTTTACCAGTACTCGTGTGCGGTCAGATTCAGCTCTGCATTTAATACATGTAGCGTCATGCGTCAGACGCGCGTGTGTAAGAGTCAGGCATCAGACGCGCATGTGATAGAGACATGTGTCAGACGCGCATGTGACCGGGTAAGGATTTTAATGGATTGGTCATCACGAAAACCCATTAAGCCCACTGTTATATAGGAAAACCGGGGTATACAGGGTTATACATTACTTTCTTATTTCTGCTGTAAAAAGATTGTGGGTACTCGTTAGAACCGCCTCGCCTCGCCGAGGCTGGTTTTACAAGTACCTACACTGAATGTTTTGTTAAGAAATAAAACAAGAGGACCAAGATTGTCCTGTACCGCTCACCTGAGCTAACAGATTCAAAGTTTCAGTAAGTGCCAACCTTTACTGAAGGATTTTTTGGAGGACAATGTGATGACATGGTAAGCATTTTTCTGCAATCAAGTAGAATGTAACTCTATGATAAATCGGCTGCCCTCACCGGTTTTCAAACTCATTCAAGCTTTTATTCCTGACTTGCTTATATGTAACTTTCAAGAAGATCCGATATAAACTGAAGGGGATATGGTGATGACAAGGTCAAAAATAAGCAATTAACTGCTGCAATCAAAGGGATGTAAGTCTATGATAAATAGGCAAACCTCACCAGTTTTCAAGCTCCTCCGAGCTTTTCTGCCTGACTTACTTGTTTGTAAGTTCCATGAAGATCCGATCAAATCTGAAGGAGCAGCAGTGATGACAGGGTCTAAAATAAGCATTTTCAGCCAAGCAGGGGAAATAGCTGCCTGATTAATTGACTGGCATTGCTAGTTTTCAAATGTTTGAGCTTTTATCTCTAACTTACTAACATATAAATTTCAAGAAGATCAGATGAAAACTGAAGGAGTTACGGTAAGAAAAAAACAAGGTCAAAAATAAGCATTTTCAGCAAAGGAGGGGACATAACTCCATCAGTAATTGACACACATCGCTAGTTTTCAAACTCATCCAAGCTTTTAAATCGGACTTACTTGTACGTCAATTTCAAGAAGATCCGATCAAAACTGAAGGGGCCAGGGTGATGACAAGGTAAAAATCGGCATTTTCAGCAATCAAAGGGATGTAAATCTATGAAAAATGGTCCGACTTAGCCGGTTTTCGAACTCATCCGAGTGTTCATCTCCAGTCACATTACATATAAGTTTCAGAAAGATCCGATCAAAACTGGAGGGGCTATGGTGATGACAAGGTCAAAAATAGACATTTTCAGCAATCAAAGGGACATAACTCTATGATAAATGGGCCGACTTGGCCAGTTTTCAAAGTCATCCGAGTTTTTATCACATGCCACC